>OX411546.1:21058448-21674400 GCA_948146395.1 Fragum whitleyi | reverse complement strand
AGTCTTCAACATCATCTATATATGATTTTTAATGATATTGTCAATATGGAATTATTTACATGAAATTATTGATCGAAATATGCGAGAAGTTAAAGATTCATTCAATTTTATTGTCAATAAATAGCCCGGCTGTTTTCTGAGAAAACATAGGATATTGTCAACAATAAACGCGTTAACGTTGGCATGTGTGTTCGCCCATCACAACAGTTGTCCAAAATGTCAAGGGAGATTATCCTGAAAGCATTTTGTAAGAGCCATGCCTCTTTTTTTCGACTCTGTTTTTTTATTATCATCATCATCATCATCAATCATCATCATCATCATCATCATCATCATCATCATCATTATCATCATTATCATCACCATCATCATCATTTTTATTATTATTATTATTATTATTATTATTATTATTATTATTATTATTATTATTATTATTATTATTATTATTATTATTATTATTATTATTATTATTATTATTGGTACCCGTAGGTTTTGTTATTGTTTTCAAAAATTTTGATGGCGAATTGGCGTCTCTATTTATCTATGCATGTTTTCATTTTATGATCCAAATCATAGAGTTGAACAAATCCCAGGAAAAAGATCAGACCTCGAACAGACTTCAGTCAAATATGAAGCATAAGATATTATGATTTGATCAGCATAGAATTAAGAAAGAAAAAAATCAAATATTGAATTTTTCAATAAGCCTCTGCAATCTCAACGGGGTCGATTCTTTCGTACTTCTCAGATTTTTCTATTTCACCCGAAGCCTATTAACAAAAAGTTTTAAAACTTGAAAGTAAATACAAACGAAGATTCTACGTAAAAATGTTGATATCATTGTAAAAAAGGGTAAGTGGATTTTCTCGGATGCTTATTGTGTTGTCAATCTCCTCCAACAAAGAACATCCATGAATTGAATAATTTGCTAATCTTTCATCATATTTTTTCTAACAGATGGCTCTTATGTGTAAGGGGAATAACGTAACAAATAACGGAAATATCTTGTCGTGTGATTGTCTCCCTTATTTAACCGAGATCATTTCAGTGGTAGTTGAAGCTACAAATACCGACAATTTCTTTTCCGGAAATGGGAATTTAGACAATGATTACTTTTAGGAACTCCTAGGGAAATCTGTGATAATCATCTTTAATTAAGGGTGGCGAGTCAAACTATGGTTTTTAAACAAATACATCTTTTATCATAATATAACAACTCTTTTTTTTCATATTTCCCTATTTTACCTACATGTATAAATTTCTATTTCACATATACAATTTTTCATACGAAAATAATTTTAGGCTTTTGATCATAAGCTTGACAATTCATGTTTTTTAGTCCAAAATTTACGGTTTAATTGCCCTTTCCCATTTTTAGAAATTTAAAGTTGGTCAATATTGAAAAGTGCGGGCTTTTTGAAGAAGAAACTATCCAAAGTGGTAAAAATTTTGTGGAAAAGGGAAAAAATGCTTGTTACAAGCAATTTATCCTTTTTTCCACAATATTTTCTCGAATATGGGCAAAATGTCATATCTAAAATCCAGGGAGATCCACAGGAGAGGTATGGGGAATTGAATTCAACGAGTGAAATATGCTTGTGACAAACCCGCAGGAAAATTGGTTTAGATAACTTGTCGACACTCACATAATAAAACAATTTGAGATAAAGCGGCCCTTGTCCCCTTGGGACATAAAAGTATTCGGGGTAGGTATTTATCAAAGATCATGTCAAAAATTTAATAGTCTCTTCAAAATTGATTGCTTTAAACACATTCAATATATGAAATCCATATTTCACTGTTCAGTAATGAAGCTTTTTTATGTTTGAAATGAAATTATTGTGAAAATCAATATTTTTTAAGACATGTAAATTTCGCGACAACTTCTTCCAACCATCTAAAAAACGATTACGGTGTTGTTGTAGACTGCATATAACAGCAAAAATTGTATAAAGCGACTGCTAAGGTGGTCACAAATAGTGGTCGCTCATTGAAATGGTCGCTTAATACAATATTTCGTGATTTCGTGATAGATGAGACCGTGGTCATTTTGAAGGCATAAAGCACCTTTTCTTTGTCCCTTAGATGCTTGCTTAAGACAGGGTTAACTGTATATTGATTAGCATGGGGAGTGAATTAGACATAAAGGAAAACTTAAAACGTTTAAGTTGATATAGTTGACTTAATTCCGAGACCCGCGGTTGTGAGCTTTTCACCGTTGGCGGTTCCGCTTCTATGGCCGGGCCCGTTTGGAATTTCAAAATGGCAATAACCTTTGCAGAGGACCATGAACTTGACACCATCAGAGGTTTATCTTTATCTAAAATCTTTGTCCTTGTTGCATTATTTTTATTGAACAATTAATAACACAATGTACGGGGGATAGTGCAAGGATACATGACGAAACTGCTGCTGAGATCCGTGCCATGGTTCTGGTGTAAAGCACCGTTTCGCGGGACTTTGGTTTAACGTATCATCCGAAAGACGATTAATTTTGTTCACGGTCTGCCAGCCCGGGAATCGAACCCACGCGGTCGAACTTCAATGCTTCTGAACTGAGCTAATCGGGCTGACACAGCTTATATTCCTTTGGCTGGCCGTTCAGTGATTTTGAGGATATGCCCGGTAAAACACCTTATTTACACTAATTGACAGTCTAGGAGCCAGCCTATTTCACATGACTCGTTTTTCGAAGGTAAAAAATCGTGGTTCCGATAAATGATCTATTGATTTTCTATCATTATCACCTGCCTGCTGCCTCGGAATGCTGCAGAAAAATGGGCGGGAAATGGTGATAATCGTCAAACCATCTGCTAACTGTCTTATTTTTCTCATTTTGACTTCACGGATATAGACCGCACCGGATAGTTCAAGAGGAGCTAACGTATATTATGTAATAATCGATTCTTTGTGACAAATTAGTTACAAAGGCCTTTTTATATTGGATTTCTGAGGCAAATCCAAAAGGTTCTATTTCTGGAAAAGTTTAGTCCTATGAAAAGGTTGATCTGGATTTGGGAACGAAATGAAATTGGAGTCATGAGCGGATCCATCCCCCCCGGCTGAGCAGTGGCGGATCCAGGATTTCGTTAAAGGAGGTTCGAACATGCACAAAGGATGTTCGTTTTCCCTGTAAAACACAATTTCTAATCCCTTTCCTGATGGATTAAAATATTATTTTTAAGTTTTAACCTATCAGTAAGATTGCTTCATGGTTCAAACCACAAAAATCAAGTTCGAAGGCAAGCACGGTTGGCCTATATGCTACGATCGGGCTGGGCTGCACAGCTGTGCAGACTGATCTTAGTCTATACTGTCTGCCAAAAGTTTGTTTAGAAACAGAAATATGTCGTGAACAGCGGCAGAAGGACTAATTAAAATGATACATGATGATTAAATATTTGGGATTCAGAGGGGGTTCGTCTGAACCCCTTTTCCCCCTTCTAAATCTGCCACTATTTAGGTCCAACATTTCATAAAATTCGTCAATTGGCGAGCATGATGCCGTAACTATATATTTTAAGAAACAGTCCTGTGTGAAGGATCACAAAACGGTGCGAACAGTTTTCCAATTATATCCCGTTTTGCACGCATGTGCACGTGCAAAGCGGGGTATAATTGGAAAACTGTTTGCGCCGTTTGGTGATCCTGAAAACAGGTCTAATTTCTACACACCGAATTGGGGCGTTATTTAGCAAAAGTTTAAAAGGGGCATTGAGTGTTACGTCCCCGATCCCCTCTTTGAATTCATGCGAGTAAAAAGACAATAACAAACGCTTCTGTATTTTCACTTACTTTCAAACACCTGAAAATTTTCTCAAAAGCCCTAATTAGGGAACACATGGGGTCAGAAGATCAGTAAGCCGAACTTTTTACACCCTACATTTTACGGTTGAGTAGCGCGGATAAGACGGCGCCTCAGTCTAATTCCTTTACGTTAAACGATTTTAACGCTCATTGCAAAGCGGTCGTTATTCAAAGTTAATGCCTTACTTAGCACCAAATGCTAAAACTTATATGAAAATTTATTTCAGTTGCGAGTCCCCATTTTTGTTTATATTACACTTTGTGTAAAGAATTACGCGATATTATCTAAGATTTACCTGTTCAAGTTTCGGCGATTATTGGGGTTAAGGGTTAAGCTCCTTGTGACAGCCAATAACAATCGAGTCCACATTCGGTATACGCTATTCGAATGGAGACGGTGTTTTTGTGTTTATCGCCAAACTCAGGTGTCACACAAATTTTAATGGATATTAAACTTTTTGGAGTTTTAAAAAGTGGTTAAACATGCCGATCGGATGTCGGAATATCGAGCCGATGTATCTTGGGGCTCATAGTATAAGCTCGGAAGAGGAAATAAGCTCAGTTTCGCTCACGGTTTCGAATAACACAATCGTCGGAGCTTTACTCCAACTTTCGAGTTTGGTTCGTCATGCAGACGACCTGTTTTGTGACATATCCGAGGAATGTCAACTCGTGTTCGAACGGACGGACAAACTGTGTAAAAGGATAGCAAGGCTAAGTGTCACAGCAGGGCAACTAGATGCTAAACGTGTACAAGTTCGTAAGTATCTTTTATAGTCATCCATAGAAAATATCTCCTTTTCTTACATCGTTTTATTCAACTGTTGATTTTCGGATTGTGATATATTCCAGTTAGTCGGTATGAAGCGTTTATTTTGATGACAACAGTTAAAATGATGTTTTCCAATCTGTTGCTTTTTTTTCTGGAAGATAAAAAGAAATTCGAAAATAAACAAAGAAATGTTTGAAAAGGAGGTCCTTTAATTTTTTTTTATTTTCTTTTTTACACAATTCTTCAAATAAAATGCAGGTAGATTTATCCAATTTTGGAATATAGTAATTTTGTATAAGTAAAGAGAGAAGGTGTCCTGTCAACTCGGCCTGTTAAAATCTCGGCCTGTGTAAAACTCGGCCCGTGTAAAACTCGGCCGGTCAACTCGGCCTGTATATTTGTTATATAGCATATAGTGATCGGATAGTTAATCATGGTATAAAGTGTACTTAGAGGAGGTGTAAATTGTCATCTTCTTTCGTTCCCAGGAAAAAATAATTTGAGAATTAAATTTAAAGTAAAGTTAAAATGGATAAATCATTTAATAACCAAAGGCTATAATGGTATCTCATATTTACACAAATAATAAAAGTGGAATGTGATATAAGTCTTAAAACCATATTTCCCAATGCGGAGATCATTGCTAACAAATAAAAACTTTAAGAAGCAAGTAATAATATAGAAAAATAAAGATACAAAGACTTGAATATATATTTTCTTTGCATCTTTATACATGTACCTATATAACTTATACAGGCCGAGTTGACTGGCCGAGTTGACGGGACGAGTTATTCACAGGCCGAGTTGACTGTGAACCAGAGAGAAAAGTATTCTTTTTTACTTAAGATACATGCGGGATTTGAAAAAAAAATAAACAATGGTGAGGTAGAATGATCATTAGAGATAGTAAGATTTTCCCAGAAATCGATTTGTACCTCATTGCAGACATTCTGAATGGAGGCTTTAGAGTCTGATCAGACATACACTAGTATTCCTTTACCAATTGCAATTTCCTACACAAGGTAGTAAAGGACAATTTCAAATCAATCAATAAAAAAATATAAAAAAAAATATACTGTCTTTTGGTATAGAAAGAATTCTGGACAGCGAAGAAATTGCTTGTTTCAAGCAATTTCTTCATTTTCCAAATTGTTTCCCAATGCTTTTTCTTCAATGGATATTTCAGGGCCAATTAAAGGCTTCAAGTAGAATTGTATGAAAGTGAGCCAAGTGAAGTCATATTTCTGTTGGAAATTCGGAAATTCTTGTGTCTTTTATTAGTTTCAGTGTGTGATTAATTCAAGTAAATTTTTTTGTCATGCCTAAAACGGGAATACGGGAGTATCGGAGTTTCCCATTTAGGTCAGTGAAACACATTGAGCCCACATAGCAACAGTCTTAAAGTAGAGCAAGTCAATTATTGAACACGCAGATCCCTTAGATTCAACAAGGGTTTAGTAACATTTGAATTTTTAAAAAGAAATTTTGGTTTCAAACTTTTTAATTAGATTTAAGAGGAAAAGAAAAAGAAAATCAAGTTGAAAATTATAATTTAATGGTGAAATAATCTTCTTTAATCTTTCTCATGCTGTTCATAATGTATTCTTTTTGTACACCAAGTAACTTTTGCAGACAGTGTAGACTAAGATCAGTCTGCACAGATGTGCAGTCTGATCTAACACTGCCTGCTTTCTGATAAATTATGGTGAGAAATCACAACACGGTCTTGTTAGTCAGCATTCATTTTGAAAGTGCCATTTTCATAGCTTTTTCTGGTTTAAAATGGAAAATCAGCTGGTATAGACATAGATCAGTCTGCATATTATTTTATAACTCTTGACAAAGCAGGAATATGCAGGGTTCAGCATGACAAGGGTTAAATTAGATGTTTTTTTTAGGTGCGAAGGTAGATTATAAACTTCAAAAAGTCATGGTTGATGTGATATTGTAGCAATGATTTGAATGTGTTACATCCTCTAATTTCAAAAAGATATTGAAACTTGTTGAAAGGGTTATAACTTGTGAACTGATGCATAACTAGCCATTAAACATAGACAGAGATATTTTTGTCAGTCTGTCAAAATATGTTACCTTTCATAGTTGTGGCTCAAATTACCTTCAGGTGTTGGACCAAATGGAGGCTGACAAAATCTTTTTGTACCCCTCGTGACTTTTTTATATTGACTGCAACAGATGTCAAAATTTAACCCATAACTTAATATAATTGCATCTCAATTGTACATGCTTGTTTAGCTATTCTGCATATTGTCCGAAGTTGTACTTAACTTGGCAAGTGCACATTTGATTATTTTTTTGTCTTGATTTTTCATCCTAACTAAAGGCATTTTTATTAGGCTGTAGTAAAAAAAAATGTTTGTGGAAAAAAGACTACCTATCCACTTCACAAACTACAGAAAAGGGGGGTATTTTGGTTTTCAAATTTAAATATTTCATTATTCCTTACTTAATCCCTATGTTGTTGGTACTCATTGAAACGTCTCATTGAGACGATTCAAATGAGTATCCACAACATAGGGTTTCATTTGGAAATAAAGATTTTAGACTGGCTCTACCCCCTCTTATCTGCACCCCTGCTTCTCTCCCACCTCCCTATAGCTCTTATTGGCCTACCTCAGTTTTGCTGAAGCATATCTCTGGCTAAAGGTACCACATGATAATGTATCAGTGTTGTTACCTCTGAGGGTCAAAACTCATTCTTAATGGGTCAAAACAACAGAAAAGGCAAATTGTGCATAGAATTCTACAGGTTTCAGTGTGAATCAACCTTTTGTTGTTATAGAATTAAGAGAAAAATTAATCAGTAGAATTCTAAATGGTAAATATGATACATCAATGAAAATTTGAGTGATAAAACCCTGTTTTGTCCCTTAGAATTTCTCTTAGGGTCAAAAAAGGATATTTTCAGATTATTGAGTCAAAACCCTAGTTTAAGGGTCAAAGATGAGCCCTGTAATATAGAGTTTATAATAACTATAAAGAGCTTATGGTACTTACTACTAAGTTCAGGTCCTAAAAAGAGGCATAATTCTGCATTCTCATGATCATAAAGTGATATTTGACCATTTAAATGATGAAATGCATTTAAGAGTAAATTAGCTAAGCTGCTTTTTTGTACTGTGATACTCTAGGTGTTTGAATGTATGGCACGGCTTGTGTTAATGTTTGATATCTGGGAGTCATTGACTCCTCATCTAAGAAAATCTGGGGGTCAAATCTGAATTTAAAGGGTCAAAACAATAGAAAAAGCAAATCATAAGTGGAATTTTGCATATTTAAGAGTCACATTAACTGTTTCTTGTAATGATATGAAACAAATAATAAATTTGTAGAACTAAAGATAGTAATTTGTGAATATAATGGGTATAAAACCATGTTTTGATCCATAGTAATTCCTCTCAAGGGGGTCAAAATGACCCCCTTGGGAGAAATTTCAAGGGCTCAAATTAAGAAATTTTCAGATTTTTGGGGTCAAAACCCTGGTTTAAGGGTCAAACACGAGCCCTGGTAAGGCCTTGGTAAGTGCCTCCTGGTGACAGGTCTGAAAAGTGAGGACATTTTATAGAATTATTGGTAGCACTTGAAAAAATGTCTAAAACTTCCAAGGCTAGTATATTGGAACCAAAAGGACAGTGTCCTTCAAGGTCTTAACCCTTTGCTGTTTAATCCCTGCTTTTTACGTGCCTGTGATTTTATGATTGAGAAAACATTGTGAAAAAAAGAAGAAATTGCTTCTGACAAGCAATTTCTTCTTTTTCCACACTATTTTCTACCCTACTGAATGGTTATTTTTCAAATTAAATCCACTTTAAATTTTCGTCTGCAAAACCTTTGAATTTGGGAAGGTCCAAGATTTTGTAAAACAGGAAAGGGTTAAACAAGTTGGGAAATCAAAGATGTTTAAGGACAAAAATTAACAGTACAATAAAGCAGCCCTGGCAATGTCACTGTTTGCCTTATTCAGAACTTTAAAAAACTAATCATGCTACTTGTATCATTTTCCTGTTAAAGATTCGAATTACGATACGAGTGTTGAAACAGACTCCCATTTTGTGGTAGATGGTATCATCTGCGGCCATAACCAGCTTGTGTGAAATCCAATTTGGCTTCCCATTACCGTCTTTTAACAGGCTTTGCAATGAATTTACATTTCCTATTTCAAAGTAATTATCGAACCAGAGTTACATACTTACCAGTTCCTGGTCACTGTGAATGGAGTCATGTTCTTTAACCCTTTCCTGTTTTTAGCTCACCTGAGCACGAAGTGCTCAAGGTGAGCTATTGTGATCGTAGAATGTCCGTCGTGCGTCGTGCGACGTGCGTCGTCCGTCGTCCGTCGTCCACAATTTCTTTAAACATCTTCTCCTCCTAAACCAGTGGGCCAATCTTGATGAAACTTGGCAGGGATGTTCCTTGGGTCAAGCTCTACCAAAGTTGTTCAAATAAATGAAATCCACCCTTAACTTTCCCTTTACCCTTAACAAAAAGGGTGAAAATATGAAAATCTTTAAAAATCTTCTTCTATGAAACCAGAAGGCAGACAGCTTTCATATTTGGTATGTAGCATCATCTAGTGGACCTCTACCAAGTTTGTTCATATCAAGACCCTGGGGTCATATTTGGGCTTTGCCCGGGCCCAACCCTTTTTACATAGAATCAAAGAGCAAAAATCTTTAAAAATCTTCTTCTCTGAAACCAGATGGCAGACAGCTATCATATTTGGTATGTATCATCACCTAGTGGGCCTCTACCAAGTTTGTTCATATCAAGACCCTAGGGTCATATTTGGGCTTTGCACGGGTGCATCCCTTTATCTCTTTTGAGCACGAAGGGTAAAAAAATGAAAATCTTCAAAAATCTTCTTCTATGAAATCAGAAGGCAGACAGCTTTCATATTTGGTATGTAGCATCATCTAGTGGACCTCTACCAAGTTTGTTCATGTCAAGACCCTAGGATCATATTTGGGCTCCACCAGGGCGCAACCCTTTTTACATAGAATCAAAGAGCGAAAATCTTTTAAAATCTTCTTTAATCGAAACCAGAGGGCACACTGCTTTCATTTTTGGTATGTAGTATCATCTAGTGGGCCCCTACCATGTTTGTTCATATCAAGACCCTTGGGTCATATTTGGGCTCCACCCGGGCGCATCCCTTTCAGCTCATCTGAGCACGAAGGGTGAAAATAGGAAACCATCAAAAATCTTCTTTTTTGAAACCAGTAGGCAGACAGCTTTCATATTTAGTATGTAGCATCATCTTATAGACCTTTTCCAAGTTTGTTCATATCAAGACCCTGGGTTCACATTTGGGGCCCACTTTTAGCTCCACTGGCTGAAAGCCACTGGGGCTATTGTCATGGCGTTGTGTCCGTCGTGCGTGCGTCCGTCCGTCCGTCCGTCCGTGCGTGCGGTCGTAAACTTTTTCTTTAAAAATCTTCTTCTCAGAAACTACTGGATGGATTTCAACCAAACTTCACAGGAATGATCCTTGGGTGACCCTCTTTCTAAGTTGTTCAAGAAATTTTGATCCAATGAAAAACATGGATTTAATGGGCGTGGCTAATTTCCAAATATGGTAAAAAGTGACTTTTCTCAGGTTCTAATTGATGGATACCAATTAAATTTTACATGAATGATCCTTGGGTGACCCTTTATCAGTCTACAAAAAAATATTGAAATCGAACAAAAATTATGTATTTGATGGGCGGAGGTCATTTCTCTATATGCTATATAGTGGAAACTTTGAAAATCAATTTCTCAGAATCTAATAGATAGATATCAACCAAATTTTACATGAATGATCCTTGGGTGACCCTTTATGAGTCTACAAAAAAATTTTGAAATCGGATGAAAATTATGTCATTTATGGGCGGAGGTCATTTCTCTATATGTTATATAGTGAAAACTTTGAAAATCATTTTCTCAGAATCTAATTGATAGATATCAACCAAATTTTACATGAGTGATCCTTGTGTGACCCTTAATCAGTCTACCAAAGATTATTGTGATCGGATGAAAAATTTGTAGTTTATGGGCGGAGGTCATTTCCACTATATGCTATATAGTGGAAACTTTGAAAATCATTTTCTCAGAATGTAACTGATGGATATCAATCAAACTTCATTAGTATGATCCTTGGGTGATCCATTATCATGCAGCCAAAAATTATTGTCATTGGATGAAAAATATGTCTTTTATGGGCAGAAGTCATTTCTCTATATTTTATAATGTTGGAGACTTTGAAAATCATTTCAACATCAGTAAAACCCAAAATATCTAAAAATCTAGTCAAAACTTAGATTTGCTATTACAAGAAATTCAAGCCTGTGGAGCGACACAAGCCATTCATGGCTTTCTTGTTACATAGAATCAAAGAGCAAAAAGGCATATCTGTCTTGCTCTTTGCTGAAAACGTTCCATGGTAGTGATCTTAGACAATTATCTTCTTATGACATCTGCCTATCTAATTAATGTGATGTCCCAGGGGTCAAAGAGACTCAGGTGAGCGATCTAGGACCATCTTGGTCCTCTTGTTCAAAATTTTGGACCTGTCCAAATTCAAAGGTTTTGCAGACAAAATAACCATTAATTTGGGTTGAAAATAGTGTAGAAAAAGAAGAAATTGCTTGTCAGAAGCAATTTCTTCTTTTTTTCACAATGTTTTCTCAATCATAAAATCACAGGCACCTAAAAAAATTAAAAAGCAAAGGGTTAATGTAACCCATTATCATGGACAAACATATGTTTTAACCTAGATTTTAAGCTAAGTTTTTGCTTGTGAAGTAGTTGAAACTTTCCTTATTCTAGCTGGGCTTTAAAAATATTTAAGCAAACTTGAAAACCTTAGTCCTTTAAAACAGAATCACTGACAATCTGGTTGATTTGGACTTCAGAAAAAAAAAATATAATGATTTTTTTTTTTTTGAATGGCTTTACAATGTTAATGTTTAAGCCTTCATTTTTTTTAAGCAAATCTCAGAAGGAATACATGTACTTGCATTGGCAGGGATTAAATCCTGTACCTCATGATAGATTGAATTGAAAGGGACTGTTTCCTAAGGAAATAATTACATTCTTTCAATGTTTCAGTTTTACATTATAAAACACCATACCATATTAATGGATGATCATTTGGCTTAATACAGTATAGGCCTGTCACAAAATGACTATAACGAATCTGAAATATATTCAATCACTTTTTTTTCAAGATTATAAAATTTAAATATATATATATATTTTTTATCCCTTTTCAGAGAGCTAGGATTCGAGAAGTAATAATTAAGTCTTTTAATTGATTTAACAATTTGAACAATTACGATCTACGACCATTTAAAGTTTAAGCCCTTCTTATGGTGTTCACAACTTATTCCTTGTTTACTCTTAACTTTGGCAGATAGTATAGGCTAAGATCAGCCTGCACAGATGTGCAGTCTGATATTAGCCTAAACTGACTGCTAAATACTACTTGAATATTATAGAAAAAACTTAAGCCAGACTGGTTGAAATGTCAAATAATTAGCAATTCGTCTGAAATGAAATGAGCATGTGTGCGTAACATTTTCCAACAATTTTACATACACACTTAGAATAAAAGTTGACCAGCCTAGACTAAACAGTAAAATTACAACAAGAAAATATTCTGACCCCTTTAAAGATTGATTAAGACTTTATCTACCTATTTGGCGCAAAGTGAAGACTCTGGTCAGACTGTGCAGCTGCACAGGCTGTCCAGAGGGATTGCTTTGTGCACACGTGTGATAGTTGGAAATGTTACGCACTGGCTCAAATATAAAATCAATAGGATAAGGATTAAACAGTTTGTATATTTATACCAGGAATTTGATATCCTGAAAGGTATAATGTTTGACCCTGAAGAAAATCAAACAGTTTGGATATAAGAAGGTTTTTAAGTGTATATCAATCAAGATTGTAACTTTAATCCTTATGGGCTCCTAAAAATATACATTACGTCAAAAATGCAGCGAAATCAATCTGTTATTTTGACCCCAGACAGTTTAATCTGAATATTTGTATTTACATAGTATACAATTTCTTCTAATAAACTCCTCAGGAGTCAACATTTTGCTGGCCAAAATGATGGTTTGGGTTACAGGGAAAACTTCAAACCTTCAGAAACTATTATAATATAATACTTAATCTTTTTTATGCTGAGCAAAAAATTAAACCGCGACAAAATTGCCTTAAAATCAGAAGTCTGAAAGCACTGGATGCGCTGATTGTGTGTCAGTCTTTATTTTGAAAAAAAAAAAGATTGCCTGTCTGTTCATCTATCAGTCTGTCTGACTGTCAGTCTGTCTGTCCATCCAGGGGTCTCGTTTGCCGATTTTTGGGGCCGAAATTCGGCCCCATTCCCAATGGCAAAAAGTATCTTTTTTTCCCAATTCTAGGCTGAAAATTCCCAATAAGCAGCTAAATTTCCCCCGATTAAGGCAACACAGAATGATACATAGAACTGCCATCCTTGCCTGTAAAATCATCGTAAGAAACAACTCTCGAATGAATAAACTGTCAACCGAGAGAGACCCGTATTTTTGTTTACATGTCCATTGATAACGATTACCGAAATACACGAATGATATCGGATAGACTGGTACTCGTTGTTTTACTGTGTATTTTACCGTAGTAATAATCAGAGTGAACTGGTACCCCAATGTCTGTGAGAGATTGAACAGGTACCTCGTTGTCTGTAAGAGACAACGGGTAGTGTATAGTGTAGTTTTCATGACAAGTAAGTTATTACAAACCGTAAGAATTTTCCCATCATGCATGTCGATATCCGTTGAAATTTGGCGGCATTGTTTAAAATGGAAGTACTGAAATTCTGTTGCTTATATAAATATGCTCTTTATGAGATAAACATACGAAAGAAAAACAAATAATCAACTCATTATTTGTTGTTTTTCGCTGCATTCATCGTGCTTTTCGATCAACTGCATGTCGCAAATCCGCTACCAAACGCTTTACAATTTTCTAGCTTCCATTTAACGTTGATCAAATGACGTCACTACCCGCCCACATGACCTTACGAAAATTTGTAAAATACCTGTCTCTAGTATCGATAGATCTAAGGGCAGTAACCCAGTCAATGAGAGATCTAGGGGCAGTTACCCAGTCCATAATCAGAGACATGACCCAGTCTAGCATGAATGGCCAGTTTATTTCGCGGCTTCCATTGCCGTTATAGAGGAATAATAATTCTCCGGTATTCGCATCGAAATTTAACTACTTTGTTTGCATTTTTTGCTTTCATGAGTTGAAATAAAAACTCAACTGATTTCTAAAGAATTGTTCACTCGGAATAGTCATTATTTGAAATTTACCGTCTTGACAAACATGATCCACATTTTAATCTTTTACCGTAACTAAGGGTAACCGTTCAGCATCCACGGATGCAAAATGTCGCACAATGATAAATATTACCGAAAAAAGATCGGCAAAAGTGGCGAAAAATGTGCCAAAATAGACACAATGTTTAAAATGCAAGCTTTAAAGGCCACAGATAAACAATCTACGTCGGACAATTTACAGACAGAGGCCATTCCTTCTACCTCTTCTGAGCCGGAAGGTAAGGTCCTCAAAAACTGATTGTTTTACACAAATCCCTTTCAACTTAGGTTGCATTTTACCTTCAAACAGGGATATGTGGCATCCAATTTAACTAACTTCACTGATTATACAAATGCGTAATGAAAAGCTTAGCATTTACGTGTGAATTTTTATGGTTACATTTTATAGAGAATTGCAAAATAGACACATGGACTTTTCAAGGAAAAAAAGGCACGTCATTTATTGGTTGACACATTTTCAATTATCTCTGGAGTATATTTGATGTTTTCTTATAAAAAATAATGTAGATGTCGGGTATCTACATTTATAAACCATTTTCCAAAGAAATGATGTGATTTATAAGCTTTTTTAATTTTTCCCAATTTTGGATAAAACGCCGCTATTTTTCCCAATCTCACTGGCCCCAGGCCCCAGACAAAAATATGCAGCAAGACCCCTGCCATCTGTCTGTCTGCCAAACTTAACCCAAAACCTTAACATTGCCATTTACTTTAAGGCTATTCAAGATACATTCTTCATATTTGGTATATCAATAGATTTTGATGATGCTCACTTACGGATACCATGTTCAAGGTCATGTGACAAAGTCAAGGTCATCTGTCAAGGTCAAAGTTATAAAAGAATGCTGTTTCATGGAATTCTTGTTTCACAAACACATCTTGTTAATGCTCTATTGATCTAATGTTTCATTGCTGTTGACTGTCCATGCAGAGAGAAAATATCCAAAAAAGCTGTTTTACCTCAACCTAACATTCAACAACTCCATACTTAGGCTCTGCCATGCCATTCTAAAAGTCATTGATCATTATTATCATGTAATACAAGGTAAAAGACTGAAAGAATTATTTTCTTTGTCCTCTCAGAGGGCTGCATGATCATAAATATCAAATGAAATGGTAATTCTAGATTATTCTATTCAAAATTATTTCTAAAGAATATCAGTTAAGTAAATAATGGGAAATAATGTCACATAATTTCATTGCCATTGATCTACGATATTGACAGTATTAACTATTTACCTATAAAATGGTAAGGTCAAATGGATCTATAGTCAAGCATGAAATTTACTTAAGAGACCTGGTTGTCTAACTAGTGCCTAGCCTAGTTAGTAGGGTGTCAGACTGTCAATCTAGAGGTCCCGGGTTCGATCCCCGATGGTGGCACTCATTCTTTCCGACTATTTGTCTCTCACCAATGGGTTGATAATCATAGACCTATGTGAGAGGCAAGGAAGGGATGTGGTGGCTGTACTGGTGAGAGAAATACCAGGAAACCATTGTTAGGTGCTCCAGCCTCCGCGATATAACTGAAAAATGTTGAAAGCGGCTAAAACTCCATTCAATCAATCAATCAACTAACTAGTACCATAATTAATAAGTACTGATGCATTGTAAATTCTAGGCAGGGGGATTGGGGGATTGCACCACTTTTTTCAAAGATCCCCCATATTTTCTAGATTTGTTGGGGATTTTTTTTACTATGAACAAAGAATAATGGAATACCAGTTATTTTTCATTTGCTTCAATTTTGTGCTGGAATCCCCCACAGTTATGAAATCCTAGAATAAACGTTTCTGATGACATTGTTTTCATCTTGACAAGCGCTTTAGTATCAAATTGACAAATATAAAGACAAAGCTAAAAGGTTTTTGTGTGACTTGTGTGCCACTTATTTTAAGGCTTTTTTGACTATCAAAAGCTAAACTAAAATTTCATCGTTAGCATGACCCCAATGGAAAAAATTTCTAAGTGTCAAAATAAGACATTTTCAAATATCTTGGAGTCAAATCTCTGGTTTACCGGTCAAGCACGAGTCTTGAATTGTGCAAAATCAGGGCATAATCAAGGTCTTAAGGGACGCCGATTTTGCGCATCTGAAACAAGAAGCCAGGACCCTCAAAATTATGTGATGTGAGTCCCATTGACTCTGTTGGGATCAACTTCAGAAAAGAATTGAAGACTGCTTTATACAGTCTATGATTCCTTCCTGAAGGTGAGCCCCCAATACTAGTATACCTCCATCAATTTCTTTACCTTTTACCAGGGAATAGCTCTAATTCTACAAAATACAATATTTTAAGCCAAAAAGAAATAGTCTATACCTTAAGTAGGGACTCCTAAAATTTAAGAAAGGACCCCTAGGATCCCAATGATTGAGTCCTTTATGGACCCTATTTTGTTCATGTCAGATTAAACCCCTGCATAATGAATATTAGAATAGTTTCATTTGAGTTTCACTAAATTTTCAAATGAAAGTTTTGTCAGTTTGGGAAAGCAAACAGCGTTGACCAGGTGTACAAACAACGTCTATTCAGTATGGGTAATATTACATGGTCATGTTATCTGCTGGTCATACGGTCAATAAAGTTGTCTGGACAAGCTTCTGAATTAATCCACTAATCTTTATTCATATTTTATGGACGTTCACACACCAGAAAAGAAAAAAAGATAATGGCCTTGACTTTAAAAGCTAAGCATACTTCCTGAAAACTATTCAGGTTTGGTCTTTCTGCTTGGCTGTATTGTACCGGTAAATACATTGTCAATCAAACATTGCATGACCACAATCCTCTCAAAATTAACTCATAATAAAGTTCAGTTAAGGGGACTATTGTATGAATGTTGTATGAATGTTTATAGAGGGAAATCTTGGAAGCCTCTATCTCAGGATTAATAATAAGATAGAAGCTAAAACTGGCACCATAAAAGCTGGTCTGACAGAATGCCACATTAATATGCTTTTGTGTTAGTACTTAAGGCTAATTTCAATTGCCATCTATGCTTTGCCCTATTGACTGAAGTTAATAGAGCTATTTTAAGGAAGTCTTCTTTAGGGGCCATGAAAGGGGCCAAGGCACTTACTATCAAGGCTCCTATGATCTGAAGTGGGCCTTCATTCTCAAGGGGCTGTATTAAGGACTGTTTTCAAATAACACCATATCTCTGAGACCGATTTTCACAGATTTTTGTATGGGCTGATAACAGTGGTTGATGTTGACATAATGATAAAAGATAAAAAGTTGTCATCATTTGTTATCAGATACAAGGTACTAAAGTTAACTCAAGCTAACTTAGAGGCTGATAGTACATCATGTACTATCAGCCTCTGGTTGCTGAGTTAACCTTATATACTAACAAACTAGCATTTTTCAGATGCTGTACTGGTATGGTAGTTACCTCAAGCTAACTTAGAGGTTGATAGTATTTCAAGTAATATCAGCCATTGGTTGCTTAGTTAACTTTCCTTAATAGTAACCTACTAGCATTCTTTATGTGATTTCAGCAACTTACAGCCTGATCTAAGCTCATTTGCAAAAGCTTAGAAGCTTAAAACTTTTGGGTTTCAGGTTTTAGCCAAAGACTAGCTCAACTGATATAATGCTCACAACAACATAATTAGTGTGAACTAGACCTAAATTTATAACCAGGCATTGTGTAATGGTGCATACCAAGGGATCAGAATTTCCTTGATATTAGATCTAAGTATTGTGGCTTTCGAAACCTCTTGTATTGCCGATTATGGTCAAATTGTTTAATTGTTAGCATTATAACTTAAAAAAGTCAAACCCCAAAAATACACACTTGCCTGTCTGTCTTATAATTTTTTCAACTAAGGATAATTTCCTAAAGTAGAGTTTATATTCAGTAATTCACTAGCCTATATGTTATTCATTATTTGCAAAACTCGATCAAAGAATATAAAAGGGAAATAATTGAAAAATTCATCAAGGTAGTATTTAGAAAACCATCAGGATGTCACAATGATTAAGTATAGGGGATCAATATGTCATTAAAGGGAAGAAATCACTAAAAAAGTCCTTTTATAGGGTGAAGATAAGATGAAAAGATCCCATATGTTAATGACGTTTTTATGACTGTCTGGTCTTGAGTTGTTCAAGTTTATAAAACTGTTATGATTTATTTTAAACAATCTGAACCTTTACACATTCTATTACAATCCTTGCCATGGGAATTGGAATCAATTCTGCTCTCAAAGTGCTATTTATTCCTGAATATTGCAATTTGAATCTGCCAAAATTTTACACTAGGCTGTGTTTGAAGAACACCATGCAGTTCTGAGGTATAGCCATAGCCTCCTTGTGGTCAATATATTGTTATTAAAATTGTACAGGGAAAACTTGGACATCTTAATGATATTCTAGTATTATTGAAGGCTTTTGCTTAAAACTTGGAATAAGAGCCTGAGCCTGACATTACCAACAATTTTACATGTGCTTAAAGGGCCAACATTGCCATGTAGTATAATTAGAAGTTTGACTGACTTTCTAAAGACACTTTTGGACCTTATCTTTCTACACAGCGTAAAGTGAAGAGCCTGGTCAGACAGGGTAGATG
Organism: Fragum whitleyi; assembly: GCA_948146395.1. Lineage (NCBI taxonomy): Eukaryota > Metazoa > Mollusca > Bivalvia > Cardiida > Cardiidae > Fragum > Fragum whitleyi. The sequence goes on along the minus strand of OX411546.1, from coordinate 21,655,860 downwards.
CACAGGCTAGCCAGAGTGTTTGCTTGGGACACATTTGAAATTGTTGGAAATGTCATACACAGGCTCATATGTTTACTACATGTATCAAAATAGCAGTCTATGTTATAAAGGAGATAACTCCAAATGTATTTTTGTACAAATTATAAGCTCCTTTTTTCAACTAAAAAAAAAAATTAGGTGCTATTTTTATGTATGCACCAAGTAAGTTTTTGGAAATTCATAACTCAGAATGTAAATGGATGTAATAGAAAGTAAACTTTGCAAAAAGAAAAGTTTAACAAAATTCAATACAATGGTCACATCTCTGAAGCATTCATTTCAACTTTGTAAGATACATTAGGTTGCATGACAGGCTTATTGACATAATTTTGTCCTTTAAATCAGAAACAGGTAGTGTTAAGAGATCATTTACTAAAGTAATTTTTAAACATAAAAAAGACAAAGTTGGTCACAAAACTTCACGGTTGGGCGATAGTATCTCAACATCAATCAAAGCTAGAGTAATTTGATGAGCGTCAATTTGAAGCCCTTTTGTGGAGGTCCAGTGTTAAATGATCCCAAGTCTAGAGTCTTAATGTAGGGGATAGCTCAAAATCATTTCCCATGCCTATATTTTTATAGTCAATTACAATAGTTTTGCAGTAATCCCTATTAATGTTTTGTGAAATATATCACCTGTATATTGATGGCTCAGTGCTAAACAGTTGTAACTACCTATAGACATATAGGCAGTTACAATCATTTGGGCTGAGTCATTGATATGGGGTGTCCTTTGAAGAATTTACAGCTTAGAACTGTTTTGTAAGCTTGTGACGTTTTGCACTATCAGTCTAGATGATATCTATTGATTTCATGGAGGTATGAATCAAAAGCCTAATCACACTCCTGTATGAATATGGTAAGCAAAATTCATGCTGAAGTGTGATTATGTTTTTAGTTTCATACCTCAATGAAATCAACAAATATTCTCTTCATCTCTGAATTGTGATTATAAATTGTATAGTTTCACCTGTCAAAAATGTGACAGAACATGTTTTTTGACAATCCCAAAAACCTTAGTTTAATTACATTAAATCCTTTACCTAGATGGTGATTTTAAATAATATAGATGTACATAATGAACAATTCCCCTGCAAAAGGTTCAAGAACTGCTTCTTGAATTCTCTTGGAAATTAAATGTTAAAATTGTTCTTAACTTCTAGAACAAATTCTAAAACTTCAAGAACTTGTTCTTGAACCAGTTCTAGAACTAACCTTGAATGGGAGTTCAAGAACTGATTCAATGACTAGTTCTAGAAGTTCAAGAACTAGTTCTAGGAGTTCAAGAAGTTCTTGAACTGCGGCTTAAAATTATAAAATGCTCAAGAACCAGTTTTTGAACTTTTTTGCAGTGGATGTACTTTTTAAATAAATTATTAACCCTTTCTTAACCCTTGTCATGCTGAACCCGGAATATTCTTACTTTGGCAAGAGCTATGGTCAAACATCAGCCTGCACACATGTGCAGTCTGGTGTTAGTCTTCATCACCTATTTCTCACTTTCAAACCAGAATTGTACATAAATAGATTTAGTTTTTCAAATAAAAATTGACCTACTGGTTGTACTTTCAGAGCTTTTTGCCCTTTGAATTTGATGAAAATATTTAGCCAAAATTTTTTCAGCACAACATTTGAGTTAATTGGAGAAACACAAGGTATTGTAATAGCCTTTATGATTGTTATCAGTGTGGCCAGTGGCATTGCATGGAATTGTACAAAGACTTTGACCTTTTCGTATCTCTGGAATAACTTAAGGTAATCACTTGAAATTTAGAAACATGTTCACTATCAAAATAGCAACTTGTACTTTTAAGGGAGATAACTCTAAATATTTTTTTTGTTTGAATTATGCCATTTTATCATCTAAGATTTTAAATGCATTATATCCAGCACCCGATAGCAGAGCCCTAGGAACCTATGGGTTGTTCTCTTGTTTATACTTCTTTCTAAAACTAAGCTTTAAGAGATCAGCAAAAATTCATAATTATTGTATGTGCGTATATGATGACTTGGCCCAATTTATTAGGAGGTCAGATTTTGGTTTCGAACAATATAACAATACCAGTCGTTTTGCCAGATATTCTTATCTGTGATTAATTCAGCCCCTTTTTTTGGCGCTTCTGTTATCAGTTGTTTGATTTGTGACAGGAATTCGAATGTTCAAATTTTTTTACCACTCTTTTAAAACCCTTATGTGATATTGCATTTACCGTAGTTGGATACATAAAAGCAAGACTGTCCTAAAGCATAAAATGTTGATTAACTCTATAATAGCCAGATGGAACAGTTTTATATTCACCAGACGATTCAGATGAGTACCCAAAACATAGGGTATCATTGAGAAATAAAGATTTTAAACTGACTTTACCGCCTCTTATCTGTACCTCTGTTGATGTAACTGATTTTCATCTGCTGATGAGAATTTGGCCAAGTCATTTGACTGGGTCAGATTTGATTCCTTAGGTCAATTAACATTCTAATTAAGGTCATATTGTAGATATTTTTTGGTACCAATTTGGAGGGCATCATTGTTTTTTCACTTGCATATTTTATTTTATTTATCATTTATCATTTTTACGTCCGATTTGAGTTCATTTTTATATATTTAATCTAAAAGCATTTAACTAAAATGTTGTAACACATCTGTATTTACTACATCTTGGTAGCCCAACGACAAAATGTCTCTCATTCAACTACATCAATAGTAAGCCATTAAATCAAAGCCATGGACTTCACAACGGAGTTGTAAATTTAGACTTAAATGTTAAATTAAGACCTTTCGACCATTTAAGGGGCTATTATGTACACGAGGTAATTAAACTATTTTATTGCCGATTTTATAGTCCCCCAGACTGCAACAGTGATGTAGTATTGTACATGGGCAATAAAATTAAACTTTCTCATAGGTTTTTCTTTTTCATAAATTTAGTATTAAGCTTTTCCCCAAGTCAACCTTGATACAGCTTAAATAGTATAATGTATGGTAGGTTTAATTCTAAAACCTGGTACTAGATCTATTTCTTTGATGAGTTTTTAGAATTAAACAGATGATAAATTCAGATTTATTTAGAGAACTTAAGCATAATATTTTTAACGACGAGAAAAATTCTATTGAAGATAAGCAAAACAAACTAATCAATTTTTCTCATAGATTTAGGAAAAATCATAAACAACGTGAAAAAAGATTAATCTAGAATTTTTATTTTATTTTCTGAAAATTACAAATCAAAAGACTGTATGAGCTGATGGCATGTATATTCACGTTGCCTCAGGATGACCAAAATGTTGAATTACAGCTTGAATAAAGCTGTATTTACGACATTTTGGTCTCCCTGCAACAGCGATATACAGTTCACCGTACTTGAAAGAAGCAAATTATGGTACTACATACCAGGCAAGCTATTGATCAGAATGGCGGGCACGTTAAATAGAAATATGGACTTTCCCCTCCAAAATAGGTCTAGGATGATCGTACAGGGAATTGTAATGACTATATGCAGCAGGCATGCATGTGTCATAATGTTTCTAATTTGATTAATGGTTGTTTGACACCCAACTTTCTTTCTAATGTCTTGTCTTCTTACTGGACTAACTGGCATCATAATTTTGAACAGAGCCTATTGTACTATTGCAAGGTTCTATTGACCCAATTCTGACCCCTGCTCTTTAAATGAACAAAAATCTGATTATTCATACTCAGCTTTGCACATGCTTTCATAGGAATGAATAACAAACGGCATTGAATTTGATATATATTTCGTTAATTAATAAAATATGTCAGTAATTGCTATTTGAGCAATTTTCAACAGAGGTCAAATTCAGGTCAAATTAACCAAGGTATACTAGGTAGTTGACAACACTTTGAGGCCAGGGCAAGGGGACATTCAATATAACAATTATTAACCCTTGTCCTGATGTTCATGTTTGTTTTCCTGCTGTTCATACCCTTTGGCCCTCAGTATAGAGTTAACCCTTTGCTGTTTAATCCCTGCTTTTTGCGTGCCTGTGATTTTATGATTGAGAAAACATTGTGAATAAAGAAGAAATTGCTTCTGACAAGCAATTTCTTCTTTTTCCACACTATTTTCTACCATACTGAATGGTTATTTTTCAAATTAAATCCAAAATTTTGTAAAACAGGAAAGGGTTAAATCAGACTGCATATAATGTGCAGTCTGATCTTAGTTCACACTGCCTGATTTCTACTTATGATGGAAAAACTTGAGCCAAACTGTTTGAAATGTTTCTAAAATCAACAATTTTATTGGGAACAAAATTCAAATTCATCAGGGTTAGAAATGATATAGCTTGGAGATTCAGAGGGTGACACTAGATTTTAAGGCAAATTAAAGGAATGAAGGCAAAAAAAACTTTTGTTTAAAAACAGGTAAAAGCTGAAGGAATACTCTTTTTAAATTGATTAATGTATTCAATGAATAAGGTTTGCAAGAATTGATCGAATGCAGGAAAAGAAGGAGTGTGTGCATTGAACACGCCCTATTGCAGGACTGGGTAGGGGCTGTACTATACAATACTATTAGACTGGGACAAGGGCACATTCAATAATACAATCATTAATCAATAACTGACCACCTGTCTAACTTAATAACATTATTAATTTTTCTTCATTATAGGGTCCTAGCCACCAGATAAGGTTAAATGAAGTGATAAGGCGATTGTGGGACTTATTACTTTGACTGTGCGGTTTGGTATGAGAATATATCAAATTTACTCTAATAAATGCTAGATCTACTTTCCTGATAGCTTGATAGTGACCACTCTGACATTTTCCTCTTATTTTTGAATTGTTTCATATAAGTATTACTTAACATTACATTATTCTCCGTAATGGGCACTTTAACTCTTATATACTGAAAAGTATGGTACCAAATAAACACATGCCATCTATACTGTTTGTTCCCTTTAATTTCATTTTCCGGCCCCTGTGGATGGCTATTAATGCTCTGCAAGCACCTATAGATGGCTATTTGCTCTGCTCTATGGATGGCTTTTTAATTTTTCAGCCTCTGTGGATGGCTATCTCTTTTGTCTGCCCCTGTGGATGGCAGCAGTATTTCATTTGCCAGCTCCTGTGTTTGGCTATTTCATTTGCCAGCTCCTGTGTTTGGCTATTTCATTTGCCAGCTCCTGTGGTTGGCTATTTCATTTGCCAGCTCCTGTGAATGGGTTTTTCATTTGCCAGCCCCTGTGGATGGCAGCAATATTTCAGTTATCAGCCCCTGTGGTTGGCTATTTCATTTGCCAGCCCCTGTGGATGGGTTTTTCATTTGCCAGCCCCTATGGATGGGTTTTTCATTTGTCAGCCCCTGGGGATGGCAGCAATATTTCAATTATCAGCCCCTTTGGTTGGCTATTTCATTTGCCAGCTCCTGTGGATGGGATTTTTCATTTGCCAGCCCCTGTGGATGGCAGCAATATTTAAATTTTCAGCTCCTGTGGGTGGCTATTTCATTTGCCAGCCCCTGTGGATAGCTATTCCATTTTCAATCCTATTTGTATATCTATTTGCTCTGCAAACACCTGTAGATGGCTTATTCATTTGCCAACTCCTGTGGATGGCTATTTCAATTGCACTGCTCCATCTAACGCCACGAGACTGTAACATTTTGGACCACTGCGCTATTGACCATTATCTCGATTTACTAGAAAATCATAGGTGATTAACTCCAGGCAGTCCGTTACCCAAGCAGTTTTGACCATGGTATTTTGTTTACTCTACTGGAACGAGGAGAAATCATTGGCCAGTTCTCAGAATTACTCAACTGTAACAGGCTGCATGATGCATTTGATAGTCCCATGGAAGCAATTATCAGATAATCATGGAACCATAAAACTGTCCAGCGAATTTGGGGAATTTTTGGCCAAACTGGCGTCAGATTGTGGACTGATTGCTAACTCCTGTGGATAGCTATTTCATTTGCCAGCCCCTGTGTATGGATATTTCATTTTTAAGCCCCAGTAGCTGACTATTTCATTTCCAGCCCCTATAGATGGCTTTTTCATCTACCATCCCCTGTAGATTGCTATTTCAATTGCTCCCCCTATGGATGGCATTTTCATTTGCCAGCTCCTGTGGGTGGCTATATCATTTGCCAGCCCCTGTGGGTTGCTATTTCATTTGCCAGCCCCTTTGGGTGGCTATTATATTTGCAAGCCCCCGTAGATAGCTATTTCATTTGCAATCCCCTATGGATGGCTTTTTCCTTGTCTGCCTGTGTGTATTGTTATATAATTTGCCAGCCCTTGTTGCTGACTATTTCATTTCCAAGCTCCTTTTGGATCTCATTTCCAGACAATTAAGTCTTATTCAAACCCAAAACCAACTCTTAATTTGACATCAGCTGTATTGAGTGACATGCAAAACAAAAGCTCAGAGCAAGTAATAATAGGATTATGGTGTAGATTCTTAGGGAGTTGTCGGCTTTATTGACCAACTATGGGATCAGCCAAAAACTATTGTAAGTGCCTATATATCAATAGACACTTACAATAGTTTTGAGCTGACCCATCCAAGTGTTCATGAAACATGTGGTCAACAGCACTGCTGTGATTTCAATCCATGACAGATTAATAACTTTATTTTGATACAATATCTTTATTAATATAAATGTAGTACCGAAGTGCACATAATCTGGGCTCAATGAGATTTGGGGATTAGATACGGTGGACTATGAAAATCATTGATTTTGTAATACAATACGAAACCTGTTAGACGTCAATCTACCGTGTAATGAACTCAAACATGATTATGTCTTCTGTCACAAGTTTTCCGAAAATTGCTCTCTTTGTGAGTGTGGATTAACTTTTTATCAGATGACTTTGTAACCCATTCAAATACGCTTGTAATACTTCACAATTTCCTAAGTATTGCACTGTTCCTAGAGTGCAACTAGCTTACAGAAGGAAAATACCTGTGCTATTACCATTTGTATTTCAGTCTCAAGAAAATTCAGAAAGAGCTGATTCAAATTTTCAATGGCTATATACAGTTACACTGCAACTCCATTATAATGCCTACTCCCACCCCTAGTGGGCCCAGCGTTTTAAAGGAGTCAGTGGTATAATGGAGAGGGTTGTAATGGAGTTGCAGTGTATAATGACTATTTTCTGTATTACTTGCACAATTCATGAACATTTCAAGAAAAGTACAAAGCTTGTCTGTCACTGAGTTTATTAAACATTGTTACAAACACATTGTTGGTAACTGAGCATAGCTGAAAACAATTCATTGTTGGTATAGGTTGAACCACAGCGTAATAAAAGTATTGAAATTTTTGGTTTACAAGACCAATAAGCTAGCCACTGAGCCAAAAAAATGTTCCCTGGCTTAGTTGTTATATGTTATAGGTAGTGGACCCGTAATAGTTCCGCAACATTTCAGAACTTATGATCTTTCACAATGTTGACCAAGGTTTCCTAATGAAATCAGTAGGAAACCTTGGTTAACACTGTAAAAGTTCATCACTTCCAAAATGTTGAGGAGCTATTACAGGTCTACTACCACACACCTTTCTGAAGCTATGTATGTAGATCTGGTATCTATTATGGACAATGAGATAACTTTGTTCAAACTTTGATCTGCTCCTGAACATTTCATGAATCTTCTTCAGTTCTTTTCCAAATGCTTAACAATCTCAAGAATGGAATTTTTGAAGAACTGTCCATGAAAATTTGTGATTGACATGAAGTTGTTATTTTTGAACCTATGTTCATGGGGCCGGCTTGCTGTCAATTTTCTGGCACAATTTTTATTCAGTTTAATTACCAACACGAAGTGATCCGCGATAACTAGATCAAACTATGTTTGTAGGGGAGAAATTGATTTCTTCCCAATTTTACAAGCTGTATATCCTCCAGGTACCCTTTTTCACGCGACCCAATTGTCACGCACTATCTATATTCGGTCAATTATGAAGTCAATGCAAAACTAAATGGCACAATCTTCTTATTTCAATCTAAATAGTCCTATTCTGACTTGAAAAATGTCAGAAATTTTACTAATTAAAATTTTTATTGTATTTTCTAGCGTAGTTCAAAACAATAGGGTCAATTTATCCCATTTTCCTTATGTCCTAGTTTGTAACATCATAATAAGTCATAGTTTTCTTGGTTATCCAACTGATGTGGTTATCTTTTTATATTTGGTATTTGTCGTCATCTGAGGCTTTGAAAAGGAACAAGCATTATGTAGTGTGTCATTAATATGAGATTTATATGGGTAGATAAACATATAGGGGGTCCTTATATTGAAATGAGAAAATAAGGCAACATTCTTACCATCTAGCTCAGATTCTTTTCTAATATTGTGATGTCTTTTAGATGATAAAGAATTATGAAAAATGGATTATTTTTTCAGCAAATTTCTTTCTAATCTGAGAAACAATAACATAAACTCTCAGTTTGGAAAAAATGTGTATGTTATATCAATTTATGAGGAACCCCTTTTCAAAATAGGGATTGACTGACCACTTTATGTCGGTACAAATACTTGGAAATCTATAATTCAATATAGAAATCAATATGGGTTTACAAACATCTTTTTTTTTTTTTGAAGAATGGGTCAGAAAATTGTTTACTAATCATAGGTGAAATTTGAAACCAAAAACAATTTTTTCTCTAATTCTTATACTTTTATCATTAGTGCGTGAAATTGGTTCTCTTTTTACTGATCTGGCATTTTTTGGTAGGTTTTTTGAAAACTGTGACTTTTCTATAAAATATGTGCAATTGACAAATTTTATGTTTTATTGAGATGACAATATGTAAACAAAGATAAAAAATATAAGAAAATATGTTCTTTTAATTCGAAAAATAATTTTATTTGAATAATTTCCCTTATGTGCGTGACTATGGGTTCTTCGTGGATATAGTAAGTCTTAGTTAAGCCTCTCCTTTATTCTTGACAAATTGTCATTCCTGGAACATCACCCAATATGGGGGCTTTTTTATCCTCGACCCTTTCCTGTTTTACAATATTTTGGACCTGTCCAAATTCAAAGGTTTTGCAGACGAAAATTTAAAGTGGATTAAATTTGAAAAATAACCATTCAGTAGGGTAGAAAATAGTGTGGTAAAAGAAGAAATTGCTTGTCAGAAGCAATTTCTTCTTTTTTCACAATGTTTTCTCAATCATAAAATCACAGCCATGTAAAGCGCAGGGATTAAACAGCAAAGGGTTAATGAATACAAAATTTAACTCTTGACTAGTTTATGTTTCCAAAGATTGGCCTCTCCAAGTTTGACATACCACAAGCCTGTTAGACCTACTCACTGGTTCTATATTTTACAGGTCTTGTATATAACCTAGAAATAACAGGTCCTCTTAAGAAACTGTATTAATCCTTTGGAATGTATCAAAATCAAAAATTGTTAAGTCATAACTTTTTGGAAGGAAAACAGTGTGAGAAAAGAATAAATGAAATTTTTACAGAGTGTTCCTTGTCACCTGACCTTGTGAATATTTTTGGGCTTGTTGGAGGTATTCTATGGGCAATTATTTGGAGTATTTTATGAATCCTGCAATCTTGTTCATCCATGTTAAAGGTTAAGAAAGGCAAGATTGCAGATTTATACTACTGGCAGAAGAAACTTGTCACATTTTATCCTAGAATGTCCAATAAAATCCAGGAGACCAGATTAAGTGAGATTGGGCCTTTGTAATGACAGTTTTAAGACTTGGTGTGATAGACTGGGCATCTTTGAAACTTAACCCTTTGCTGTTTAATCCCTGCTTTTTACATGCCTGTGATTTAATGATTGAGAAAACATTGAGAAAAAAGAAGAAATTGCTTCTGACAAGCAATTTCTTCTTTTTCCACACTATTTTCTACCCTGCTGAATGGTTGTTTTTCAATTTAAATCCACTTTAAAATATGATTTACAAAATCTTTGAATTTGGACAGGACTGGTCTATAACTTTGTGAAAACAGGAAAGGGTTAATTTTACAAGTCTTGTAGTAACCTATAAATAACAGGTCCTCCTAAGAAAGTTAACTTTATTAATTCTTTGCAATGTATCAAAATCAAAAATTGTAAAGTCATAACTCGTTAAGCAATTTTTGGAAGGACAGTGTGGGAAAAGAATAAATGAAATTTTACAGAGTGTTCCTTGTCACCTGACCTTGTGAATATTTTTCGGGGTTTGGAGGTATTCTATGGGCAATTGTTTGGCAGAGTATTTTTATGAATCCTGCAATCTTGTTCATCCATGTTAAAGGTTAAGAAAGGCAAGATTGCGGTTTTATACTCCTGGCAGAAGAAACTTGTCACATTTTATCCTAGAATGTCCAATAAAATCTAGGAGACCAGATTAAGTGAGATTGGGCTTTTGTAATGACAGTTTTAAGACTTGGTGTGATAGACTGGGCATCTTTGAGACTTAACCCTTTCCTGTTGTACATAATTTTGGACCTATCCAAATACAAAGGTTTTGCAGACAAAAATTTAAAGTGGATTGAATTTAAAAAATAACCATTCAGTAGGGTAGAAAATAGTGAGGAAAAAGAAGAAATTGCTTATCAGAAGCAATTTCTTCTTTTTTCTCAATGTTTTCTCAATCATAAAATCACAGGCACATAAAAAGCAGGGATTAAACAGCAAAGGGTTAAGTGAGCATTCGACAGAACCTCATGATTTTTATGCTTTCTTCCACTGCAGATTTAATTATCTTAAGTCATGTCAATGTTTCTGCACAAAAACAGTTGTAACTGCCTATAAACATATAGGCAGAAAAAACTGTTTTTCACTGAGCCATATATCTTTAGCTATCATATTACTGCAAAACCTGTATCTTACATATGACCACTAATTTGAATTAAAGGTCACCTCCAAAATCAGTTACTTCAGAAAATGCTCATCTCATTTAACTTTTCGTGATAAGAAATAGAATAATCTGTTACGGTACTTTTGCAAATTTAAGAGTAAATCTCACTTAATTCTATCTAGCACTATAGTTATGATACTTAATGAATATGTTAATCTTTGTAGTAAATATTTTGATAGTGGTTGCTAAATAGAGGTGGTTCCATGAGGAAAATAGACTGCACTTTTTCTTTTTCTGTGGAAGGACAGCTTTAAAAAATACTGAGCGAGATGAAAATCTATATCTGGCCTGCGTTCATGATGACAAAATGGTGCAAACTACTTGCCTATTATACCCCACTTTGCATGCAACTGCATGTGCAAAGTGGGGTATAATTTGCAAGTAGTTTGCTCTATTTTGTCACCCTGAATAAGGGGCTATTACTTCTCTTCTAAATTCTTCATTGTGGATATACTCATGTAATAGGCATGCTATAATTAAATTTTTTGTTTTGAAAGAGAATTAACTCCCTTTAAAAACAACTGGTACTTTGATTGCAACATGTTTTGTACTCACAATATCAAACTATATAAAACATTTTCATTTTTTACCTTAAAATCTGTTTGAAAGGCCCAAAATTATCGACAGGATGTCACAATATTTCATGGATCAGTTGGTCGCACCCAAATTTATATTCACAAGCACTCCAAGCTACAGGATATCCTCTATTAAAGTATCTCATTATTCACAGTTAACATCTTGTTGATAACTCATAAGTCTAGTATAATTTTGATCCCTCAAATATTACAAAATTTCAGGGGTAATGAAAAAATCTGTAATTTATTGTAAGTTCGCAAGCAAAATGTTGTAAATATGGCATTCTTAAACTAAATTTACTGCAATTTGGTTGCCCATTGACAAACAGTACAAGACTACAAGTGATATGAAAGTAAGGTGCTTTGAGACTATTGCAAAATCCCTCCCGCAGGTTAATTGGATTATCTAACCCGTACCTGGGACAGGTAATTTTGTTGTATTGAGTCGTTAAGCTTTAATGTTATCAAAGAATTCATTGTCAACCGTGAAGAAAATTGTAAATACTGATTTCCTGTTATAGATTGATTTTTTTTATCCTGCCAATAAAAAGCAGATAGGAAATTATTTTCCTTTCCCTTTCATTAATTAACACTATATATATATTTCAAAAGAGACAGAAAATTGTCATTTATCAATTTAGTACCTTATTTTAAAAACTCTATATTGAACTATTGTAATGCTTTATGAATTATTTATATGTGTTTGATATATGAATGAAACCTGATGTATAATTATAATGTATTTGATATGATTATATAAAATAAATGTTAAAAAAAATAAATGAAATGTTGTCTATAACATGATTTTGAAATCAAAATATGATTATGATAAGTTAAACAATAATGAAAGGAAAGGAATATGTTCTCAAGACCAAGAAGCACCCAGGATCCCAGAATATTGGGAGGGATCACTTTTTAGCTCACCTGAGCACGAAGTGCTCAAGGTGAGCTATTGGGATCGTAGAATGTCCGTCGTCCGTCGTCAGTCGTGCGTCGTGCGTCGTGCGTCGTCCGTCGTTCGTCGTCCACAATTTCTTTAAACATCTTCTCCTCTTAAACCAGTGGGCCAATCTTGATGAAACTTGGCAGGGATGTTCCTTGGGTCAAGCTCTACCAAAGTTGTTCAAATAAACGAAATCCACCCTTAACTTTCCCTTTACCCTTAACAAAAAGGGTGAAAATATGAAAATCTTTAAAAATCTTCTTCTCTGAAACCAGAAGGCAGACAGCTTTCATATTTGGTATGTAGCATCATCTAGTGGACCTCTACCAAGTTTGTTCATATCAAGACCCTGGGGTCATATTTGGGCTTAGCCCGGGCCCAACCCTTTTTACATAGAATCAGAGAGCGAAAATCTTTAAAAATCTTCTTCTCTGTAACCAGATGGCAGACAGCTTAAATATTTGGTGTGTAGCATCACCTAGTGGGCCTCTACCAAGTTTGTTCATATCAAGACCCTTGGGTCATATTTGTGCTTTGCATGGGTGCATCCCTTTATCTCTTATGAGCACGAAGGGTAAAAAATTGAAAATCTTCAAAAATCTTCTTCTCTGAAACCAGAAGGCAGACAGCTTTCATATTTTGTATGTAGCATCATCTAGTGGACCTCTACCAAGTTTGTTCATATCAGGACCCTAGGATCATGTTTGGGCTTTGCCCGGGCGCAACCCTTTTTACATAGAATCAAAGAGCGAAAATCTTTAAAAATCTTCTTCTCTGTAACCATATGGAAGACAGCTTTAATATTTGGTGTGTAGCATCACCTAGTGGGCCTCTACCAAGTTTGTTCATATCAAGACTCTTGGGTCATATTTGTGCTTTGCATGGGTGCATCCCTTTATCTCTTATGAGCACGAAGGGTAAAAAAATGAAAATCTTCAAAAATCTTCTTCTCTGAAACCAGAAGGCAGACAGCTTTCATATTTTGTATGTAGCATCATCTAGTTGACCTCTACCAAGTTTGTTCATATCAAGACCCTAGGATCATATTTGGGCTTCACCCGGGCGCAACCCTTTTTACATAATATCAAAGAGCAAAAAGGTATATCTGTCTTGCTCTTCGCTGAAAACGTTCCATGGTATTGATCTTAGGCAATTATCTTCTTTTTGACATCTGCCTATCTAATTAATGTGATGTCCCAGGGGTCATAGAGACTCAGGTGAGCGATCTAGGACCATCTTGGTCCTCTTGTTTAGCTCACCTGAGCACGAAGTGCTCAAGGTGAGCTATTGTGATCAAAGAATGTCCGTTGTCCGTCGTCAGTCGTGCTTCGTCCACAATTTCTTTAAACATCTTCTCCTCCTAAACCAGTGGGCCAATCTTGATGAAACTTGGCAGGGATATTCCTTGGGTCAAGCTCTACGTCCCAAGTTGTTCAAATAAATAAAATCTGCCCTTAACTTTTCCTTTACCGTTAACAAAAAGGGTGAAAATAGGAAAATCTTCAAAAATCTTCTTCTCTGAAACCAGAAGGCAGACAGCTTTCATATTTGGTATGTAGCATCATCTAGTGGACCTCTACCAAGTTTATTCATATCAAGACCCTGGGGTCATATTTGGGCTCCAACTGGGTGTAACCCTTTTACATAGAATCAAAGAGCAAAATTCTTAAAAAATCTTCTTCTCTGAAACCAGATGGCAGACAGCTTCTATATTTGGTATGAGGCATCACCTAGTGGGCCTCTACCAAGTTTGTTCATATTAAGACCCTGGGGTCATATTTGGGCTTTGCCCGGGCACACCCCTTTTATCTCATCTGAGCATGAAGGGTAAAAAATGGAAATCTCCATAAATCTTCTCCTCTGAAACCAGAAGGCAGACAGCTTTCATATTTGGTATGTAGCATTATCTAGTGGACTTCTACCAAGTTTGTTCATATCAAGACCTTAAGATCATATTTGGGCTCCACCTGGGCGCAACCCTTTTTACATAGAATCAAAGAGTGTAAATCTTCTTTTCCAAAACAGGAAGGTAGACAGATTTCATATTTGGTACTTCGCATCATCTAGTAGGCCACTACCAAGTTTGTTCATATCAAGACCCTGGGGTCATATTTGGGCTCCACCTGGGCGAATCCCTTTTAGCTCATCTGAGCACAATGGATAAAAATAGGAAAACCTTGAAAATCTTCTCTGAAACCAGAAGGCAGTCATCTTTCATATTTAGTTTGTAGCAACATGTAATAGACCTCTACCAAGTTTGTTTATATCAAGACCCTGGGGTCACATTTGGGCTCCACCCCGTGCATCCTGTTTTTCATGGAATCAAAGAGCAGAAAGGCATATCTGTCTTGCTCTCGGCTGGAAACATTCCATGGTATTGATCTTATGTAGAAATTATTTCCTTTTTTGACATCTGCCTATTTAATTGATGTGGTGTCCTTCAGGATCATTTTATCTATGAAATTTAGAGTTTCTTTCAATCAGATTAATTTTTTTCAAGCCTAGGTCTTAACTTCATTTTGATCCTTATGTCTGTAAAGAACAAAGTGACCTTAAAAACCATTGGCTTGCAAAGATATTAGAATATATCTCTATTTTATGAGCTTTTGTGTGACATTTTTAACAAATTGAAACATGAATGAGTTGCAAACTTTGAGCAACCCTCAGCATTTCCACAGTGCAACAGGTTGGCCGTTAATGTTTGAAGACACTTTTAGACTTAATTTATCCACAAAGAGCAAAGCAAAAACTCTGGCCAGACTGTGCAAATGCACAGACTGGCCAGAGTATTTGCTTTGCCCAAATTTCAAATTGTTCGAAATGTCACACACAGGCTCATATCCTTTCTGAGCTCTTTCTCTAAAATTCCACCTATTCAAATGAAGGAAGGAATCCCTGATTACACCTGGAGGGATCCTCATCATAGCAAGTAGGGATTCCTTTGGGCCCTCTCTGAAATACAGATAGTGGGGACCCATGAATTACTGCCACCCTCATAGCCAGTTGGTAGCACGTCATACTATCAATCTAGAGGTCCCTGGTTTGATCCCTGACGGCGGTACTCATTCTCTACGACTATGTGTCTCTCACCAATTGGTCGATAATCCTAGACCTATATGAGATAGCAGGTGGAGGCTAGGAAAGGATGTTATGGTTGTACTGGTGAGGGAAATACCAGGAATCTATTGTTAGATGCTCCAGCCCATGAATTACTTTGTTGAAGTTTGGGAATTGAAAAGACTATAGAGGGGGGATTGGGGGAGGGGGGACAAAACAAACAAAGTTACAAGAAACTCATGAATGTATTCCCAAGGATTAAGACGATAAAAGTGTGCAAATAAAGTCTCTCCAGGAACATTAAGTTGTTACCTTGGTCTTGTAAATTTTAATTTTCTTTTCGATGGTCCGTTATTGTTTATTTAGAGGTTTTCACAGGAAGTTAAAAGATTCGTCAATATTGATCCTAAGTTCAGGGCATGTTTGCACATCATTAAATATTATTTGATAATAGAAAACTAGGTCATACATTTATCCCCTAACCGGTGAAAAAAGATACATGAATACTATAAAATCTTTCCATATTTGGCTTTATGATCCGGAATATCAGACAATGAATTTAAATTCATTTCATGTTGAAGTCTTTAGTGTATATATAACTGGAAATGGTTTGTGGGTTTTAAAAAGTGTTTTTAGGTTATAGCGCCAAACCTCCATGAAAATAATGAAAAAAATCTCTTTGGCTTTGTTTGTTTGAGATTTTATTCATCAGGATTAGAGAGTATCCGGCAATGCCTATCAAATTTATAAAGAAGGAAGAGTACTTTGCTGATTTTAAATCTTATCCTACTAAATTCAAATTTTGTCGGAACAAATTCCCAATTCTATTGTAGGCAATTTAAAAGGGGTTAACTACAATAAGGCACATAAATATGCAAGTGCATTATACTAATAAATCTATGTGGGATAGCAGCTGGAGGCCAAGTAAAGGCTGAAATGGTATTACTGGTGTGAGAGATACAAGGAATCCATTGTTAGGTGCTCCAGCCACAGGGATATAGCTGAAAGATTGTTGAAAGAAGCGTTAAACCCAATTCAAAAAAACAAAGCATTTAACTTTGACAAATTCAAAATATTGTCTTCTGGTCATAGCTTAACACTTTCCTGTTTTACAAAATTTTAGACCTGTCCAAATTCAAAGGTTTTGCAGACGAAAATTTAAAGTGAATTTAATTTGAAAGATAACCATTCAGTATGGTAGAAAATAGTGTGTAAAAAGAAGAAATTGCTTGTCAGAAGCAATTTCTTCTTTTCTCACAATGTTTTCTCAATAATAAAATCACAGGCATGTAAAAAGCAGGGATTAAACAGCAAAGGGTTAAAACATAGATGGAAGTATTTTCTCATGAATATTTAAATGAGTTACTGTCAGGAGTTCATGTTAACTGGAACTCTTAGCTTTTTGCTTGAATAATGAATGAGTTTGAAAAAAACATGCAGCACACGCAAACCAAGATCAATTACCAATAATTTAGATGTACATTTTGCCATAGGACTAAATTCTATTATTTTTTTTTCTTAACCTTTGTGAATGTCATGCTGAATATATTTTGGCTAAAAATTTTAATCAAAATCAAAGGGCAAAAAGCACTGAAAGTACCAACTGTATGTCAATTTTTATTTGAAAAACTAAATCTATTGACAATTTTGGTATGAAAGTGAGAAACAGGTGGTGTAGACTAACATCAGACTGCACATATGTGTAGGCTGATGTTTGTCTATAGCTCCTGCCAAAGCAGGAATATTCCGGGTTCAGCAAGACAAGGGTTAAGAAAAAGGCATATTGAAAGTATCAATAAGCAATTTTGCACTAATATTCAGAAGAAAATAACCAAATTGCATCTGAGCCCTAAACCCTGGTAGAAAAGAAACCCTTCTGAGTACAACCATAATACTTTGCCAAAACTCTTAAAACATAACATCTAGCAATACACACAGTTTTTGCTTAAAGCAATGGTACTTATTAAAATTTTTAGTTAAATTAAGTCCTACATATTGCCCAGAGTGACATTTCAGATCGCATTTGCATAAACAGAAAAAAAAATGGAAAAACAACAAAATCCTTGAAAGTCATTAGATGATTGTTTCAGAAGAACGTGATATTCTATGAATAAAACTCGGTACAGCTAGGAGAATTTAATGTAAAAAAATATATTTAATCCTTGCCAGACTGAACCCGGAATATTCCTGCTTTAATTAGCAGGAGCTGTAGACAAACATCAGCCTGCACATATGTGGAGTCTGATCTTTGTCTATACCACCCTTATATTTTCTTTTTAAAAAACTAGAAGAATTTAAAATTTTTATTTTTTGAAATGAGTACGGATGCACAACCAGTGCTTTGAGCACTTTGATTTTGTCGCAATTTTACCGAGATTTTTTTATTCAGCATGACAAAGGTTAACCTAAGTGATATCGGAGTTCTAAAATAGTCTGGAGGACTGATATTTATGACAAGCTGAAGAACAATTTAAGATATTGTTATAGCTCTGTGACATTGATGGGTGATATATTGGCTGGCTGACCAGACAAAAATATCTTTCTTTTCTGGGTCGGCAGACTCTTGTTACCATGGCAACCAAATAAGTATATAGATATCAAACAGCTTGTTTCACTGTGCTCTGAGACAGACGATAGTTTCAAGTATGATAAATTCATTCATTAATCAAAATACAATAATAGTAAGTAGCCATAATGTGCTTGTGTTACTGTTGACAAAATGTAAGGTTAGGTTTGCTGTAGAATGTTGTAACTGTAGAATGTATACAGCTGTAGTTGTGACTTTTTGGTTGCCCATAAACAATTTTTGCAGCTATACATGAATGATTAATTACTTGGAGAGTAACACAGCTTTCAACATTTTTTCAGTTATAGCGCAGTAGCTGGAGCACCAAACAATGGATTCGTGGTATTTCTATCACCAGTACAACAATCACATCCTTTTCTAGCCTCCAGCTGCTATCTCTCATAGGTCTACGATTATCAACCCATTGGTGAGAGGAAAATAGAGACCATCGAGGCTCGAACTTTGGGCTATATCTGATTCTTTATCAGATTTTGCTAAGTCACTTAGAATTGGGGTTCAATCATTTAAACCCCTTTTTGTGAATTTGTTAGCATTTTGTGTTTTCAGGGCATCAATTTGATGGGTTAACATAAAGGTAGGGACCAAGTTCCTCAGGGTTTTGACAGTCATGATTTACTTATACAGTGTTAACTGAGGTTTCCTAATGAGTTCATTAGGAAACGCATGTTAACATTGTAAATGATCATTCCCATCTTGTCGAACCAAGGGTTACGAACGTTTTACTTATCTTACCCTTGGCTGATTGAATGGGTAATTTCTGTACGCGTGACGTCACAGAACGGAAAACGGGGCGGACCAAGCAGTAACCTTCTTACAAGAAAGGTCCGACAGCGGGAGGTATGTTAGATCAATATACCCCGCGGCTACTTTCCAGATGTGAAATTAATCCTTAGAATTGCGCTTAAACCCTTCAGTTTTAGGTAATTGTGACACTTAGCAAGACCGAAATACACAATCACAAAAACTGACCGAAATTCCTATATCTGTTCAAATGACAACATATCTTTTTAATAATTTGATGGTACATTGAAAGGTTCTCAAATTCTTCTTTTTCTATCCTCGATGACAGTGTATTACGATTTTTCAATGTTTATTTGAATTTTCAAGTTATTCAATCAATCAATACCTGTTTAAGTTTTCAATGTTTTAGACCTTATCGATGGCATACTCCAATATAGTAGAATGCATCTATATTGAAGTACGCGAAATTTAAAATTTGGAATAGATTCAATAATAAAGCCGTCTTATAAAAAGAAATAATTTAGAAATGATAATTTACTTGAATTTTCATATGAATTCTTTTATTCGGGAGTTTTTCTCCTTCTTTTCCAGCAGACTTTTCTTTAAACACATTAAATGACAAGAGAAATAAAGAGAATAAAATATGAAAATAAAATAAATAAAGAAAGAAAATAATAGAACAATTTTTAGTAAAAATCTGTGTAAAATAAATCTCGTGTGAGAATATTGTGGGAGCCGAAGAATTAATCAAGTTATTTGTTTATTGTTATAATTTGTCTTCATTATTTATTTATTTGTTTATTTATTTGAATTAATTTTAATTTGAAAAGTACCCATATTGCAGGTAGTCACAATGTAACGATAACTTTAAAACTTAGATTTGCTATGAAACGTCTTATTCACGACGTTTAAAACAAAGCAATCACGCGCAATGTCCAATCCAAATCGAATTACACATGTATTTGTAATTAAAAATGGATTATTTGATTTTTATCTCTAATATATATGATATATACGTGTTTTAATGTTGGGTAGTCCAAAATCTCGTGGCTACAGCTTATTCAAATTATGATTAAGTAGTTTTGCCGCCCGTTGACTATATTCTATGTAGAATAGAAATATATTTGCTTTCAATAAAAAGATAAAAACAAAACAAAACAAAACAAAAAAAAACCTGGTCATTAATTTTATTTATTTTTATTTCATACATTTTTTTTGGGGGGGGGGGAAGAGAGAAGGCTATCCAAAATGTTCTTCTATGGAACAATATGGGGGATAGATTAACTCAAAATCATTGTTAGTCGGCAAAAATACAAAACGTGTGAAAGATAATGTCTGAATTCCCAACTCACATTTTTGATGTAATTTAAGGGGGGGAGAGATTCGGAAACATTCACGGTGGACAATGAGGAAACTTTCGGCTTACTATGCCGATCATTCTAATAAAAAAGGAACTGATTTATATTTTGTTGATTTTATAAATCTATCTGTCACCGAATAAAAACGTACAAAAATGTAAGCGTCTTCGATGCGACGCATTTTCTTTATCCAAGAATGAAGGGTTATCTACACAGTCATCGGAATACAACAGGTTGCCATAGGGATTAAAAGGTACCGATGTCGTTTGTAAGAAGCTTTCTGATTGGCAGTCACAGAAATCGCGTTTGACCTTTTGATTGGCCGGCTTAAAATAAATCGTACAAAAAATACCTATTCATTCAGTCAAGGGGTATTCGAGAAGATCTTATCGATTCGATACCCCTTGACCCGTGAAGATGGATCATTCCAAAATGTTGTGGAATATTATGGGTCTACTACCTTTAAGCCTGGGACTAGGCTAGCTGTTCTCATCAATATTAAATTTTCAGAGGAAGATTTTTATCAGTTTTCATATCAGATTTCAAAAGGTTTTCCTATTATTGAAAGGTCCTATCTTCCACTGCATTTAATCTTTTGTTCTTTACTCAGTTCATATTGAACTGAAAAGCAAAATATTAGCTAGAGCTGCCATTTGTAGAGATATTTCTTACAGCATATTCTTTGATGTTTTAACAATGAGCCAGTAATTCTTCTGAATTCAGATGATATACTGTTTCCTGAATAAATGCCCCAAAAGGCAATTCCTTATAATTTCTCTTACTTCTATCGTTCCTTCTCTTTGTTAAATTAATAATGGCGCAAATAAGTAATCAGAGATGAAATAAATTTGAGTTATTGCAATTTTGTAGAGATAAATATAATTGATATATAATAAAGAAAAGAAAGAAAAAAAATGTTATGAAAAACAAGAATAAATTAAAGTAAAATATCAAGCCAATATCGTGACTATGTAACCTTTAGCTGAATCTTTCCATTTCTGGTCTTTTGGGAGATGATGTTCAGTTTCAATTACATTTGTTTGTAATGGCAGAAAAAACATTCTTTGAAGCTTTGGTATTTTCAATTGTATTAAAACAAAATTGTGTGATGGAATCTAAGATAATTAATTAACCCTTCCCATGCTGTTCATTGTAAATAGAGAATAACATTTTACAGTCGAAACTTGGTATGCAAAAATGCGGAAAAATGTGGTTAAGCTAGTGTTGTAAAATCGGACTCAGATCAGAATCGATAATCGAATTGAATCGGAAACTGTTTTCGATTCAATTATCGATTTTAGAATCGAAATTTCATTTTTGGTGAACGAACGTTGTTCACCAGTGTTATATACCATGTCAGGAAAATCCTGTTTGATGTTAATACATTTGAAATAAAGTAGCGCCTCTTAAAATTCAATTTAGTATCTTTCAATATTTTTCTTCGCAAAATCACTCTTTATTTCTTGAATGGCATGGTACTATCATTCTTTATCAAGTGAAGATAATGAAAATTCGCCTTGAAAAACACAAAATGATCTTGCAATGTTTATCAAGGGAATTTTTGATCGGCGTCAGCTTGTCGAGAGTTTTAAGCAAAAACAAAGTTTGTGTCTAAACACCGTAGAGACAGATACTATGTTTTTGACCCAAGCCTGCGCTGATGCAACTTGTAGTAATTAGCCGGAAATACGTGTTTATATAGGTCATGTCCTCTTGAACTTACATTCGGCAATACTCGGGCGATCTCCGACGTCTCCGATTTAAATATAGGTTACAGAATCGGCCGAGTTCAGACGAATGACACATCAAGACACCTTGTGTCATTAGAAACGGTAACGCGGTGTTACATAACTTTTCAACTAGCGACAGTCAGTCTCGAGACGGGTTTTAAGAATGATTCGACATGTGTTCTACATGTACAACCTTTCTTGTACCTTTTATTTGAATAGGGATGAACGCAGCTATTAAGATTGATTGATTGATTGATTGATTGATTGATTGATTGATTAATTGATTGAATAGGGTTTTACGCCGCTTTCAACATTATTTCAGTTATATCGCGGCGGCTGGAGCACCTAACAATGGATTCCTGGTATTTCTCACACCAGTACTACCATTACATCCTTTCCTAGCCTCCGCTATCTCACATCGGTCTACGACTACCGACTCATTGGTGAGAGGCAAATAGTCTGAAAGAATGAGTGCCGCCGTCGGGGATCGAACCCGGGACCTCTAGTTTGACAGTCCGGCGCGCTACCAACTGCGCTATGCGCTTATAAGATTTTTCTGTAAAATTGCGTTGACTGAAGTACGGCTGTAAGGATACACTCGAATATTCGGTGAACTTATTCCCAGCGAAAACGTTTCGTATTCGTCAGTCTCAGAAGCGAATATTGCCGAATACCAAATGCGACAGGCACGGAAGATATTTCATTGGGGCCATTCTACTTTGCATTTTTTCAATCTGTAAAACCATATCAATTCAAAATTTTATTTGA
The DNA here is from genome assembly GCA_948146395.1 of Fragum whitleyi. Classification (NCBI taxonomy): domain Eukaryota; kingdom Metazoa; phylum Mollusca; class Bivalvia; order Cardiida; family Cardiidae; genus Fragum; species Fragum whitleyi. The sequence goes on along the minus strand of OX411546.1, from coordinate 21,633,219 downwards.
AAATTGAATAAATGATAGCTAAATATTCAACCCTAGATACCACTCCAATTGACGAGTAGATATTGCTGTGGTCAAGGGGGGACCAGATCCGTCATGCACTTGTTTACAATTCGACAGGCGGGTTTAGTTGTTAATTTTTTCTGGAAAAGTCATTGCGTTTTTTACAGAAATCATAAAAATCTTAATCGATGAATGAAAACTGGCTCCATCCTTCCCAAATTATGTTAAGAATTGGTTAACTACAGTTTAAGCATAAACTAGCTCAGAGCAGAAAAGTCTAATATCAGCAGCAAAAATCCTGCAGTGTTATAAAAGTGAATAACGACAAAAGTGTCAACCACGGAAGTGGTTTTGGCTTCAGATATGACAAAAATGAATCCCTCAGGTTATGGTTCAAAATACTATTAATAAGTTAACAAATCATAACTTTAAACAATGAGTACAGTTCAGGACTGACTGATATTCATAGGTGTTTCTTTGGTTGGTACTCAAAGACCTTTTCATCCTCTGAGAAAAAACAAAGATAGATAAAAAAAAATTAAAACAAATACAACAAAATTACTTGAAATAAGCTTAAACATGATAACAAATACTTTTGTAAAAACAAACACCATTGGATATAGGTTGAAGACAGTTTGAGATAGGATTAAATCTTTTTCTCCATTTATGTTTAATTAATAAATGTACCCATTTCAAATGTGTAAACGAAATTTTCACAGAGTAACAACTCATATTCTAACAAATATTTTTCTAACAAGATTTTTCTTCTCTCTCCCTTTCTTTGAATTTGCAGTGAAATTTCCGAATAACGGAAATTTTGTCGAGACAATTCCTCCCTCCTTTTTTTACATTCATAATTTCTCTTTTCTAATTGAATTCAATATATCACTCTAGAATGCCACCAGGTTCGTTCACCATCAGTACTTTCAGTGCTTTGATTGTTGGATGCAGTTGTTTATTACCTCCAAAGACTCAAGTTTGTCACCTGTTGTCAAGTATCAACAGTAAGTGTTGTTCAAGCAAAAAATGGAATTCAAATCAACTGTACAAGTAAATAATAAAGATCAGAAATATTGGGGAGAAATATGTATGAGACAGAAAATCATTAGAGCCTTCAAATTTAAGTTCTATAATGAAATCTCCAAAGTATCAAGTTACTTCCAAGTTGGTGATTTTTTGTTTCAGAAAACGATGATTAATGCACTTTGATAGTTATATAAACCAAGGATAATTACCATTTTTTAAGCCTTAATTGCTCACTAACTTCTTGTTGGTCTAAAAGAAGAACAACAACAAAAAAATATAATTGCTGACATCAATAATTATTCCAAAGTTACATGCATCATTTATATATATTTATAAGTGACACACCATTATGTAAAAAAAATTCCGAACCTGATTGATACAGAACAATCTACTGTAGCGACTAGCAAGTCATTAGACAATCAAATGTTGACTTATCTTTGTTTGTTTATGCCTTTTTGCATATTTTGAATATAACTCGAGAGAGAAAAAATAACAAATAATTTGATGGGTCGAACATTCTTGGGTACGAATAAGCAGAAAATTATCATTGTGTTTGTGCTTTTGAAACTGGAAAAATAAAAAAAATCAGGTAAAATAAGACTAGCTATCAGTAATTCTTTAAAAATTGGACCCTGCAATCAGTTCTAAGGCCTCCTAATTGATGCGATTTGTAAAATAGAATTTGCTTTTTCTAGCAATCTGTTTCCCAATTGTCAATTTTTCATGAGAAGTTTGACCTTTTTAGTGTTTTCATAAACATCAGAATGGATTTTCAGTTAAAAAAGCATTTTGCCAAGAACATAGTGACTGACATTCGGACTGACAATCCGGTAAAATTTACCCGACCCAGGGATTTCGTTCCGGCCATGTCTGACGGTCACTCTCCATGACTGGATATTGAAAAATATCTGACAAAGAAGCATTATTACCATCGTCTGCCATTTTTTAATTTGAGTTTAAGAGTGATGTCCCTTTATTTTCAATAAACACAACGGATAAAAAGTACCTGAAAGGAAAAAAAGTAACGACATCGATTTTTCGAAGCAAGAATCGATTGTCGCCGATCTCGGACTTCAGCGACGATTAATCGATTATTTCCGATAATCGTTACAACACTAGGTTAAGCCAGGAGTAGGGGTGAAGTGAAATGAAGTTTAAAAAGCATTACATAATGGTACTTAATTACAATTGCAATTACTTATATACTGATAGAGTAAAGAAACTCATCACGAAAATTATGTTATTCTCTTTATCGATATTCAATGCTTTTTTGTCGTTGTAATTTCAGTTTCTAAATGCTGCAGTCGGTTTTGATAGCGTGTTACTTTTACGCTTAGACACATGATGTTTACCTTTGTAATTCAAAGAATGGTAACAAGTTCAGTAGTTTTGTGTTTCTTTGATCTGTCAGTATAGTCCGAGACCGTGAACTCGTCTAAAGTTTGTTTATAAACATTCAAATAGCGTGGTTTCCCTATAGTGTCTAAAAATATCTATGTTATCTGGTCAAGGTTGGGAAAATTTGCCTCATCAAGATAATTTCTCACTGCCGAGATAACACGGAATTCTTTATATCTTGGATGCACTTGATGTTCAGGACATGAACGTTCTTGAACATTTTTATGAACTTTCAAGGGCATTTAAAAAAAATGTTTTGATTCTTTTCTTAAGTTTGAGCAGTTTATGAACTGTTCATGATCCAAGTTTTACTGAAATCACATGCTACTCATGAACATTGATAGTGCTTATGTTATTTTTGGAAATATCGGTAAAAAATGGTTGGCTGCTGCAGCCGCTGCCTGTACAATTGAAATGAAGTTGAAAACAGAGTTCAATTAAAATTCAAGCAAAGGGCAATGAATTAAATGAAGAAGTTAAATTATAAAGGATGTCTAACATGGATGAAGAATCCTGCCATGTTTAAAGGATGCCAAAGTAGTGCTACCTGTTAACAAATTATACCCTGCTTTGCACATGCAATTGCATGCAAAGACGGGTATAATTTACAAACAGTTTCCACCATTTTGTCATCCTGAATCCAGGACATGTCTGACTGTGGCTATATCATTAGGCAGCTGAAACATCCAGATAAAATTGAAATGCGATAGCCAAGAAAGGCATGCAAATACTCTAAACTGTTGGCTCAAAATTGATTTCCAAGCGGCCAGACATGCGACCAGACACATGCAGGAAATGGAATATGACAGCTCCTTTTACCTGAGTAATGATTTACTAACATGGACCTCTACATGGAGTACTTGAGGTACTTTGTTTTCATTTTAAGCAAATAGAACAAACTTGACTTCGGTATTTTATGTATATTCTACCACACATAATTGTTCAAATAAGTTACATTTTGTTAGCTCGGCTGTTGTTGAAGAAAACTCAAAATATTGTGATCACTTTGGCGTCATTGGAGTTGCTGTTGTTTTGGTGTTGGCGTGACAAACTTTGGTCATATCTCTGTTGTTATTGAAGATATCTTTATGAAACTTTGCATGTGTGTTCACCATCACAAGAGCTATCTAGACTATCAAGGGGAATTATTCTGAAAGTATTTTTTGTAAGAGTTATGCCCCTTTCTTGACTTAAATTTTTTGCATTATCTAGCACCTGCAGCTGAGCATCAAACCTGTAGGAGGTGCTCTTGTTTATTTGAAGATTGATGTATGGTAGAATATGGAATATTAACCCTTGTCATGCTGAACCCGGAATATTCCTGCTTTGGCAGGAGCTATAGACAATCATCAGCCTGCACATATGTGCAGTCTGATGTTAGTCTACACCACCTGTTTCTCACTTTCAAACCAGAATTGTCAATACATTACGTTTTTCAAATAAAAATTGACCTACATGTGGTACTTTCAAGGCTTTTTGCCCTTTGATTTTGATGAAAATATTTAGCCAAAAGTAATTCAGCAAGACAAGGGTTAAAAGAATTCATGAGTTAGACATAAAAAACTACATGGAGTGCTGTTATTTATTAGCTATAACTTAATATTTCAGTGCAGCTTGTAAACAAAACTAATATTTCCTGAAAGATTAGACTTGCATTGCTTCCTGAAAAAATATCTTAATCATGATTATAACTATAATAGTCTCATATGACTTGACTGGATTAAATCATTCGCTCATCAAAATAGATCTTGATATTATTTAATTAACACACCTGTGTGTAATTAACCTTATAATGATCCAACCCCTCTGTAAGATAATGTTTTATTTTAGAGATATATATATTTTAGAGATTCTATCTTCCCAAGTAGATTTGAACAGAACTGGTGAAAAATTGATCAATGCCAAAAGGAGTCTAAAGCTGCTATTCTTTTAGTCATATTTATGGCCTGGAGCACCTAACCATGGATTCCTGGTATTTCTCTTACCAGTTTAACCAGGACAACCTTTTTCAGCCCCCACTGCTCATCCAACATGGATATATAAACAATTTTTCACCCATTGGTGACAAATGACAGAAAGGATTGGGTTAGGGGGAGGGCCCCTTGGCTAGGACGCGCTGCCAATTAACTGCTTTACTATTGCTCTGGTTTATATGGGAGGAATGTAGTTAGAATAAGAAAGAAAACAATCATTCTCAAAAACTTAATTAATGTTCTTGAAAATTCTTCATTGAGCATAGCAAAAGTTTTTGTCTCTTGATCTGTTGAGGTTGAGATCTAGCAAAACTGTTACACCAGGCAAGAGGGTATACCGGTCCTCGCAGAGGATTCGTTTAGCCACTGCGGAGGCAGAGAGCCTATACAACTCTAACTCCTAAACCAAAGTTTTCTATCAAAAAGTCAAAGATTCATTATTTTGAATTTTCTTCCCTTAATTGTTATCTGCATTGTTCATTAGATTAAACCAGTCTGAAATTTTGTAGCTGGTAAATGTGTTTATAAATCTGATGAATTAATGATGAACTTATTAAGAATTTGAAAAGCTAATCTCCTTGAATGACAGGGACTAGGTCATGCTACACAGGGTATGGAAGATCAAATCAAATGATAAGTCTTTAGGTTTTTGTAATGGGGGAATCATGCTGTACAGGGTCTGAATCCTTGTCTTGTTGAATTTAAATTTTGTTTCAAACAAATTTGTAATGTTCTGTATATTTCTAGAAGTCTAGCTCAAGTTTCACCCACAATAATTTCATAGAAAACAGGCAGTGTAGGCTGAGATCAGACTGCATGTCTGTGCAGACTGATCTTAATCTATACTGTCTGCCAAAGCTTTATGCACAGTAGTAATATGTTGCCTACAGCATGAGAAGGGTTAAAGATTAAATCAAATGATAAGTCTTTAGGATTTTTGCAATGGGGGTATCTATTTAAAGCCCCGTTCCCACTGTCACGGTTTGGACCCCCGGTTAGTCCCGGATGAGTGGTCCGGGGGAAACCGTGACAAACCGGGAATACAACCGTGGCGGCACCGTGAATATCCAGGACCATTCGGGATGAACCTTGTTGATCCGGCAACCGACCCCGGATGTTTTAAAATGTTTAATACAACCGGCAGTCACCGGGACTCACCAGGAGGATGTCAAGAATCGGCTTAATCCGGAGAAACACCGGCATATTCCGGGGCAAGTCCGGTTCTCTACCCTGGCTCAACCGTGATAGTCCCTGATGATCCGTGGACATTTTCAGCCAAGCCCCGTTCCCACTGTCACGGTTTGGACCCCCGGTTAGTCCCGGATGAGTGGTCCGGGGGAAACCGTGACAAACCGGGAATACAACCGTGATATGAAGGGGCGATACCGGCGGTTACCGGTGCGCTACCGGCGACGACCGGGGTTACACTGGGTCGTACCGGGATCAACCGGGATCACTCCGGCCCCTGCACCGTAAATACACCGTGGCAAACCGGGAACAAATCGGGATAGTCCGGGGTCGAACGGGAAGATCCTACTAGTAAACCGGGTGTACACTGGGGCAATGTCGGGAACATGGGAATATGAATCATTTTTTAGAGAAAAGATCCCGGATCATCCCGGAATACCGGCTCTTTCCCCACCGGGAGGTACCGTGGGTGTCCGGGACCAACACCGTGACAGTGGGAACGGGGCTTAAAAATCATTATGGCCTCATTGTTAAGGTTGCTTAAACATCTTGAAAGGAATTAACAAAGGTTGTTTTGTAGCAAAACAAGTATAATTATACCATTTTTGAAACGCTCAAATTATCAGGTAATTAAGAATATAACAGATTTTGATACCAGTATGGTAGCTATTTATTGTCAGTCTTATAGAAAGATTTCAAAATTATTATTTTTATAGTACTATATAATTATAGCAGCTCATTAATGATAAGTGCTCAGTGATGGAGGCAAAAAACCCAAAGGTAGCCCATAAAACTATATAGAATTTGCACAAGAATAATTAATTTTGCAACATTTAATAAGGATAAAGTAGATGTCTTCTAAGATTCAGATGGTGCATTATGTTTAAAATAATCAGATTGTGATCTTAAAGAACATTAAGATTTACTTCTTATTTTTTCTTAAATCATACTGCCAGATCCCTATGTAAGCATTGAAAAGCATCTCTGGCTCAACAATCCAAAATTGTGGCCTCATATAGGATACCCTGGCATATATCAGTAGGTAGAGCACCTGACTTTAGAATAATTGATATTGTGGGTTAAAATTCAAAATCTTATAACAATTCCAAGGCTAACAAACTAATTGTTTTAGGATAAGACATTAAACCAAGGACCCTGTGAAGCTGCTATACATTGATCAGGTTAAAGAACCATGGCGGATCTTAGTAGCCTGATTTAGCTCAGTCTGCACAACACTCAACTTCAGTCCCCTAGTTTGCAGGTATGATCCTGGGGCTGACCATCTTACAAAATAAATTTCCTTTATGGATGAAAAATTAAACAGAGGCCCGATGGTGCTAACAAGGAGCATGTAAAGTACCAGACTAAGCAAGTTTACAAGTAATTTCAACATAATTTTTTTATACCCTTGCACAATACCCTGTAACAACTATAAATGTGATTATGTCTTTCAGAGGCATTGTAAAGTATTATAAGACATGCAATAATGCCACATGCAGATGAAATTGTATAAATCTTAGTCTTTCTTGGTGTGAAATACTGTGGGAAATGAAGAAATGGATACAATCAATTTCTTTATTTTCAACATGTTTAGCTTAGCTGTTTTGGAGAAACCCAAGGTCACCTTAGTGTCATTCCCGTTGGTGTTGATGTTGATGTTGGCATGACAAACTTTAACCTTTGGTTTTATCTCTGTTGTTATTGGTGATATCTTCATGAAACTTTGTATGTGTGCTATCCAGACTTTCAGGGGAATAACTCTCGAAGCATTTTTGCATGGGTTATGTCCCTTTTTTTTTGACTAAGATTTTTTCATTATCCAGCAGCTGCAGCAGTGTTGCACCCATAGACATGGCTCTTGTTTTCTAATCCTTTTTTTTTCAATTCTTTACAGATGCAATAAATTGTGTGTGGGAATAGTAAACAAACCCCGCAATTGGTGGTGGTCTCAGATATCGGAGTGTCTAATTCTATTGGAGACCAGAAATTAGCTGAACATTATTGAAATATCTTGTCAAATTAAAATTCTTTGAATAGCTTTGTTTAAATACTGGGTTAGAATGACCCAGTTGGACTCCATTGGGAAATTTCTGATATAATTATATCTTCACCATTCATAATATGATTTTAGAGAAGGAAAACTGGATACGCGTAATTCATATTTCGGTGATTTATTTTGAATTTCTGATCTTCTTTTTGACTTTTACAAGATATTAGATCATGACAATGAAATAGCTAGAAGTGCAGAAATAAAAATATGAAAAATAGAGGTATGAAACTAAAAACCTAATCACACTCATATATGAATCTGATTCACTTATTCATACAGTGTGATTAGGTTTTTAGTTTCATACCTAAATGAAATCAACAAATAATCTGTTCATCTCTTAAATGAATTTACAGTTTCTCTGGTACTTCAGTCATAAATAGAAGACTTAATGTTTGATTGGATACAATGTAGTTAAGAGTTTTGAGTGATGACAAAACATTTATTGTAAAAATATTATCATGACCATCTTCCCACCTCTCTTAATACCGTGTAGGTAAATATTTGTATATTTGCCAAATTTAGTATGACATAATCCAAAAACTATGTTGATGAAACATTAGTATACATAAATATGAAAATACTACCTCTTTTCATTGATACAATTTCTTTTGATCTTTTAAAACCCTGAGCTATACACTGGGTAAAGAGAGATGACTTCTCACCACCCCGCAGCCATCCATCTAAAAAGTGGAATTGGGGGTGGGGTGGGGGAAGGGGTATATTATTTTCATGATTAACAATTGTCATGCTGAACCCCAATATTCTTGCTTTGGTAGGAGACTTTGGAGGAGGCATAGATAATGATCAGGCTGCACATATGCGCAGCCTGATCTTAGTCCACACCTTCTAATGTTTCTGCTTTCTCAAGCGCAAGAGCAATATATAACCTTTAACCATTAAACTATATACTATTGCAATGTATGACCAATGACCCAAGAAAGAGTCCTTTTTATCTTTGAATCGCTTAGAGCCAAGGTGAAGGTCACAACTTGTTAGCAAATCATTTTGAGACTCATAACTCGCGTTGCATATATATATTTAAAACCTTTAAACTGAGTATGTTTATAAACAAAGACACAAGTAATTCCATGTACTATTCAGTGCTGTTTAGGTCAAAGTTCAAGGCCACAGTTTATGTTTGCTTGAAAACTGTATCTTTACATTTAATTGTTGCTGTTACAGGTCAGCATTTGTAAAATTGTTTGTTGAAAAACAGGTTTAGTGCCTTACATTATGCTTTATTTAAGAACATCACAATATTGATTCTGGGAACAAGTCCTCTAATTTCTCTTTAAGTCTTAGAATTTTTTAGTGGCAATTTTCCAATTTTTACACCTTTTATTTCAATTTAAGTGTTCATTGTTTTGGCTGTGAAGAAACCATGTTGAAATTTGTTTCATGAAAACATTGTCGGTGTTTTCAATTTTTTGTAAGTTTGTGTGTATAGATTATTTAGTGTATGATCAATGAGTGTCAATAAATTTTTAATTCGCTATTTTGACGCATTCACTGTATTCACATTAGTCAAAATTGCGTATTTGAGTTATAGGGCTAGACATTGGTCAGAATTTTTGCCTGAGCGTTTGAAGAGAAATTGGAGAGAAGAGAAACAATTTAACACACACAGGTGGTTTGTGCAGGCTAATCCTAATCTATGCATCCTGCAGATGCATGAGTACTCCAGGTTCATTTTGACAAATTTTGGTTAAGAGCTTGGTTTGCAATTTGATTGACAAAAATATCGTATGAAGGGTTCAAGTATTGGTTCCTGTCTTCAAGTCTCCAAATTAAATAAAGTTCACAGGAAAACCAGTCTAAAAATTGGCTATTGAGAACCAATCAGGGATTACGAAAATATCAAACCACTTCTTCTCCTGTTCAAATATTCCAGAACGGATCTTTATTACACAAATTGAAACTATTTCAACATTGAGCAAACATTGCAAATTGAACTGAGGATGGAGTGGGGTGGGACAGTGGGGGATGATTTTCAGGGTTTAAGGGGACACAGGTTTTGCGAGTCTGAGACCCCTATTTAAATTGCTAGGACTCTCAAAACTATCTAATGTGTCAGTCTCTAGGATCCTCTGATCTCAAAGGGACAAATCTATCTGATATACAGTGAAGCTTTATCCAGGGAAAAACTTAATATTTATACAAAAACAAGACGATAGCTAAAAACACAGGGACTCCTTAACCTTAAGCAAGGACCCAAATGTGAGCCTAACTATTCAGTCCTTGGGACCCCATTTTGTAGATTGCATACTAAAACTCTGGATCTTGTATTTAAAAAATTCTGAAAAGTTACAGAAAATTTTAATAAAGTTATTGTACAACTTCTTGCATATCCACTGAGAGAAAAAAAAAACCTGGATTCCTACATGTATTTAACCTGAAATTTGTCATACTAATGATGAAACACTTTCTTCTTACATCAATACTACTGCTTTTAGGATGTATTAATTGCATACTTTGAATGTTATCTTCTACATTTCGTGCAATATGACATGTTTCCCACAATATTACTCATAAAAATAACTACCTTTAATTAATACCTTTTATGAAGTTACCTGTTAGGTTTATTACCCTGTTGTCATCTACCATGAATAATTTATGTGACTGAGGGACATTATTATAGACCTAGTAGCAGCCAAAACACTTTACAGGGTGACACAATTTTCATCTTTACGTTCAGGATGATAAAACTGCAAATCGGTGCAAACTATTTGCAAATAATATCCTGCTTTGCACATGCACTTTTGTACAAAGTGGGCTACAATTTGCAAACAGTTTACACTGTTTTGTCATCCTGAATGCTGAGCTGGTTTGTCCAAATAAAAATATTGTTTGAATAAATGGATTGGTCAGTGCAACACTATTATAAGTGCCTACATATTTATAGGCACTTAGAATAGTGTTGCACTGACCCCTCAAAATGACTTAAATAGAGTCCACAAGGTCACTACAGTTATGGCAACACTAGTTGAAATAGAATTGTAAGCACAAAACTATTGTAAGTGCCTATACATGTATATTTATAGTATCTTACAAATACTATGCATTGACCAAGGTAGTCTTCTCAGGGGTCAACACTTACGTACTCCTGATAATAAGGAGTCCATTGGACTCCTAACACATGAAATCAAGGAGTCCAAGATCTAAGTAAGGAGTCCAAATTTTCATAATGAGTGAACATTGTGGAAAAAAAGAAATTGCTTGTTATAAGCAATTTCTTCTTTTCCTCAATGTTCTTCAGAAGAAGATTTTTTCAAAATACTATGGGATGCAAGAAAATGTTTTCCACAACAACTTTTGTAATGAAAAGATCTATAGTACTGACAGGGGTTGAAATGGAAACAGCCATTTGCATGTGTTTTTCAAAATATTCTAATATGACCCTTGGAGTCTGTCGGACTGCTTACTTGCAAATGGAAGGACTCCTAACTGGTAAGCAAGGAGTCTCGGACTCCCGGACTCCCCTTAGTGTGGAACCCTGCTTCTGTTAATAATTAGACAGAACTTGGAAGTATTGACCTTGACATATTAACACATTTCTGTTAAAGGCAAGATGCTGAACCTATAGACATTCATCTACTGGCAGAGGATATCAGACAAAGATCACAGGATGCACATACATGCATTTTCATCATTACAGAGTGAAGAATGAAATCAATTTAGATCATTAAAATTTAGTCGAAAGCAAAATGATGTCAACCCAGACTAGCCTATTTACTCTGGGTGCAGTGTCTATTTTCAATGACCAGACACTGAAAAAATAGACACCAAAAATATTATACAATACGACTTTAACACCAACATAATTGGAAATGGTTTACTGTTGGAAGCAAATTTGCTGTTTCAATAACATTTATTCCAGTCACATAATGGTATTTATACCAGATAATTTCCTTGTCTCAAATTGTCAGTATCTCAAATTAACTGGCCTGTGGTCACACCATCTCAGAATTTACAAATTAATAGTTCTCTGCAAAAAAGTTATAATTGCCTATAAACATATAGGCAGTTGCCCTGCATCATACTGAATCATTGAAATGTGTTCTAAGAATTGCCATTAATTAAAAAAAAGCTGGACACAATTTAATTTAAGAGATAAATTCAAAATTGATTGTTTCAATTTTTTCTAAACATTTTGAAAAAGTATAGTCCCACTTTTTAACACCTTTGAAGAAAAAAGCTTTGTTAAATATTATACAAATATTATAAAACTATTATACAGTTAAAATAGTATTAGAAAAAAAAAGGCGAGAGGGAGTTAATCCTTATATGTAATATTTGCATATTTTAAATCTATATAATAATGTGGGTTTCTAATATTAATGAAGCATCAGGAATATTAAATGAGCGACAGTTCAATAATGTTTTACAAAACATCAATGGCTTAGTGAGAAAAAGTTGTAACTGCCTATAAACATATAAGCAGTTATAACTGTTTCACGCTGAGCCATTGACATGTATATGTAGATTTTGCTTGGTGAGCCGTGAAATCAACTTTTTACCGTTAGATTCTCGTGCCATTTGTTCGAAATAGATAAACCAGGTTATAAAAATGCATTAAGAAAGTTTAAAGTTTACCTTTTAAACCAATGCTATTGCTTGTCTTACTACATAAGGTTCGCCCAAACATAGACTTTCTTAATTTCAGTGAAGGGACCAGGTTAATTTCCTATAATTTGTTTTCCAATTATACCCGATTTACCTATGGTAATGGACTCGGCGCCTACGTCAGAGCTCAGTTTTGAAAATACACCTATACTTTTTGTGATTTTACATTCTATGTTTTGTTTCATGAATTGTAAATATTGTAAAATTTTGAAGAAAGAGGCCCACATGGAAGAAAGGGCAACCAAATGTGTAGCCTCTGTAAATAAAGTCATTATTATAATCATTATTATTATTATCATTATTATACTCTTCTGTGCTGAGCCAACAGACTTAGCTAATGAGGCTGACATTGATAATGGACCATTCTAACATTTTGTCTGATCTGGTATTATGGGTTGAAAAACATGACAATAAAATTGTTACCAATATAAGGGCCAACTTATTTCTCCCCCGGGCGGGCCACAATTAGAAACCAGCCCCTGTGTTCCGGTTGACAAGATGCTACAAACCGTTTTCTAATTATACCCCGCTTTGTGCGTGCACATGCTTGCAAAAACGGGTATGATTTGAAAACAGTTTGCATCTTCTTGTCAGCTGGAAAACAGGGGCTGGTTTCTAATTGTGGTCCTGCTTAAAAACATCAAAATTTGGACCCTTTCGGGCGAGAAATAAGTTGGCCCTAAAACTTCAAAATATTGTACCAATACCAGACTGCTTTGGGAGTTCATGTATAAAAGACTGAATAAAAAATGGTCACAGACACGGAAGATTCCCCGAAGATGTCATGAGAAATCAATGGTTATAAAAAAGATGTAATTATGCAAATAGGACACGTTCAGATGTGAATGCTCGTACATTAGGTCATAATTATTATCCTGTCTGAGAATTCTCTGAGAAAAAATCTGACTGTCGATGTTATCAATAAGTTTTAGAAATCACAACTGTTTGTCTTGTACAATATGAGCAGTCTGTGCGTGATATTTTAAACTGTTTCGTGTATCGAGGGCTTAGTGCAAAATCATAGTATGTGTCTATACAATTTATGGTTTGATTACAAAAATCTTTAAAAGAAACATATTGTCCACCTTAGATTGTCTTAAATTGTCTATCGTCTTTGTCCTGTCATCATATGAACAACTGTTAATAAATTGTCAAGCCTCCCACTGGTTGACAGGTATTTATTTCTAATTTATTTCTCTTAAAACATAAATGGTGATATGTATGTCAGCATAATTGACACCTGGATTCTTGTATAAAATGTATATGTATATACTGATGCATTGATCAACTTTTTTGTTGTAAAAAGCTAATCCAGCCATTGTTAATCATTGACAAGAAGTTGAGAATGGCATGTTTTTTCCTCAAAATACCATATTTCCCCTAATATTAGCGCCCTCAATAATAGTAGCACTCATACATTTTTTACTAAGAAAACCCTCTTCAAATGCATAATTTTTAAGAACCTGTTGAGACTTTTTCTCTAATTTGATGTGAATTTCCTCTAAACGATCATTTATATAATTGTTTAGAGGAAATTTACCTCAAATTAAAGGGAAACGGGCCTAAAAGACATCAATTTTAATGAAAATGCATACCAAATAAAAGCTCCCTGACCATGTTATGTCTAGCTTCTGGGTGCTTTTATTAGGAGAAATACGATATATGATAAAACTGATTGAGATTGAAGTTCCTATAAAGATTGCAAAATTTCAAGAATTATCGATAATGGAAAAAAATGATAAAAAGGAGAGTTACTACAATATTTTTTTCACCTTACAGGCTTATCCCAAATAAATTGTTTCTCCGAATTCATTGTAATAAATTCTAGGTAATTCATTTTCCTGAGTGTTGCATGATGATGACTCTGTCACATTTATTGTGATGCATCACTTCTAATTTGCATATTTACGTCTTTCTCATGTAGTATCATAGCCACTTACCTTTAGGTAGTGGACCCATAATAGTTCCGCAATGTTTCAGAAGTAATGAACTTTCCACTCAATCTATCAATCAATCCATTTTGATTGATTTTCTGAATCTGGATTGGTCTCAAGATGACTTTGTCTTTTAACTTACAGTACAACTTGTGTTATTAGCAACTAAGGGGACCATGAAAAAGCAGTTGCTTATGCAATTGGTTGCTAGAAACAATTTTTCATGGACAGACTATTTTGGTAGCAACAAACTGTTGCATAAGTCTTTTAAAATCTTCTCATTGACACATTTTATAATTTTTTCGCTTAAAGTTATGTCCACTTTTTCAGATATTTTTTTAATGTGAAGGGACTGATCATTATGGTTGCTCATTCAAAGTGGTCGCTTGATAGAAATCAGGTAGCTTGAGCAAAATTGACTGTATATAATCTAATATTCATATTTTTAGCTCGCCCGGGACGAAAGTCTCGGAAGAGCTATTGTCATACCCTCGGATGTCGGCGTCAGCGTTGGTGTCGGCGCCTGCATTAGGTTAAAGTTTTTATTTCTATAAATATTTGTCCTAGAGGCTTTATTTTTTACAGAAACACTCATTAGGGCATAGGCTTTCATTTGAGACCAACATCCATGTCGAAATGACCTTTAGACTGTGACCTTTGCCCTTTCAAAAAAGTTTTAACCAAAAACTTTAACCAAAAAAACTTTAACCTTGCTTATATTTTCTGAAAGCTTTTAACTAGAGACATCATTACTTCATGCACTGCACACTCATTAGGTGATAGGCTTTCACCAGAGACAAAGGTCCTTGACAATTTGACCTTGAACTTGACCCTTTGTGGACTTTTTGTGGACCTTTGAAAAACTTTAACCGCAAACTTGAACAAAAAACTTTAACCTTGCATATATTTTTTAATGCTCTAACCTAGGGACATCATTACTTCATATATATACTCACCAGGCGATAGGCTTTCACCAGAGACCAAGGTCCTTCACAATTTGACATTGACCTTTACCATTTGTGGACTTAGAAAACTTTTAACCTAAAACTTTAACCAAAAACTTCAACCTTGCTTACATTTTCTGAATGCTTTAACCTGGGGACATCGTTTCTTCATTTACATACTCATTAGGTGATAGCCTTTTGTGAAAGACGAAGGTCCTTGATAATTTGACCTTAACCTTGACCTTTTATGGACTTGGGAAAAACTAAAATTGAAAAACTTTAACCAAAACTTTAACCTTGCTTATATTTTCTTGAAGCTTTTTTGCAAAAGTTAACAAAAGTTTAATTCTGTGATATCATTTGTAAAAGCGTCTGACAAAAATTATTGTTTATTAATATGCTCGTAAATAGTTTGAATTAGATTGATTTAGGGTTATTTGAAAACTTATAAAAAGGATTCACACAAAAGATGAAAAAGGCCCTGTATTGATAGTCTATAAACTCTGGTGAATTTTGTGAAGATTTTATAGACAGATTTATATTTGGACAGAGCTCTATAAAAAAGAGGGCTATAGTTATTTTCTTAAATTTATCTTATGCTTTTACCGACAAGAATCAAAAAATGTTTTCTAAGAAACACCTACTAAAGTCAAATATGGCTTTTGCATAATTATTGTTATTGACAGCAGTGTTATTTGTAAGACTTAGTGATATTGAGAGTATGAATGGTATTTTGTTTTCATGGAAGTATGAAATAAAAAGCTTATTCATACTGAAAGAATAAATATACATTGTAGATAATAGATTCAAACAAGTGTAAATAGATATTTTTGTTTTCATCTCGTTTAAAAGAGAAAAAAGGTCTATTTTGATGGCTGAGAAAGAAAACAGTTGTAACTGCCTATAAACATATAGGCAGTTACAACTGTTTTGCGCTGAGTTATAAACTTATGTCCTATAATTTCATGAGATCAAGCACACTACTCTCAGCTTTCACAAGTTTCAAGACAATTGTTATTGAACTACTTTTACTCTCTTTATCTACAAGAAGTTGCATACACAAAAGTTTTGTTCATGCTTATTTGAAAGCTTGTTCATCAAAGAAAAAAAATATTCATAGCTCAAAGAGAAACAGTTGTAACTGCCTGTAAACATATAGGTAGTTATAACTGTTTTGCACTGAGTCAGATGTACAGCAAAAAAATTCTTTTACAGAAAACAATCACTGAAATAATTTTATATGTGATTTTTAGTTCCACTGGCTGTAAGCCACTGGGGCTATTGTCATGGCGTTGTGTCTGTCGTGCGTCAGTCCGTCCGTGCGTCAGTGCGTCCGGTCGTAAACTTTTTCTTTAAAAATCTTCTCCTCAGAAACTACAGGATGGATTTCAAACAAACTTCACAGGAATGATCCCTGGGTGACCCTCTTTCAAAGTTGTTCAAGAAATTTTGATCCAATGAAAAACATGGATTTAATGGGCGTGGCTAATTTCAAAATATGGTAAAAAGTGATTTTCCTCAGGTTCTAATTGATGGATACCAATTAAATTTTACATGAATGAACCTTGGGTGACCCTTTATCAGTGTACCAAAAATTATTGTGATCAGATGAAAAATATGTATTTTATGGGCGGATGGTCATTTCTCTATATGTTTTATAGTGGAAATTTTGAAAATCATTTTCTCAGAATGTAACAGATAGATATCAACCAAATTTTACATGAATGATCCTTGGGTGACCCTTTATCAGTCTACCAAAAATTATTGTGATCAGATGAAAAATATGTATTTTATGGGCGGAGGTCATTTCTCTATATGTTATATAGTGGAAATTTTGAAAATCATTTTCTCAGAATGTAACCGATAGATATCAACCAATTTTTACATGAATGATCCTTGGGTGACCCTTTATCAGTCTACCAAAAATTATTGTGATGGGATGAAAAATATGTATTTTATGGGCAGAGGTCTTTTCTCTATTTGTTATATAGTGGAAACTTTGAAAATCTTTTATAGTGGAAACTTTGAAAATCATTTTCTCATAATGTAACTGATAGATATCAATCAAACTTCATTAGTGTGATCCTTGGGTGATCCATTATCATTCAGCCAAAAATTATTGTGATTTGAAGAAAAATATGTCTTTTATGGGCGGAGGTCATTTCTCTATATGTTTTAATAGTGGAAACTTTGAAAATCATTTCAACATCAGTAGAAGCCAAAATATCTAAAAATCTAGTCAAAACTTAAATTTGCTATTACAAGAAATTCAAGCTTGTGGAGCGACACAAGCCATTCATGGCTTTCTAGTGTTGTGAAATGATACATTTTTTTTGTGAGATTTTTCTCATGTGACTGAACATCAAATTTAAATTTTTTATTCAATTGATGTATTGACAGACATGAAGTGATCGTTATGCGGGATTTTAAATGTTTTTTAAACGGGGGAGTATTCAACTTCATTTAAATATATACCTTGCTCCAACAATAACCGTATATTTACCCAGGACCATGTCAAGCTTAAATTGTTGTGCACAGAAGTAAAAAAAGTTGTCAGGGTTTTAACAGATGCAGGTGTTATGAGTCTGATACTCACAAATAAGTGACCATGACCCTCAAAACTATCTGATGCAAGGGATCAACAACAGAAAAGAATTGAAGACTTTTAAACAGCCTTCAATTCTTTCCTGAAGTTGAGCCCCAATTTTCATAAGTACCCAACATTTTCTTTACCTTAAACTAGGAATAGCTACATATTCACATAAAAAAATATTTCTAAAAAGAAATAACTGAAACAGGGAATCCAAAGCTTTAAGAAAGGGCCCCTAAGATCTCAATGATTTAGTCCTTAGGACCCCATTTTGGTGAGGTCGTACTATATCTATGAGTTGTAACCCTCACATTTCCTTTAATAAAAGACAATTCTGTAATTATTTTCCCTACACTATTTTCTAAGAAACTAACCCTGCATACTGGATAACAAAGCAATGCACACTGTTTTAAAATTATACCCGGATTTGCATGCAAGTGCACATGCAAAGCGGGGTATAATTTGCAAACAGTGTATACTGTATTGTCATCCTATGCAAGGTTAATTTCAGTTGATTAAAATTGTAACCTAGATTGTAAGAATTTGGAAGTCCTTTTGAATCTTGAATATAAGTTTTATTTCCTCTAAATAATCATCTAAATGATTGTTTAGTGGAAATTAACCAAAATTAAAGTAAGTAACATTATAAAGGATAAGATGCTAATTTGATAGATACTGTGCTTCAGATGTACAGATGTGCAGTCTGATCTTAGTTTACACTGCCTGATATCTACTTAATCATTGTGAGGAATAAATCCAGACTGGAAGAAATGTCCCAAAACATAGCACTTAATTTGTTTGAAGCATACAGTCAATCTTGCTCTAGCGACCACGTCTATTAAGCGACCATTTTTATTAAGCGGCCATTTTCAAAATTCCCTTCTTTAAATCAATATATCCTAAAAAGTCAGTACTGTTGGTCTAAAAATTATTGAAAATGAATCCTATGTTGTTAAAACTCGACAGAATCGTCTCAATGAGACGATTCAATTGAGTTATAACAACATAGTATTATGCAATGATATACATATTCATACAAAAAGTATGTTTCTTAGTTGTGAACAAAACCTGTATTAAGTGGCCAATTTCTTAAACGACCACTCTTTGGTGGTCCCTGTAGTGGTCGCTTAAAACAAGTTTAACTGTACTTTGAATTCATTGGGACTTACCAGGATTAACCAGGCATCTAGAAAAGCTTTAAAAGGCTGCAGTTTTAAAGTTATGGTTCTCTTTCTAGGAGATTTAGAATGCCTTATTCCTATCTTGATTTCTTTCGATTATCCATATATATATATAAATCACTCTGTGGGGTCGCTATTTTACAATCATATCTAGGAACAATAAAAAACACAATATTGACACACTGTGGGATCATTAGGCTGGCAAGTGGGGAAAACAAACTAATCACATAAACTACATCATCTTATCTGACCGCACTAATGTAAGTTTCTGTTTCTAATATGCGACCACACAGATAGAAAATTACCTCAACTCTCATTTACTAAGCATGGTTTTATTTGAAAAAATTCCTTTCTTGAAAGTTTCAAGTTTAATTTTAAAAAAAATAAAATAGAAAAATAAATAAAATAGAAAAATACAAGAATGATTGTTTTGATGACCTAACATAAATTAAAAAAAAAAAAAATTAAATGGACATAATAAATTCAGTCAGTCTGCAAGAGTAATTCATCATCATAAGGGAGATAACAAGTATGTTTGATTGGACCAAGTGCCAGCTGCTTCCCTTCATCATTCATAAGGGAGGCAACTTTTTTAGACTGAGTAATTATTGTAAATATTGAGTTACCTTAATAGTCAGTTTAACCCTTATGCTGCTTACTTTTAATTTTGTTATTGAGAAAATTGCCACTTTTGGGGACATTTCTCAAAGTCTGACTCAAGTTTTTATCACAAAAATTGAGAAGAAAGCAAACAGTATAAGTTAAGTTCAGCCTGTATCTCTCTGTGGATCAATCCTAGTCCTAACTGTTTGAAAATTCCTTGTGTCTTGCAAAAACATCAGCACAAACAGAGTGCAAACAGTTTTCAAATTATAGCCCTCTTTGCACGCACACTTGCGTGCAAAGGAGGGTATAATTAGCAAACTGTTTGTACCGTTTTGTCATCCTGAACGAAGGGCAGGTGAACTGCATGAGAAGGGTCAATTTCTCTCAAGGCCAATAATTTTTTCTCCAAAAAATCAATTAGTTATTTTCATATTCAATAATTGCATTTTGAGTCCTTTCCTAACAGATTATTGCAGATATCAAAGCTGTGTCTTAAAAGTGAGTTCAACCAGTTATGGGTTATAAAAGTTCTATTAGAGGAATAATAAGGATTTTGGGACCCATTCTGCTTTGATCTGTGTGTCAATGAAAGATAGCAGGCAGACAAACAGGAGCCATTTTTTGTTGATTTTTCCTTATAACATAGATCTGTTTTCTCCAAATTTTCCATTTATAGATTATACTGTCTTGACCCTCGGTTTTCTCAAGCCAATTTCTGTCAATTTGTAGGAATATAGTCAAATTAGCTTTCAAGAACATTTTGAGGGGTTAGTGTAAAATTTTTCTTAGTGCCTAATGATGAGTATATACTATAGGGTGTCAGTGCAAAAACATTATGTGAGGGGCATTCATGCATTAGTAATGCAAGATTTTTTTTCCTGTCCTAAAAATGTTTTTGCTATGTCAGTTTGATATAGTTCTTATGTAATAAAGGAAATCTAATTGATAATCTTTGATTTTAAATCTTTTAGATAAAGACCTGTCCATTAGGCAATCTAGATACATATGAAACTTTCGCCAGACAAATCTTTTTAGGCTAGTCCATAATCAAATAATGTTGCAGACGACAATTATTTCTCTATTTAAAAAGATCGAAGACATTGAAAAAATTGCTTTTCTTCATTTTCCACAATGTTTTTCTGAAGCTTTTTTCTTCAGGAGTATCAAAGGGATGGATTGTTTTGGGATTGGTAAGGGGCAAATATTTCTACAAACCTCGTTTGGAACTTAATTTATAGAAACCTCATGATACAATGGGAAAAAATCACAGAAATTAGAGCTGTACGGTAACAGAAAGAAAATTGATTTTGTTCATCACAGGAAGTCGTACAAAATGGTTTTTGACTTGGGGACTCCAAGGAACATCTCAGATTCTGATTTTCGCCGATTCATCATTTTGCTAACCCTTTTCTTGAAGACTTGCCCCCTTTCAGATTATAAGACTTCTTTTTATTTGTAATCATTGTAATAGAAAAAGAAAATCAAAAGAAAATGTATGTTTA
Organism: Fragum whitleyi; assembly: GCA_948146395.1. Classification (NCBI taxonomy): domain Eukaryota; kingdom Metazoa; phylum Mollusca; class Bivalvia; order Cardiida; family Cardiidae; genus Fragum; species Fragum whitleyi. Next base: position 21,612,204 of record OX411546.1, on the reverse strand, counting down.
ATTAATCTTTTCCGAAAAATGATTGAGTTATCTTTGTTGATTCAAAATGCAATGCTGACTTTTCATTTAAGACCTTAATGGAATAAAATATATATTGTGGAAAATAAGATGGGAATGTTATTTCTTATTTCTTGCTACAAGCTATTTCCACCTTATTTTTGACCTGGTTTTATGTTTCAAAGAACAATGTGTAAAAAATACAATATTTAAAAATTAAAGTAGAACCATAAAGAGCTTTAAGACAAATCTAAAGCTCTTTAGAAGCATGCAATTCTTGATATATGTATTTTCAAGTTACTAACAATTATTTCTTTTCACATGATTGCTTTCCAATGCATTCTTTATTAAGGTAAAGAAATTAGGGCATTTAATAATCTACAGAAAGCTGTATTATAGATAAGGATTACAGACAATTGATCGAGCTTTAAGATTATTCTGTAGATATTGTTTCTTATTTGTAACTTGTCATTAGAAAACAATAAATCAGGTCTACCAGTCTATTCACTGGTTTGTCTAAGGAATTTCCCGACAATTTATTCACGATATCCTATGTTGTCTTACTTTTGTGTTGAATTTCCTCTCATGTATTTCTATGAATGAACTTTAGAACAACTAGTAAATTGAGCATGTGCTTGACATTTCCAACAATTTGACATGTGCATGAAGGGCCAACATTAACCAACCTTTACTGCCACGTAGTATAATTTAAAGTTTGCCTGACTTTCTAAAGACAGTTTTGGACTCTGATATGTCTACAAAGCGCAAAGTAAAGACCCTGATCAGACTGTGCAGATGCACAGGCTGGCCAGAGTCTTTGCTTGTCGCACATTAGAAATTGTTGGAAATATCACACACAGGCTCAAATTGTTGTTTAACCTGTAATGAAATTGAAAATCACTTTTGAATGATATAAAAAAAAAATCCTTATGTTGTCTTAATTGCTACGCTCGGTTTGATCTTTGGCTACACCACATGTTTGTGTCATTTATCCCTTCTGTTGCTGTTCAGGACATACTTCTGATGTACACAAAGCTTTGGTAGACAACATAGACTAAGATCAGACTGCACAGAGGTGTAGTCTGATCTTAGTCTACACAGTCTTCTTTCAATTTCATTATTATTGGTAAAAACTTGAGCTAAAACCTGAAGTTGTTGAAACGTTCAGGAAATTGACAATTTTCTTGAAGCAAATTTAGATTTAACAAGATAAAGGTTTAACTAGTTTTGCCATGACTCCTCCATATAAAATATCATAGTTTTGTTTTCTATTGAAATTGTTAATTGCATTGCTAGTCATTAATGATAATCAAGCCTAGAATTATTTTGTCTTGTATTTTAACCCTTGTCATGCTGTATCCGGAATATTCCTGCTTTGCCAGGAGCTATAGACAAACATCAGCCTGCACATATGTGCAGTCTGATGTTAGTCTACACCACCAGTTTCTCATTTTCAAACCAGAATTTTCAATAGGTTTATTTTTTCAAATAAAAAGTGACCTACAGTTGGTACTTTTAGTGCTTTTTGCCCTTTGATTTTGATGAACATTTTTAGCAAAAATTCATTCAGCATGACAAGGGTTAACAAATAATTTATTTCTTTTTTATGAATTTTATTTTAATTAAAACAACTTATGTACTTGCAGCTGAAGGTGATCTAAAGAAGTTTTCTGCCGTTTCTGACTATCACCAAGCACGACACGGGTATGATGCTCATTTCTTTCTACCAACGAATCGTCCACAGTGTATCCACGATCAGTACAACTTGTGCATGCCGAATCCCAGCCGGGTGATCCGAAGTGCAGACCTGTACAGAAAAGATGGGCTCAGTGGGTCGAAAATGTTCAAATGTTGGCCTGTTAGCTACAATGACAAGGCAGTTAGGACGCCTGATCTCAGTCTGCCAAGAAGGGTGAGTGACATGAATTTAAGTCCGATTTGAATGTCCTTTTTAACAAAATTTTTGACTGGTCCAAATTGAAAAAGGTTGCTGAAAATAGGAGGTACAGTTTTAAATGATAGATTGAAACCATCTCTTTTTGTTGCAGAAATGTTGTAGGAAATGGAGAAATTTCTTGTTACTAGAAATATCTTCACTTTCAATAATACTTTCTTAATTATAAAATGGCAGTGAATTATTAGATCTAAGGTAGGGGTGTGGACTTCCCATGCCCGACTTGTATGACACGGGCTTTTCCACTTGTGGGTAAGTACATTTTTCTAGGCTACTTGTGTGTGGACAATTAAATACCAGAGAAAATCTTGATACAGTACTAAAAAGATCTAGGAGAAAAGTCATCCTTTGTTTGTATCAAAGGGACAAAACAATGTCTTCAATGAAGAAAATGCTGGGTCTCTGCATTTTCTTCATTAAAAACAAGTTTATTTTCAAAATTATTTTATTTCATTTTTAGAGGGCAAGTTCATTTTGAACCTGGACAAATAGAAAATTGACTTTTACTTGTCCATGGACAAGTAGAGATAAGTTGTATTTCTACACCCCTGTCTAAGGACTGTATACTAAATGGTCCAGATATCTCTTCAAGTTTTGGATTTATGTGATGCTTCTTCAGTCAATAAAGATTTGTAAAAAGTTTGCTTACCACATACATTTTGTTTGGTTTGGCAAAACTAACCAAGTTATCAGGTTCGAGTTGATCAAGGGAGACAAACCATTCTTTGAATTAGGGCTTTTTATATGTGCAATTGCCTCCCTTTGATTAATAAAGTTGAGTAACGGTTTGCCTTCAAGACCATAATAATGTTTTATACATCAGTTTAACTTACAAATTATATTAAAATTATTGATATTCATTTCCACTATATTGCATTTGTTTGCTTAAACTTCATAGTTTTCAAATAATGAAAAAAGAAGGCAAATATTTTCTTCATATTTTGTAGGAAAAAAAGGTGAGTTATGCAGGGTTGCTGTTTTGCTAGTGTAATATATATAATATTGTTCACTTTAAACTACGTTGATACATTATAGCTTTTAGTATATAACCCAAGTTCATTTTGTAATAATCTGGAATAACTTGTATAAAAATCCTGATAGTTTACAAGAAAATAATAACACTGTAGATCTGCAAGCAAGAGTGAGGTACAAAAAAACATTATCTTCTATCATTTCAATCTAGAATTGATCTTTGATCACTCGCTTGAAATTGTTTGTCTATAGCCAAAACATTTTAAAATGTGTAGTAGCAAGTTATATGATGTAAAAAAATATTATGTGCAAATTGAGAGCTCAAAACAAAACTGTTGTAAATGACAATAAATATATTTTCACTTACAACAGTGTTGCATTGAACGCTTGATATATTTGAATGAGGCACCATGATACTTTGTTTGTCGTTCCTTTTTTTCATGTCATGCATTTCTGTTTGCTGATGCACATTATATACATTTCTAGATCTGTGGTTATTTGGCATCACTTCATATTTCACGCTTACTTCTAATCACTCATAAATGGTGATGCTTTCGATTTTAAAAGTCGAAATTGATAGTAGTCATGGTCATATATATATATGGTAATAAATAAAAATAATGCACATATTAACAACTAGTGGAAACATTTACATTTGTGACCCATCATATGAAAGGGAGGCCATCTGAGAAATGTGAAAAGTATCGATCCCGGTCAGACTGTGCGGTTTGCACAGACTGACCAGGATCAAAACTTTTTGTAAGAAACGAATTTTCAGAATCTAGAATGATCATTCTACTTTCTTAATTGTAATTACAGGTATTTCCAAAAAAGGTCTTGTTTACCTGTACAGAATCCAATCCCTTTGTCAAATTTTTACTTTACAGAGTTCCTAGATGGTCCCTTTTTGCTTGAAGGGACACATTTTTATTTTTTACTTCTTTTAAAGTGGTATACCTTCAGAGTTTCAGGTGAAGGGTTAAACCTTATCAAGTTAAATTCAAATTTTGTTTCAATCAGTCAGTAGCGCAGTTGGTAGCGCGAGGGACTGACAATCTAGAGGTCCCAGGTTTGATTCCCTGACAAAGGCACTCATGCTTTCCAAATATTTGTCTCTCATCAATGGGTTGATAATGGTAGACCTATGTTGGATAGCAGCTGGAGGCTAGGAAAGGATGTAATGGTAGTACTGGTGAGAGAAATACCAGGAATCCATTGTTAGGTGCTCCTGCTGCAGAGATACAAATGAAAAAATCTTGAAAGCAGCATTAAACCCCATACAAACAAACAAATCAAGTTTTTCCCACAATTCCCATGATGCAGGTTGTGCAGGCTAAGATAAAACTGCATGTCTGTGCAGGCTGATTTTCTTCCACACTGTCTGCTTAAGATAGTGTACCTGTATTAGTTTTGGCAACATTTGGGACCTCATGATCTTTCACAATGTTGACCGACGTTTCCTAATGAAAATCATTAGGAAACCTTGGTTAACACTGTTTAAGTTCATTACTTCCAAAATGTTGCGGAACTATTACAGTTCTACTACCTTAAGCCATGAACAGTAGGAAAAAGGGTCAAGTGATGATAATATAAATGTGACCCAGGCAATCAATTGGAGAGCAACCAGTAGTTTAAAGCTCAATTTGCTGAGTCTTGTCAGACTTTTGCAGGATGGAAAATTTTCCAATTAAGCAGATGTTCTGATCATAGGTCTTAAGGTAGTGGAACCATAATAGATCTGCAAAGTTTTGGGAGAAAATGAGCTTAAACAGTGTTAACCAAGGTTTCCTAATGATTTTCATTAGGAAACCCAGGTCAACATTGTGAAAGATAATAAGTTCCGAAATGTTGCGTAAATATTACTAGGTCCACTACATTAAAGAACATACATATAGTTATTTTCAAAATGCAGCCTCTGGTTGACCTCCCTTGGACCAGATCCATTTTTCAAATACTTACTATCTGGACATTGTACTTGTATATACATTTATGGAAGCTACTGAATATAAAATATATTAATCAGCTCTGATAGTATAATAAAAAGTTCAATTTGTTATCCCCCGCCGAAATAATTTTTCGGGGGGTGGGGGGGGATATTGTTTTTGCCATGTCCGTCCTTCCGTCCGTCCGTTCGACATTCGTTTCCGCGCTATTTCTTGAAAACTTTGTACCGGATTTCAATGAAACTTGGCACACAGCTTCACTACAATGAGGACATGTGCATATCGTTGGGGTTAAGCGGTTCGACTGTCGAATTAGGGTTACTGCCCCTGACTGTTTAAGCCATATACATACATAGTGATATTCGTTTCCGCGCTATTTCTTGAAAACTATAGACCGGATTTTAATGAAACTTGGCACACAGCTTCACTACAAAGAGGACATGTGCATATCGTTGGGGTTAAGCGGTTCGACCGTCGAATTAGGGTTACTGCCCCTGACTGTTTAAGCCATATACATACATAGTGATATTCGTTTCCGCGCTATTTCTTGAAAACTATAGACCTGATTTCAATGAAACTAGTTTGATATTAACTCCATTGACAATGAAAATATGTTCGGCGGGGGATATCAATTCAACGAATTTGCTTGTTAAATACTGGTACTGGTAGTATGTATGTATGCTAGGTTTCAAGGTCTGAGATAATAAGTAATGTCTTTTTTTATGCCCCTGCATCGAAAGATAGGGGGCATATCTTTTTATTGTCTGTCTGTCATCTATCTGTCTGTCTGTCTTCAAAACTCAACAAAAAGGTTAACATTGCCAATGTCTTCAAGCCTATTCAAGATACAAGGCTCATATTGGGCATGATGATAGATTTCAATGATGCACATCTGCGGACACTTAAGTCGAGGTCATGTGACAAGGTCACAACCATCTGTCAAGGTCATCATTTTGAAAAAAAAAGTTGTTGTGGGGGCATTTGTGTTTCACAAACAGATCTTGTTTTATTTCAACTGAGAATTTTCTCAAAATTTTTTATTGAATAATTGTTCAACTACTGGTTGTTCACTACATTATGTTTAAAGATACTGTTACACTAAAAGGTATTATATTTGGCTTTTCAAGTCATGTTCAGACCTTAAAATATGTAATTAGTATATGTGATTTGAGAAAAATCTAAGTTGAGTAACCAAAATATTTTATTATCTCTGGCCAAGAAATTAATCTCCTGAAAGAAGGAGGAAAAAAAAAAAAGAATTGGTCTGATATAAGACTTATTCACTTATTCAATATCTTATAGTTCTTAAAGCCTTGGTCATATTGAACTAAGTTGCATCAGGGGTGTGGAAATATGATTTTTCTCCACTTGTCCCTGGACAAGTAAAAGCGGATTTTTTTCTACTCGTCCAGGACCAAAAAGAACTTGTACACTATAAAGAGTAAATAGAAAAATTTGAAAAAAAACATTGCCTTTTGATGAAGAAAATGCTGGTATCCAGCATTTTCTTCATTAAAAACAATATTTTCTACCCTATGATATGAACATTAGGATGATTTCTCTCTTAATTCTTTTAAGTAACATTCCAAGATTTACCCTGGTATTTACTTGTCCTTGGACAAGTGGCTTAGAAAAATTTACTTGTCCTCAAGTACAAAAGCCCAAGTCGGACAAGTCGGGCATGGGAATTCCACACCCCTGTGCATGTGGTGCTTTACTTTAATGAACAGTTTGATGAATTATAAAATGAAAAAGTAATAAAATAGGATAATGAGTGAAATTAAACCAAACTCATTCTGATTCCACTTTCGAGTAGGAAATACAATCTAAATAGGAGCAATAATTTAAACATATAGCATTTTCTTTTCATACAAAATATTATGGTAAGTTAGTTGTGATGAAGGGCCAATAGAGGGAAAAGTCAGGGCTATAAGTAGAAGGGGTATTTTGCATTTCGAATTTAAATAATTTCACTTTAACTTGCCCAAATTCTATATTGTGGACATTCATTAAAATCGTCTTAGCGAGACGATTCAAATGAGTACCCACAACATAGGTTTTCATTGAAAATGAAAGATTTTAAACTGGTAATACCTGCTCTTATCTGTTTCTTTGATAAGTTTTTAAAATGGTTTAATTAATGCGGTCATTTGTTTGATCATTACACAGTTTATATCAATATTTCATATTTGCAGGTGCAGCGAGTTCGATCCTTCGAGAGAAAGTACAAAAAGCTTCGAGAGCGACCCAAGACAATTCATGGCTGGGATGATTTTAAACTGGAAGACGGCAAGAAGGAAGGGACAGATGATGAGTGCCTTAAACCAGCAGAACCTCCTGTTGTTGTTTCCATAGATACATCAGGGTCAAACTTTGAAAGGTTGCAATCGTTACGGTTGTCAGGTAGGAGATATCAGAAGAAAGAAGAGAGAGAGAAGAAAAAGAGAAGAAGGAGGACTGTTACTGGTGTGCCTGAGAGTATTCTACATGAAATCGAGAAGTTTGATCGACAGAAGAGACATGAAGACGGTCCGAGACACACTCCAAGGTCGTACAGCTTTGATGACCTTGATATGGAGGATGACATTGAGAGAGATGAAGCAATCGTTAAATATCTTGATGAAATTGACGGTAAAATTGAGGAAAGAAATGCTGAAGAAAAGGCCCAAAAACTCATGAAATTCTTTCCATGTCGAAGGTCAAGGTCACTACCACGGTGTATGAAACTGGGGTCAGTGACAAGGTCACTGTCTGTGGAACGAAATAAATCTAGCAGGGATGTTGATAGAGACTTGAACACTAGTTACGGTAGCAGTTCATTAAGTTTAACAAGTGCTGTGTCCTCTGCCTCAAGTAGACTTTCTCGTGCCACGAAAAGGTCATCGGCTTTAGGTAGTAAATTAAAATCTCTCATGTCTGGAAATGCCAAAGATAAACCTCGACAACGACCCAAATCTCTTGACATTGATACGGTGTTTGATGTCAATGGCGAGGAAAATCAAATCAAGTCTCAAGAGAGAAGCAAGAGTACTTATAGCCTTGAGAGACGTCAAGACGCGAGAAGTGTTCCTGACAGCTTACTTCATCAGGAATTCTCGGAACGATCAAGCTCGACCGTGGGACCAGGGACTTATTATAACTTTGAAAGCAGCACTTTACCCAGGGCACAGCAGAAGAAATATGATTTTCCATGGGAAAGTCTCCCAAAGGATTGGACGACTTCTGTCAAATTAAGGGAAATATCGAAACGGAGAGCAAAGGAAGATAGGCAGTCATCTTCAGGTTGGTGGACTTTTTTTCTTCCTTTTGCCCTTTTCTGCACAGTTATAGATATGATTTGATGTCCCTATGATCTTATTATTGAGAAAATATGGAAATAGAAGAAATTGCTTGTTACAAGCAATTTCTCCTTTTCCTATAATATTTTCTACTGCATAGGATGATTTCCTCTTTAAGTGCACCCAATTTTGATTGGTGCCTTCAATTTAACCTCTTTCAATTTGGGCAAGACTATAATTTCAAAAAAGTAAACTAGTCTTCCATAGAGAAATTGAAGATGGCATTTATAGGGGTTAGAGCAGTACCATTGTAAGTGCATATAATCTCTTTACCTATCTTTATTTTCAAAGGGTGTTTGAATTGAAGAAATAAAATTTAATTGGATAAATTCATTGAGTCAAAAGTTAATTTCCATCTGTGTTTATATATTGCTTCATAGCAAATATCAATTCAAGATAAAATGATGTTAAAAAAAAGTGGCAAGTGAATGAGTTTCAAGGCCTTTGTAAACGGATATCATGCTGGCAACTTGTGTTCTTTACATTATCATTGAGAATCAGGCATGACAAAGGGATGAATGTATTATTAAAAAAATGATTTCTGTTCTTTCTTGTCTGTTTTGACAGATTTGTTGATTTGGTATTCATTGTCGCGATGCCCAATACCAGATTTTCAAAGGGGAAATACTTTGTATTTCTTATCTCTATGGTAATTGGAGTTGCTTCCCTTTTTGTTAGTGCACTCACTTTTAGTGACTGAATTTTAGCCTGGACTAAATTGAATAAATGAGTGAGGAATAGAATTCAAATTGACAGAATTTTAAATTTTGCAGAAAAATATGGACAACAAAGAAATTGCTTAGTACAATTAATGTCTCATTGGGGTCCGAAATTACCCCCCCCCCCCCCCCCCTTCAACCATATAGACCAACAATATAAACATTTATATTATTGGTCTATATGGTGGTAAGGGGGGGGGGGGGAGGGAAAATAAAGGGGACATAGAAGTTTTATTTAAAAAGAATGGAAAACATTATATGAAAAGTTTTGAAAGTATGAAAATCGACCATTTTTAACAAGCTTTTTCTTCAAATTCAATATTAACTCATGGGTGTCAGTGTGTGGAATTCCCATGCCTGACTTGTCCGACAATGGCTTTTCTATCTGAAGACAAGAACATTTTCCTTTGCCACTTATCGGTCGACATGTATATATCGAGGACAATTCTTGGAATGGTACTTAAAGCTGCTCTTATATATTTCCTCATATAGAAAATACAAAACTGGTTCTAAGATTCGGAAATTTGTGCATTTCTGATGTGTTAGAATCATACATGGGTATGGCACTAACAACAACTCATTTCAAAAATATCCGAAACAGCAAGGTCATTGATAGATCCCGTTTATTTATATCCAGTCTATAAATTACGAAATTGTTATTTTTCATGTATAATGGTTTTTTTTTTTGCATGTATCAAGATGAAGTTTTCCAAATGAGAAATACATGTACTTTGACCTTGACCTTTGATAGAATGGGACAAACAGGCGGAATTGCATGCCTAAATAGTTGGCTCAAAATTGTAGAATAATCTTTTAGGTGTTGGAAGTTGCTTTATTTTTAGCTCACCTGAGCACGTCGTGCTCAAGGTGAGCTTTTGTGATCATTGAATGTCCGTCGTGTGTCGTGCGTCGTCTGTCGTCCTGCGTCCAGCGTCAACAATCTTAGTGTTTATACTCTAGAGGCTACAAATATGGCCCAATCTTCATGAAACTTAGTCAGAATGTTGGCTAGGTCACAAGGATGAACCCTATTGAAAATGGGAAGGATCCATGCTATATCATGGGAAAAGGGGCTATAATGACAATTTTCTTGTTTATGCTCTAGAGGCCACAAATATAATTTAATTTTCATGAAACATGGTCAGAATAATGGCTAGGTCACAAGGATGAACCCTATTTAAAATTGGAAAGATCCATGTCATATCACGGGAATGGGGCTTAAATGACAATTTTCTTGTTTATGCTCTAGAGGCCACAAATATGGCCCATTCTTTATGAAACTTGGTCAGAATGTTGGCCAGGTCGCATGAAACTTGTTTAGAAAAGGCTAGAAATTTATGCAGCGATTATAGAAATAGAGTAATGTCTTTCTTTGAAAAATTTAATGATCATTTAATGATCTTTCAAGCATTTAATTTTGCTAAGGGAGAAGTCAAAGAGATGAAGGTGAGCGATATAGGACCATCATGGTCCTCTTGTTTCAGAATGGAATTCTGGTTGATTTTACAAAAAGAAAAATCAAAAAACACATTTTCCAAATCTGTGAAAGAGCAGCTTTAAAGCTGAAGATGTAAGAGATGAATTACGCATATGTTTGCATCAATGAGTGAAAGCATTGCTTTTCATGAAGAAAATGCTGGGTTTCAGCATTTTCTTCTTTAAAGACAATGTTTCCTCAAATTTTGGTCTATTCTCTTTTTTTCTGACAAGTTAATTTCAATCTGGACAAGTAGAAAATCATCTTTTACCTGTCCAAGGACAAGGGGAGAAAATCTGTATTTCCACACCCCTACTTCTAGTATGATTATAGCCACCGTCATAGGGCAGTGGTAGCTCGTTGGACTACCATTCAAAAGGTCCTTGGTTCAATCCCCGATGGTGGCACTCATCCTTTCAGACTATTTGTCAAACCAATAATGGGTCGATAATATAGACCTAAATAGGGCAGCAAGTGAGGTGTAGGAATGGATGTAATGGTAGAACTGAATTGAAAAATACCTGGAATCCAAAGTTAGATGCTCCAACGGCTGTGATATAACTGAAAGATTGTTGAAAGAGGTGTTAAACCCCATACAAACAAACAAACAACTAATAGGATTATCTCATTTTATCCCCCACCTTCAAACTAGAGGGAGGTATATTGGTTTCACCATGCATGTCTGTCTGTCTGTCTGTCCATAGACCTTTTCCTTTTAAGGACTCTAACTCAAGAACCAAGCCACCTAGAATAATGAAACTTCATACCAATGCTGCTTATGACCCAAGGAAGTGCACTATTTTTTTTGGTTCATATAGGTCAAAAGTCAAGGTCACAGTCAGCCTTTGTTCAATTGACAAAGTGCTGGTGGGAGGGGGGGGGGGGGTATTAGTCTGCTTTGCAACAGCTCTAGTTAATTGCAAAGGCATATTGTAACAGGGAGGGTAAAGAGAACTCTTTTTGTGAAGTGTTTTATGAATCACATTTTTTGTTAGGATGGAAAATGGCCAAAGACTATTTGACATATTACTGTTTCATAAATAATTAAAATGTCATCATTATATTATAAAAATAACTGAAGTTCAGTTTAGTGAGAAGAATAGAATTTTTAGTAGGATTTTATTGTTCAAGGTACTATAACAAGTATAATTTTTGCTTTTACAATGTAGAATAATGTTTATCGATAGCTCAGCACAATGCAGACGTAACTGCCTATTTGTTTATAGGCAGTTATGACTGCTTTGCACAAGGTCATCAATATGTACCTTTGGTGTAGATTTTGTCTTGAAAAATGCAATTGCCTCTTTGACAAGTCAGTGTTTGTGTGTCGGTTTGTAAGTCCATTTGTATGATTTTATTCGCAGTATCACTCCTAACTTTAAGGATGGATGTCGAAATAACTTCACAAAATTGTTCCCTACAATGACTGGATGTTTTATTTAAAATAACCTTTTTTAGCTCACCTGAGCACGAAGTGCTCAAGGGAGCTATTGTGATCGATCGTTGTCCGGCGTCCGTCTGTCCATCTGTCCGTCTGTCCGTCTGTCCGTCACGGCGTCAACTTTTTCTTTAAACGACATCTCCTCCTAAACTTATGGGTAAAAATCAACCAAACTTGGCAGAAATATTCCTTAGGTGGTCCCTTATGAAAATTGCTCAAACGGAAAGGATCCGTGCCATATCACGGGAAAAGGGGCCTTAATGACAAATTTCTTGTTTTCACTCTAGAAGCCACAAATACCGTCCAATCTTCATGAAACTTGGTCAGAATGTTTGTTAGGTCATGAGGATGAAGTCTATTGTAAATGGGAAGGATCCGTGCCATTTCACAGAAAAAGCCGCCTTAATGACAAATTTGTCAACAATATCTTTAAACGACATCTCCTCCTAAACTTATGGGTAAAAATCAACCAAACTTGGCAGAAATATTCCTTGGGTGGTCCCTTATGAAAATTGCTCAAACGGAAAAGATCCGTGCCATATCATGGGATAAGGGGCCTTAACGACAAATTTCTTGTTTTCACTCAAGAAGCCACAAATACCGTCCAATCTTCATGAAACTTGGTCAGAATGTTTGTTAGGTCATGAGGATGAAGTCTATTGTAAATGGGAAGGATCCGTGCCATTTCACAGAAAAAGCCGCCTTAATGACAATTTTGTCAACAATATCTTTAAACGACATCTCCTCCTAAACTTATGGGTAAAAATCAACCAAACTTGGCAGAAATATTCCTTGGGTGGTCCCTTATGAAAATTGCTCAAACGGAAAGGATCCGTGCCATATCACAGGAAAAGGGGCCTTAATGACAAATTTCTTGTTTTCACTCTAGAAGCCACAAATACTGTCCAATCTTCATGAAACTTGATCAGAATGTTTGTTAGGTCATGAGGATGAAGTCTATTGAAAATGGGAAGGATCCGTGCCATTTCACAGAAAAAGCCGCCTTAATGACAATTTTGTCAACAATATCTTTAAACGACATCTCCTCCTAAACTTATGGGTAAAAATCAACCAAACTTGGCAGAAATATTCCTTGGGTGGTCCCTTATGAAAATTGCTCAAACGGAAAGGATCCGTGCCATATCACGGGAAAAGGGGCCTTAATGACAAATTTCTTGTTTTCACTCTAGAAGCCACAAATACCGTCCAATCTTCATGAAACTTGGTCAGAATGTTTGTTAGGTCATGAGGATGAAGTCTATTGTAAATGGGAAGGATCCGTGCCATTTCACAGAAAAAGCCGCCTTAATGACAATTTTGTCAACAATATCTTTAAACGACATCTCCTCCTAAACTTATGGGTTACAATCAACCAAACTTGGCAGAAATATTCCTTGGGTGGTCCCTTATGAAAATTGCTCAAACGGAAAGGATCCTTGCCATATCAAGGGATAAGGGGCCTTAATGACAAATTTCTTGTTTTCACTCTAGAAGCCACGAATATGGTCAAAACTTCATGAAACTTGGTCAGAATGTTTGTTAGGTCATGAGGATGAAGTCTATTGAAAATGGGAAGGATCCGTGCCATTTCACAGAAAAAGCCGCCTTAATGACAATTTTGTCAACAATATCTTTAAACGACATCTCCTCCTAAACTTATGGGTAAAAATCAACCAAACTTGGCAGAAATATTCCTTGGGTGGTCCCTTATGAAAATTGCTCAAACGGAAAGGATCCGTGCCATATCACGGGAAAAGGGGCCTTAATGACAAATTTCTTGTTTTCACTCTAGAAGCCACAAATACTGTCCAATCTTCATGAAACTTGGTCAGAATGTTTGTTAGGTCATGAGGATGAAGTCTATTGAAAATGGGAAGGATCCGTGCCATTTCACAGAAAAAGCCGCCTTAATGACAAATTTGTCAACAATATCTTTAAACGACATCTCCTCCTAAACTTATGGGTTAAAATCAACCAAACTTGGCAGAAATATTCCTTGGGTTGTCCCTTATGAAAATTGCTCAAACGGAAAGGATCCGTGCCATATCACGGGAAAAGGGGCCTTAATGACAAATTTCTTGTTTTCACTCTAGAAGCCACAAATACTGTCCAATCTTCATGAAACTTGGTCAGAATGTTTGTTAGGTCATGAGGATGAAGTCTATTGAAAATGGGAAGGATCCGTGCCATATCACAGAAAAAGCCGCCTTAATGACAATTTTGTCAACAATATCTTTAAACGACATCTCCTCCTAAACTTATGGGTAAAAATCAACCTAACTTGGCAGAAATATTCCTTGGGTGGTCCCTTATGAAAATTGCTCAAACGGAAAGGATCTGTGCCATATCACGGGAAAAGGGGCCTTAATGACAAATTTCTTGTTTTCACTCTAGAAGCCACAAATACCGTCCAATCTTCATGAAACTTGGTCAGAATGTTTGTTAGGTCATGAGGATGAAGTCTATTGAAAATGGGAAGGATCCGTGCCATTTCACAGAAAAAGCCGCCTTAATGACAAATTTGTCAACAATATCTTTAAACGACATCTCCTCCTAAACTTATGGGTTAAAATCAACCAAACTTGGCAGAAATATTCCTTGGGTGGTCCCTTATGAAAATTGCTCAAACGGAAAGGATCCGTGCCATATCACAGGAAAAGGGGCCTTAATGACAAATTTCTTGTTTTCACTCTAGAAGCCACAAATACCGTCCAATCTTCATGAAACTTGGTCAGAATGTTTGTTAGGTCATGAGGATGAAGTCTATTGAAAATGGGAAGGATCCGTGCCATTTCACAGAAAAGCCGCCTTAATGACAATTTTGTCAACAATATCTTTAAACGACATCTCCTCCTAAACTTATGGGTAAAAATCAACCAAACTTGGCAGAAATATTCCTTGGGTTGTCCCTTATGAAAATTGCTCAAACGGAAAGGATCCGTGCCATATCACGGGAAAAGGGGCCTTAATGACAAATTTCTTGTTTTCACTCTAGAAGCCACAAATACTGTCCAATCTTCATGAAACTTGGTCAGAATGTTTGTTAGGTCATGAGGATGAAGTCTATTGAAAATGGGAAGGATCCGTGCCATATCACAGAAAAAGCCGCCTTAATGACAATTTTGTCAACAATATCTTTAAACGACATCTCCTCCTAAACTTATGGGTAAAAATCAACCTAACTTGGCAGAAATATTCCTTGGGTGGTCCCTTATGAAAATTGCTCAAACGGAAAGGATCTGTGCCATATCACAGGAAAAGGGGCCTTAATGACAAATTTCTTGTTTTCACTCTAGAAGCCACAAATACCGTCCAATCTTCATGAAACTTGGTCAGAATGTTTGTTAGGTCATGAGGATGAAGTCTATTGAAAATGGGAAGGATCCGTGCCATTTCACAGAAAAAGCCGCCTTAATGACAATTTTGTCAACAATATCTTTAAACGACATCTCCTCCTAAACTTATGGGTAAAAATCAACCAAACTTGGCAGAAATATTCCTTGGGTGGTCCCTTATGAAATTTGCTCAAACGGAAAGGATCCGTGCCATATCACGGGAAAAGGGGCCTTAATGACAAATTTCTTGTTTTCACTCTAGAAGCCACAAATACTGTCCAATCTTCATGAAACTTGGTCAGAATGTTTGTTAGGTCATGAGGATGAAGTCTATTGAAAATGGGAAGGATCCGTGCCATTTCACAGAAAAAGCCGCCTTAATGACAAATTTGTCAACAATATCTTTAAACGACATCTCCTCCTAAACTTATGGGTTAAAATCAACCAAACTTGGCAGAAATATTCCTTGGGTGGTCCCTTATGAAAATTGCTCAAACTGAAAGGATCCGTGCCATATCACGGGAAAAGGGGCCTTAATGACAAATTTCTTGTTTTCACTCTAGAAGCCACAAATACCGTCCAATCTTCATGAAACTTGGTCAGAATGTTTGTTAGGTCATGAGGATGAAGTCTATTGAAAATGGGAAGGATCCGTGCCATTTCACAGAAAAAGCCGCCTTAATGACAATTTTGTCAACAATATCTTTAAACGACATCTCCTCCTAAACTTATGGGTAAAAATCAACCAAACTTGGCAGAAATATTCCTTGGGTGGTCCCTTATGAAAATTGCTCAAACGTTAAGGATCCGTGCCATATCACGGGAAAAGGGGCCTTAATGACAAATTTCTTGTTTTCACTCTAGAAGCCACAAATACTGTCCAATCTTCATGAAACTTGGTCAGAATGTTTGTTAGGTCATGAGGATGAAGTCTATTGAAAATGGGAAGGATCCGTGCCATATCACAGAAAAAGCCGCCTTAATGACAATTTTGTCAACAATATCTTTAAACGACATCTCCTCCTAAACTTATGGGTAAAAATCAACCTAACTTGGCAGAAATATTCCTTGGGTGGTCCCTTATGAAAATTGCTCAAACGGAAAGGATCCGTGCCATATCACGGGAAAAGGGGCCTTAATGACAAATTTCTTGTTTCCACTCTAGAAGCCACAAATACCGTCCAATATTCATGAAACTTGGTCAGAATGTTTGTTAGGTCATGAGGATGAAGTCTATTGAAAATGAGAAGGATCTGTGCCATTTCACAGAAAAAGCCGCCTTAATGACAATTTTGTCAACAATATCTTTAAACGACATCTCCTCCTGAACTTATGGGTAAAAATCAACCAAACTTGGCAGAAATATTCCTTGGGTGGTCCCTTATGAAAATTGCTCAAACGGAAAGGATCCGTGCCATATCATGGGAAAAGGGGCCTTAATGACAAATTTCTTGTTTTCACTCTAGAAGCCACGAATATGGTCAAAACTTCATGAAACTTGGTCAGAATGTTTGTTAGGTCATGAGGATGAAGTCTATTGAAAATGAGAAGGATCGGTGCCATATCACAGGAAAAGGCATCTTAATGACAATTTTTTTGTTTACACTCTAGAAGCCACAAATATGGTCCAATCATCATGAAACTTTGTCAGAATGTTTGTTATGTCATGAGGATGAACTAATTTGAAAATGGGAAGTAATATTATGTGCCATATCAGGGGAAAAGGGGCCTTAATGACAATTTTCTCGTAAGAGCTCCAAACGCCACAAATATAGTCCAATCTTCATGAAACTTGATCAAAATGTTTGCCAGGTCACAAGAATGAACTCTGTTGAAAATGGGAAGGTTCATGCCATATCATAGGAAATGGAGTCTTAATGATAATTTACTTGAAATATCAGGTGAGCGATTTAGGGCCCTCAGGGTCCTCTTGTTGAATCTTAAAGGTCAAGGTCATTTTTTTTTTCAGAGCATAACTTCAACATTTTTTTGATGGATTCTAAGTTGGCACAGAATGTAATCTCACCAGGTGTAGAAG
The DNA here is from genome assembly GCA_948146395.1 of Fragum whitleyi. Lineage (NCBI taxonomy): Eukaryota > Metazoa > Mollusca > Bivalvia > Cardiida > Cardiidae > Fragum > Fragum whitleyi. The sequence goes on along the minus strand of OX411546.1, from coordinate 21,594,990 downwards.
TGCAATTTAAGTTAGTCATGACTGTGGGTCAAAGGTCAAGGTCATATATCAAGGTCAAATATTTGCAGGCTAGGCAAGTGTTGTCCCTTGGGGATTTTTCTATTTTAGCTTGCCTGTTTTTGGTGCTTTGTCCCTGGCATTGTTGTTGTTTGCAAGTTTTTAGATTTTGTAAAATCACTGATATCATAAAGGGCATTCTCTCAAAACCGGGAATATATTCAAAGGGCAACTCTTTCTATCAAGGGTGGTAACTTGATATATTTTTGCATTTGTTATGACCTTCCTTTACTTAGAAATTTTCCAAAATCCAACACTCAACAATTAAGGCTGGGCATCCACATGCTGTTGACTTTTTTCTGTTGTAATATTTCTGTTTTTAATTGACCAATAACACAAAAAAGGAACATCTAGGAATCCAGATAAATTATATTTGGAAAAGGGGATACAATTAAGTGCACAGACAACCTGAAGGACCACAATTTGTGAATTATAAGTATACCGTTTTTCCTCAATTAAAAGAGCCCTTCTTAATATTAGCTCCCTCTACCCTATACCAATGAAAACCCACTTTAATATAAAGAAAATGCCTAAATTTTAAGAATTTTGAGAGGTTTCTTCACTTGTTTGAAGTTAATTCCATATAAATAATCATAACATGATTGTTTAAAGGAAATTCAGCTCAAATTGGTTAGAGCAAAGATTTTAAAAGACATCAAATTAACGGATATATCCTGTCTTAAAATGAGTACCAAAAAAAAGCCCCCAGTTCATATTTTGTAAGGCTCCTGGGAGAATTTATCAGGATGATTACGGCACAAGGTTAAAATGGCAATTCTTGATAAGAAAAAAACTTCAAACTATGAAAACCAGTCTGTGCAAGTTGTTCAAGGTAAACAGAGGTACAGATGAGAGAGGCTAAAGCCGGTCTAAAATCTTTATTTCTTAATGAAACCTTATGTTGTGTGTACTCATTTGAATCATCTCGATGCGACAATTCAAATGAGTACCAACAACAAAGGATTTGTACTTTCATCAAGGAAACAATTTGATCTCAAATACAAAATACCCCCTCTTGCACTTGTAGAATTTCAAACAAGACATGTGAGGTATCCCTATTATAAATCTAAGAAATCTTTACCCTTGTCATGCTGAAAAAAAAATGTTGGAAAAATAGCAACATTATCAAAGTGCTCAAAGCACTGGATGTACTAAATGCAAGTAGGTATTATTTTTGAAAATTAGATTTTTAAACCTTTCTGTTTCAGAAAAGGAAAAACAGGTGGTATAGACAAAGATCAGATTGCACATATGTGCAGGCTGATGTTTGTCCATACATCCTGCCAAAGCAGGAATATCCCGGGATCAGCATGACAAGGGTTAATCTAAAAAAAAAGCATCTCTGGAAAAATACATTTTGCATGACAAGTCACATATTTACAATCGGCAGGTACAATTTGATTTGAATTGGGATTTTACGTCGCTTTCAACAATCTCTCAGTTATATCGCGACGACTGGAGTACCTAACGCTGGATTCCTGGTATTTCTCACACCAGTACTACCACCACATCCCTTTCCTAGCCTCCAGTTGCTATTCCACATAGGTTTATGATTATCTACCCATTGGTCAGGGGTGTGGGATTCCCATACCCGACTTGTCCGACTTGGGCTTTTGTACTTGAGGACAAGTAAATTTTTCTAAGCCACTTGTCCAAGGACAAGTAAATACCAGGGTAAATCTTGGAATGTTACTTAAAAGAATTAAGAGAGAAATCATCCTAATGTTCATATCATAGGGTAGAAAACATTGTTTTTAATGAAGAAAATGCTGGATACCAGCATTTTCTTCATCAAAAGGCAATGTTTTTTTCAAATTTTTCTATTTACTCTTTAGCGTACAAGTTCATTTTGGTCCTGGACGAGTAGAAAATCCGCTTTTACTTGTCCAGGGACAAGTGGAGAAAATCATATTTCCACACCCCTGCATTGGTGGAAGACAAATGTCGGAAAGGATAAGTGCCGCGGCCGGGGATCGAACCTGTGCGAATATAAACCCATGGATTAGAAGTCTGGCACGCTACCAACTGCACTATTGCCGTGGCTGGGCAGGTACAAAGATCTTTGGATGTATACTGGGCTAAAGTATGTATGCAGTAAGCACAAAGGAAAATACTATCAGCTTTTAAAGTAAGCCTGTCCTGCATTCAGGATAACCAAGTCCTCAAAAACATGTCCAGGGTTGTGGAAATATGAAATTTCTCTACTTGTCCCTGGACAGGTAAAAGACGAAATTCTACTTGATCAGGATCAAAATTAACTTGTCCGCAACATAGGAGATTTAGGAGAACAGACCAAATTTGAGAAAATATTGCTTTTTATGAAGAAAATGCTAACCCCCAGCATTTTCTTCATCAAAAACATTTTTTCTATCCTTTGATGTAAAAATTAAGATAATTTAACTCTTGGATCTATTTAGTACCATTCCAAGATTTGCCCTTGTATTCACTTGTCCATGGACAAGTGGTCAAGCAAAATGTACTTGTCTGTAAGTAGAAAAGCCCGAGTCGGGCAAGTCGGGCATGGGAAGTCCACACCCCTGATGTCGATAAATGATTTAATATTTTATATCTTTAGATGCTTTGTTCAAGAGTAAAGCACTCACAAGCCCTTTGCATGTTGTCCGGAGTGCAGGGACGGTTTTTCAGACCTATATATTTGTTTATTTAGTGTAAGGGATACCCAAATATCCCAAATATGGTGACTGAGATATGGTTTTGACATTGATGGGATAAAGTCAATATAAATGATTGTTTAAACTGTGTCTAAGTACCCCAGATTATCACCCACCCTGTATAACCCTGCAGTGGTACAATAAACAGCTTTGACCCAAAATTTTGGTTGGTTAGGCATAAGACTCCCAATCTGGAAGTCGTGGGTTTGATTCCCTGTGGCGGCAAATATCCTTTCTGATGTTCGTCTCTCACCAATGGGTATAGATAATTGTAAACCTATAATATCAGAGTTTTCCATGACCCCCTGTTTCTTTGAATTTGGACCCCCATTTTTTTAAAATGACCCCCAAAATTGTTTAAGAAACATTCTTTATCCAGTTTAAAGGGGTCATAATCTGTCAAAATGACCCCCAGTTTTGAATTTAGAGGGAAAACCCTGCCCTATTTGAGATAGCAGTCGGAGGAGAGGAAAGGGTGTAATGGTAGTACAGGTGAAAGAAATACCAGGAATCCATTGTTAGCTGCTCCGGCCACCACAATATATAACTGCAAAATTGTTGAAAGCGGCGTAAAACACATTCAAACAAACAAACAAATCAAAATTTTGGTCTAGGTCAAGCAATTAGGTCAGTTTTAGGGGTGACTGGTGAAATATAGAAATAAACTTCCAAAAAATCATTTTATGCCCCCCAAACTGTTTGGTGGTTATATATGAGTCAGCTTGCATGTCCATCACTCTGTATCTCTATAGCTTTTTCTTGTCCGCTCAATTTCTCAGCAACTAATGGGGGAATTTCATTCAAACATTACAGGTGTGATCAATGTCAAGCTGAGATGTGCTAGTGATATTTTTGGTTATGATCGTCTTTTGACAGAGTTATGGCTCTTTGATTGAAAGTGGCTTTTCATTATTGACAAGCACTTGTAGGAGGGTATAAGTCCTCTTTCCAACAATCTAGTTTATACTGTTTGGAACTACATGTACCGTATTTATTCTAATAATGGCCCAGGCATTTATTCAGGATGTAAAAGCGTTTCACGAGCGCTTTGAGATGATACCTCGCTTTGCATGTGCACATAGGTGCAAAGCGAGGTATCATTTTAAAAGTGCTTCGCTAACGTTTTCATTCTGAACGCAGGGCTGTATATTTGAAAAAAAAGATATAATGCACTTTTTTCCTAAGAAGAAATTATATTATGCACTTTGTTTAAAGTATTGTTAATTGAAAAAGCAACTTCAAAAAATAAGCAAACAAATAGCAAACACAAAGGGGGAGTATATTCTTAACTTGAAATAAAAAAAAGTGTACCCAATTTGACTGTACCCAAATTTACAACCTAATTATTTCAAGCACAAATAATTGTTCTTGTTAAGGCTAATTTGAAAAAGCAATTTGAAGCTTCATGTGTGCAGAGAAAAAACTTTTCAATTATGGTGATTAGACTGCACTAGTGAAACAAATTACAGGTTCCCTTTATTCTGAAAATATATCATTTGAGCCTATGTGTGAGATTTCCAACAATTTCTAATATGCGCAAAGTAAAGACTCTAACCAGCCTGTGCATATGCACAGTCTGACAAGAGTCCTCACTATGCGCTTAGCAGATAGATAAGGTCTCAAAGTATCTGTAGACCATCAGGTAACTATATATTTACAGTATGTGACTGTCTAAGCTACTCGGTGATTGTACATAATGAACATTTCAAATTGTTGGTAATGTCAGGCATAGGCTTATTTTGAAACCGGCTAATAAATGACAGAGCTACAGATAGAGGGAGTATTTTGGACTTTAAATTTGAATGCTTGTATAGGATAGAAAATGAGAGTCGTGGTATATGGGAAATAGACACGAGCGTAAGCGATTGTCTATTTCCAATATACTGCGGCACGAGAATAACCTCTAAATAACGTAAAAGAGTAAACCTCGATGTGATTTTACTCTAATCAAGTGTGAATATGCTGAAATCACTTATAAATCTATTTCAGTTACCATTTTCAGATCTTTTGCACTTTTGCGACTGTCGTTAGGAAAAAAGAGCACAATTAATGCTTGTCATCTTTTTTAAATAATTCGGCCCCTGTTGAGATTCATGTGCAAGACACACTACAACCGTATATATATGTAAATACAACGCTCGAAGTTGTATCTGTGATATATACTTTTGAAATACTGTTCTCTGATTCTCTTCAACAAATACTTTGTTGAGGGTATTCATTTGAATCTATTCCTTGAAACAATTTAAAAAAAAGTATCCATTACATAGGTTTTGACTTTCATTGAAAAATGAATATTTTAGTTTGGTTTAATCCCCTCTTATCTTTACCTCTGCACATGATCTTAAAAAATTGACAATAAAGACTCATCAGTATTCGACAATAATATTGATAGTAACATCAATCATCAATTTTATCCAGGGGTGGGGAAATACGGATTTTCTTCACTTGTCTACAGGCAAGTAAAAGATGTTTTTTTTCTACTTGTTCAGGATCAAAGTGAACTTGTCTGCAGAAAAAGTGAATTGATTCATTTTTAGAAAACTTTGCTTTTGATGAAGAAACTGCTGGAAACCAACATTTTCTTCGTTAAAACCAATTTTTCTATACAAAAAAATTACTATTGGGTTGACTTGAAATTGGTTGCTTAATAAAAATGGTGTCTTAATAGATGTGGTTGCTGGAACAAGATTGACTGCATATATACACTGCCCTCCAAAAGATCCTTCACACACATTTCATTTATAAGATTTTCAGCTTTAATCTTTTTAAACAAAGTTATAGATTAGTTTTTATTACTTAAAATCTGATTATTCCCATTTGAACGCTACTTTAGACAACAAAATGACTGTTGATAAAGATACTATTTTAGAACAATGTATAACAGAAAATATTGAGACAAAAGGAGAAAATGCTGATTATCAGTGGAACGTTGTGAGAGACTTGTAAATAGCATGCCTAGATGCATGTTCAGGCTGTCTTACCTGCTAATGGAGGCTACACTAAATATTGACAGAAGTTGATCCCCTTGATAGAAAATTTGGCAAAATGGTGAACTATTCTGATATTGTCGATTTTACATGATTTTGCCATTTCTGGTATTGCTTCTTAATTGATACATTGCAATAAAGATATAAAGTATACATTTTATTAATAAAAATATTGTAAAACTTTGTTTTAAATTACTTAAGCTAAAGATCTTTAAAAGAAGTGTGTGTGAAGAAACTTTTGGAGGGCAGTGTAATTCGAGTGATCAGGAAACTTTTTGGTTTGATGGAATGTTATACTGTTCAAAGAATGATTGGATTGTGAGGCTGATTATGTTTATATTTGACATATTTTGTCATGGTGAATGACAAAATGAGGTTGTAATTCTATGAGACAATGACCTTTAAAAGGAATGTTGGTACAAAGTCGTCTTACATGCAATTATGAGGTATTGGTGCAATAAAATTTTGTTAGATTGAGAACCAGAATTTGATAAAATAAAAGTTTATCAAAATAAAATTGATTCAAATGAGTACTCACACCATAGGGGTAGTAATGAATGAGACCCTTCATGCAAAAAGGAACTACAGGGCTTGAAAATTCTTGAAATTTATACTTGTCCTGCTGTGCAAAAAAATATAGTGATACATTAATTTCATAAGTGAAATTTTGCAAAATGTACTCGTCCTGCTTACATAGACAAAGAAGGAAAAAATCATGGAGGACGAGCGGACGAGTAGAATTTTCAAGTCCTTAACTATCTGGGAAGTGCAACCCTGGTAAGACTGTGCAATGTGGCAGACTGACCAGGATCAACACTTTTTTCATAATTTACATAGAGAATAATCGTTTGTTTCAGTGTAAGATCGATTTATATTTCATTGAGTGAAGGACAAAAGCTATATTTTCATGATGAAAATATAGCTTTTGTTGTTCTCGAAATGAAATATTAATCGATCTTACACGAAAAACAAACAATTATTCTATTTCTTTAATTCAAAAATGAGACAATATGGGAAATTTCTGGGACATATTTTTCGTAAAGCGCGTCATTTTGTGCGTGATTGCTATGCAACGTTCATTGTGACGTCACTTATTTCTCCCCACATAGATGACGTCAGATAGGAAGAAATGCACAAAAGCAAGGTATAAGTTTTTGATAATTTCACTGCTTTTGCGGTGAGATTAACAAGTGATAATCTACCGTTATTTCTCGATAAACCACCGAAAAGCATTAAAGAAAGATTTCTAATTCTAGAATGATTATTCTACCTTTCAAAATTCTCCTTCTGGTTGACCTCTACTGGACACAATCTCTTTTTTTAAAGATCCATTTTTACAAAGTTTCCATATGTTCCCTTTTTGTATGACAGGTCACAAAAAAGTATTTCGGAATGGTGAATACATCTTAACCCTTTGCTGTTTAATCCCTGCTTAGAATTTTACGTGCCTGTGATTTTATGATTGAGAAAACATTGTGAAAAAAGAAGAAATTGCTTCTGACAAGCAATTTCTTCTTTTTCCACACTATTTTCTACCCTACCGAATGGCTATTTTTCAAATTAAATCCACTTTAAATTTTCGTCTGCAAAACCTTTGAATTTGGACAGGTCCAAAATTTTGTAAAACAGGAAAGGGTTAAAGATCCATTTTTACAGAGGTTCCATATGGTCCCTTTTTGTATAACAGGTCACAAAAAAGTATTTTGGAATGGTGAATACATCTTAACCCTTGTCATGCTGAATAAATTTTGGCTAAAACTTGTCATCAAAATCAAAGGGCAAAAAGCACTGAAAGTACCAACTGTAGGTCAATTTTTATTTGAAAAATTAAATCTATTGACAATTCTGGTTTGAAAATGAGAAATAGGTGGTGTAGATTGTCTATAGCTCCTGCAAAAGTAGGAATATTCCGGGTTCAGCATGAAAAGGGTTAAACTCCATATCCACAGCTGATGATGTTGAATTGTACAAGCAAAAGAAAACATGTAATTTTATCCATTTTCAACCATGCTCTTTAATTATGTGGGCTGTTTGGCCTTGGTTTGTGTCGTAAGCATGAAGAGATTAGGGTTTATTTTTCGGTTTAAAAAAGTGTAAAACTAGCTGTTTTAGCCACAGGGATTCACAAAGCTGTTAAGTGGTTACTTTACAATAGCGATAACAATAGCTCCTCGACATTTAACGGGATTACGTTGGGGTGATTGTGTTACAGTGTTACAGAGTTACAGCGTCCTTTTGGAGGGCGGGGAAAGATAATAGTGTCTGCAGGTAACAGGAGGCAGAATCTTCAGAGGTCAGAGTAACACTATTGTAAGTGCCTATAAATATATAGGCACTTACAATAGTGTTGCAATGACCCATTGACTAAAGAGGATGTGTCAGTTTGAAAATACGGTAGAATTGAGTCTACAGAAATCTTGAGTCTTTAATCTGCTTTAATTGACTCTTAAGAATTATTGGGTCAAAAAACAGAAAATTTGCATAAAAAATTGGCTGTTTCTGCATAACATTAAATACATGTTTTGTTATTGTAGTTTTGTCATCAATTTATACCATTTTGCTTATGAATCTGCAGAAATGATTAAAAAGGTATGAAATCAATTTTGAATCTTTCCTTATTCCATATCCAATGGGGGGGGGGGGGGGGGGTAACACTATTGCAAGTACCTATGAATATATTGATACTTTCAATAGTTTTGCATAGACCCCTTGACTCAAGATTTGGACCTACCCCCTGGAATTACCCAGTGGGCAAGGCTACTCGGTTAATCAGTATAACTTTGAACATTACTTACTTTTCCCAAAAGAAATCAGATAGTAAATGTTCATGGCTCTAAGGTATTTGGTATTAGATTGACGAATCAAAGATAGTGAAAGGATTACGTTTTTTGTGAACTAGAGCGAAAAGTTAAAACGTAAAACTATTTGTTTATTTGAGGATAGGTCACACTGTTGCAGGAGATGTTACGATTTATCTCTTTAATATCGTCTTTGATCCTATATTAGGTTTTACTGTTAGTCGGGATTATTTATTCAATTACGTTAACTTTGGATGTAGGGGGTAAATGACCTGGTTAAGGTAGGCTTTTCACCTTATTTTTAAATATGAATAATTTAAACTGGTTGTTGATGTTTATTGGTTAATTAAGGTCCCTCAGAAAGATAAACCCTTGTCAAACTGAACCTGAAATATTCTTCTTTAGACGGAAGTATATGCTGACGGTCAAGCCTCTCACATCAGATTATCAAATGAGGGATATGTAATCCGTGATCGTATCGAAGACGGGAGGTAGAGACAAAGATCACTCTGCACATACGAGGGTGGATCAAAAAATACATGGACTTTTACTATAACTTTTGAATTTCCCGCCGAAATTAAATGAAAATTTGTGCACATCGAAAATCATTTAATGTTGATATAATACTAAATTTACAAGAGTCTGCTATGACTATGATATGAAAAACCCAACATTTAATATTACCGGGTAGGTGCCACCGGCGCACGCCATTTTGTAATGTTACTTCCTAATGTCACTACCCGCAAATGACCCCTCAATTTGGACCAAACCCTTCCAAACTTCGCCTATTTTCATTTTTACGCAATTTGTAAAGATGTTTAAAATTTAAGCATAATACATAAGATATTTCCGAATTCAAAGTTGGTAAGCTAAGGGCAAGCGTCGATTTATTCACTTCGAAATGACGGCACCGGCGCAGCCATAGACAACTGGGCAATAATTAAGTTCTACTGGACCTATGGAAACCCTAATCGAGAGATTAAAATGATAAAATATGCAAAAGGGTCTTCAAATATAAGCAGATACCTTCTCTTTAAATGGTTTAAAGGTTTGTTTTAGAATGAAGAGAGTTTCTGAAGGATTTCACTCGGAGAAGGGAAAACGTCTCCTCGACGTTTGATCTGTAATTGTCCCAGATCAACATTAGTTTGGTATCATAAGGACACATTACACATTAAGTTCATCATTTTGGATCAGAGGGATATGAAAATAGTACCTATCCAATGGATAGGCGATACAGAAAGTGTGTTTATTGTTGAATTGAGTATTTTGAAAAGTGCTGACTTTCAACGGAAGTTATCAATACTGTGGCGTCATATTGACGTCGTTACCGTGGGCCGGTACCAAATGACTACATATTTTAGAATGGTTGCCACAGGTGACTTACTATTTGGATTTCATCCAAATTTACACTACCAAAAGAAAAATACCACATTTTAATAACAGTGTAGTTTTCTTTTCAAAGTCTTTGAAATCAAAATTTCTGTAACGAAAGTCTACGTAATTTTTGATCCACCCTCGTATATAGTTGAAGTTTGAAATTAGTCTTTAACCACCTGGATTTCCTATAAAAATCATGAATTCAGGATAGTTTACAATACATATTTTCAAAAGTCGTACTGAATAATAATTAGTGCACCAAATACTTTTAGCACTTTGATTTTTGGTTATGACCTGTCAAGATAAAGGGGACTATCTGAACAGTATCTTACGTGTTGACCCTAGTCAGATTGCATAGACTGACTAGGGTCAAATTTTTTACGCTTTACTAATTTTCTGAATCTAGAATGATCAACTTAACTTCTTGTGAAAGAATTTTTGAAATACAACCTCTGATTAAGACTATGCCATTTACCAAATCTCTTTCACAAATTGAGGGGCCAGTATAAGTATCTATGTATCTATGGGCACTTACAATGGTGTTCGGCTTACCCCTCGAAATGTTTATTTTACAGAGTCCCATATTGTCTATCTTTGTGTGATGGGTCACAATTAAATCGTTAATTAAATCTTTGTAATTGTGTTATTACAGGTAACTGGAGCCAGAGTGGTACAAGCAGCAATCGTCATTCCCTAGATTCAGACCTGCGTAGCAGTGAGGGAGTAAAGTTCAACTCCCAGTATTCCCTGGGTAAAGATTCTGGCAGGGACTCTCTAACTTTGGAGGAAGAAAATGAGTATGTATCTTCTTATTTTGTGAGTCAATAAGGGTCCGACACTAAATTCTCAGAAATCAAGGAGTCTGAGCAAAAAAGTAAAGAGTTCAAACAAGAACACAGAAATATTTTGTTTCCTCAATAATTATTATAATTATTGAGAAAACAAAATATTTCTGTGTCTACGGAAACAAGTACCTGAAAACGGCTTGCGGGCCATTTTGAACATTTAACTTGATTGTATAGTTTCCTGGGTCATGATTTGGATTAAAAAATGTGCACAAATGAGTATTCTGTACTAATTCTCTTCAAATTGAATTCCCAATTTTTAAGGATGCTGTTGGACAGATACCTAGTAATTTTAGGGAGCCAGGCAATCAAATTTTGGAGTCTCAGACTCCCTGACTCCCTGCCAGTATAAATTATGTTTTAGTTGAGAATTGAAGATTAAGTTAATTCTGTTACATTATATATTTGAAATATATTCTTAGACATAGTAATATAATGTTCTGTACAAATTTGAGAACATAATAAAGCTGGAGTGACCACATAAATCGTAAGATGAACAAACTTCATTTTCACCTGTGTAAAATGTTTGTTTAGGAGTGTTTTGTCATCAGTCATTTATAATGAGAACATAAATAATGAACACCTATATTATTACCATAGTAAAGACAATTTTTATAGTGTGTGTTTAACATTTAACTTTCACCAAATGACTGAATTGAATGGTGAATATTATATTGTACTTTTGATATTGAACATTTTTTTCAGATGACATATTATGTGTAGGATTTGAAAAAAAAATAGGTATGAAAGGAGTCTTATAAATTTCAGAAATTGAGAAAATAAAAGAAGTTAAATGAATTAAAGGAAAATACTCTTATGTTTTAAAGAATGGTAATTATCAAAATTGCCTTAAAAAAAACAACTAAAATTTAATGTTTGTTTGCTGCAGATAAACAGCAATAAAAGTTGAGCAGGCACTGCAAGCCTAAATAACAATAGTGTGCAAGTTTGATTATTTAACAAGGATTATTTGCCAATTTAAGGTGAGATTCCATAAAAGGGGGTTGTTTTTCCTTCTGTAACTTTTCTCACCGTTTCCAACAATGACTTGCACAGACGACACAATGGGCTCTTGTTTATGCTGGATTTAAATTTCTCAATAGAAGATAAAATTGAGACTTGTACAAATACAGGTGAATTTCAAATTTCATTGCCACTTGTGTAACAAGTGATTGAGCAATTTAACAATTTCATTCATAAAAAAAAGAAGAAATAAAAGTGATAGATATACAATCACATTATAATTTATTTTGTATTTATCTTTGTCATGCTGAATAAAAACTTTTATAAAATTGCGTTAAAATCACAGTGCTGTAGGCACTTGAAGTAATATATGAGTGAATACAATTTTCATACTTTTCTGGCCTTGAAAGGAAAATCAGGGAGTATAGATTAAGATAAGGCTGCACATATGTGCAGGCTAATCTTTTGTGTACCTAATGCTGAAAAGGGAATCTTTATGATTCAGCTTGACAATGGTTGTCTTAATGTTTTGTAAGGTTAGATGTGGAAAAGCAGAGGGTCTTGATGAATAGATTGGCATCAATTGACAAGTCTTGTGGACTGGTCTGATTTTAAAAAAGTATGTCTTAAAATATGAACAAAATTGTTGAAACAATAAAATATTTTGAAACAACCTTAATAGGACATGATTTTTAATCCACTCTTTGCACAGTATTTGAAACTGGATAGCATCAAGGTAGTCATAGTTCAGCAACAATTTGGAACTCATGATCTTTCACAATGATAACCAAGGTTTCCCAATGAAATTATTAGGAAACTTTGCTTATCACTGTTAAAGTGTATGACATCTGAAACATGGAACTATTACGGATCCACTCAATTAAATGCAGTTTTATTTGGGAGGGTTTTGCTGTCAAGCGCATTTGTGGTGAGGGAGACGTAATGGCATTGTTACTATAAAAGTGTGGTGTAAGTGCATATGTGAGACCATCAGTCTGTCCAAATGTCTGATTTTGTTCTGACAATAACTGCTATATCATGGATACTTTCCAATTTTTTGCCCCTTAAAAAAATCAAGAATAATCTTAATTACACTGTAGAAATGACACTACAGACAATTTTATTGTGTCTTTAGTTGTCATTATTGCAGAATCTTAATTAAACCCACATAATTAATCTAGCCTGGGGCTCCACCATTTGACACCTAGATCTTTATGTCTGCAGTTTTGTCCCCATTCTCAAAATTAATGTTGATAACTTGATAATTGTGAGTTTTATTGCTTGAGGGTATATACATTTTTGTGGTTCAACACTTGTAGATATTTTCAACATTTTTTAATCAAATTAAATATGCATTGTAAAGATGTGAAAACCTAAGTACAGTTCATTGGCTTAGTGTGAAACAATTGTAACTCCCTATCGATGACTGAGTGTGAAACAGTTGTAACTGCCTATATGTTTATAGGCAGTTACAACTGTTTTGCACTGAGTCATTGCTATATGTTTATAGGGAGTTACAACTGTTTCACACCGAGCCATCATGTTGGTAAAGCATGTATGGAATTAATTGAATGTTGTTTATGGCTCTGGATTAATTCCTTAAATATCTTTGTGGGAGTCCTTTAGTTTAATGACTACCTTCCATATGGATCCTTGCTTGGAGATAAATAGCCCACTTGAGTCCATATCTATAAAAGTTTAATGTCTGCTTTATGACCACTACGACCTGATCTAGTATCAATTTTGGACATTACATTATTTCATTACTACCAGTCCAGAAATAGCATCACAGTCCGAGGATAGAAATCTGTACCAAAGTCTGGTCATCTCAAATTGTTGGTCACGAATCGTATATTCTTATTAATAAGAACAGTTAGAACAACCTGGAAGGTAGAATCCCTCCTTGTCATACTGTTTACTGAGAAAACTCACTTTAGTAGATTAAAATTATCTGATTTGCTAAATTACAAAAATCCCCTTTGACCATATATTGTATAGCTGCCATAAGCTTTTATTAGGATTTACACAGAAAGTCTCATTTTCATTGGGCTTGTATACTTGCATTGTTTGTGATAGGTTTTCAAGTCATGAAATTGCAGCCTCAGATGTGGAACATCGTTCAAGGCTGTGCGAGCAGGTTTGACAATATTTTTTTTACTGAGTCAGTTACAGTATTTCTCCTAATAAATGCTTCCAGCAGCTACACATGGTTAGGGAGCCTTTATCATACATTTTGTGATTGAAAAAAAAAATCATTAAATTTATGTCTAAGTCTTTTAGGTCCTTTTCCTTTAATTTTTAGGTGAACTTTTTTTCTTAACATTCACCTCTAGTCAAAGAAGAAGTCTCCACAAATTTATAAGATTTAGGCTTTTGAAGTGGGTTTTTTGAGTAAAAAAATGTTGAGGTGCTTATTTAGGGAGGGCTCTATTATTAGAGGTCATATGGTAGATTTATTCAAATCACTACTTCTGATATGAGTTTCTGTGTTTTCAAATTAGTCTTTAAATTGTTTTGTCTTGTGGACTGGTAGCTAACAAAATATGAACAAATATGTAACTATGGGTATACTTCAATTCATGTTATAAATATCAGATTTTGGACATCATCAAACCATAAACTCAATCTCAACTTTCAGACACTGATAGCTACTGATAGATGAAACAGACAAATTTGTATTCCTTTGAAATCTTGAAGAATTCACTACAAAATTTGAGATATCCCGGGGGCAAGTCTGATAAACGGTTGTCAAGATTCATCTTTTATCATCGTCCAATCATTTAAAATTTTGGTTTATAGTGGGTACCATGACTGTGTCCAAACAATTACACCGACATTCTATAACAATGGGGACTGAAGTGACCCCAGAGATCCCGATATAAAAATGGTCGCTACCCTTTTCTGTATGATCACTGTTTTTTGTGAAAATCTTATATTATTTTTATTACATAAACCCAACAGAAATTTAAGAATAATTGCATGCTACATTCACTTTCTTGTATTTCCTTCATATATTCTATCCAAGATTTTCTTTCCAATAGCATTCCAATATATAGGTAATTCTTAATTGAGGGTATTTCAATCCAAAATAGTGTTAATAGGAAATCATGGATCTAAGGATAAATCCTTGCTCAAAATTTTATTAGTTATATTAATTTAAATATGTTTTAAGCCATTATACTCTAAAGAAATCAAGAATGAAAATTGCAATAAAGAATTCAAAGTGGATTTTGAAATTAAACGTCATTGTCATAATAATGGAAAAACCGTTAGTAGTAAATTTATCTTCCCTGAATGGATCACTGAATAGTAATGCAAATTTCTTTAAAAACAGATCGCAGGAAAATGTATTGTTCAACCAAAGCTGCTAATCCAATCTTATCATCATCTCAAAGCTCAATTGAGTAAATTTGATATGGTTTTGAATTACAAAGTTGAGTATTTTATATAATGCATTTAATAGCAACAAAGTAATGTTTTAAGTGTATGCATACAAGATAAAGCATTTGTTCGTATCTTAAGATAAAAGTTGGTATCTTAAGATGAAAGCACTGGTGTTTAGGGCAACATAAGGGAGTCCTATTTCCTTAGGTGTTTAAGTCTGTCACCTATCATAATGATCAGTACTGTGTCTAGGTAGGGTTACTTTAACTGAATCTAAGTTTTGAAGTTTTGGACTTAATTTGTAAGTACCAATGCATCAAATAAGGATGTGTTACCATAACATTAAGTTGTGGTTTGCATTTAATTTAATAGAGTTAAGGTAAAAGTACTGGTGTTAAGGGCAACATAAGGGAGTCCTATTTCCTAAGGTGTTTAAGTCCGTCACCTATCATAATAATCAGTACTGTGTCTAGGTAGGGTTAATTTAACTGGTTCTATATTTTTTAGATTTTGGACTTAATTTGTAAGTACCTATGCATCAAATAACAATGTACATGTATTATAATAAAATAATTTTGTGGTATAGAATTTTCTGTTATCTTAAGATAAAAGTGCTGGTGTTAAGGGCAACATAAGGGAGTCCTATTTCCTAAGGTGTTTAACCCTTTGCTGTTTGATCCCTACATTTTACATGCCTGTGATTTTATGGTTGAGAAATCATTGTGAGAAAAAGAAGAAATTGCCTCTGACAAGCAATTCCATTTTTTTCCACACTATTTTCTACCCTACTGAATGGTTGTTTTTCAAATTAAATTCTCTTTAAATTTTCGTCTGCAAATCCTTTGAATTTGGACAGGTCCAAGATTTTGTAAAACAGGAAAGTGGTAATTTGTAAGTACCAATGCATCAAATAAGGATGTGTTACTGTAAAATAACGCAGGGATGTTAAAAGCGTATCCATAATTTTGTGGTATAGAATTTTTTTTATCTAAAGATAAAAGTGCTGGTGTTAAGGGCAACATAAGGGATTCCTTTTTCCTAAGGTGTTTAAGTCTGTCACCTTTCATAATAATCAGTACTTTGTTTAGTTAGGGTTACTTTAACTGGAGCTAGGTTTGAAGTTTTGGACTTAACCCTTTGCTGTTTAATCCACTGCTTTTTATGTGCCTGTGATTTTATGATTGAGAAAACATTGTGAAAAATGAAGAAATTGCTTCTGACAAGCAATTTCTTCTTTTTCCACACCATTTTCTACCCTACTGAATGGTTATTTTTCAAATTAATTCCACTTTAAATTTTCGTCTGCAAAACCTTTGAATTTGGACAGGTCCTAGATTTTGTAAAACAGGAAAGTGGTAATTTGTAAGTACCAATGCATCAAATAAGGATGTGTTACTGTAATATTACACAGGGATGTTAAAAGCGTACGCATAATTTTGTGGTTTAGAATTTTTTGTTATGTAAAGATAAAAGCACTGGTGTTAAGGGCAACATAAGGGAGTCCTATTTCCTAAGGTGTTTAAGTCCGTCACCTATCATAATAATCAGTACTGTGTCTAGGTAGGGTTACTTTAACTGGATCTAGGTTTGAAGTTTTGGACTTAAATTGTAAGTACCAATGCATCAAATGAATGATGAACATGTATTACAATAAAATGAAATTGTCTTTTGTATTATATTTTCTGTATGTTTTCTTTTTAGTTATTTGTTTTACTTAAACCTTGTAGTAACTTAAATAAGTCATTTTTACTGTATTACAACTAATTGTCAGTAAGATTAATTAATCAAAATGAATATATCAAAAACTACAGGGTATGCCTAGCTGATGGTTTCCAATTACACAAGATCACTCTTCATACTTTCCTGTTTTACAAAATTTGGACCTGTCCAAATTCAAAGGTTTTGCAGACGAAAATTTAAAATGGATTTAATTTGAAAAATAACCATTCTGTTGGCAGAATCAATTTCTTCTTTTTTCACAATGTTTTCTCAATCATAAAATCACAGGCACGAAAAAGCAGGGATTAAACAGCCAAGGATTAATACATTCATATGTACTAGATCTGTATGACCAAAACTTTATTTAAGAATATTCTTTATGGAATGAAAAAATACCTCTTTTTACTAGCTTTAGGCTAGGCAAAAATTAATGTGGCAATTGGATTAAATTGTTATTATGAGACAACCATCTGTAGATCATAATCTTACAAAAATCTATTGTTTGCTAGATCAAATATTTGGATAATCCTTTGAAAATAGTCAGCTTTGATCAGATAAGTTTGGAGAATAAACAAATATTTCTTGTAGTTACTAATGGATTACCTCATGCAATGATCTTTTCATGTTTGATACCATTAATTTATCAATTATCTAACTCAGTAAATTGTTTATAAAGAACATTTTTGCTTATCCCTAGATCTATTTTTAGCTGGGCATTTTTTTTTTTTTTAATAATTTTTGTATCTTTAATTTTGCTGTGTAGAATGGTCAGTGCATTGTCAGTGATCAGGATCATGCAAAATTAAGTGGAAGGACTTTTGAAATAATTTTGCCCATGGTTGTGGTTATAAACTTAATAGAAACTATTTTTTCTGACTTAGGAAATTACAAGTAATTGTTGAAATTATTGTTGAATTGATTTATGGACCTTTGCTTGTGCATGGTACATGTCCTTTGTTAATTCATCTTAATTGTTTAATTGAGGTATCTAATGGTTAAATAAGATACTTTAATGGGTGGTCATGGACAATGCAATTATGTATGCTGATCAAAAACGGATGTTGGGAGTTTGTTGAATTATTTGATCATTTATTGTTGTAAACTGAAGGATTTACTACCTCAGAATATGGTTAGTTGTTACAAGAGGATTTTTCAAGAATACATGTACATATATACAAGCTGCAGTTATAAAATTTACTCCAACTATCATCAAAAATATTTTATATTTACTGATTTTAACCTTTGTCATGCTGAACCCGGAATATTCCTGCTTTGGCAGGAGCTATAGACAAACATCAGCCTGCACATATGTGCAGTCTGATGTTAGTCTACACCACCTGTTTCTCACTTTCAAACCAGAATTGTCAATAGATTTAGTTTTTCAAATAAAAATTGACCTACAGTTGGTACTTTCAGTGCTTTTTACTCTTTGATGCAAATTTTAGCCAAAACTTATTCAGCATGACAAGGGTTAATTAACAATTGGTCAGTCATTTTATCATTTGACAGCTGCAACATACTAATTAGAGCTAAACTAAAGTATTTATTCAGTTTTTTGTTAAGGAAGTCTTCTTTCTTGTTTCAGTGGTGGTACTGATACAACAAGCACAGCCGGGTACGCAGCAGACGGAACAAGTACCATCGTTGGTAGCAGTGACTCGTTATCGATCGGAAATCCCAAATCGGACTTTACTCAGCTAGAGACGGAGCAGTGGCTGCAAAGTTTGGCTGCTAGAGCTGCTAAACAAGAGGGACTTTCTGTTCATGATTCATCGTCATTATCGCGGCTAACAAGAAAAAATATCCTCGCTCTTGATTTGATGTTATCGGAAGATGCTGTGACACCAAAGAGAGGCGATGAAGAATCTTCTGTGTATTCAGTAGATCAGGAAGGATTTTATACGTCTTTTCATAATGACAGTGGTCTGAGGAAAAGTACGAATACACTTGTTGATGAAGAGGGAGTATCGCCAACAAAGGATAGCAATAGTGTTTGTAGTGGCGACAGTGTAATATTCAGGCCCTGCCCTAACTCGGACAAATTCGCAAATCTAAGGAAAGGTAACTCTCAAACTAAAGTGCTGAGTAAAGTGGCCCCACCAGTGCCACCTGTTAGAGCAGAGAGTCAAAACATATCAGGGGAAGTAAGTAGTGTGAAATCAAGTCCGCCAGAGTTACAGTCCTTCTCATCCCAGGACTCGTCAGTGTCAGAGTCAGATACAGAAGCTGTGTTTTCACGTGTTCAGGATAAAACTGTCCTATCTTCTACAGGATTCCCTTCACTGGTAGCTCTATCCACTAGTGATGATGAAAGTTCACTAGAATTTAATGGAGTTTTAAATGGTTCGAGAAGAGTTAGAAAGGGAGATAGTTACATATTTGATGAGACAGAAGGACCAATAACTGTGACTCAATCTAAATTCTCTCCAGGTCAAGATAACAGGAGTGGGCTAACATCATCACAGAGTGAGAGTAATTTCTTAAAGTTTGTAAATTCTAGTTCAGAGAGACTCGGAGTATTAAACGAAGAAGAACCAGATCATCGTGAGAGTAAATCTGTAAATTACCAGTCCTGGCCACGGACACACCATAAGTCTTCCACACCGTCCGGTATTCTCAAAACGCCAGAAAAACAATTTGACAATCGTCCACAGAAGTCACTGAACTTTGCACCAATGGTGAACTTATTCAATCCTGGAGCTCAGAACTCTGTTCAGATGCCATTACCCTCCCCTACTAATTCATCGTCAAGTGAAAGTAATGTGAATTCATTTGGTTTGTTTAATGGTAGCGCTTTCCAAACCCCACCAGATAAATATCAGTTGACTGTTCCTGTACATGAGAACTCTAAGTTAAAGAAAAAGGTTGATCCTCAGGAAATACTGCCATTGAAGTATCAACCGGTGATCACAGTCACACCAAGGTCAAGGTCAGGTGATAGTCGTACTTCTGACAAACAGCGACACACGACAGACAGAAGTCCAGTGTATGCTACGATAAACAATCCACCTAAAGCCCAGTCTACTCCGCATACATCTGGTCCTGTATCAAACAAGTCCAGGTCTCCCAGTCTATATGCTGTCAGCCCAGTACAGTCTACTAGAGATACCAAGAGACAGATTTCCAACACATCCTCTAGCTCAGGTAACTCTGAGTACATGGACATGCAATCTGTTAGTTCTCTCCGATCAGCTGAAAGTGTTACCTCCCTCGGTTGTGCAGAAGGGGTCAGTTTAGGGGACAATTCCACATATATGAGTATGAGCAGCCCCTGTAGTTCCCCCAATCTATCCAATATGGACTTCTCAATCAGCAGTACACCATCAGGGTCTGTAGACTCACTATTAGATTTAAGGAAAACACCAACAAATGAACTTGAAAAAGACACTTATCGTATAAACACCAACTTACATATGAATAAAGCATACAAAGGTCAGAATGGTCACATTCCTGGTGGACATAGTAAATCTTTTCATGGAATAAGACATAGTGGTAATAGTTTTCATCCCAATAATAGTGCTAATAGTTCAATAAACATGTCAAGACCTTCTAGTTGTAGAAATTCATCAAAACATTCAGATAATCATTCATTACATTCGTCTTCATCAGAGAGTGATCTTACACACGTAACTCAGATGTCTATGAACTCAACTAGGAGTTCAAATAGTCCTGCTCAAATAAATCAGAGACCAAACTCAGACAGGAGACGGAGCAGTGGTCAAAACACCCGACATGAACCATCTTATCGTAGCCATAATACTAGTAATCGACGATCATTACCATCTGACATGTCTTCAGTCATCAAGAAAGTGCCATTAAATGATACAAAGGGTAAATCATCGCCGCCATCACACAGCTCATTACAAATGTCTTCCTCTAAATCATATCCTTCAGGGTTCACAAATATGACTAGCCACCCACAGGTTAATGGAGACGTAACCAGGAATAAGGTCAATCCTCCTTCTCAAGCAGCACCTGTTGATGGATATAGTTCAAGGTCAGATTCATATCGTGTTGCTATGGATATGGGTGGCAATAACAATCGAAATGGATCATATCGTGTCGCCATGCATTCTAGTAAAAGTTTTCCTCTCTTACCTCCCACCACCAGGAGTGGTCCATATAGAGTTGCCATGGACATGAGTCCAAAAGCTTCCTTAAATAACAGCTTTAGTTCAGACAATGACGATGTGATGAGTCGTGCGGATTCTTATAGAATTGCAGTGCGTAATACAAATGGAATAATTGGCACGGATGTGAACAATAGAAACTCTTCATATCGTGTAGCTGTTGGTGATAATGTTCCTGCTACGGTTAACTCGAAATTTGAAGCTATGAATTTGGACTCGAAAAAGAAAAATTCTATCGGAAGGGATTCACGTCGCATGGGAATAACCGATGTTGATCATGCCAAAGATGTTAATGTGTCAAAAAATATGCCTAATGGCAAAGCATCACAACAGACTCAATCTAGTTCAAGAATTCGTAAGGTCACAAAACAAGATGTTGACCCGATTCAGGTTGTACAGACAGTCGACCATCATAATAATGACTCGAAAAAATCTCAGAAAAATAATCAAAATCGATCCTCTACATACATTCAGTTTGATCCAATTTTTGAGGACGACGATTTTGGAGCTAATCCTGCAGATACATTACAAATGCTTGCAACGAAAGCAGAGGCAGGTGATTTGTCGTCAAAAGATTATTCCACAAAATTGTCAAATACGAGTAAAGCTAAATACGGCATGATAAGTGGTGGTACACTGAGAGACGCTAATTCTAACGACATAAAAAGTGCTAAACGTGGAAAGTCAAGCCATATAAACTCTGGTATTGAAATTGAAGATAACTGGAGGTTTTCTCAAGTTTAACCACCTACTTGATAAAAAAAATTTTTTTGATTGCTGTAGTAAAATAATCATAATTTGAAATTATTTACAGAGGAAATAATAAGAGGATTGTAAATAGAAAAATAATCTCCTAACATGGTAGAAATGTTGTGGTAAAAGAAAAAAATGCTGTTAACAAGCAATTTTTTCCTTTTCTTCAATTTTTTCGCTATGTAATTTAAAATACAGGATCATGAAAACAAGAGAATGTGTTCACGAAAGGGTTAAGTTCAATATTATATTTTTCAATCCAGAATCACATTATTAGTGTCTTCATGAATGAAATAAAGGAAGGCAATGTAGGAAAAGGAGAAATTGTAACAACCTATTTCTCTTTTCTTACAAGGCTTTCTATTCAAGTTACTAATTGATTTTAATCCTATTAAAAAAGCTTTTGAAGCTTGAATACTATTACTTCTATTTGAATTTATTTCATTAATTTGAACTTGTCTAAAATATTTTCATCTGATGAAAATCCAATTTCGATATCTCAATTTGCTCATTACTGGACAATATCATGAAGAATCAGTGAGAATGTGAGAACTTGAAAACAGGGAATGAAAATTTGACAGACACACTTGTCTTTCTATCAATGTAACCATTGTTTAAAACAAGGGCAAGAATAAACAAAGTTCAAATTAAATGTTCTAAATCTGATATATTAATGTTTAATTTTGTTAGATGATACATGTAGTTATATAGATGTTAGATTAAGGCAGCTTTATTTTTGATTTTATCATTTATTAGTGACATTCCATTGATAGTTATGATTTTCACCCCTTTTCAAGCCAATTCATTAACCCTTGTCATGCTGAATGGAGTCCTAGGTGAAATTGTTTTAATATTAAAGTTCAGAAAACACATGATGCTCTAATGGGAGACTTTGGCGTGTTATCTCCCTTGTTTGCTCTGTGGATTAAATCAGAGGTGTTCCAAAATCGTTAGCGGTCCGTTTAGAAATTTTCTTTGGATTTTATCTATAGTTTCTTTGGAGAAGTTGCGAATTTTATTTTTGTATATACAAAATACTTATTTATGCAATTCGTATTCATGATACAATTTTCAATAGCAAAGATAGAAATAAATGTTTATTTTACTTCAAATGTATCTTATAAATTGAGCAATATTTGATTTAGAGCTTATCTTTAAATCTTACAGTACAAAGAAATTAAGGATAAAACCCAAGGTTACCACTGATTTGGACCCTTCCTCCTTTGGGAGTATTTCAAGGGAGATAACCAACTGATATCCCTCATTGTGAGTAGGTATTGATTTTGAAAATTGAATTTTTCTAAACTTTCTCACTGTCTTGCTTAAAACAGAAATCAGTTGTAATAGACAAAGATCAGATTGCACATTATGTGCAGGCTGATCTTTGTGTATCCCACTTGCAAAATTATTGGTTACATGGTATGTCAATCTTGGGATTAAGACTTTGACTTCAACTTTCCCCTGACATTGAGCCAATTGATACCGTATTTCTCCTAATAAATGCTCCTGGGATCTATACATAACATGGTTAGGGAGCCTTTATTTAGTATTCATTTTGTGATTGATAAATCATTAAAATTGGCGTCCTTTAGGCCATGTTCATTTTAATTTGGGGTGTATTTCCTCTAAACAATCATATAAATGATTGTTTAGAGGCAATTCACATTAAATTAGAGAAGAAGTCTCAAAAAGTTCCTAAAATATAGAATTTGAAGTGGGACTTCTTAGTAAAAAATGTAGGGGTGCTACTATTGGGGAGGATGCTATTATTAGAGGAAATATGGTATATGATAACACCATAAGTAGCGCACTACTTCAGCTGTTGATTTAGATGAAATGTTGGGTTTGTACTGCTTTGAGAAAAGACAGGAACCTAGAGGTGAATAGGAGCACCAGCTGCCGCAACATAACTTCAACTATGTTGAAAGATGTTTGAAATCCAATACAAATAAATCAGTCCTGTGTTCAGGATAACAAAACATGGCAAACTGTTTGCAAATTATACTTGCTTTGCTTGTGCACTTGCGTGCAAAGTAGCAAAATGGGATATAATTTGCAAACAGTTCACCATGTTTTATTAATCCGGACGCAAGGCAGGTTTTAATTACAATGAAAGAACTAAAAGCACTGAAAGGCCAAGTTGAAGGTTGTTATTTTCTTTTATAACTCTGTCTGCTTTCATCCAAAAAATCAGCAATATTCAGCATGACAAGGGTTAAAAGTGAGGTTTTAGGAGTCATAAACCCTTTTATCTTATAACTATACAAATGTCCGTGTGATAACATCCCATATGATATATTTCATATCAAATGGTTATTTTTAGAACAATGACATAATGTTTTTTTTTTCAGCAACTTGCATTTCTGTCAGAAACATGGACGAAAACGAGGCAAATGGAGGTTATAAGATAAATATAATATGTACTCAGTGTATTGTATGAAAAAATATCCTCAACAATTATCAATTCCCCCAACCTCGTTAGATATTTTTTTTCATACAAAACACTAAGTATGTATTATATATTTCCCTTTTGTTTGATTGGTTATCATGGAAAAGGAAATGGGGAATACATGTATATGACTTAATTAAACATGTGTTAAATGTGTTTGGTCACAAATAATCAATGTGGTAGAAATACGGTATATTACCCTGAAGAGAATTGAAAATATTGTGGTAAAAGGAGCAGTGCTGGCCATCAGAACTGTATCCATTTTCGCCTTTTAACTTTCGTCATAATATTTTCTTTTCTTCTCTCATCAGGGTAAAAATGCTTTAACAATGAATTAGCTTGTTATATTGGGAATCCATAACCTTGTAGCTTCAGCTTAAACAAGCTGAAGCTATAAGGTATGGGTTACCCATGAATAGTATGATTCACCAGGGCTTGTGCTGTCTTTTCAAATCCAGGAGTCATTGACCCCATTGAATGTAAAGTCCAAGAAATAATTTTGATACATTTACATCTATAATTTGCAGCAGTTTTAAGATTGAATAATGAAAATTTATGGAATCAAAAATGACCCAGCTGCCAGAAAATTAAGGGGTCAAGATAGGATATTTTTCAAATTTTTGAAGGTCAACCCCTTGGTTTAAGGGTCAAACAGGTTCAAGGGTCAAACACAAGCAATGGTTTTACATTTCACTAGGGAGTCAGGTCGAGACTGCACAGTCTGATCTGAGTCTGCACTCTGCTTTCCTTAGACAGCCACCCAATTTTTGGAAGACCAGTGTTTTATAAACCCTTCCAATGTTCACAGCATATTCCAGTTGTACACAAAACTTTGGCAGCCAGTATAGACTAAGATCAGCCTTCACAGAGTTGCAGCCTTATCTTAGTCTATACATCCTTCTTGCAACATATCAGGGGTGTGGAAATAGGGATTTTTTCCGCTTGTCCCTGGTCAAGTAAAAGAGGATTTTCTACTTGTCCAGAATTGAAATTAACTTGTCTGCAAAAAAGAAGAATAGATAGATTTTGAGAAAACAATATTTTTAATGAAGAAAATGCTGGAATTCAGCATTTTCTTCATTAAAAACAGAGGGTTTTTTTACCCTTTGCTACAAAAATTAGGTGGTTACTCTCTAAGATGTAATAGTACTATTCCATGATTTGCCCTGGTATTAAATTGTCCTCGTTCAAGTGGCCTCATAAAATGTGCTTGTCCGCAGGTAAAAAAGCCCGTGCCGGACATGTTAGGCATGGGAATTCCACACTCCTACAAATTATGAGGAAAACTTGAGCCAGATTAGGTCTTTGTCCTAAAATTGTCAAATTGTTTGCAACCAAATCTATATTGGGTGGGGATATGGGTTAAACTGTATCATGCTTAAGTTGAATTTTGTTTAAAACAAATTGCCAAATTTTGGTGAATTTTTACTTGTCGTACTCAAGGTTCTTCCACAATTTTCAGTAGATGTTGGGCAGTGTAGGCTAAGATTGGACTTAAAACATGAATCTGTTTAAAATGACACATACAGACTCATTACATGTAATTTAAGAAAAAAATAATGTTCCTAAAAGGAGCAGCAATATAGCAAAGAAGTGCTAATGTATATTGATTTCATTTTCATCAATTTGTCTTATTTTATTGTTCACATTTTGTACATAATTTGCACTGTGTATATATTTATTACTCATCTTTTAATATTTCATTACATTCATTTTAACTTTGTTAAAATTTTTAGCTTTAGTGGGTAGAAATTGAACAACAAAAAGAAACTCTTTTATGGCTTTTATGCAGAAATGTTAAGTAGGAAGACACTATTACTCTTAATCATTCAATTTTAAGATTTGATTATTGAGAGAGGAGTTTTAAAGGCAATTAAGTACAAGCATAAATAGGTGTTTCACAAACACATCTTATGAAAAATATTTTGTGAAGCATCTTACAATTTTGGTTAATCTGAAATGAGCAATGAGTTATAATTTTGTAAACTATGATCATATTTGGTATGAATGGCTCAGTGCAAATCAGTTGTAACTGCCTATAATCATATAGGCAGTTACAACTGTTTCACCCGGAGATATTGGTGTGCCATATACAAGAAACAGATTAAGTAAAAGATAATTTAGAGTTTTGATTAGAATATTTTAACAATTCTTATCCTAGCCCAAATTGTGGGAAGTAATTAGAATCTTCTCAAAGAGATAATTCAAATTAGTACCCACAACATATGGCTTTGTTGAGAAATAGTGAGCAAGGGCGTAACTCCCAATACGCAATTTACACAAGTGCGTAAAGAAATAATCCTCTGGTGAAAAATATTGTTGATGAATGATCATAACATGGAAACTACAGCTTATTCAAGCTGTAGTTACGATGTTTTTGATTATTCACCAACGCTCAGAACATGAAAAGGGAGTGGACGGAGGGCATACATCTTTTGTCACAGTCCTCAAATCACCATTATCCTACATGTTATTTAGATATCGCCTTAAGTGCATACAAATTTCAAAGTCCTAGATACGCCTATGGTGAGTTAGCTCTGTCAGTGTGTGAGTCCATGCTTGTGTGTGAGTGGGTATCCAATTCTTATCTAGAACACAACTTCCACATTAACGAATTTCAAAATAACTTGGCACAGATGTTCACCCTGGGTGAGTACAAGTGCCATGCAAAGTGTTAGTCCAGATATGGTCATGGTCACATCTGAACTTCAAATGGGTCACAAGGTCATGGCTGAAGGTCAAGTGGGTCACAGGTAAAAATCAAGTATTCATATGGACATCCCTGTCTGTGACACATTTCTAGTTAGATCTGCTTTATCCCCTTTTATCTAGGTATCTGTTGTGAGTGAAATATACAAGATTTTTTGTTCTTGACATGTTGACAAATTAATTGCCATTTTCATTTTAGAGAAATTGTTTTTACATCATTCCATTTTTAAATCTTTTCCACTCACTATCCATTACATTTTAACATTTCCTTTTAATGTGTTGTTTGCTAAAGTGTTTATTTTTGTCAAAGCATTTCAACAGGAGGGCTTTATACTTTTTTAAGAGAACCTATGGCACAAGCAGTCATTGAGCCACCAGCATGTTTTGACTACAGCTTTATTCAAACTGTTGTTACATTTAGCTTACCCACTGACCTTTTTCTTTGCAAATATTTTTGACAATTTTTGGGGGATCATTAGAAGCTAATAACCTATTTCTCTGCAGATAAATCCTTGTCATGCTAAACCTGGTATATTCCTGTTTTTGCAGGAGATATAGACTTAAATCAGACTGCACATAATATGTGCCGTCTGATTTGAGTCTATACCATCTGAATTTTTCATTTAAACCATTAAAGTTAACAAGAGCACTGCCTACGGGTGCTGTCGAGTGCTGGATGGTGGGAAAAAATCTAAGTCGAAAAAGGGGCATAATTTGCACAAAATGCATCTAGAGTTATCCCCCTTGATAGTATATGTTGCTCTTTTGATGGTGAACATGTGTGCCAAGTTTCAAGTGAATTCCCTCCAGTAGAACCAGAGATATAACAAAATGTCAAAGTTTTTGCACGACGACGCCAACGACGACACGGAGGCTATAGCAATACCTCAGGTTTTTCTCCGAAAACAGCCGAGCTAAAAAAAATGGTATTTTTAAAATAAATATTGACTAACAATTAGTGTATCCAGTGCTTTTAGCTGTTTGATTTTAATTAAGAGATGAAGGGAGTATTTGTTGATTTCATTTAGGTATGAAACTAAAAACCTAATCACACTGTATGAATCTGCTTTGCATATTATAAGTGTGATTAGGTTATTAGTTTAATAATTCAATGAGATCATCTAAGTCTCTTCATATCTTATAATCTAATTTCTTGAAGCATAGGGTGTAAAGATTTACTCAAGAAATACATGGATTGTTTATTAGACTTCTTCCCCAGAAGCTTAAAAAAAAGCTGTATAATCAAAATTGCTTTCATAGAGTAATGAAACTAATTTTCAGCTTATCAGAATGCATAAATCTTGGTGAACACAACTAGGATTAAATTATTGCAAATTAGCATAAGTTTTTATCCAGCACAACAAGGTTCAAAATCATTTTGAAGTTGCTCTCTTTTTGAAATGACTTTGATTATTTTGTTTTTGAGTTATTTAGTCTTCAGTGTTAGAAATTTTGTCTTGTACATGTTGCATAAAGAACAAACATTGTTTACTTATAATGTGAAGCATGGATTCAAATCAAATTTTAAAATAAATGACAAAAGTATTTTTACTGTAAAGTGTTTTGTTTTCATTTTGTTAACTTCCCTTGAAATTTTCTTTCCACTTTTGCAAGCCACAGAACTGATTGTTTATTTTAAATTCTTACAACTTAGATAAAACCCTCTCAATTCTGCTGCCTGAAAAATTCACCAGTGCTCGCACCAAATGTGTGGGCCAATGAAAGAACCAGACTTGATAGCCACTCACTCCTGGCAATTGAACTTGGGACCTTTGGGTCATGAGGCACACACTCAACCTCTAGACTAAGACACCATAGATCTGATAGACCAGGTATTTTAAACTCGAGTATATAAATAATATCTATACAGACCCTGAGTTGTAGGTACTCAGTGTACCCCGGTTACACATAGGGCAACATTCCTACCCAGGTCCCGAATCATTATCCATTACCCAAGTAATGTATAGGAACTATTTACCTTTGTGGATTGACTTCAGAAAAGAATTGAAGACTGTGTAAAACAGTCTTCAATTCTTTTCTGAAGTTGATTTTGAGATGGTCCTAGAGACTTAGATCAGATAGTTTTGAGAGTCCTGGCTATTTATTTTGTGAGTCACAGGCTCGCAACATCTGTGTCCTTAAAAACCATGTCAGAATTTGTATTTTCTAACCCCCCTTCGGGTATTCTGGATCCGCTGTTGTATTTAGTTTATGAAACTAATATGTGGACAGCAATCATTGGGTACTTGAGTACCAGTGGGTAATGAGAACTCTGGTACTTGGGGACAAAATTTCTACCAGTCCCAGCTCAATAAACATGAAAATTTAAATGAATACACACAACATAGGGTTTGACTATTCCTAGTGCAGGATAGTTTGATTGATTAAATGGAGTTTAACGCCGCTTTCAACATTATTTCAAGTATATCGCGGAAGCTGGAGCACCTTACAATGGTTTCCTGGTATTTCTCTCACCAGTACAACCACCACATTCTTTCCTAGCCTCCAGCTACTATCTCACATTGGTCTACGATTATCAACCCATTGGTGAGAGACAAATAGTTGGAAAGAATGAGTGCCACCGTCGGGGATCAAGCAGGATAGTTGGAGCAAATCAATGTCGACATAGGAAAATTCCATTAAATTCAATATCAGAGAAATGAGTCTTTGTCAAGAGCATGATTTATTAGTCAAGGAAGTATGTGCAAAGTTTCCAAGCAATAGTTTTAGTAGAAACAGAGATATAACAGATATACATCAGTTGCTTGTAAAAAATTAACCAAGAAATTATAGTCAAAATAAGCCCCACACTGCCACGCCCGTATTTATGGGTTGTTTGGGAGGAGAAATTTTTTAAAGATTTCAAAGTGAAAATTTGCCTCGCCCTGCCATGCCGATATTTTGGGGTCTATAAAAATTTTTGAACAAATTAAGAAGAGGGTCACCCAATGATCATTTCTACAAAGTTTCGTTAAAGTAGGCCCATTGATTTGGGAGAAGATGTTGAAAGAAAGTTTACGCACGGATGAATGCATGAATGCATGGATAGACGCACAACTGACACTCTGCCTTGACTATAGCTCGCTGGCCTTCGGCCAATGGAGCTAAAAATTCAAAATACACAAACCCTATGTTGAGGATACTCATCGAAATTGTCTTAAGACAATTCAAATGTGTACTAAAACAGGTTTTTATCAAAATATAGCAATTTTAGATGTAATACCTCCTGGGTTTTAGTTTTGAATATGTCAATAACATATACACTTTCTGACAAAACTTCATTTATGTAACAGTACAGAGTTATTTCATGGTGTTTGGAAAATTCAATTAAATGAAAGTCAAGAGAAAAGATTCTCTGTCTAGAGGCTTATATTATGGTCACAGAAACAATTCAGGGTTCCGACAAACATCATAATGTAGAATTCTCTGACATTTCCCTGACTCAATCTCAAAATTCCCTGACCAAAATCATCAACATTCACTCAGCGTATGTAATGATGCCGTGGCCAGTTAAAATTGTCAGTCTTTTTCCCTGACTGCAAACAAAATTTTCTCAAAGGCATTTTTCTCTCTTGAGTACTGACTTCAATAAGAGATGAGTGCGAAAAATTAATAATTTATGCTGTCCATTGAGATACAATGACGAACAAACCAATGCCTTTTATTTCAGAAAACAAATTAATATACTCAGAACAAAAAGTTAAGTGCCACTAAGTTTTAAGTTAAAAAAATTTCTATCGAAAACTTTAATAACGTATCTATGTTGTCAAACGGGTAGAACAACCTTGTAGCTATTGATTAAAACGTTTCGGAAGCACGTGCATATTCAGCAAGTCTCGTGCAATGACTGTAAAGCCAGGTCTCGTGCAAAGTCGAAAATCAGCTTTTCTGTCAGAGATACTTACGTCGTGTAGCTTGTGCAATTGTTTACATTTCGATTTGATTGTCTACAAATGAAAGATGGCGAATAATTGGAATGCGAGATTCTGGAATGTCTTGTAGAGCCATTGCTAGACAGCTGGGGTATCACCACAGTGTCATAACACGTTTGGTACAAAAACATGCACAGACAAACAACGTTAAGGACCGTGGACGCCCTAGAGTAACGTCTATTCGAGAGGATAGAGCACTTTTGCGTCACATCAGATGTCTGCCCTTCACCAGTGCCCCTGTACTAAGGGACAACTGGAATACTCACAGACGGGTCTCTATTTCAATAGTGCGAAATTGACTTCGGATAGCTGGGTATAAGGCACGAAGACCCCTCAAATGTCCAAAGTTACAACAGAGACACATCAATGAACGTCTAATATGGTGTAGAGCGAGGGCACGTTGGAACTTGGTATCATGGCGTCGGATCCATTGGTCAGATGAGTGCAGGATGTTGTTGCATGTCACCGATGGCCGATTTTGAGTTTGGAGACAACCTAACACTCGATTTGCACCAAAGTTAGTCCAACCAACCTATCAGGGTGGCGGTGGCTCCGTTATGATATGGGGTTGTGTCTCCTACGGCTGTAAACTGGACCTAGTGACAGTTCCAGGAACATTGACTTGCGATAAATATCGCGATAACATCCTTTTTCCTGTGGTAATTCCACATTTTGACAATCACCCTCTTCAAACAAGACCAGTGTACATGGATGATAACGCCAGACCCCACAGAGCAAGAGTCGTGGCGGACGTTATGCAACGTGAAGCCATCACCACCATTCCATGGCCGACTTGTTGTCCCGATCTAAACCCCATCAAGCACCTGTGGGACATTTTAGGGCGCCGTATACGTCGGAGAGAGCCTCCTGTACAAAATGTGGTTGAGTTAGAAGCAGCACTGCACCAGAAGTGGCAGCAAATCCCTCAACACATCATCCAGAGGCTGGTTCGTGGCATGCCGAGGAGGGTGCGCGCAGTGATCAATGCTCACGGATCTTACACACGCTACTGACTAAGATATGACTGGAATTAATCGCATTTGTGTTATCTGACTTCTAAAACCAAGTTTTGTGTCATAGACAACACCGTAAGTCGGCTTTGACAATAGTTTTTCATGTTTTAAACAAGAGGACCGTTGGCCCTGGGTCCGCTCACCTGAGAAAAAAGCTTCAATACCTAGGTATGTCCATGCAACCACAGAAAATGAGATTTTCACTTATTCAATCAGATAACATTTGAAATAATCCCCCCCCCCTCTGCTCCTCCCCTGGTCATTATTTATTTAAGCTTTTTTCATAAAAGGTCTGTGATCAGCTAATCTATGTCAGATATACAGGCTTAGTCTGAGACTTATAGTTTTCTTTAATGAGTTGATCAATCCATGTCAAATATAAAGGCTGTAGGGATTCAAAATTCTCAACAAAGCACTCCCCCCTCCCCAAGGATGCTTTGCACCTGGTGAATCTACAGTCATGATTTTAGTTTATTCAATTTATGTCCATATGCTGATCATCCATACCAATTTTCAAGTCTGTAGGACTCCTGGTTCATTAGAAGAAGTTTAAAAGATTTCAAAAAGGATCCAAAGTACTACCCCCTCCCCAAGACACTCAGCACCTGGTGACCCTACAGTCATGATTTCAGCTATTTTTATTTATGTCAATATATTGATCACCAATGACAATTTTCAAGTCTATAGGGTTCCTGATCCAGGAGAAGAATAAGGTTAAAGATTTCAAAATTGATCCAAAGTACTACCCCCTCCCCCTTATGCTCCGCAACTGGTGGCCCTACATTCATGAATTTAGCTTTTTTATTTTAGATCCATATGCTTATCATCCATGCCAATATTGAAGTCTGTCGGGCTTCTGGTTCATTAGAAGATGAAGGTTAAAGTTAAATTTTCACAAAAGTACTACCCCCTCTCCCCTGGTGCTCTGCACCTGGTGGCATTACAGTCATGATTTTAGCTATTTTTATTTAGGTATATGAGCTGATCCTCCATGCCAATTTTCAAGTCTGTAGGGCTTGTGGTTCAGAAGAAGAAGAAGGTTAAAGATTACAAAATTTTCTCAAAAGTACTACCCTCTACCCCCTGGTGCTCCGCACCTGGTGAATCTACAGTCATGATTTTAGCTATTTTTATAAAGGTCCATATGCTGATCATCCATGCCAATATTCAAATCTGTCAGGCTCCTGGTTCAGAAGAAGGAGAAGGTTAAAGATAACAAATATTTCACAAAAGTACCACCCTCTCCCCCCCTGGTGCTCCACACCTGGTGGCCCAACAGATATGATTTTAGCTAATTCTATTAAGGTCTATGAGCTGATCATCCATGCCAAATTTCAAAGCTGTAGGGCTGCTTGTTCAGAAGAAGAAAAATGTTAAAGATTTTCCTAAATTTTTAACTTTGGTTGCCATAGCACAGAGTTTTTCACCGATTTCAATTCTTTTAGCAATTCTTAAAGGGGATCACCTAAGGAACATTTCTGCCAAGTTTGGTTAAAATTGGCCACATAGTTTAGGAGGAGATGTCATTTGAAGAAATTGTTGACGGACGACTGACGCCAGACGGACGCCGAACAAAAGGTGATCACAATAGCTCACTTGAGCACGTTGTGCTCAGGTGAGCTAAAAAAGGTGAAAATATGTCATTTACATTTCAAGGTACAAAGTCAATAAAATTTATCACCATCCATGTATTGTTGTGAAATTGTTAAGTCAACATACCATTTACAACATTGGAACTCAATATTTACATCTCTGTTATTTTGAATTAATGCAGGCTCCCCGCCTTTAAAAATCTCCTGTCTAAAAACTGGTGGCGCTTAACTTCTTGTTCTGAGTATAATTTATGCTTTCCATTGAGATACAATGAAGAACAAACCAATGCCTTTTATTTTAGAAGAAACTGCCATAACCGCATGTTGGTTTTCCTTCACTTTCTTTAATTTTCTAAATCTAATTCTAAAATTCACTGACTTTTCCCTGACTTGTGCCATATTTCTAAATTTCCCCGACTTCATTCAAAATTACCTGACTTTTCCCTAACCTTGAAATTTTTCATTTCTCCATGACTTTTCCCTGACTGTGGGAACCCTGAACATGTGCAAAGTTTCCAAGCAGAACCTCAATTAGAAATAGCATTATAACTGCATGCATATACAATAGTTGCACGTAAAAACTTAACCAAGGTATTTTAAAGTCTGAAAGGGTTAAAATTCAACCAAAGTCAATATCAGAGTAATGAATCTTTTCCTACAGGCTGATATTATAGTCACAGAAGTATGTGCAAAGTTTCAAAGCAGTAGCTTAAGTAGAAACAGAGATTTTAAACACTTGCAAGTAAAACTTAACCAAAGCATTACGCCGACGCTTTGGTGACTGGAATAGCCCCTCTATTCTACGAATAGTCGAGCTAAAAACAAGACAACAAGAGCTATAAGTATAAATTCACCTTTATTTGAATTTTGCCATCATTATCTTATCAATTGAATATTGCAAATGAAATTGAAGACTTTGTTTATATTTTGCTTTTAATTTCTAAAAATAATATGATATTTTCGTAAATTAAGGGAGATAATTCGGAGACATTCTGAGCGAATATCCAAAACTAAATGGTTTTAGACTTGATCCTTTACCTGCTGAAATTAAAATTGGTCTCAAACAAATTAATAAAAAATTTGGGCATTTCATGATGTTTTTCCCACAGTAACTTAGTAGAAAGCAGGCAGTGTAGGCTAAGATCAGACTGCATGTCTGTGCAGGCTGCTCTTAGACAATTCTGTTTTGGTAAAGCTTGGTGTCATTTGTCATGAACAGTAGTGTAATGATTAAGATTTTTTAAATTTTTGAACTGAACCACATTTACAACGTTATTTTCTCTTTATGCATTCATACTTCAAGTATAAAGACCTATTGGGAAGTGTATAGATCTATCTTATGTCTATTTCACGGCTAGTACAAGAACGCTGCATAATTTGCAATGCATTTAAGCCTAAGAATTTATCAGCAATCTAACATAATTGAAACATTGTCTGAAACACTGAATGTTCATTTGATATCTTGATTACTTCATTTCTTGAGGCGTCACCTTTACTCCCTGTCGAATGTTTCCCCAGCCTATCAATCTGAAATAGATAATTCAAATTCTTCTTAAACAAATGATAAAACTTAAATGGCTTTCCAGGGACAATGCATGCTGACCCCACAAATGTATGACCTTGAAGTTTGAGCTAAGGCCATACTTATTCAAAAGACAATTCAACATGTCAATGAAAACATAAGTATCAAGTTATTTTCAATCCATCTATAGATTTTAAAGACAAATATCAGACAAAACAATTGACCTTAAGCATGACATTGATCTTTGCTTTACAACACAAAAAATTCTTCAAATCAAATATTCTTTCATTTAGAGGAACAATTGTGTGAAGTTGTCTTTAGATCATTTCTATACATGCTGTACCCAGAATGTTCTTACTTGGCAGTAAGTATAGACAAAGATCAGCCTGCACACATGTGCAGCCTGTTTTTAGTCTATACTTCTTGATTTTCCTTTTTAAACCAGAAGTTATTTTCAAAAATTAACACTGACCCATAATAAAGACATCCAGTGCTGTTAGCGCTTTGACTTAAAGCAAATTCTGCAAAGGTAATTTTTCAGTATGACATGGGTTAAGGAAGTGGACCTGCAATAGTTCAACAATGTTTTGATAGTAATGAACTTTAACAATGTTAACCGAGGTTTCCTAATGATTTCATTAGGAATCTTTGGTTAACATTGTGAAAGATCATGAGTTCCCAAATGTTGCGTAACTATTACATGTCTACTACCTTAAGTTGCAGTCTATCTGGATATCAATTCAATATTTACACATGACCCATTTATACCCTTGAATGAAACTACTTGGAAAAATAATTTGCGAATGGCTTATGATAGGCAACCCTTTTTTGCATTCTTTCAATATAAGTTTGCTACATTAACTTACCTTCAATTATTCTCAATGGGTCTAGACAAGGTTATCATCTTGCAAAGTTCTGTATATACAGGTTTTGTAAAACCTATCCCCTTTTTTTCGACATTTTAGAATGTTCCAAATTGAGGATTTTACAGGCATCAATGAAAATGTGGGCGGATATCTAAATGCAACCAAAGTTCATTATTGAAAATATTGTTGAAAAAGGAGAAATTGCTTGTCACAAGCAATTTCTCCTTTTTCCACAATTTTTTTCTCAAGTATAAAATCACGTTGATGTACCACATAGGCGTATCTAGGACTTTGAAATCAATACGCACTAAGAAGGCGACAACCAAAGAATTTATAGGCTAAAGGCCGTTTGAGAACTGACAAAAGATGAATGCCCTCTGTCCACTCCCTTTTTATGATTTGAGCGTTGGTGAATAATCAAAACATCATAACTACAGCTTGAATAAGGAGTATTTTTTATGTTATTATCATTTATCAAGGATATTTTTCAACAGAGGATTATTTCTTTTACGCACTTGTGTAAATTGCGTAATGGGAGTTACGCCCTTGTACCAGAAAGAGTTAACTCTATCTTGTGTCATAGAGCCATTTTTGAATGACCTCCAACCTACCTCCAATGTTTCTCAACTCTTCTAGATAAGGCAATCTTCTCCCCTAGTTCTGTACATACAGGGTTAGTTAAACCAATCTTGGCTAAATCAGCTTTCACTGCCAACACACGACCGCCTGATGACAGGGACCCAATATTCACCATTAATATCTCATTCTTAGATAACTTTTGTACCTGAAAACAAATCAAACTTATGTTTTGTATCTAAATTGTAGAAGCTATGCAGAGAGGATAGCATGGTCTATCATAAAGTATTCCTGTAAATGGTAAATGATTTAACAGAGATAAACATTTATTAAGCCAAACAAGCTTTGTATACATGTTAACATCTCATTGGCTTATTTGGGCTTTATTACAAACAAGACTGCAACAATTCACAGCTAAAAAACATCCCTTGTAGGCTGGACTCCAACCTACACCAAGTAACTAAAGGTAACAATACTACACACTAATGCATTGTATTTTAGCTTCAAAGCTTTGCAAGGGTTACACAATTCAAAGAAGGTTTCTATTTTACATATTTGAAAACATATAGGGATACCTACACTTTGGATAACCTATATTAAGGTAGTGGAACCGTAATAGTAACTTTTCAGAGCACATAATATTTCACAATAGTAACTGAGGTTTCCTAAAGAAATCATTAGGAAACCTAGGTTAACACTGTTAGAATCCATAAGTTCCGAAATACTGGGGAACCATTAAGGATCCACTACATTATCATTTATGTAAATCCCAGATCAGAGGACAATTATCAGAAGGGTGATACCAGAGCACTAAATTTTAACTTCTTTTTTTTGTTTTGATTCTGAAACTATAAATTTGAAGTCGACTGTCGTAAAGCAGACTTATTACCACATACAAGTTCTTGTCAAAAATGAGAAGCCATTTTCCATCAAAGGACTATAAATATGTAAAAAGTCAGTGTATAGTAACCAAAATATCATTGTAAAATTTCAATAAAATCCGTCAATAAGCTCGAGATATTAAGCGGACAAAAAAAGCTACAGACAGGCTGTCCAACAAGCTGACTCCTATATACCCCCAAACAAAGTTTTGGGAGGTATTATCAATGTTGTAATAACTCTCATATTCAAATAATGATACAAATAATATTTTTTTTCTTACTGTCTCCATTTTCATGCACTTATTATGGTATCACAGGAAAGTTACAGCTAAAATCCCAAGTTGAAATTCAAGATAAGTCTGAGCATTAAACAGTTTTATTATCTTCAGCCCTGATCTACTTACCTTAGCACCTCTTTTATCTCCCTCTGTCTTTACCCCAAGAAGTCGACGTAACAGGAAAAATGCTATTGTTAATTCTGTATAGATGTCAGGTAAGGATCCTACAGCCCCTAACACTTGACCAACCATGTGATCTGCTCTACATAATGTGGGATCTATCTTGGTACCAACACCTAGAATTATATATGTTAAGAATATCTGATTAGTAAATGATCACAAAGAGCAAATATTTGATAGCTTTTTGTAACATCAGGGTGAATCTTATAAACCCCCACTACTTTGTAGGAGGGAGTATCATTACCAAAATGTTATATCCTTTTATTATCAATTTTACCCTATTTGAAATTATCTGATTAATCTAGCAGTGATCCAACTATAAATCTTGCATAACTATAGTAAATCATAGGGCTTGTGTTTAACCCTTAAACCAGGGTTTTGACTCTCAAACATCTAATTTTGACCCTAAAATAATTTCAGGGGTCGTTCTGCCCCACTGAATTTCTAGTGGTGCAACTTATGCAATATAAAAGATTATTATAGATCAATTATTTTTTCATACTATTTCAAAAGATCTATAATGAAAAAACCTAAACAATAAAGAGTGTCTACACTTTTTAGTCTATGTATTTTCATTTATATTGATTACTTTAAAGACATGTAAGTTCTCATGTTTTGCTTGTTTTTGACCCCTACAAAACAGCTTTGACCCCTAGAATTTTATGTTCCATGGGTCAATGACTCCCAAGTTTTAAAAGCTAGCACAAGCCCTGAATCGTTGAAGTATCCATACTCAAGTACCTGGTACCTACCAATGAGTCCACCAGGTACTGCATACTGAAGATCATTCTGCTCAGCAAACAACGAAACTATTTTAGATTTGATTGGTTTACAGGACAACTTTCCCTCCTGATCTTTAGAAACCATTCCTGGTCGTACTTCAATCAGCTGACCAACCTAAAAGAAATCAGTTCAATTAGTTTAATTTTCAATTTTTTAATTTTGCAATACAGTCAATATTGCTCGAGCGACCACTTCTATTAAGCAACCGCTTTTCTTAAGCGACCACCATAAAAAGTCCTATCAGTGTCTAATCTATTAAAAAATATTTATCATGGAATCCTATGATGATGGAACCCATTAGAATCGTCTCAATGAGACGATTCTAATGGGTTTCTTACTCCATAGGATTCAGTAAGAATTACGCAACAATTCACATTAAGGTTCTCTGGTGTTATTTATCATGAAATGTTGTATTAGGTGACCATTTTCACAAGCTATCACTTTGTTGAGGTCCCTTAAGCGGTTGCTTAACACAAGTTTTACTGTACCTATTTCAGCTATGTTTTGGATAAATGTATGATATAAATATTATAGGTTATTGAATTTATATAGGAATAAATTGTGTCAGACGAGTTCTTTTGGCAGAGTGCCAGAGCTTGCGAGGGCAATACGACAAAAGAACGAGACCAACACAATATTTTCCAATTTAAATTCAATAACCTTTTTATTGTATACTTTGATATTGTTGGACGATGTTAATTTCTTATTGACTAAAGTATTAAATCATCTATACTTCAATAACATTTTTTTTTTTTTTAAATTCAAACCGCGTTTTAATGACAATTGCGCCAAAGACCTTTTCCCCCAAAATCCTTTCCATTATATTTTTACGTTCGGATGACTACATCCATTGCTATGAAGTGACAGTGTAAACAAAAAGGACGGAGGACATTTTTATGTCAATTCACATTTTCCATTTTTAAATACATGTTGATTTGAATAAAAATGAAATAAATTTACTTATAAAAACTTGTTTATTTGTTATTCTTACCAGTTACCTGTTCCAAAACTTACTAAATCGGCGTACTTGATACCGGACCAGACTAGTGATAGTCACGAAAGACAGGACGGAGTGAAAGGAGAAAGATAGGGAGGAAGAGAGATAGATACTAGAATTATGATAGACACAAAGGGAGTGGCATGAATTAGTTTTGAAAGAGTTATACAATAACATAGATAAAGGAGAAACAAAAACAGTGATTTAGATGAAATTTGAGGGGGAGGGGGTCTGAGGAAAGATGGAGAGGGGGAAGGGATGAATTGGTTGATTTCTCAGAAAATGTTAAAAATAGATGAAAACAAACAATGGTGTATTGCCCTTTAGGCAGCCAATGAACATGAAACATAAACAGAAAGCGTTGAAAATGTGACTTTATGTTGACCTATGGCGAGGTAGCAACTAGAAAGTAGTCCAGTCCAGTGAAAATAATCTCAGTGCAATATCAAAGTATGCACTATCAAAAAATATTGCATACTTTCCTCCCGTTCTAATACATACAGACAATATCAAAGTATATAATAAGTGTTAATGTTCACATATAAATCTAGTTTCTTTCCATCTCTGGTTCTATCACAACTCATATTCAAAAGCAAAGTGATGTATGGTCTAAGGAAAAAAGTATGAGTGGAAATAGGTATCAATTCCATTTTATAAACATTTTCTAAGTCATATCTTTTAGAAGTTTTGACGGCAGATTCTTCCAGATTAAATCTAGTAGTCTAAGATTTGTCACCTCTCAGAGGAGTAGACTTTGTGTTATGATTTGTCATAAAAATTGCAGAATAAATATTGTACCCGTATTTCCTCTAATGATAGCGCCCTCCCAAATAGTAGCACCCCTACATAAACCCCAATCAAAGTGCCTTATTTTTAGGAACTTTCTGAGACTTTTTCTCTAATTTGAGATAACTTCCTCTAAACAATCATATAAATGATTGTTTAGAGGAAATTCACCTCAAATTAAAGGGAAATGGGCCTAGAAGACCTAAATTTCGATGAGTTTATAAAATCAGAAAATGCATACTAAATTAAAGCTCCAGGACAAAGTTATGTTTAGCTTCTGGGAGCGGTTATTAGAAGAAATACAGTATATTGTGAAATTAGAACAATTAATATCTAGTTACCTTCAATACTCCTTTCAATATACTGCCCCCAGCCACACCCCCTTTTAAATCATCTACTTCACAGCCGGGTTTATTTACATCAAAAGAACGAATTACTGAAATAAACAAATGCATCACTAACAATCCAAAAGGTACAATTGTTTTTGCTGGTTGAATCTTTTTTATCTACATTTGATCTGCTGAACCCATC
The DNA here is from genome assembly GCA_948146395.1 of Fragum whitleyi. NCBI lineage: Eukaryota > Metazoa > Mollusca > Bivalvia > Cardiida > Cardiidae > Fragum > Fragum whitleyi. The sequence continues at coordinate 21,554,207 of OX411546.1, read as the reverse complement.
AAAATGATACTGGCCGTCATGTTGTGTGCATCCACCCATTTTTTTTCTTGGCCATGACTCATTTTTCTCAAATGGATTAAAAAACCATTATACACAATTCAACATAACTAAATACAGATGGTTCCTTTAAAATAGAAGTAGGAAGAATAACCGTTTGAATTAGTTATTGCTGTTTGATGAAAGGTTAAGGAAACATTTGCTTATTTACCATTTGGAGGTCAGATATGATTTGTTTGTTTGAACATGGTTTAACGCTGCTTTCAATAATCTTTCAGTAATATTGTGGAGGCTGGAGCACCTAACAATGGATTCCTGGTATTTCTCACACTAGTGCTACAATTACATCCTTTCCTAGCCTCTAGCTGCTGTCCCCCATAGGTGATTATCAACCCATTAGTAGAAACCTAATAGTCTGAAAGGATGAGTGTCCCAGGTCAAATATGAGATATCCATTCTAAAGTGTAAGTGCACGAGGATAAGAATGTAATGAGCAGATGTACTGCCTCTAGATATCCTTATTATCATTTAATATCATAGGATTGTGATGTAGTTATAGCGTGGTTTCATTGACCCAAATCTGACCCCTTATTAGATGAATAAAAATCTGATTATACCTACTCGGCTTTGCATGTGCTTTTATAGCAATGAATAACAAACAGTACTGAATGTATTATATATATTGTAATTGATAACATATGTTGGTAATTGTTATTTAAGCATTTTTTCCACAAAGGTCAAATGCGGGTCAATTAAGCCAAGATATATATCATACCAATAAGTCTAGGTTCAGAGGAGAAATCTCGCAGAGGTACTGGAATCTTTTTGGTGATATATTCACATACAACATCTATGTTATACTTCAACTGTGCTGAGATAGGAATAACAGGAGCCCCTTCTGCAATGGTTCCTGAAATATAGGGGAGATAATTGGTATTAAGTCATAGAATATTGAGGACAACAATGCCTTTACTTTTTCCATGGTAGTAAATATATAATATATACATAGTGTTTTGTATGAAGAAAAAAATCTATTGATGTTTGAGAAATTCATAATTGTCAAGGCTCTTCCCACAAATGGAGTTAGATATTTACATAATACCCTAAGTATGTATTATATTTATCTTAAAACCTCTATTTGCCTTGTTTTCGTCGATATTTCTAACTTGAAGTTTCTAAAAACAACATTATGTCATTGTTCTAAAAATATCATATGGGGTGTTATCTTACCCATACTTGTATAATTATAAGATAAAAGTATCATACAATTCATAGAATACATTTGCTTATTTTAACAAATGCACCTATGAAGGTTCCATCATAACTTTCAAAGACTCAAGGCAAAGTAAAACTGAAAACTAAAACAGACCCAAAGGCCTTTTTTAATCACTGTTCACTTGTATGAGCTTAAATTCATGAGCTTTTCAGGAAAAAATTCTCAATAAGTTTTTTTTGTCTTTTTGTGTATTTTTTCCCATAAAATTTCATAATACACCTCTCTGTCCATATCAAGTCCTTTTCTAGATATTTTTTTATACAACTTATTTATCATCTTACCTTTAACAAAAGCTAATATCTGTTCATATTGTTCTTTAGCCTGACTCTCTTTCACAAGATCTATTTTATTTTGTAATATAAGGATGTGTTTTAACTTCATAATTTCTACAGCTGCCAAATGTTCCGAGGTCTGGGGTTGTGGACAGGATTCATTTCCAGCTGAAATATACACAGAGGGGTATTTATTCACACAAAATCTATTTTATTTTGTAAAATAAAGATGTGTTTTAACTTCATAATTTCTACAGCTGCCAAATGTTCCGAAGTCTGGGGTTGTGGACAGGATTCATTTCCAGCTGAAATATTATAGAGGATCATTATATAATTATGATGGGTCTTCACAAACATTTTCTTTAATGCTTTTTGGTGGTTTATCGAGAAATAACGGTAGATTATCACTTGATAATCTCACCGCAAAAGCAGTGAAATTATCAAAAACTTATACCCTGCTTTTGTGCATTTCACCCTATTTAACGCCATCTATGTTTGGCGAAATAAGTGAGGTCACAATGAACGTTGCATAGCAATCACGTGCAAAATGATGCGCTTTACAAAAATATGTCCTAGTATCTTCACATCTGTCTCATTTTTCAAATAAAAGAAATAGAATAATCGTTTTTTAACAAGTAAGATCGATTAATATTTCATTTCGTGAACAACATAAGCCATATTTTCACTCGTGGCTCTGCCACTCAGGAAAATATAGCTATTGCTGTTCACTCAAAGAAATATACATTGATCTAACACTGAAACAAACGATTATCCTCTATATCATTGGTTTGTTTTATCCGGTTAGATGCTTCTTTAAACAGTATCTTGTTTACTTAACATCTGCAAATCAAAATATTCACCCCTATTTGATAGTTTAGTCTAAATATCAGGTATCACTGAATTTTCAAGTAGGAGCTGTAACCTCATAACTCTTTTACAGATAAAGTTAATTGCTATTACATGTATCTTGTAGGCAAACTTAATCACTCCTACAGTAGTAGCTGCTAAAACTCATTTATGAAGCAGGACTTGGAACTCCTTGACCCTGATACCTACAGATGTAAATCACTGAGATCTTTCATTACGGCAATTATGGGGCTTGTACCTTAAATAGATTGAAAGATATAGGCAATGTTATTTTTTTTTTTGGTTAAGTCTTTAAGAAGTTTGACAGATGACCCTGACCTTGTCATATGCCCTTGACTATGGTATCAGCAGATGCGTGTCATTGAGATCTATCACTTTGCCAAATATGAGGCTTGTATCTTGAATAGGCAATTTTAAGTTTTTTGGTTAAGCTTTTTAGTCATTTGAACTTGACAGATGACATTAACCTTGTCAAATCACCTTGACTTTGGTATCATTAGATTCGTATAATTGAGATCTATCATAATGCCAAATACATGTATGAGACTTGGTTCTTGAATAGGCTTGAAAATATTGGTTTAGCTTTGCAGACAAACAGAAAGACTGATAATAGAAAACAATATGCCTCCAATCTTTCGAAATGGACGCATAAAAAGGGTATAAATTTCTCTAAAATGAATGTATAATGGTCACAAAATCATGTGCCAAGTTTCCAAGCAAAAGTTTCGGTTGAAACAGATACTACAGCTATGCAACAGCTGCATATATAAGGTTAACAAAGAATTTGTATCGAATAAGTGAGAGGAAATTCTCCTTAACTCCTTAGTGTCATGGTAATGAATCCTTGTCTACAAGTAGATATGGTAGTAGTGAAAAGTTTCAAGGCAATAGCTAGTGTTACGCAAACAGTTTCATATCACATTCGATAATTGGTTTTTAGTTGCAAGAATAAATCAACTAATGATCAATTGTACAATTGTTTTTAATGAAATCGATGATAAAGCACTCCCGGTATCATCTTTTGAAGAAAAGATTGTGAAAGTTTAGTTAAAACAAATGACCTAAAGACTCTTTCTTCAGATTTTTTCTCCAAACTTCATGGATCAGCATGAAACAGTTGTAACTGCCTATAAACATAGGCAGTAACAACTGTTTCACACTGAGCCATTAATCTGATGTCGGATAGGAAAACAATGTATAATGGCTTTCATTTATGTGTTACGAACTGATTAATCGATTTTGAAATTTCTTAGTGGATAGTAACAATTAAAAGCCCAAACCAAATGATTATTGATTATTATCAATTAATCTGCCCATCACTAGCAATAGCATAAGTATTAACAGAGATATGGAAGTTGTACCTTATTCCTTAAACAAAGCATTATGCCAAAGCAAGGGTTATCTGAATAGCGCCCCTATTCTACAAATTATTTTTCCATATGACCATCAAAGCCAATCAGACTCCTTATATTGCAAAAGGAAGGAGTACCAACTAGTAAATAAGTAGTCTTGGAATCCAGGAATCCCCTTAGAGTAGGTTTGTTTGTTTGAATGGGGTTTGTGGAGGCTTGAGCACTTAACAATGCATTCCTGGTATTTCTCACACCAGTTCTACCATTACATCCTTTCCTGGCCTCCAGCTACTATCCCATATAGGTCTACAATAATCATCCCATTGGTGGAAGACAACAGGTTTGAAATGATGAGTGCCGCCATCAGGTATTGAGCCCCGGACCTTTTAAATGATGATCTGACATGCTACCACTGCACTATGACTGCAGCTCCCCCTTAGTGTTGAACCTTGAGTACTACATTTCTACATACATACCAACAAGAAGTAATGCTGCATCCATAACAGCTGCTCCGTTCAACATGGTTGCCATAAGAATGTCGTGACCCGGGCAATCAACAAATGATACATGTCTGAAATAGAGGTTATTAATTAATATCAACCCACAAATTTATTAGTACTACATTTCAACTTCACCATACATATCAACCAGAAGCAATGCTGCATCCACCACAGCTGCTCCCTTCAACATGGTTGCCAGAAGAAGGTGCAGACCAGGGCAATCAACAAATGATACATGTCTGAAATAGAGGTTACACATTAATTTCAAACTACAGATTGATTGGTACCACAGCATACATACCAACCAGAAGCAATGCTGCATCCATCACAGCTGCTCCCTTCAACATGGTTGCCAGAAGAAGGTGCAGACCAGGGCAATCAACAAATGATACATGTCTGAAACACAGTTTATCGTTTTGTTGTTTGTGTTTTATATTTTTTTCCCTTAACTCACTTGATTAAACAGGCTAACATTTAGGTCATATGTAAGTAAACAGCAAAAAATTATTAACAGGGATTCTTTTGTTGTTATAAATCATAATTCTACCAACAAACCAGTATAAAATTCTCAATACTAGGTTAAGCACCGCTTTTCTAAATGTTGCCTTAATGAACATAACCACAAATTATGCTATTATGTAATTTCTTTCAAAATGGCACACATAGAGACTTTGTCTGAAAAATCACACATTTTGCGTAAATTCTATTATCTTTTTCTTTTTTTTTTTCAATTTGTTCACCACATGATGTAACGAGCCATGTATTCAGGATGACAAAACGCTGCCAAATGTTTGCCAATTATACCCCACTTTGCATGTACACTTACATGCAAAGCTGGGTAAAATTGGCAAACATTTGGCACAGTTTTGTCATCCTGAATGCAGGGCATGTTTGAAAATCAATTGAAAATGACCAAACAACCAGAACCATGCTGTAACCACTCACCTTAAAAGCTGAAATCTTCCACTACAGCCTTGTCTATCACAGGGAAATGAGTCTTCTTTGTTACTACTACATGATCTGTAACAGTTTGTAACAACCCACCTTAATAGCTGAAATCTACCACTACAACCTTGTCTATCACAGGGAAATGAGTCTTCTTGTTACTACTACATGATCTATAACAGCCTGTAACAACTCACCTAAATAGCTGAAATCTTCCACTACAGCCTTGTCTATCACAGGGAAATGAGTTTTTTTGTTACTGCTGCATGATCTATAACGGCCTGTAACAACCCACCTTAAAAGCTGAAATCTTCCAGTACAGCCTTATCTATCACAGGGAAATGAATCTTCTTTGTTACTGCTGCAGGATCTGTAACAGCCTGTAACAACCCACCTTAATAGCTGAAATCTACCACTACAGCCTTGTTTATCACAGGGAAATGAGTCTTCTTTGTTAGTACTACTGGATCTGTAATAGCCTGTAACAACTCACCTTTATAGCTGAAATCTTCCACTACAGCCTTGTCTATCACAGGGAAATGTGTCTTCTTTGTTACTGCTGCATGATCTGTAACAGCCTGTAACAACTCACCTTAATAGCTGAAATCTTCCACTGCAGCCTGATCTAAGACAGGGAAATGTGTCTTCTTTGTTACTGCTGCATGATCTGTAACAGCCTGTAACAACTCACCTTAATAGCTGAAATCTTAGACTACAGCCTTGTCTATCACAGGGAAATGAGTCTTCTTTGTTACTGCTACATGATCTATAAAAGCCTGTAACAACTCACCTTAATAGCTGGAATCTTCCACTACAGCCTTGTCTATCACAGGGAAATGAGTCTTCTTTGTTACTGCTGCATGATCTGTAACAACCTGGTCTGGGGCATGAATCATTGTTACACTTGTAAATCTGCAGAATAAATAAATACATTTGATCCCTTCCCCAGTAAAAAAGTGTCTATTCTAGGAGGGGGGTTGCATATTTAAGCACAATTGATTAATTGAATGGAGTTTAACATCGCTTTCAACATTTTTTCAGTTATATCGCGCGGCTGGAGCACCTTACAATAGATTCCTGGTATTTCTCTCACCAGTACAACCATCACATCCTTTCCTAGCCTCCAGCTGCTATCTCACATAAATTAAAGCACAAACTTTTAAAAATTCCCACGAAATTTTTGAAGGTAATGGGGGGATTTTTTTTTTTACATAGAGAAAGAGTAACAGTTTACATCTTTTTTGGAATGTTGACAATTTTCAACAAATTCCCCCCCTACTTTTCAAATCCTAGAATAGACACTGGGAAAAACCTGCCTAAATGACAAAACTTTTTATTTCAGTTGTCTAACCAAGATGTACTGCAAAACAATCAGTTTTAGAATTGTCTAATTACAAAGAAATTACAGAATACAGACATTAATTCAATGTCCACTAAATTGAAAATAGACTGCAAATAATAAAGAAAATAATGAGATAAAGGGAGAAATTGCTTGAGACAACTCAGTCAAAACTCCTTAAAGTTAGGTAGGACTCCTTCATTTAACAAGTTAGGGAGTCCACTGGTCCCCTTGATATTTCAGAATTATTTAACAAACAAATGAGCAGGGATCTCCATTTCAATCAATCATTCAAAATTTCAGATCTGTTCAATACTTAAGCTTTTGCAGACAACACTTGCGTGCATCTGTAACTAACTAGTAGTAATTATGAAAGAAAGCCATCTTATAATTGGTGGAGAATTATTGTGGAAAAAAAGAAAATGCTTGTGATAAGCATTTTCTTTTTTCCACAATAATTTCTCCCCAGGACAATATTTAGACTCCAGACTTTTGGCTTGGACTCCTTGATTTCAGCAGAAGTAAGTGTCTACTCTAAACCTGTATGCAGGGTAAGATGGTGTACTTACCTTTGCATTTGCATAGCCAAGTTTGATGGTAATGTTTCTGACTTTTTCATTCTTAAATCGGACAGTCTGAAAAGATAAGGAGAAATAATTTAACATTTGTCATGCTGAACCTGTAAAATTCCTACTTCAGCAGGAGGTATAGACAGAGATCAGCCTGCAAATCTGTGATTTTCCTTTAAGAAATTCATTGATAATTTTAGAAGAGGGTCATTCAAGGAAAATTCTGGTAGTTTCATTAAAAACAGCAGGAAGAGAAGCTTTAAGATTGATGACAACAGAGACACAACAGACTCAGGGTGATCCAAAAAGCTAAATGATCATTAATTTAATTGATTACTTTTACAAATAATCCTCATGTTTGAATTTGTACATAAATTGTGTACTAAGTAACCATTCTTTGCAGAGACCGCTTTTTGATGGTCCCGTAAGTGGTTGAATAGTACATGTTTTACTGTACTAGCAAAGCTAGTGCTTAAGTGGTTATACTTTGGACTACTGATCCGAGGGTCCCAGGTTCAATCCAGCTTGGGTAGGTGCCACCTGGCAGCAGCTGACTTGTAACTCGATGATTGTTGAAGACATAAAATTTGGTTTCATAATAAACTATAAAATGCATTTAACTCAAGATAAAATAGACTTTAAAATGCATTAAACTCAGATTGAACTTTTAACAACAAATAATTTCACTTTCTCTATAAAAGCATAGAAATTTAAAATTCAAAATTCTGGGGGGAATGGCAAAAAAAGGTAGAAGCAACAAGAGCTGTCAGAGGACAGCAAAGCTCAACTTTTCCAAGTTCTGGTTAGTAACAGCAAATCAACATCGACATTGGAAAATTCCATTAAAGAGAAAGACTAGATACTGATATTATGCAAAGTTTCAAAGCAATAGCCTTAGTAGAAACAGATTTTAAACACTTGCATGTAAAAACTTAACCAAAGCATTACGCTGACGCTAATGCCAACACTGACGCCTAGATGACCGGAATAGCCCCCCTATTCTAGGAATAGTAGAGCTAAAAAGCCTATTCTGCCTTTCCAACATTTTTTTCTTCTCAAAAGTCAAAGAATTTGTGGAGTTGTAATGACCTTAAAGAAATAAGACTGACCTGTACACCTGATATGGCCTTAACTAGGGTAGATTTACCATGGGCTACATGTCCTATGGTCCCTGCAATAGACACAATATTGAGTTCGAACTTATACCAGGATTGACAATTGACATTAAATCCAGACCTCAGGCCCTTTATACTTTAGGGCAGACTGGAAACAGTTGCTGTTGCTACGTTGTAGGTACTTCAGCAGGGACATGTCCCGCTGATTTTTTTTATAATATATCCATACTTTCATATAAATTATCAAAAAATCAGCAGGACATGTCCCTGTGGTTTGAATAGGGTATATGCTTATAATTATATTTCAGCCATTTCACAGAGGCTGGAGTACCGATACATGGATTTCTAGTATTTCTTGAACCAGTTCTACCATTTGGACTTTTCTCGCTTCCAGCTACTATCCCACTTAACTGAAGTCCTAGGCCAACAATATTTCTGACCCAAGCAAATTGAAAAGATAATAACTACATTTGAGTACTTAAGTTTTCAATACCAAAAGTAAAACATGACAGGTAAAGAATAACTGCTATTGAAAAGCTATTTCTTGTATTACCACACTATTTTCTTTGAAATATACATGTATAATGCTTTTCTGAATGGCTTTAAATCAAAAGAAATATGAGCCTGTGTGTGACATTTCCAACAATTTCAAATATGCGCAAAGCAAAGCCTCAGACCAGCCTGTGCATCTGCAGTCTGACCACAGTCTTCACTATGTGCTTAGTAGCTAGAAAATTTCTCAAAGTATTTGTACAACATCAGGTAACTTTATGTTTACAGTTTGTGGCTGTCTGGGAAAATTTTTTCATATTTCATTGACCCTTTCCTGTTTTACAAAATTTTAGGCCTGTCCAAATTCAAAGGTTTTGTAAATCATATTTTCAAGTGGATTTAAATTGAAAAATAACCATTCAGTAGGGTAGAAAAAAGTGTGGAAATAGAAGAAATTGCTTGTCAGAAGCAATTTCTTCTTTTTTCACAATGTTTTCTTAATCATAAAATTATAGGAACTTTAAAAGCAGGAATTAAACAGCAAAGGGTTAAGACAATTTTTTTCATGTTCTTTTTACAGAAATTTTACTAAAAAATCCAGAATACTCCTCTGTCTCTAGCCCTGCTTTAAACAGCCAGACCTTGGTTTTCACTTACCTATATTTATTGTGGCTTGTCTGCTAATCACCTCCGGTGTTAAAGGTGTAAGCTTGTCAACATTCTGTCAAAGGAAAATGAACAAATATTTGTTGCATCAAACATAAGGTTGTAACATATTTCTCCTATTAAATTCTCCTAAATTCTTATACATAACATGGTCAGCGAGCTTTTATTAAGAATGCATTTTCTGATTAAGAAAGTTATTAAACTGTCTTTTATGATTATGATGATATATGATAACAAGAGCACCGCCTACGGGTGCCTACGCTCAGCTGTTGAGTGCTGGATGGTTGGAAAAAAATCTAAGTTGAAAAAGGGGCATAATTTGTTCAAAATGAATCTAGAGTTATCCCCCTTGATAGTATATGTTGCTCTTTTGCTGGTGAACATGTGTGCCAAGTTTCAAGTAAATGCTTTCAGTAGAACCAGAGATATCACAAAATGTCAAAGTTTTCGCACATCGACGACAACAACAACGACCACACAGAGGCTTTATCAATACCTTGGGTTTTCTCCAAAAACAGCCTTGCTAAAAAGTGATAGAAAATTACTTTTTTTCTGAAAAAAGGAACAAGAGGCCCAAGAGGGCCTGTATTGCTCCACTGGATTAAAAATCTCAAGATTTGAAAGAGAGATATTGAAAATAGAAGGTAATGAAAGTGAACAGCATTCAAAAGGAATTCTGACTTTTTCTAAGTTGAAACTAACTTATGAAGAAATGAACTTATTTAACTAATATGTAAAATTACAAGGAAGAAAACTATATAGATATCACTTTGAAACAAGAGGACCAGAATGGCCATAAACCACTGACCTGAATTTAATTGATCCAGTGGATCTCATCCAATCCAAATTTCTTGAACAACTTTAGAAGAGGATCACCCAAGGAACATTCTGGTAAAGTTTCATAGAAATAAGCCTAATGGTTCAGGAGGAGATGTCGTTCAAAGATTTCGGGGGCGAAAAAAAGCCCCACCCTGCCACGCCTGTATTTGGGGTCAATCAAAATTTCTTGAACAACTTTAGAAGAGGGTCACCCAAGGAACATTCTGGTAAAGTTTCATTGAAATCGGCCCAATGGTTCAGGAGGAGATGAGGTTCAAAGGTTTCGGGGTCAAAATAAGCCCCGCCCTGCCATGCCCATATTTGGGGGTCAATCCAAATTTCTTATATAACTTTAGAAGAGGGTCACACAAGGAACATTCTGGTAAAGTTTCATTAAAATTGGCCTAATGGTTCAGGAGGAGATGTCGTTTAAAGATTTCGGGGTCAAAATAAGTCCCGCCCTGGCCCGCCCATATTTGGGGGTCAATCCAAATTTCTTGAACAACTTTAGAAGAGGGTCACCAAAGGAACATTCTGGTACAGTTTCATTGAAATTAGCTCAATGATTCAGGAGGAGATGTCGTTCAAAGATTTCGGGGTCAAAATATGCCCCGCCCTGCAGGGCTGGGGTCAATTACATTCTAATGTAATTAATTAAATTACAAATTACATTGAAAAAATTCAATTACAAATACAATTATAATTACAAGGAAATCTCAATGTAATTAATTAAATTACAATTACTTTTCAAATGTAATTAATTACAATTACCAATTACATTTGATGTATGATGAACCAGTCAATAGAAAATGGAATATGTGAGGCTTTATGGTCACATTACAACTGTAGATATATTGTAAGAAACTACATGTGTATAGAGACATTTTGGAAATCATAAGCATTTCAATTAAGGCTAAACTAGTTTGTATTATAGAGGGCCATTACACTTACACTTGCTGGGATAGTAAACAATTTTATTTTGAAATGTAGCCCACACTGAAAGAAATTCTTACACTTCATAATTCAGGAATGATTAGGACATGTTTTCAATCCAGTTTTAGAATTAAAATGAATAAAACTTGTTTGACACTTGACTAGGATTGATTAAACACATTTCAATTTAGGCAGCAGGCAACTACGCTTGTTTGTTTACATACATCATATCTATTATTTTGATTAAAATATTTCTGCCTTTTTTGTTATTTCTGAGAAAATTTGTATTGAATAACTGTTTTTTCATTCCTTTAATGATATTGTAACTAACTGTAAAGTGTTAATGGTCACCTAGTCAAAGACAATCAAGATTTTCAGTCCTTTACCTGTCCATTTAGGAACTGTTTGTCATCTTATTGTTTCCACATTATGACAGGGAATGTGTGATTTTTACAATCAATACCTCTTTATTCACTTTTGATCACAAGTATATCCAGTGTATCTGCTTGTTTAGGGCAAGACAAATTTTCCTCAACTTTATCTAATTTGAAGAACTTATATGTGGATCAAGGATTATTTCTTTCTCTTTTTACTTCATTGTTATTCATTGTTATTTCAAAGAAAACTCAATACTTTGATCTAAATTAGAACTTAAATGTCTTAAAAATCATATTTGGGACCTAACGATTTTGAAGTAAGACATTTTTAGATGACTGTATAATTAGACTTCCATAGCATATAGATGTAATTGGAATGTAATTGGAAGTAATTGTAAATTACATGTTGATTTCACTTGTAATTAATTACAATTACAAATATTTGTAATTGAGAAAAGAGTCAATTACAAATTACACACAATTACTCCACATTTTGTAATTAATTACAGCTAATTACAATTACATTTTTCAAATACCCCAGGTCTGCCGCCCTGCCATGCCCATATTTGGGGGTCAATCAAAATTTCTTGAACAACTTTAGAAGAGGGTCACCCAAGGAACATTCTGGTAAAGTTTCATTGAAATTGGCCCAATGGTTCAGAAGGAGATGAGGTTCAAAGATTTCGGAGTCAAAATAAGCCCCGCCCTGCCACGCCTGTATTTGGGGGTCAATCCAAATTTCTTGAACTATTTTAGAAGAGGGTCACAAAAGGAACATTCTGGTAAAGTTTCATTAAAATTGGCCTAATGGTTCAGGAGGAGATGTCGTTCAAAGATTTCGGGGTCAAAATAAGCCCTGCCCTGCCACGCCCATATTTGGGGGTCAATCCAAATTTCTTGAACAACTTTAGAAAAGGGTCACCCAAGGAACATTCTGGTAAAGTTTCATTGAAATCGGCTCAATGGTTCAGGAGGAGATGTCATTCAAAGATTTTGGGGTCAAAATATGCCACGCCCATATTTGGGGGTCAATCCAAATTTCTTGAACAACTTTAGAAGAGGGTCAACCAAGGAACTTTCTGGCCAAGTTTCATCAAAATCCACCATTGGTTCAGAAGGAGAAGATGTTTAAAGAAAAGTTTACGCACGCACGCACGGACGCACGCACAACGGACACCTCGCCATGACAATAGCTCGCTGGCCTTCGGCCAGTGGAGCTAAAAATTGTTATCCCTAAATAGCATTGCATTCAATTCTTATTTAACAATATTGGTACTCAAAGGCTACAAATCATAAGTTTCGACATCAATTCCAATAATACATTGATACAATGGAGTGACTTCAATAATTCACTGAATTTGATATGACTGCCCACTGTTTCAAATAGTAGTTCAGACTACCATTTTGTGCTTAGTGGTAATTAAAGCAAAATAACATGTGGAAATATTTTTGAATTCTTTTCTTCTTTCAGGTAAAGTGTAGGGTCCACTCTGTGAAACTGTACAAGGTCATGGTGAAAAGATGAAAGCGTGCAGGTTTAATAACTGATAAAAACATGGTGCTGTTGATGTCAAGTGGGCCTCTATGCCTGTCCTGAAGGCATAATCTGGTTCGACAGACATATTCCAGACGGGAAGAAGCTGTACTTGTATGTATCTGTATGACAGTGTTTCTGCATGTAACTGACAGAATTTCCTCTGGTGGTAGATGTTTGTGGTTGTAGATACTTGGATGATTGGATATTGACCAGTCCATATGTAATTTGGTACATCATGATGACTTAAGTATTCTTGCATCGTTGTTCAAGCTTTGTCCATTTCAGATTGTCTATCATTTTGCTGGTACTGCTAGTCATTTTATAGTCACCAGTTGCAAAACGAACCGCTCTTTGTTGAACTGATTCCAGTTGATTGTCCAAGACAGGCAACGTGTATTCTAGGATTGGTCTAACGAGTGACTTACAGCACTGTGCGTTGATCTTGGTTGGACAGTTAGATGAATTTCTATGAAGGAAGGCCAGCCTGTTGTTGGCTTTTTTGGTTACGGTTTCAATCAGACATCTTCTCATTGATGGTGACTCCCAGATATTTTCCATTTGGAACAGTCTTCAGGGGGATGTCATGGGTATGCAGACATTTCATACCATAAAATATATTGCCATTTCGTACCATACGATGACCATTTCGTACCATAGGCGAAGACGTTCCGTACCATATGTTAACCATTTCGTACCAAACATTGACCATTTCGTACCAAAATGGAAATATAAACTAATTGATTTTCAAAATGTTTATTTCTTAAATAACTGAACTTTTTCCATGTAAAATTGCACGAAAAGAGTCGTATTTGCTTGTGCTGCGAGCTATAATACTACTTAAAGGAGTAGGCAAAATTGTGAATAGGTTGATTGGCTGGTATGTTGTTTGACTCTTGTTTGCTAAAAGATTGGTAACTACAATTTGCGGACAAGGAATTGTTTGGTGTTTGCCTTCAATTGTTAATTGTCAACTGATTAGCAATAAGCCTTTTTGTGGTTAATTGATTAAATAACAACATTCTTTTGACAGTGTATAAGATTGGTGATACGTTTTTTGAGACTACAATGATGAATTTTATATTCAATGTTCTGAAGCAACTGCAGCACGTCGTCAAGTAGTTAATACTGACCAGGAAAAAAGAATATGAACATGTTCAATTCGAACTATCTACATATTAAGAATATATAATTTTAGATTTTTAAGAAAACTATAGCAATTTTGGCAATTGAAAAAATCATTTCCAGTAAGATTAAGTTCTAGTTACGACGTTTTGTTTCATAACTTATGATTTTTCGGGTATAGATGCTAACAAGTTTATGAAATTCAGGCGCCTTTCAAAATTCAAGCTTCAACAATAAGAAAAATAAAAAGAAATAAATAGAAAAATACTTTCATCATCCTTCCACTTTTTTGTGTTTATTTATTTGTTTTGTATATTCTATACTTTGGAGTAGTATATATCATGTATCTTTTTATAAATTGATAAAATACCAACAGAATATTATTTAATAAATTTTGACTTTTTTCTGTCATCCCAAACCAACACATGAAATGGTAATTTTATGGTACAAAACGACTTTTCCTATGGTACGAAACGTCTTCGCCTATGATCGAAACGTCTTCACCTATGGTACGAAACGTCTTTGCCTATGGTATGAAACGTCTGGTACGAAATGGTTAAGGTACGAAAAGTCCAGATGGTATACTGGTTGACAATTGGTTTCCTTTTCCGAGTAACTCTGATCACTTCACACTTTGAAGGATTGAACTCCATCATCCAGTTTTTCACTGATTGTTCCAGCTGATAGAGGTCGTCTTGGAGGATCGTAGAGTCCTGTTCTGTTTGTATCGTCCTATATAGTAGGCTGTCGTCAGCGAATAACCTGTTCGTAGATTTGACTTTGGCTGGCATATCATCAATGAAGATAAGGAAGAGGAGTAGACCTAGGACGCCCGCCTGTGGGACACCGGATAAGACAGGGGCTGATGGTGAAGCATGACCCTTGACTAGAACTTGTTGACTTCGGCCTGTAAGGAAGCTCTGAATTCATGTTAGTGTGTTGTGGTGAATTCCATGGTGCTTTAACTTGTGAAGCAGGCGTCTCTGTAGAACCTTGTCAAAGGCCTTTGAGAAGTCCAATAAGATTGCATCTATTTGTTTGCCATTGTCTATACCCGCTGCGAGGTCTTGGACTGCCTTGATGAGTTGTGTTTCACAGCTCCTTCGCTTACGGAAACCATGTTGGTTATCAGACAATGGGGAGTGGCTGTCCAGGTGTTTCATAACCTGGCTATGGACGATATGTTCCATCAGCTTGCAACATATGGATGTAAGCGAGATTGGTCGATAGTTTGAAGCTGAAGTGCGGTCACCTTTCTTGAATAATGGCAAGATCGATTATCATCATTACATTTATTACTCAATGCTTAGTAGATCGGTACAGTTGGTTTTCATTCTACAGGCCAAGCATAGGTGGCGGTATCAAAACATTTTTTTTTACAAAAATCTATATATTTGCTAAATATATCCTCTTCACCTCAATTATCATGCATGTAAGCCTTTAGAGCCTCCATGTACTCTGAATGTCGGGCTTTCATACCATTTAATGTTAATTTTGTATCAATTAATATTTCATTGATCTATCTATGAAATTTGGTTCAATTCCATTGGTAATATCATCATGAAATTCACGTAAAACAACTGCTATGTGACCTTACTGTGAGGCTTCATTTGGGCCATGCACGATAATAGAGGTATGCACGATAATTGAGATTTGACAATAGTCATTATTTAATGTTTATTATTTTTATAATCTCAATTTCTTTGATTCTGCCACCTGAGAGACCGAGTTGTCGCGCCGAGTCGACAGAACACCGACCGCCTAAATGACTCTTGAATTATCTTGAATTGAGAGAGTAAAATCTCCCTCCTGCTCAGGATGATCATCAGCTGTTCGTTACCGGCGAAACAGACCTCTGTGTATAGCTTTAATTACACAAATCCAAACGATGTGGATATGGCATTCTAATTTGTAAAATCATTTGCATTCGAATATACTAACTAATGTTGACAGATCTTGTTTAGAAAGGTGAGGCTGTAACGCTGTTTGTGTCTGATCTGTCTCCGCCGTCATGCTTAGTTTTCTGATGCAAGTTTATGACAGCTGGAGCCCAGTTAGCGTGCACCATACATGAAGCGTAGGGCAGGGAAGCAGTTGTTTAAATTTCCCACACTGCACCTCGAAACGATATTTCCAGCCAATGAGGAATCGATTAGTATTATATCCTGAACTACTTATTGTTTACTTTCATTATCCATTGATGCTGTAAATTTTACTTTTTCCAATTTAAAAACACGATGCTTTGAAGTCCATTTGACTCAAAAACTTTTATTCTTTTGCAAGAGGATATCCATGGCGTCTGAATTGACGGATGACAGACCTCGATCGTGGTTCTACCAGTGAATAAGTCATGTCTATATTTACAAGCATGGTCACCCAATAAAATGGTTTATGGTCATTCAATAAAATGGTTCAAACCGTCTGGATAGCCTTCATCTTGGGATGTTGGTCTTCTCTTTACCTACTTGATGCTTTTCTTAAGGTAACTAGATTATGTATCACAAAATAGTTCAAGCTTGAAAGCCATTGTTCTGTCAATGAATCTTGTAATACTGTAAGTCAACTTCCCTGAATTTACAGTGTTGTGTATTTTTAAATACTTAACAGTCAACTTAACTTGAGCTTTAGATGATTCTTAGAAATAATGATGCCACATAGGGGAATAATACATGCAGACAGTAACTTGATCTAGGGACCTCTTGCTCACAATGTCACTATGCTATGTACAACTGAGCTAACAATGCCATTTATGTGTGTGTATTTCCATTTATTTATCGTTGCTACTGTACATAGCACATGCCCATATGAGCGACGCCCCCAGGAGACAGTTAGTTGTTATAGAGGATAGTGCAAGGAAACATGATGAAATTTCAACTGGACATCCATGGTTCTTTTACGTGCTCAGTCTAAAGCACCGTCTCTTGGGACCATGGTTTAACATCCCATCCGAAAGAAAACTTGTTTTGTTAATGTGCCAGTCCGGTTATTGAACCCACGCAATCAAACTTCAATAGTTTGAAGTCTGCAGTTCTAGCAACTGAGCTAATCAGGCTGCCTTTTATAAACCAGCATTATTTGGAGCTTTTACACCAATATTTATGGACATATCAACTATCAACAAATTTACCTACCTAATTCCATACATGTGTTTAAGCTCTATTGAACTTGTGAATTTTGCTTATTTTTTTGTTTAAATGTTCCATACACATGATATACTGATAGTAATATACTGAGAAAATTCCTGGTGTGTGTGTGTGGAGGGGGGGGGGGGTTATTATTCTGCTTTGTGACAGTTCTAGTTAGTCCTGGTTTTAACCAGAAATAATTCAAAAGATAAAATCTAGTGCCTAGTAATAACATTGATTTGGCTCAGCTTAAAATAGTTTTAGATGACTATTATAGGCAGTTACAATTATTTTGTCTTGGGTCATAGATTTGAGAAAAAATTCTTATTCCCATTTAGAATTTTCTTTTGAATTGATATTTCAGTCACAACCATGGTCTTCTGTGAAATATGTGCGATGGTTAGAGAGAACAGGCTTTTCCATGTCAATATGTCAGCTGCGATGGTATTCAACGTCGATGAACCGAACATTTGTGAGATTAGCTCAGTGGCGGCCCAAGATCCTGAAAGTTTGGTTCACTTGCGGAGTGTTTTTTGGCCTGGTTGCAATGCTTCTCTCTGTGTTCCTGCTCACTCTGATGGTTTTTAACACGCTAACAAAAAACAATGTGGAGAGTCAGGTGCTGACACCTGTTGTAAGTATCTGACCAAAGATGGCAATAATCTAGCTTATCTTTTCATAAACCTTGTAATAGGCTCTCATTCAAAGCTTTTGATAATTTAGAGGAACTAATTTCAGGGTTCCAGCTGGTGTTGGAAATTTTGGAGTCATTGACCCATTAACCATGAAATTCTGGGGAACAAAGCTGACTTTATAGGGGTCAAAACAAAAATATAGAGGATATTATAAGTAGAATTTTCGGGATTTAAGTGTCATTTGATTTTTTCTTGAAAAGATATGAAGTAAGGTATTGATTTGTAAAATTTTAGATAGTATATATAAAACACATCATAGAAAATAGGGGATAGAACCTAGTTTTGACTTTTACAAATATCTCTGGAGGGTTACAATGACCCCCTTGAGAAATTTCGAAGAGTCAAAATTAGGTACTTCAGATTTTGATGGTCAGAACCCTGCTTTTAGGGTAAAAAATAAGCCTTGCAAATCTATATATACAATGTAAATATATTATAAGTGAACCACCTTATGAAAAAGGACCATCTGGAAAATGAGAAAAGCATCAACAGATATGGTAAGACTGCACATACCATGCACTTTAACTCAGGGTTGAAACTTAACCTTAATTAGGAAGATCATTCTACCTTCCTATTTAATTCATTTTTGAAATTTGACATTTTTACCCAGGTTAGGATTATAAAAACCTTTTTTGTTACTCAACAGATAATTAAATCATATTGAGTAGAACGCAGGCAGTGTATGTCAAGATCAGACTACATGTCAGACTGATCTTAGCCTATACTGTCTATGGAAAGAATTTACTGTGTACAGCATGAAAAAAAGTTATTTTCCAATTAGATCTTAAGAGGTACAGATATGAGGGGAGGTAAGCCAGTCTAAAATTCTTATTTTTCAATGAAACCCTATGGGTACTCATTTGAATTGTCTCGACGAGACAATTCTAATGAGTACCAACAACATGGGGTTTGTTCTATTATCATTTATATACTTTGGTCTAAAATCCAAAATACCCCCTCTATCTGTAGCAATGAGTTGTACATTTCTGTGTGAAAGGCTAATCACCTTTCTTTATCAACAGATGCCTGGAGTGAATTTGCCAGCCAGTCAGATCTCATACTATCTACTTACATTACTAGTTTGTGGCATTTTACATGAAATTGGCCATGCTATAGCTGCAGTCAGGTAAATATTTTGTCATCAAATATCATGTATATAATTTGTTTACATATTTTGTAAGCTATCTTATAGTCAAGGTAAAGGTCATTTTTTAAGGTCAAATTTGTGATAATAAAAAAAAACTTTAACATTGCCCACAACTTTTGAATGGCAAGTAATAGGGCCTTCTGATTTCAAGGGATGATTGCTTGGGACAAGACCTTTATATTTGTTCCATTTTCAAGATCATCAGTCAAGGTCAAGGTCTTTTCAAGGTCAAATATGTGAAAAAAGAAATAAAACTTAAAAGCTGCTCTTTCACAGATCGGGAAATTGTAATTTTTGAATTTTTTCGTAAAATCAATTGGAAGTAACGACCTCATCATGTCAAAGCCTTTAAAATAATACGATTCAATATGGTAATGCATGGAAAGAATGACTGATATTCCAGAATTTAGCGAAAATCATTCTGAAAAAATAAAGCAACTACTAACGCCTTATAAATTATCCTTCAATTTCAGTTAACTTATTTACGCATCTGAGTTCTGCATGTTTGTCTTTTTCAATAAAAGATAAAGGTAAAAGTATTTGACAGCTGGAAACTTCATATCATTTCTTAATCATCTGAAAATACACACATTTCCAAATCTAAGAACAAGTTTTGTATTTTTCCTATGAAAAACTGTGAAAGAGCAGCTTTAACCTTGGCCCTAACGTTTGAATGGTAAGTGATAGGGCCTTCATATTTCACATTTCATTGTCTGGGATAAGGCCTTTCTGTTTGTACCAAGTTTAAGATCATCATTCAAGGTTAATTTTCAAGGTCAACTTTTTGTAGCTAAAACTAATGTTAGGGTAACTTTGGATTGGTAAGTCTTAGAGCCTTGAAATTTCACATGTGTATTGCTTGTGACAATACTCTCACATGCATAACAATATCAAGGTTATTGGTCAAGGTCAATGTCATTTGGTGAAGTCACTCATTTATGACATAAGAACTTCAAAATTTGCTTTAACTTTTGAGTGGTAAAGACACGGTTGAAAAGTGGTATAAAGAAGCATTTTTAGCTCTGTTAATTCAGAGAAAACAGAGCAAATGCTATAGCCTTGGTGTTATTGTCATTATTGTTGTTGTTGTTGTGTAAAAACTGACATTTTGTGATATCTCTGGTTCAACTGCAGGCCCTCACTCAAAACTTGGCACACATGTTAACCATCAAAAGAGCAACTTTTACTATCAAGGGGCATAACTCTAGAATCATTTTATGTAAATTATGCCCCTATTTCTTCTTAGTTTTTTTTCAACATCCAGCGCTTACAGCCAAGCATAGGCACCCATGGGCGGAGCTCTTGTTGGAACATTGAGTCTTATCTGTCTGGCTCAAGAATTTCCACACAAATTAAGTGAACATCAAGCAGTGTTGGCAAACATTAGACTGCATATCTGTGCAGGCTGATTTTTATAAATGGTCTGCCAAAGTTTTGTATATAGCAGAAAATGCTGTAAACAGTAGGAGAAGGGTTAAATTGCTGAAATAAAACATAACAAACATTCAGATGGGTCCAAATTGAAAGGAGGTAATAGGTGATAGAAATAAAATATAACTCGTAAGATGTTAAAGATTAGAAAAATTTGTCTTGCCATGTAAAAATCATTTTAGTAAAGGAAGGAATCGCTGATCCCATTTCTTCATGCTTTCAAAAAACCAATTTTCTAAAGTCTGAAAAGACAGGATTGGTCAAGGAAATGGGTTAATGGGATATGCTTTTGTGTATTAATTGTTTCAGAGAACAAGTTAGAGTCAATGGGTTTGGTCTCTTTCTACTCCTAATTTACCCTGGAGCCTATGTGGACTTATCAACAGAACACCTACAGATTATTTCACCTTTAAGACAACTGCGTATATACTGTGCCGGAGTGTGGCACAATTTCATCATCGTTCTTGTTGCAATATGCATGTTGTTTTCTTATCCATTAGTCATCATGCCATTTTATACGACTGGCACAGGAGTTGTCGTCACTCATGTCACAAAGGTTTGTATCTACCTATGCTATGCAAATATTTTCAGGGTACAGTCATTCTTGCTCAAGCAATCATGTCTATTTAACGATCACTTTTATAAATCAACCATTTTCAAAATCCTCTTATTTAAATAAAAAGATATTCAAAAGTAGATATTATTGGTTTTGTTATGGGAGACCACTCTCACTACTGTCCTGCATAGCTTCTTTGGTTTAAATTCTATGTCTGACACCTGCGTCAGGGAAGATCTGTGGCTCAGTGGTTAGCGCATTGGACTTGTAAACCAATGACATAAAAAATGGTTTGACACCCGCTTTTGTCAGAAATTTTCAGATATGCTCGAGTTACAGACAGTTTGTTTGTAAGATGGGGGCTCATCTGGGATTAGGCCATTGAGCTGTTCATATGGGCATTGTACCAACTTTGTTAGTACATGAATCACATTACTGCCTATATAGGTTTATCGTCATCAATATATGGTTACTATTAAGTGGGAGTGTGTTATGGGAGACCACTCTCACCACTGTCTTGCATAGCTGAATTGGTTTATATACAAAGTCTGACACCTGGGTCAGGGAAGATCTTCTTTGGCTCAGTGGTTAGCGCATTGGACTTGTAAACCATTAATTTAAATAATACTTGTCTGCGTTTGTTTGACACTGGCTTTTGTCAGTAATTTTCAGCTATTCTTCAGTTGCACACAGTTTGTTTGTTGTAAGAGTTTAAAAATATATCCGACATAAACACTACAGTCCTTGATAGAAGTGGTAATTTAATTGGTGAATTGATCGATTGACTAAGCTCGTTGGTCAGTTAATTCATATTTTTCTTTGTTACTAGAACACAGCTGTGTCTGGTCCTCGAGGTCTAGCTGTGAGAGATCCTATCACCAGTGTAGGAGGTTGTCCAGTTACCAGCATACAAACATGGAACCAGTGTATAGCCCAGAGTATCAGGGAACCATCCTGTGGAAATTGTCTTCCTGTTTCCATGATTAATGAGTTAGACACATCAAACAAACACAGAATAGGTACAGTAAATGGGGGGGTCAGTGTAACACTATTGTAAGTGCCTATAAATATATAGGCAGGCACAATTGTGTTGCACGAACCCATCAAAATACTGTTTTTTAAACCAACTTAATCTTGGGGAAATACTTGATATTCATTTTTGTTTAGACAACTTATGATGAGAATGAGATAGATGTCACAATGTCCGCAAAGTATAGTTAATCATATTGTGAAATTGACGCTTATCTCAAAACAATTCAAAATCACTCACTCACGCTCCAATCATTTATTCCAAACAGTAACTCAATTCACTCAAAAATGCTCCGAAATAATTTAGAAAAAAAC
The DNA here is from genome assembly GCA_948146395.1 of Fragum whitleyi. NCBI lineage: Eukaryota > Metazoa > Mollusca > Bivalvia > Cardiida > Cardiidae > Fragum > Fragum whitleyi. Next base: position 21,531,731 of record OX411546.1, on the reverse strand, counting down.
CCGCTTCTAAATGGTTAGAAATGATCAATATTTCAATCGAATTGATCAAATAATGGCATGATCTTATTGGCTGGTGTTGATTTTTAAGCGTCTTATTAGACCATGAAGACATAAAATCAGAAAAATACTAAAGTTTTATTACAGGTAAAAAATGACGCTAATTAATTATCGATTGGGTTTTATGCCCCTTGTAAATCATTTGAAGATTTGCTCCACACACTCATTCAAATTCATTCCAAAATCATTCATCTTGTCAATTTCATGATGTTTTTTAACTGTTAGTGTGTCAGTGCTAGCTTTCATTGCTCTGATTTTATCTGAACAATAATGTCTTTATTTGTAAATGGATTTCCAAATATCATGAAAATGAGATGATGTGGTATTTTAATATCTATTCAGAAAGCGTTAAGGTCAAAGTCACAGATAAAGTTCAAGCCTTAAATCGAACTTGCCTTGATTTTAGCTTATACATTTAAAGATGGATTTTTCAATAACTTTTCACACTTGTCCTCCATGATAAAGTAGGTGTGCCATTTGGCAGGGTCAAGGTCACAGGTCAAGGTAATATGTTTTGTGAACTCAAAACTTATTATGAAAAAATTATATTTTGGTCAGAGGCATTTTGTCCTACAATTATTACGAAACATTTGAACATCTAAATGTATTCATTCCCATAAAAATACTTAAAAGGCAAAAGCTTCAATACTTAAAAACTTTTCTTGAAACTATGTGTACAAGATCATCATCAACAATTATTTAAGAATATTACCATGAATTAGGTTTCTATTCAAAAGGAACAATATTTCTTATATTCCAGCCTTTATTTGAATCTAAAATAAACTTTGAAATGTTCACATGATTTGTTTATTTTAAGTTATGTGTTTTTGCAATACTTTACATGGTGGGCCTTTTGATTGATTAATATCCAGCATTAGTTTATCTGTCAGCCCACATTTTGAAATTATCTTTCCACTAAAGTTAAATCTCTGTTTTATGTATCAATGTTTTAAGCTCACTTAAGCACAACTTGCTCAAGGGAAGCTTTTAGGGTGGTGCTGAGTCTGTCGTGCTTTGTCCATCGTCCGTCGTCAACAATCTTAAAAACTTATTCTTCTCCTGAACCACTGGGCCAATTTCAATGAAACTTTGCCAGAATGTTCCTTGAGTGACCCTCTTTAAAAATTGTTTGCTAAATTCTAATTGGTGCATAAATATGGGTGGGGCAGGGCGTGGCATTTTTTCACTTTGAAATCTTTGAACGAAATCTCCTCCTGAACCACTGGGCCATTTCAATGAAGTTTTACCAGAATGTTCCTTTGGTGACTCTTTTCTTAAATTGTTAGGCCAGATTCAATGAAACTTTACCAGAATGTTCTTTAGGTGACCCTTTGCAAAAATTGTTCGTAAAAGTTGGATTGGCCCATTGATATGGGTTAGGCAGAGTGGGGCTTATTTTGAGCCCGAAAACTTAGAACGACATCTCCTCCTGAACTACTGGGCCAATTTCAATGAAACTTTACCAGAATGTTCCTTGGGTGACACTTTTCTTAAATTGTTCGCAAAATTTTGATAGACCCATAAATATGGGCGTGGCAGGGCAGGGGTCAATTTTAGCCTGCAATATTTGAAGGACATCTCCTCCTGAACAACTGGGCCAATTTCATTGAAACTTTAGTAGAATGTTTTTTTGGAGATTCTTTTCAAAAATTGTTCGTGAAATTTTGATTGGCCCATAAGTATGGGCATGGAAGGGGGGGCTTATTTTGAGTGGCCTCAGTAAAATATGAGTGGACAGGGTCACTTTAAATTCATGGAATAACATCACCTCATCAGCAAATGTGAATGAAACTTTGTCAGAAAGTTACTTGGATGGGTGCCACAATTAAATTCAGGTGAGCGGGCCCTCTTGTTTTACATACATATTTTGTGTATTTACAGATACACTTACTCCATATATAGACTGTTCTAACGAGACCAGTAGTACACATTTATGTTTTATGTTTATATTTGTATGAGTATGCATATTTTGTGTTTTTGCAGATACACTTTCTCCATATATAGACTGTTGTAATGAGACCAGTAGTACACATCTATGTTTTATGTTTATATATGTATGAGTTTGCATGTTTTGTGTATTTACAGATACACTTTCTCCATAAATAGACTGTTGTAATGAGACCAATCCAGTAGTACACATTTATGTTTTATGTTTATATATGTATGAGTTTGCATATTTTGTGTATTTACAGATACACTTTCTCCATATATAGACTGTTGTAATGAGACCAGTAGTACACATCTGTGTTTTATGTTTATATATGTATGAGTTTGCATATTTTGTGTATTTACAGATACACTTTCTCCATATATAGACTGTTGTAATGAGACCAGTCCAGTAGTACACATTTATGTTTTATGTTTATGTATGTATGAGTTTGCATATTTTGTGTTTTTGCAGATACACTTTCTCCATATATAGACTGTTGTAATGAGACCAGTAGTACACATCTATGTTTTATGTTTATATATGTATGAGTTTGCATATTTTGTGTATTTACAGATACACTTTTCTCCATATATAGACTGTTGTAATGAGACCAGTCCAGTAGTACACATTTATGTTTTATGTTTATACATGTATGAGTTTGCATATTTTGTGTATTTACAGATACACTTTCTCCATATATAGACTGTTGTAATGAGACCAGTAGTACACATCTGTGTTTTATGTATCATACAAAACATAATCCAAGTAATGTAAGTGCTTTTATTTATGCCTCAATGATCACAGATTAAAAAAACCCAAAAATTTTTGCTATTTAAATTCTTAACCCTTGTCATGCTGGATAAATTTTGGCTATAAATTTTCATCAATATCAAAGGGTGAAAAGCACTGAAAGTACCAACAGTAGTTCATTTTTTATTTGAAAACTAAATCTTTTGATAATTCTGGTTTGAAAGCGGGAAACATGACATAACATAACATAACATAACATATTCTTTATTAAACCATTGCATGAAATAACATACAGTATGGTAATTCACAAACAGAATGACATAGAATTAATTTGATAATGATTGGATCAAGAAAGTTGATTTTTAATATTGCAGAAGCTTTAATAGAAGCATGATAGATATTTACTGGTAATTCGGGTTAACTTGAAGTTATTATATATCATTAGATTCGGGAAAATTTCCACAGGATAAATCTACATTCTAAGATAATACATTGTTGGTGGGCGATCAGACAGTCGTAGACACTGCTCTATTCAAGCCGCTTATACGACCCTCCACTCGGCCATGGGTGTTTAGTGAGCAACAAGGGTCAGGTTTCCACCAGTGTCAATCGTACAAAGTTGGGAACGCAACCCCCGCTCATCACTTCAGTTCGGAAAACAATTTTATTTGTACTTTGTTAACATTATAATTATAATGTCAGAGCAGGAATATTCCTGGTTCAGCATGACAAGGGTTAATTTTTAGCTCTTTGACCCAAGTCAATATCATAACACTGATTTGAGATGCTTTTCTGTAATTTTGTGAGAGTCTTCTTCTTATATTGCTTTTGTAATTTAGGTTCTTGTAGTTCTGTATTTTCATAAGCTTAAACAGACAGATAATGAAATAATCTTTGTCCAACATTACTTGTGCAAGGTATTTCTTTTTGCAAGACATTTATTGTTGACAACATTATATATGTGTTTTTAGCTCCACTGGCGGCAGGCCAGCGAGCTATTGTCATAACAGTGTGTCCGTCATGCGTCTGTCTGTCCGTGAACTTTTTCTTTAAACATGATGAAACTTGGTAGAAATGCTCATTGGGTGACCCTCTTCCAAAATTGTGAAAAAAAATTTATTGACCCCCAAATATGGGTGTGGCAGGGCGTGACATTTTTTCACTTTGAAATCTTTAAAAATCTTTCCTCCCAAACCATTGGGCCAATTTCAATGAAACTTGGCATGGATGTTCCTTGGGTGACCCTTTACTTAAATTGTTCAAGAAAATTTGATTGACCCCCAAATATGGGCATGGCAGGGCGGGGCTTATTTTCAGCCCGAAATCTTGAAATGACATCTCCTCCTGAACCACTGGGCCCATTTCAACCAAACTTTACCAGATTGTTCCTGGGGTGCCCTTTTCAAAAATTGTTCCTGAAATTTTGATTGGCCTCCAAATATGGGCGTGGTAGGGCGGGGCTAATTTTAAGCCCGAAATCTTCGAACAAAATTTCCTCCTGAACCATTGGGCCTATTTCAAAGAAACTTTACCGGAATGTTCCTTGGGTGACCCTCTTCTTAAGTAGTTCAAGAAATTTGGATTGACCCCCAAATATGGAGGTGTCAGGGAGGGGGGCTTATTTTGAGCCCAAAATCTTTGAACATTTTTTTCCTCCTAAACCACTGGGCCAATTTCAATGAAACTTTACCAGAATGATCCTTGGGAGACCCTTTCCGAAATTTGCTCTCAAAATTTTGATTGGCCCATAAATATGGGTGTGGCAGGGTGGGGCTTTTTTTGAGCCCGAATTCTCTGAATGACATCTCATCCTGAATCACTGGGCTGATTTCAATGAAATTTTACCAGAATGTTCCTTCTGTGACCCTTTTTAAAAATTGTTGGTGAAATTTTAATTAGCCCATAAATATTGGCATGTCAGGTTGTGGCTTATTTTGAGCCCAAAATCTTTGAACTACATCTCCTAATGAAGGTTGGGCCGATTTCAATGAAACTTGATAATTTTGGTGCAATGTGGGCCATACCCAGTTAATTAATATAAAATAGGTCTTAAGAGATTTCAAAGTGTTGTTTTCATTCAAAGAAGGATTCATTTAATGTAAGTCTAAAGATGTTAAATGCAGTGGAGCAATACAGGCCCTCTTTGGGCTCTTGTTTATCAATTTTGCATTATACATGTAATTTATAATTCTTGATGTTGAAGTTGTCCTTCAAGAAATATTGATACTTATTTTTACTGTTTATCATTTATTCAGAATTATGCATGTCTGCCAGCCAGGGCTACGACAGATCGACCAATGTGTAAATACCAGAGTGATTGTTATTCTCCAAATATGGAAATGTCCTGTGTATACCCATCCATCGACAATCAAACCAAACTATTACGAGTAGTTCACGGTCACAAACCACCTTTGTTATTCTTAGGGCATCCATTAGATCTCCATTACTCAGGTACGTGAGATATCAAGGCTGTTCCTGATGTGAGCTCGGCTGTTTTTGGAGAAAACCTGAGGTGTTGCTATAGCCTTGGTGTCGTTGTCATTGTTGTCGTCTTTGTACGAAAACTTTGACATTTTGTGATATCTCTGAAGGCATTCTCTTAAAAATTAGCACACATGTTCGCAATCAAAAGAGCAACCTATTCTATCATTGAGGATGACTCTAGATTTATTTTATTATGCCCCTTTTTGACTTAAGAATTCTTTCCACCATCCAGCACTTAGATTTCTTTCCACCATCCGGCACTCAACGGCCAAGGGTAGGCACCAGTAGGTGGTGCTCATGTTCAAAATTGTAGACTGGTCCAAACACAAAGAAGTAACATATCAATAGCTTAGTGTAAAACAGCTGTAACTGCCTGTAAACATATAGGCAGTTTCAACTGTTTTGTGCTGAGCCATCGATATGAAGACTAGGGTAGTCTGAAAAGGAAACCAACCATTGTTGTAGTAAATATTGAGAGAAAAGAAGAAATTTCTTTCTACAAGCAATTATTTCATTTTCAACAATATTTTTAGCTCACCTGAGCACAAAGTGCTCAAGTGAGCTGTTATGAGCACCTTTTGTCCGGCGTCTGTGGGTCCTCTGTCGTCCATCGTCGGTCGTCCGTCAACAATTTCTTTAAGGGACATCTCCTCCTAAACTACTGGGCCAATTTACATCAAATTTTACAGATATGTTCCCTAGGTGGTCCCCTTCCAAAATTGCTAAAAGAATTGAAATCGGTGAAAAACTCTGGTTGCTATGGCAACCACAGTTGAAAATTTAAGAAAATCATTAAAATTCTTCTTCATTAGAACAAGCAGCCCTACAGCCTTGAAATTTGGCATGGATGATCAGCTCATAGACCTGAATGAAAATACCTAAAATCATATCTGTTGGGTCACCAGGTGCGGAGCACTTTGGGGGAGGGGGGAGTTCTTTGGGTTAATTTTGTAATCTTTAACCTTCTTCTTCTTCTGAATAAGGAGCCCGACAGCCTTCAAATTTGGCATGGAAGACCAGCTCATAGACCTTAATGAAAATAGCTAAAATCATATCTGTTGGGCTGCCAGGTGCGGAGCACTAGGGGGGAGGGGGGAGTACTTTTGTGAAAAATTTGTAATCTTTAAACTTCTTCTGAACCAGGAGCCCGACAGATTTGAATATTGGCATGGATGATCAGCATATGGACCTTTATAAAACTAGCTAAAATCATGACTGTAGATTCACCAGGTGCGGAGCACCAGGGGGGGAGAGGGTAGTACTTTTGTGAAAATTTTGTAATCTTTAACCTTCTTCTTCTTCTGAACCACAAGCCCTACAGACTTGAAAATTGGCATGGAGAATCAGCTCATAGACCTAAATAAAAATAGCTAAAATCATGACTGTAATGCCACCAGGTGCAGAGCACTGGGGGGGAGGGGTCGTACTTTTGTGTAAATTTTGTAACTTTAACTTTCATCTTCTAATGAACCAGGAGCCCTACAGACTTCAATATTGGCATGGATGATAAGCATATGGATCTAAAATAAAATAGCTAAAATCATGAATGTAAGGCCACCAGATGCCGAGCATTAGGGGGGAGGGGGTAGTACTTTGGATCAATTTTGAAATCTTTAACCTTATTCTTCTCCTGGATCAGGAACCCTACAGACTTGAAAATTGTCATGGGTGATCAATATATTGACATTAATAAAAATAGCTTAAATCCTGACTGTATGGCCACCAGGTGCTGAGTGTCTTGCGGAGGGGGTAGTACTTTAGATCATTTTTGAAATCTTTTAACTTCTTCTAATGAACCAGGAGTCCTACAGACTTGAAAATTGGTATGGATGATCAGCATATGGACATTAATTGAATTAGCTTAAATCATCTTGTACTTTCTGTTTCAGTGTTGCTGAGCAACTACATACCAAACAACTTATTTGTACCTTTAAACCTGCCTTACTTTATAGAAACATTCTCCAAATATCCTTTATCTTTGCTTAGCCCCAGTAGGTACAGTAAAACTTGTAATACATGTACAGGGCTTGTGCTAGTGTTTGAAATTGAGGAGTCAATGTCTCCTTAACGATGAAATTCTGGGTGTCAAAACTCACTCTTTATGGGTCAAAACAACAGAAAGTGGTGAATAATTAAAAAAAATAAGTGTGAATTGATTTTGTTGTAATAATATAGAGGAAAAAATTAATCAGTAGATGTCTAAATAGTAAACAAGATGCACTACTGAAAATTTAAGTGATAAAACCCAATTTTGACCCTTAGAATATTCTCCCAACCCCTTGGGAAAATTTCCAAGGGTCAAAATAGGATATTTCAGATTTTTGAGGGTCAAAACCCAGGTTTAAGGATCAAACAGAAGCCCTTCATGTACCAGATATCCAATTTTAAAAAAGGTCAAAAGATGTTGCAGAAAACTATTAAATGTTAATGAAATCTGTTTTTATTAATCTCCCCTTCTATTGGTTTAACGCTGCTTTCAACATTTTTTCAGTTATATCCCGGTATTTCTCTCACCAGTACAACCATCACGTCCTTTCCTAGCCTCCAGCTGCTATTTTACATAGGTCTTTGATTATCAACCCATTGGTGAGAGATGAATAGTTAGAAAGAATGAGTGCCCATCGGGGATTGAATGCTCCCCTTCAAAGAAGAGGGGATATTTTGCTTTGCACTTGCTTGTTGGTTGGTCTGTATGTCCATAGACTTTTTTTTTATTTAGAACATTTCTATGAAAATATGTAAGCTAGAATCATGAAACTTCACAGGTGTATTGATATCATTGTGGAGAAGTGCAGTGCACAAGAACCATAACTCTACTCATCCTATTTTGTGAGTTATTACCCTTTGTTGATTGTCAATTATTGATAAAGAATAGGCCACTGACCTGCTTATATGGGTGGCATAAATGTTTTATCAACATCTCTTGTTTTGTCTTTTTGGGTAGAAAACTTTATGGGAAATGCAGGAGTTGCTTCTTCATTTTCACAATGTTTTCTATCTTAGATAACTTTCCTTATTCTAACAATTGTGTTGCCTGCAGCTTTTTAGAATTTGGAGAAGTCTTGAATTTTGTCTGTTTATAGTTTTCAAATAAAAGTCTAATTGATCAATTTTTTTGTTGGGATGTTTTCGGAGGAAACCTGAGGTATTATGATCACCTTGGTGGTGGTGGTGTTAGCATTGGTGTGAACAACTTTAACCATGGTCATATTTACATAACACTTTGCATTTTTGTTCACCATCACTAGAGCTACCCAGAATATCAAGGAGGATAACTCTGAAAGAATTTTTGTAAAAGTTTTGCACCCTTTTGACTTAGAATTTTCGCTGTATCCAGCATATGCAGCTGAGGTTTGCAGCCGTTGGCGATACTCCTTTTGTTGAGCCTGCTTCTTGCAGAAGAGAGATATAATCATCATAACTACAGCATTAGTGTGTCCATCAGGCCAATAACTCCTCACTATGGGTAGATTTTGAATTTACATAGCTTTATTTTCTTTCATCACAATAACATGTTCAGATAGCACCAATATCAAGGTCACAGTTCAAGGTCATGTATTTAAATAAGGACTCAACAATGGTGACAACCATTAAGTTTTTCATGCATTGTGCCAAATTTTTCACCTGAGGTATTCAGACATTAAAATGCAAGATTTTCAGAAGATTGTCAGTGAATATTTTCCACTTTAAATTTTCAGATGATAATTTCTACTTCAGATTTTCATACCATATATTCTTTTTTAATTTTCAGACATAAATGTGTTTACTGCTTTAGACTTTCAGGCTTAGTTACCTTAACATTATCTCAGATATTTGATATCCCTATCTGGAGCCCTGGTGATACTGAATGTGGTTCCCTGCTATGCTCTAGATGGACAGTGGATATGTCAGGGATTTATTGAACTCAGTCTCAGGTCTTCTATACCTGATAAGGAAGTACGGGGAGCCATCTACTCACTCATTATACTGTTTGGTACCCTGCTTCTGTTTGTTAATGTGATATTAGCTATGTGGACACTTTTCATTAGCTGATGATGTCATAGTTGTGATTGGAATTGAGGCTGTCAAGGGAGATAACTGGTATAGAGATGCATGTACCAGGTGACAAAAAACTGGTCCAATAAGAAAGGAGTTGTATACAAGAACTTAGATGGGTTGTATTATTAAAGATAATCACCCAATAGCATAGCAAACCTTCTTGTGAAAAGAAGAAATTGCTTTTCACAATCAATTTCTTCTCTCCCAATAATGTTTCTGCTCTATACAATATCTCGGGGTTGTGAAAGCAAGGGATGGTACAAAAAAGGGGTTTCCTAAATGATAAATTAAGATATATGTAAGACATGGATTGAAGTTGAAAATGAATGGTAACTTTCATGAAAACGGTTGGAACATACAGATATAACACTTTATCTCAGTCCTTGAAGAAGAAAAGCAGTGCTCAACTGGTGACATGTCCGGCTGTCAGTTCTGGGGTCGCGAGTTCAATCCCCAGCTCGGCAAGCTTTTGATAAAATTCATTCTGATAGGAGTCATTTGTCTCTAATCAAAGAGCAAATTGAGGGATCAGCACAACACTATTGTAAGTGCCTAAAAAAATTTAGGCACTTGTAACAGTTTTGAGCTGATGCATTTATTTACACTCTTGAATTTAAATTTATCCAGTACATATTTTCCTCACTATATCATGTCTTCATCTTAAATCTTTTAACTTAGACCTGTCCATCACTTTGTTTTCTTATTTGAGAGAATTTATTGATTTCATGGATGTATGAAGCTAAAAACCTTTTTAGACTCATGTTTGAATAAAAAAAATACTCTCTTTATACCTTTATGAAATAATTTCATTTTTGCTATGATGTGTCAATGAGTAAAGTCTGATAGAGGAGGAGTTATATGCAAAAGGTAAAATCTGAGGGCAGAGCCCAAGGATTTTGCTTTGCATATAACTCCTCCCTCCATTAGACTTTATTAATTTGCACATCATAGCGAAAATGAAATTATATCTATTATAACAGGATCACAAATCTGAATTTAGGTTTGTTATCCTCTTCTGGACGTTAAATTGTATTAGAATATTTTTCTGGGTGTAAAATTAATGAAAAAGTAATGATATTGACATTGGGAGAATTTCACAGAAAGCATATAGCACATGCCATTATATGTCGTCTAAAGAATTAATGTTCGTGCTATAGATGATGTTGAGTAAAAATGGGTGGAGCTATTTGTATACACAGTAAAAACACATGACATATGAATTTTATTGTGAACAAAGTTCTTTGTAATTTCTTCTTATTTCTTATAATAGTCTTACGCCATCGTGTTATAATAAAATTTAATATCATGATGCAAAAATGAAAAGATTTTCAATGAAGAAACAGTTATCTTTTGGGACTACTTTGTGTAGAAGCTTACAAGTAAGCTGCATACTCACAACTGTTTTGATTCTGAAATAAAACTAACTTTTTGGCCAAACAGAATGCACAAATCTTGATGGACATAACTAAAATTTAATTGATTTAAATCTGCTTAAAGTTTTAGAATTACATTAAATTATTCATCATTTTGTTACTTGAATGTCTGTACTACTATGTTTCATCTCATATGAAAATATTAAATTATTTTTCATTAATCTGTATTCTTTATTGTTAGTTCACCTCAGCAAAACTTACCCATGATGAGCTATTGTGATCACTTTCCGTCCAACTTCCAGACAAATTTTGGAGAATTTCTAGAAATTCTGACACCTCCTGAACAATTGGTTGGCTTCCAAGAAAAGCATCAAATAGCTTTTAAAAAGCATAAAAAGTGTTTAAAAAGCAAATAAAGGCAGACATTGCCTACGCTATACTAGATGTTGAGGGTGGTAAGAAATGGAATCTTACTAGTATGTTTTGCAGGCGACATACGCTGAGTGAAAACTACCGATATTTTAACCCATGCCATGCTGAACCCAGAATTTCTATGCTATGGCAGGACATGAAGACAAGGATCAGCCTGCACATACATGTATGTACAGGCTGATCTTAGTCTTTTTGACCTGATTTTCCTTATTAAACCAAAAAAAATGAATTTTCAAAATTCAGTACTAAAAATCAGCTATCACATAAAGTGCCTTCAGAACTTTGATTGTTAGAAATACAACTTTCCCAAGTATTTAATTCAGCAATAGGCTTAAGATTTAAAATCTTTTGAAAACCTGCTTGCCATGGAATCAAAAGAAGACTCTTGTAGAAAAATCTTCCTTTGCTATGATACACTAGAATTGTTTCAGATTCCATTTTGATTGTGATATAAAACCTATCCATAATTGTGTAGTAAGATGGTCAGCCTGATTAGCTCAGTCCGTAGAGCACAAGACTGCAAAACAATTGAAGGTCAATTGCGATCATTTGATTTTCAGTCTGGCATACTAATAAACTAATTGTCTTTCAGACTGAGGTCCTTTGAGACATTGCTTTACATTTAGCATGGTAAGGAACAATAGCCGATCTCAGCAGTAGTTTCGTTTGTATTCACATACTATCCTCCGTAACAACTGTCTTGTGGGGGTGTCGCTCATAGGGGCATACGTGACTGTAGCGACAATAAATAAATGGAAATTAACAAACCAAAGTAGTAAGACAGAAGCCTTAATTTGATCCATTAAGTCACAGTGACCTAGAATTTTTTATGAGGTAAAATCAGGCTTGTCTGAATGATGACTTTACAACTACAGTTTGGGGTGCTGAGTTTCCTATTTATTTCAAGGTCAAATTACAAAAGGACAAAGTCATTGCGACCTTCAACTTGTCAACTTGTTAATGTAGAGATATTATCTTGTCCTGATGATTACTAGGGCACTACGTGTTCATGATGAGCTTGTTTTATATTTGATTGTCTGTCAACCAGAGTCCATCTTCCGTTGACCATCTTCAACATTTGAGTGTCACCACTCTAGAGGTCACAATTTAAGCTCAAACTTACTCAAGATATTTTTCTGGTCATAAGGAAGATCTGAAGTTGACAATTTTGGCTCAATCCTTCCACAAAATATTGAAAAACAGTTTGTTATTTCAAATACTGAAAATGAAAGATTAAAATAATGATTTTATCAAAATTGTGCCTTTGTCATTCAATAATCTTTAAGGCAATTGAATTTGCGAAGGGGGGAGTCAAGGAAACAAAGGTCCTCTTGTCAGAAGTTTGTCATGCAGACATAATATCTTGTTCATGATTCTAAGTTTGCTTACTTACATCATAGCAACCTTCAACACATAAAATATAGATCTAATTTAATATGGATGTTCGAGATGCCCGTTTATGAAACAGTCATGTGACCTTGAACTTTAACTGAATAATCCAAAAACAGTAAGAAATGCCTACAGCACAAGTGTGAATGCTGTTCCATATTGGTGTAATGAACCGAGCATTACATTTGTAGACAGACGTGATCCGTGCAGGGAAAAGGATCCTCTACCCTAAATGGGTCTATTTAAGTAATCATTAATCATATATCTCTTGGCAGGTATCTCTCATTTGCATACCCATTGCAACTTACCTCCCTTTAAACCCCTATATTACTCTCCCCTCCAAGAAAACTTGTCCTGAGTCTTGTTCCCGGAGATCAGTGAATAAGGCAACTCTGGTCTGGCAGTTGTCATTGTCCCACCTCTACCACCAATGGTAACAAACCGAGCACACAGACAGATGTGATCCATTCAGAGAAAAGGATCCTTAGCCCTAAATGGGTCAAGTCTGTCTATTTAATCATTAACCATATAGCTCTGGGCAAGTATCTCTCATTTGCATATCCACTGCAACTTACCTTCCTTTTAACCATTACATTAGAAACACCTAGGACTATTTTAATTCTGTTCATGTTTTTATTTTTATTTATAAGTTCAATGTCTTCCTGTGACATTGACCTTCAACAGACTGATAGGAAACCAAGAAGAAAAATCAACCCCCAGAGATGAATGGCGGCTGTACGTGTCATTTTTGTGAATCATTAACTGGATAAGGTATGGTACCAGGGTTTGACACTCACTTCTGTTATATACAGGAGTACATTGTAGAAAAGAAGAAATTGAAGAGATTTCTTCTTTTCCACAAGTTCCTATCAAAAAATTATTTGGCATTTACATTTACTTAACCCTTGTTATGCTGAACCTTGAATATTCCTGTTTTGGTAGGAGGTATAGACAAAGACTGGCCTGCACATATGTGATATTTGAACTCATTCTATACCACCTGTTTTTTCTATTTAAACCAGGAAAGTTAAGAAATAATTTTCCAAAACATTTTACTATCTCGGATAAGAAAAAATAATAACCTAGGTGTAAATACGAATTTTAAATTGAGAATCCTGGATTCAAATGGCATTTCTACAAGTAGGGCCCAGGAGTATGTCAAAAAAAAAAAAAAAACCAAACAAAAAAACCAGACCTGTAAAACAGAACCTGGGAATGTGTAGGTAAATTGTCACAAGCTATAATTATTAACTTTCACAACCATTATAATAAGCAGGGACTCTAAATATAAATTTATATATGTATATTTAGGGTCCGTTTAATGAGTTAAAAATAATTTCAAATAAACGTTTTTTTTTTTTTTTTTTTTTTTTTCTATTTCCTTTTTTTGCGTGTAATAGCGGAAAAAAAATTAAATGAGTAAAACATTCTCCCCCCCCCCCCCCCCCCCCCCAGAAAACTGTATTGGAACTTCTATAACAGTGTAAACATTACGATGCACCGAGTTGTTGGGAAAACGTAAAATCTAGAGATGTCAGAAAGAAAAGTTTTAAACGTAAGTTAACTTTTTTTAAAATTAAATCTTATCAATGTTTGAGAAAAGGCAAATAAGTGAAGTTATGACAATTTACCATTGAATCAAATTTCAACAATCTCAAACAGCTCATCTACTTTCGTACCCTTGCGAGTTCACCGGATTTTCGTTTTTCGTCAGAATATCATTTGTAGTCTCACTTGGATCAACTAAGACACGTCAATTCTAGTTGTTCATTACCATGAAAAGGCCCCAAAGTAGAAGTTTAGATTACCAGACAGGTGGTTACATTTTCATGTGGCATTAGCGAGTTGACCAGGGCAACCAAGGTAGAGGTTGTATTGAATGACATGACATATGCTAGACAAGAGCTCATGTCCACCGTAGAAATGATTATCAGTGTTTAGAATATGTTGTCTCTACTGGGCATGATGCATTAGGATTTGGTTGGTCAATTGAAACAAGTTTTTGACCTTTTGCATTATCCTTGAAGAAATGATAAAAGATAAAATTGTGTAAGTTCTGAATGACAGAATTAGACACTAAGGGGAGTTACCGTATTTCTCCTATTAAACGTGCCCGGGCGTGATGCAAAACGTCGTGGGGGCGCTATTATTCAGACCCTTTTACTTAATTCAAAAATACGTATTTTGGTACCTAAGAGAAGCAAACTGTTAACATGTTCGTAATTATCGATTGAAAATAGTGCACTACCTAATACGCTTTCCCATTTATCTATTAAGGCTAAAAATTTAAAAAAATAAAATAAAATGTTAGCTAATGAATTGTAATTCTGTCATAAAGTCATCTATCGAAATACGTTCACCTTCGACCATTAATTGCAGTTTTCAAAAGCAAGTGATTGTGTTAGCAGAAGCCGAGATTATTATAATTGTTATTATTTGTACAAGATAGGAAGTTCCAGACGATGCGATATTCAATGTTCCACCACCGATGGACAAAGTGGTCTAATAAATCATGACCTATTCACGTATTAAAAAATAATACTGTATTAAATCCTAATTTTTTGTGATGTGTAAATGCACCCGGTAAATGAAATGAAAATGTTTCGTAGTGAAAACATAACACGTCTGGAGCTAGCTGGGTCACCGCGTGTTGGCACCCTTTGAAGTCGCCAGATTCTTGCAAGCGGCGACGTCACTTTTGAAATAAGTCACACATGAGATATAACGGTTTTTTTCCTATTTTACTAGTGAACAGTATGAATTGTGACTAGGTTTTAATCATTTGACACGGATATTTTTGTATATTTGCAGAAGGTAACATAATTTCAGAAATATTTTCGTAACAACGTGAAGAAAGGGGATTTTGTTCGCATGTGACTTATGAAGAATGACGAGAAATAGTTTTAATTTTGTGTTAAATTTTAACCTTTCGCGCTTCCGGAAAACTGCGCGATGTAGGACGCGCTAGTTTTTCAGATGTTGAACGATCTTTTAATGACGCAACCAGCCTTATCCTGATAGGAATTTAAGATAGTTAACCCTCAATCTATTTAACATTACGTCGTGGAGTAGCAGCTAATGAAATTTAATTCGAGCCCGGATTTTCCACCACGTACAGTGGACGGTTGGATGTTGTTGATCGTATAGTCAAGGGCCTGGGAATTGTATTTATGGGGGGGGGGCGTTTATTAGGGAGGGTGCGTCTAAAAGGTGAAATACGGTACATGGGTTAAAGTTTTCCGTATTATTATGGATGTCCATAGTTTGGTCGGCCACCCGGACCATTTTTCCAAATCCCATAAATCTGTTGAGAAAGGTTGGGAGGGGTATTAACATTTTATTTTTGTGATCATGCAGACCGGAAAATTCTCAGAGATCGCACCTGTTATTCAGTATGGATTGTCGGAATGAACTGTAAGAAAAAATATAAACACCGAGATTGGCGGTTTGATGGGCAAAGACTTAAGATCATGGTAACAGTTAAGAAATTGGGCATTGGAAAGCCTTGGAGATTCAATGGAATAGACGAGAAAGTCCAAGCGATGTTCCGATAGAGGAAGAGGTCTCCTGAAAAAGAAAATGAGGCTTTACTTTCAAGGGAAAGCACAGGGATTATATGAGGAAGGGGTAAAAAGTAAATTGAGGTGGGAATGGTTCAACATATGAGATGCTTGAGGGGAGAAATGGGTTGATTGGCTTGGGAGGGAAACGACGCTAAAGCAAAGGCATATTGGGCTGTCTGTTCTAAAGACATTAGGTACCAATCAGCGAAACTATAAATTGGCAATTCAGACATAATGACTAAGAATGACTAAATGATTGTAGAAATTTGTTGAAACGTGTTCATTGTTAAAAGGCAATTGGCAATGATGGAATTAGAAAGAATGTCAGTGTACAAGACCTTCTATTTTAGCCTATTTTAAAATGCAGTGAAAAATCAAATGGAAAAATCTCTACCAAAATAGGTAGTATAGCGTCGTAAAAGCTTTTCTAAGTGGTTTTAAAATGCTATTTCTAAGGAGCTCCCAGGGGCCTCGGGCCCCAGTAGGCCCCCTGGCCAAGGCGATGCCCTGGACCCACCAGGGGCCCTACGGCCCCCAGCTATAAAGTTCCTTAATTCAAAAAATTTTACTTTCACCCACACAGTAATGGAGTTCATGACTCCTTATTTAGTGGGCAGGATTTCTTTGTTTTGCAAGTTAGGAGCCTGATGTATACTATATCCACAAACAAATGTTGTGAATGGGGTCTAGAGGTACTGAGCCTCTTGACCCAAAGGTCCCAGGTTTTATTCCCTTGAGTGGCCACACATTCATTTCAAGTACTGGTGAATTTTCCAGGAAGTAGAATCAAGAAGGATTGATCTGTTTTGAAAGAACTTGTTTCCCAAATCCATGTTATACATATGGGATTAAAAAACAAATAATCAGAGAAAAAGCCTAAGTTTCAACCCACAAACTCTCAAAATTTCAGATCTCTTTGATACAAAAGTTGTTGCATGCAAAATTTGGCTGTAGCTACTAATTATTTTGAAAGAAGACCATTTTACAATTTTGGAAGATTTACTATTAAATAAGAAGAAATTGTTTGTTACAAGCAATTTCTTCTTTCAACATTTTGCTCCCTATAATATTGAAATTTGGACTCCCTAATTCTAGGTAAGACTCCTTGATTTCATTATATGTTTCGCGGAATGACATGAATCAACAAATACCCTAATTTTCTCACTTTATAACCAAAATACGGGTCATATTACTATAAATAGAATACAAAATTTGTGCTCATAAAATACAGAATTCATTAAATGAGTCATCTAAAACAGATAAAAACTCGGCGCAGCCTCGTTTTTATCTGTTTAGATTTCTGTATTTCTGTATTCCATGACCACTCATTCAATATCCTCTATTTCTATTTCAGAAATACTACCCTCCTGACTTTGATCCATCAAAAGTCCCCAGAGGAAAGAGGAACAAAAATGCAACTTTCAACATTCGTATTATGGCACCGTTTAATATGAGGTAAGGTAACTGTGTGACTTGAAAAATTCTTCTTTTAACTCTTAAAATTTAGACAGAGGCTGTATGCTATAATGTAACTTAGGGAAAGGGTGTTACTTGTCTGATGAATCTAAAAGGTTTTGAATTATTTTGGAAATGGGAAATTGACTTCTTTTTCATCAGCTGGGCTGCTTTGGAATGAAAAAGTTAAGATATTGTCATTGATCACTGTCATGTGTTAGTGTAGGTACAATTAAATACAATACATTTTATTGCATTGAACATTTACATGGGTACAGCAAACAAACAAATAGTGATGGAAAGTGAAGAAACACAATCATAGTGTATGACAAAGAACATGTACAAATATAATATCATCATGGATTTACAGAAGAACACATTCTTGTGAACAGCTAAACTTATTTCTGTGTAAAAAGGTGTAATATAAGAATTTAGACAAATTTGTGGTGGTATAATTTGAGTGATTGGTTAATAAATTGATAAACTTTTTATTTGTCGGCCAGGTACAGTAATATCTTTTAATATATTTCTGTCTTAAATCAGACAAATAAACAAAAGGTGAAATTAATAGCTAATGGCAGTAACAGTGTGACAAACATAGCACTTGTCTATATCTCAGTTAATATTCCAGTCAATTAGTTACCTTACATTCCTCCATTATGATATTTCAAAGACTAACGGGCTTTGAATAGTACTAGTTTTGAATGAGAAAAGGAAATACATTGTATTTGTAACATGTAATTTCTCTTTTCTCAAAATACTTTCGGTATGTATGATGTTTTTAGCAGTAACTTTCAATATACAATTATACATTTACTCTCTCAGTACTGTACAGTACTTTCAAAATGTTGTTGACCTGCATCTGTTTGGATTGGGACCTATTTATTTTCATCAATCACTTTCCCAAAGTTAACTTTGGCCCTGCTGCATCTAAATTTTGTAATTTGAAAATGTAAATTTTTGATACATTTCAACCACACAGGCTCAAGGTTTTTCTCTTATAATCAAGTAAAAATGCAGACAGTATCAGTAAAGTCTAAGATCAGTCTGCACATCTGTGCAGTCTGACCTTAGTCTATACTGTCTGTGTACGGTAGAAATGTGCCTCGTGGAACAGCAGGAGAACAGTTAAATTCTGACAAATCTTTGCATGATTGGCACTATTTTCGGGACACAAGTGTTTAAAACTTTCCTATTTTACAAAATTTTGGACCTGTCCAAATTCAAAGGTTTTGCAGACGAACATTTAAAGTGGATTTAATTTGAAAAATAACCATTCAGTAGGGTAGAAAATAGTGTGGAAAAAAGAAGAAATTGCTTGTCAGAAGCAATTTCTTCTTTTTTCTAAATGTTTTCTCAATCATAAAATCACAGCACGTAAAAAGCAGGGATTAAACAGCAAAGGGTTAAAGCAAGGGTGTGGAATTCCCATGCCTGACTTGTCTGACATATGTTTTTCCAACCTACGGACAAGTACTTTTTTTATCCCACTTGTACGTGGATAAGTAAATATCAGGATAAATATTAGAATGGTACTAAACATGTCTTAAAGATTGATTATCAAAATGTTATTATCAAAGAGTAGATAACATTGTTTTTAAAAAATCAATGTTTTCTTAGAACTGATTGGTATTCTCTTTTGCAGACAAGTTCTTTTTGATTCTGGACAAGTAGAAAATCATCTTATATTTGTCCAGGGACAAATGGAGAAGTTCTGTATTTCCACACTCATGTTTAAAGAGATACATGTACATTTGTTTGAATTATTGAAATATACATTCTCTGTTTTCTTAGATGCAACATGTGTAAGGAGTACATTTACAAGGGGAAGAAGTTCAACTCGAGAAAGGAGGATGTGATGGATGAAGATTATCTTGGATTGAGAATTTTCCGATTTTACATCAAATGTCCACGATGTGTATCAGAAATAGCCTTTAAGGTTGGTAGATAAATCCCCAGAAATAAATACAGTTGATCTTGCTCAAGCGACCACATCTATTAAGCAACCACTTTTATTAAGCATTCCGCTGTAAGTAAAATTTCCAAACAAGTGGACATCCTGTAACGAAATTAGATTTATCATTGAATCTTATGAAGTTAGAATCCATTAGAATTGTCTCATTGAGACAATTCTAATGGTTTCTAACATCCTAGGATTCAGTCAGAATTATGTGACAATCTTTAAATGCTATCAAAAAACTTGTCTTTTTATCATTAAATTTAGTATTAAGCGACCATTCCCTGAGTGGCCCATTAACGCAAGTTACTGTAAATGGGACCGAAGCATTTTGTCAAAAGTCATCATGATAAAAATGAAGCCAATTTTTTGTGTTTCATTGGTATTTATATGGTTTCCGTGAAATTATAAGAACTGCAAGGCCTTTATAGACTTATACCATGCACTCTGAAAATAAGCTCTACTCAAGGATGTGTACATTTTTGTCCCCTAATTCTTCACAAGTGAAGTCTAAATGAAATGAAAATGTTGCAAGTTTTGAGAGTTGATTATAAATAATAAAAGTATATTAACATATTTGAATGGCTTTTCATTTATTTGGCCATGAATTATTGTACTATTGGATAATGTTCCAGTCCTCAGCCAATTGGCAGTATTATCCATCAGATTGATTGTAGAAACTCTGGTTTGCTTTTGAGCATTTGCTATTTGGCAATGTCATGTATGGATTTGGTATCATGGTTTGATGTATTACCAACAGTATTGATTATAAGAATAATCTAGATTATGACTAAATAATAAAATATAATCAAGCATATGCTTAATTATAATTGAATGGTCCAAAACCACTTATTAAGCAACCCCCCCTCCAAAGAAGGTATATTGTTTTGCACTTGTCGGTCGGCCATTTTTTTTCAGAGCATATCTCAAGAGGCATGCAAGCTAGATGCATGAAACTTCACAGTTGGATAGATCTTATTGGGGAGAAGTGCTCTCTACTCATCATATTTTGTGAGATATTCCCCCGTGTTGATAGACAAAGAATAGGACTAAGAATTGGTCATTGACCTGCTTTTATGGGGGGCATAAACGTTTTATTAACATCTCTTGTTGTAATTGAGTAAGAGCCAATAAAATATTTGTATTTGTATATTTTCATCATTTCTAATTAAGCCCTTGGTTGCAAGTAAATCATTTTATTAGGTTGTGTATAATGTTTCCATATGCTTTATGTTTATAGACAGACCTCAAGAACACAGATTATGCACTGGAGGCTGGGGCTACAAGGCTTTTTGAAGCAGAAAAGATTGCTCAACAAATGGCTGAACAGGAAAGAAAAGAAAAAGAAGAAGATGAACTCAATCCAATGAAGGTAAGAATATGCTTTCTTTCTAATTGATAATGCATAATTTAATTAATTTTACAAAACTCCATCTTATTGCAGATTAAAGACAAAAGGATATTAAAATTCATTAACTATTTGCTGTTTAACCCTTTCCTGTTTTACAAAATTTTGGACCTGTACAAATTCAAAGGTTTTGCAGATGCAAATTTAAAGTGGATTTAATTAGAAAAATAGCCATTCAGTAGGGTAGAAAATAGTGTAAAAAAAGAAGAAATTGCTTGTCAGAAGCAATTTCTTCTTTTTTCACAATGTTTTCTCAATTATTAAATCACAGGCACGTAAAAAGCAGGGATTAAACAGCAAAGGGTTAATCCCTGCTTTTTACATGCCTGTGATTTTATGATTGAGAAAACATTGTGAAAAAAGAAGAAATTGCTTCTGACAAGCAATTTCTTCTTTTTCACACCATTTTCTACCCTACTGAATGGTATTTTTCAAATTAATTCCACTTTAAATTTTCGTCTGCAAAACCTTTGTATTGGGACAGGTCCAAAATTTTATTAAGCAGGAAAGGGTTAACTTATGTAGCAACTTGGTCCATTGTATTTGGTAAAAAAATTAACGTTAGCTTCTCAAATTTTGTAAATCACCTATTCCTATTCCATGGCAATGAAGTATTCCCATGCACTAAATGTCAGACATGTGGTTTTCTACTGATAGTACATTCTCCTAGGCTTAGTCTCTCACCAATGGGTTGATAATCTTAGACATATGTGAGATAGCAGCTGGAGGCTAGGAAAAGATGTGGTGGTTGTACTGGTGAGAGAAATACAAGGAAACAATTGTTAGGTGCTCTAGCCTCTGTGATATAACTGAAAAAATGTTGAAAATGGCGTTAAACTCCATTCAATCAATCAATCAAAACAATTTCCTTGGTCACAAGCTATGATGTGACTGAAATACTAGTAAACTAGTCTTAAAATCCTAATTAAATTGTATAAAGAACAATGAATGAACTAATAAAATGAATAAGAATTTTAATGAAAATCCTGATATCTATATCAAGGTCCTTGAGAATAGAACCAAACAGAGTCAGTTAGAGATGGAGCAGATTGACAGTTTGGAAGAATTGAGAGAGATGAATACAAGAAAGAATGCTGTCAATACAGACGAGATGATAGAAAAATACAGAAAATACGAAGAACTGTTACTGCAGCTTCAGATGGAAGAGGAGGAAAAACAAATAAAGTTAGTGTAACCTCTTTCTCCTATATTGATATTTTAATGGCATGGTAATATATTGTAATAGCCGTGTAGTATAGTCATTGTTCTAAGGGTTAACACAAGACTGTAAAAAGTGTCTATGCTATCATAGACCATTGTTAAAGTTTTCTGTTGACTCTTTCATATGAGATGATGGAAATAAACAAAAAATATGAGGAACTGCTACTACAGCTTTGGGTGGAGGAGGAGTAAAAACAAAAAAGTATGTGTACCTCTATGGACCACATTGATTTATTTTAATGGCATTGTAAAATATTTTAATGGCCTTGTAGTATAAAGTCACTGATCCAAGGGTCCACAAGGATCCACAATGCTGTAATAAGTGTCTATGTTCTCATAGAAACTGACTGGAGTTAATCAGTTTTCTGTTGACCCTTACATACAAGATGATAGAAAATATAGGAACTTTTACTATACCTTCAAATGGAGGATGAGGAAAAACAGATAAAGTAAGTGTAACCTCAGCCTCTGTCCTATATATTGAGTAATTTGACTGTCATTGAAATATATATACTAATGGTCCTGTAGTATGAAGTCATTATACCCCCCCACTTACGAAGTTGAGGAGGGTATATTGGTTTCACCATGTCTGTCTGTCTGTCCATCCGTCCATCCATCCATATGTCCGACCGTAGACCTTTTCGTTTCCGGACTCTAACTCAAGAACCAAATGACCTACAATCATGAAACTTTATACAAATGTTCCTTGTGACCCAAGGAAGTGCCCAAGCGTTTTTGGGTCATGTAGGTCAAAGGTCAAGGTCACAGTCAGCCTTTGTTCAATTTTTTGTTTCTGGACTCTAACTCAAGAACCAAGTGGCCTACAATCATGAAACTTTATACAAATGTTCCTTGTGACCCAAGGAAGTGCCCTAGCGTTTTTGGGTCATGGAGGTCAAAGGTCAAGGTCACAGTCAGCCTTTGTTCAATTTTCGTTTCTGGACTCTAACTCAAGAACCAAGTGGCCTACAATCATGAAACTTTATACAAATGTCTTTATGACCCAAGGAAGTGCCCTATTGTTTTTGGGTTACATAGGTCAAAGATCAAGGTTTCAGTAAATTTTTGTTCAATTTTCGTTTCTGGACTCTAACTAGAGAACCAAGTGACCTACAAGCATGAAACTTTATGCAAATGTTGCTTATGATCTAAGGAAGTGCCCTATTGTTTTTGGGTCATATAGGTCAAAGATCAAGGTCCCAGTCAATTTTTGTTCAATTTTCATTTCTGGACTCTTAACTCAAAAACCAAGTGACCTAGAATCATGAAACTTCATGCAAATGCTACATATGACCTCAATATTAGTTACAAACACAGCCTGCACTAATAGCACTTGCATTCTGACAAAGCACTTGTGGGGGGTATCAGTCCACTCTGAGACAGTTCTAGTTGATTCAAGGGTTGGCACAAGACTGTAATATTTCATAGGCACTTTTTAAAGTTTTCTGTTAACATATGAGATGATGGAATGGTTGTGTACTATATGATGGTCAAAGGTGAAGGTCACAAGTTCACCTTTTTTTTGAAGCTTTTCTAATGACAAACACAAAACATTCTTTGACCCACAACAAAAAAGCCCCCAAAACATAACTGACCTGGTGAGTAGTCCTTTTGCATTTTAGGTCCACAGGTCACTATTGAACTATAGCTTTGAAAAAAAGAGTTTCCTTTCTCTCAGTGCTCTTCTTCAGGAGCAAAAAAGATGATTGTGTATTTCTCTTATCAAACAGAGTTACAGATAGAGGGGTTGTTCTGGAATTTAGATAAAGATATTTAGTAATAATTGATCAAACCCTATGTTATTGGTATTTATCAAAAACGTTCATCAAGTACCTCAACATCAGGTTTCATTGAGAAATAAAACAATTTGGACTGACTTTACCTGTACCCCTGTCCCAATTCAATTTTTTCACAGACCTTGAGTTTGTAACACATTCATTATTTTTCATCATATGAAGATTTCACTTTGATAGAATTAAACATTAATTATTTTTCTTTTATTTATTTATTTTTTATTATATTTTTAGGGAGATATTCGGTAGTGAGGGATCTGCTGTTGTCAAGAGACTTCATGATTCAGACAGTGATGATGACGTTAACTCCAAACCGAAACAACTGAAAACATCCACAATGGTGTCTGGTAAAGCAACAGATATTCTCACCAATGATGAGGTCAGTTTTCCAGAAGTAGTTTACTCATTACCTGACAATCCAACTCCTTGATGCTACTGAAGAAAATAATCTCTGTGAAATTTTGTGGATTATGAAGATTTTCTTTGATCACAAAGTCTTCTTACCATAAAGACGAAGATTTTTTTTTCCAAGTTTAAAGATTTTCTACTCTGCATGTCCTTTGAATTTGGACCTGTGTAAAAAAATCTGATAAAGGGTTATCACGCAATTCCTTGTTTTCAGAAAATATCAAGAAAACATAAGAAATAAGCCAGTGGTTCTGAAATAAGCTGCCCGAGTTGTCCAACTCTTCCAATAAGCTGCATGGACAAGCATATTTTCATGGATAGGTTGCCCATAGACAAGTTAAAATATCCCTAGAGAAAAATATTTTCTTAAAAAGTTAGCTGTTTTCTGAAATTCCATGTCATTCCAGTAACCATGTGAACAGTAAGTCTATTTCTAGGATACTTTTAGTTTTTTTAAGCAACATCAATTTTGTTTTCGATATTTTGAAGACTCTTCAAAATTCAATAGACAAGTAGGTTTTAGATACGGACAAGCCAGTTTGTGATTGTTACTTGTCTGTGGACAAGAAGACATTCAAAATATTTCAGAACCACTGTAAGCAATTATTGATAGCCAACAATTTCTTTTCTATCCTGAAAGGAAAAATAGGAACTTTATCATTTTTACAACAGAACAGTCGTAACTGCCTACATATTTATAGGCAGTTGCAAATGTTTTCACTGAGCCATTGAATTGCAACGTCTTACAATTTGGACGTGTCCAAATTATTGGCATTTGGAAATAGTAAAAGAATGTTCAATTTCTGAAATGCATACAGTCTTCAACATAGATGGTTCTTTCTCTAATGCATCTCTCACCCTCTCAAGTAAAGACTGTTGGGAAAAATACGAATCTAAACCAAATCAATTACAGTTACTATTTCAATAATTACAATAGTAAATATTTTAACAATCAAAGAGCATGGATTATCAGCTTATGAATTGCTTTAAAAACTATTTCGCTGTCTTTATTGAAATATTTTCAAAGCATTTTTAGCTCACCTGAGCACATTGTGCTCAAGGTGAGCTATAGTGATCACTCACCGTCTGTCGTCAGTCTGTCCATCCGTCTGTCAACAATTTCTTTAAACATCTTATCCTCCTAAACCACTGGGCCAATTAAGCTGAAACTTGACAGGGATGTTCCTTGGGTGATGGTCTTCAAAAGTTGTAAATAACAGAAAGTCAGAAAATGGACTATATTGCCAAAAATCTTAGAATAAATTCTTTTCCTCCTTTACCATAAGGCCAATCAATTTTAACTTAGCAAGGATGTTATTAATGTGTAGATCTTCTAAAGTTGTTAAAAGAATTTGCCATGGTAAGAGAAAAGTTGAAAAATTATGAAAATTGAAAAATAAAAAATCAAATTGCAGTGGGACAGAATTAAACCACCCTAAATGTACATCAAACAAATTCTGGTATTCATAACATGGTTGACAAGTTTTGAGTTGACTTACTCAGGTGAGCGATGGTAGAGTTAAATGCACAACTGAAAAATGTTTCCCTGCAACAGCTCATTTGACTCATTTTCCCCCAAATTAAGAGCCCTGGGCTCCTTCCCCTATGCATTATAACGACACCCCAAAAATGGTGATATTTTCAAAAAGCTTTTAACTGGTTTTGGCTGATCCAAGGATAAAACCCTAGTTGGATATAATGAAAGTAATTCTAATGCTACTTTCTATTACAGGAACCAAAATTACCAAAGGCAAAAGCTCCTGCAGCATGGGAAAAAAGTGTAGGGGGGATGTCATCTAAAACAAAACTGTTAGGACTAGTTGTAAAGAAAAAATCAACTAAACTGCCGCCATTCTCTGTATCAGAATCTAGTAACAGTGTTTCATCTTCAACGACAGTTAATATTGATCAAAGTTTAAAGACTGCTGTGACTGCTGTGAATGGCTTGCCAGATCCTGCTACTGATACTTCTAAAGGTAGTGTTTTAGAGGAAAGCTCTAAAAATAGTGCAACTGAGAAAAATGACAGTTCAATGGAAGCAAGCAGTTTAAAGTCTGCTAAAAGTGGTGATACAGTCAAACAAACTTCAGAAACATCAGCTCCAAAGCCATCAGGTTTAGGGGGACTTGGTTTGCTAGGTGCTTATTCAGACTCGGAAAGTGATAATTCAGACTTGTAAATTAAGTCTTGATATTGATATCAACTTTCTGGTAAAGGGGTGCTTTGTATGCCAGGTACTTATTTAGACTCAGAAAGTAATAATGCTCACACACAAAGGGCCAGAGATGTACAGTGTTTGAGTAGAATTTAAGCATTTTTATGTCCCACTATAGCTTAGATTGGGGGGGGCATATTGTTTTTCCTGTGTCCATCTGTCTATTCGTCTTAACCTACAAATTACACATTTTGCAGTAATTTCAACTCTAATTGAGTGACAATGCTCATATTTGGCATGAAGGTAACTCTCATCAATCTACAAATCAGTCAAGGTCATCCATCAAGGTCAAGCTTTGTACAATCGTTTTCAGGGTATTTGTATTTCTTGAACACATCTTGTTTCATACATTGTACTTAAAGATTGAATGAATAATTAGTTGAGTACAAAAGAAGTTTTGTATTCTCAAACCCTGTAATGAGATAATGTTTGAGACAAGGTTATCTAGACAATTTCTGGAATTTTGATTTTCAAGCGAGGCGCATGCTTGCTTGACTTGATGACTTTTCTATTTTTGGCAAGGTCAATATCAGCCTCTCTTTAAGAAAACATAGCTTTTTGAGATGATTTTCTTTTTACTTCTATACTCATATGATTATCCCAGAAATACAAATGTACTGCAGATGGCTTCATTTAAAGAGATCCTGCATATGTGTAAGACTTGGTAGATATATGAGAAAATATGATAATTTTGTACTTTTATTAAATTCATGTATAAACTATTAAACCTGTAGAATATTTCTCTTTTGTCAAGTTACCAAACAGAAAATCCAACCTTACACTGTTTTCACTGAACCTGGAACATTCCTGATGTGGTAGGAGGTAAAGAAAGACGAAGATCAGCCTGCAAATAATTAAAATCAGTCTGATCAAACTCTTTTCCATCTAATCTGTCTTAAAATCTGCAGCATGGAAAAATGACATTTTCAGGATACTGATTCACAACTAGTGCAACCAGTGCTTTCAGCACTTTGGTGTTAATGAAATTTGTGCTAATACTTTTATTTAGCATGGCATAGTTATTGTCCTAGTAGATTTGGACCTTCAACTAGACAAAATGATTCCAGACTAGTTTAGGGCTGATCTTTCTGCTTAACCCATGTCATGCTGAATAAAAACCTTTGCAAGATTTTGTGAAATTCAAAGTGCTCAAAGTACTGGATGCACTAATCTTGTGCCAATACTAGTTCTGAAAAAATGATTTTCAAACTTTTCTGATTTATAAAGAACAAGATGTGTTTCAAAGAAACCAATGCCCCCACAACAGCCATCATTTGAAACAGTGACCTTGAGAATATGACATTGACTGGTGACCTTGACTTTAGTATCAACTAAAATGTGTTGCCACAAGCAATACACTTGTGAATTATAAAAGATGTAACACTTACCATTGCAAAGAACTGGTAAATGTTAAAAATTTCAATTCTAAACAAAATTGACCGTGGAAAATGACCTTGAAATTAGTACCAACAAAAAAACCTTGTCACAAGCAATGCACATGTGGAATATCAAAGCCGTATCACTTACCAATTAAAAGTTATGGCCAATGTGAATGTTTTAGTTTGAAACTATGATATCCCTTCTATTCTGAACCTGAAATTTTCCTATCTTGGTGGGTCATATTTGTGCTCTGGATGGACTTTTCTTAATAGTTTCATTTAATTGAATTTCATCTAGTTTATTCATTACTTGCCCATATTTTCATATAAGGGCTGTGTCCAGGTATATCCTTTTTACTCTTTACTGAAAACATTCCATGGTATTGATCTTATGTAGATATTATCTCCTTGTCGCCTATTTAATTGATGTGATGCCCCAGGGGTCAAAGAGACTAAGGTGAGCAATCTAGGACCATCATGGTCCTCTAGTTATGAAATTTAACATGGCAAGGGTTAAGATTGTCAAGATTCACAATTGTAACATGAAACTTGGCAGCATAAAAGAGTCAAAACACTGTACTGAGTATCATTTTAATACTGATACACCTATCAAATTTGGTATAAAGATCTTTGAACACATTTTAATTCAAACAAATCTAAACATTTAAACTACAAACAGTAAATAATTCGGCAATATATAATTAAAAACAAAAAATCACCTTCTTAGGTCAATTGTAAAGCATGAAAACTTGGAATGGTTCAAGTCAAAAAGTTATTAGACAGCATTTCACTATGAGAGAAAATTGAGTGATGTAACATGAATATGCCACAAACAGCTTGTTTGCATATGTTATAACTGTTTTCCTGATGATTTTGGATTTTTCCTTTAAAAAATGCACATTTTTAATGCCTATGCATCATTTCTATTCAGAGATATATTAATCTACTAGTGTCCTTCTGTCTGCAAAAATTAACCTGCAAATAAAACACTTTCCTTTTATGGTAGCTTTAACACTATTACAGTGATTATCCTTATATTTTGCATAAAGGTCTTGTTAGAGTTCTGAGAGAAGACTTGTATTTAAATGTATTCAGCAACCATTTTATTAAGTGGCCATTTTTATGATGTCCCTTGAGTGGTCGTTTAAGACAAGATTGACTGTATGCATTGAATCGTATGCAGTAACAGAAGGTTTTATTTGACTATTAGCTGTGACCTAAATAGAGGACCTTGACATAGGCAGATGAGTACCAATTAGCAATTTGATAGCTAAATTCATACTTGCCCTTTATCTTCAGTCTTTGAGTAAAAAAGCTCTTACCAAGGGTTGTAGTTTCTCAAGAGGAAGGTAAAGTTATTTGTCCTCATTCAGGGGTATAATTGAAGTCCCTTTAGGCAGAAAATAGTTTGGAAAAAGAAGAAATGTTATAAAAACAACTAAACAATTTGTCCTTTTTACCCTAAACTTCCAAGCCTTTTTTCTTGAGGGACAAAGAATATTTTCTTCCCTTTACTTGTTGATTTTGTCATCAACCATAAATATCTTGTTTTGACACATCTGAAAATTTATTTTTAATGCTGTGCTAGTAATATGGATGAATCAAGATAGAGTTAAAATGATAATGATATGGTGAATTTTGGGTATATATAAAAAAGTTTCTTCCAACAATCATAACTATACAGTAAATACTACAATTGGCAATAAATACAAACATACAATTATAATACATATAACAACCCTATCTAATTGTTTTGTCGACAAAAATACCAAAATTATGAGCACAGACAACTGATGATAAGTAAGATGAACCATAATGAATAACCCTTGTCATGCTGAGCCCCGTATTATTTCTGGTTTGACAGAAGGTAAAGACAAAGATCAGCCTACACATATGTGCAATGTGATCTTAGCCTATACCACCTATTTTCCTTATGAAGTAAGAGTGGCTTTCAAAAGAAATACTGACGCACAATTTTGGGTCAAATGCTTTCATAAGTGCATTTTTGCCAACATTTTTATTCAGCAAAACAAGGGTTAATACCCAGATAAAAATTGCAGTCTTTCATTTCATGCAAGAATATCCTTCCTTCAGCAGTCTGCACAGACACCATATTGTTGTCAGGGTTCAACACTAACAGGAGTCAGGGAGTCCAAGACTCCTTATTTACCAGGTGAGATTCCTTCATTTTGCAAGTATGGAGTCTAATTGACTCCCTTGATGGCATGAAAATATTCTGAAAAATAGTTTCCTTTGCAACCATCGTCAAAAGTTTTCACTACATATGTTGTGTAGAGATCATATTTGCTTGCATCCATTAGTATCTTGAAAGAAAACCATCTTCTTTGGGCATAGAAACTTATGGAAGAGAAGAAATTGCTTGTTACAAGCAATTTCTTCTTTTCCTCAACATTCTCTAATTATAAAAATTCATACTCCTACTTTGAGATTGTACTCCTTGATTTCATAAGTTGGGAGTCTAATGGACTCCTTACTCACAGAAGTTCAATCATTGGTCCTTGTTGTGAAACCAAAACCTGGTAACTACAGCTTGAAAGATACATGGACAAGAACAAGGTATTGGTTGACCATTCACAATATATCAATGCTCAGCTCATAACAGTTGTAACTGCTTATATGTTTATAGGCAGTTACAACTTGTTCGTACTGAGCCATCAATATACTTAAGCGATGTTCACTCTGCTACAAATACAGAACAACATCAGCTTCAATATATTTAAGTGTTAGCAACAATAAGCTTACATAACTTAATAATGGAAAATGAATCAAGCCTTGACCTATGTCATGGTAGATCAATTAAGTTGTTTAAACTTAATTATTTAGTTCTATTTGATCACAATAGAGCTAATTGATAAAAGATTTGTAATAAAAGATTAAGAGGTCTTAACTCTTTGATATCTGTTTGATCTCTTGAACTTTAGAAAAAGAAGCTGGTGTTTCAGAGTAAATTAGCATACCAAGGGTTCAACACAATACTGGTCTATACATTGTATAGACACTTGGTTCACTCTTGCGCTGAATCCTCAAAATAGGCACTTACAGTGGTTTTGAATTGACCCCTCTAATTAATCTCTTTGGTAATACAGATGCAATTTAAAACTGTTATAAAGCAATGCATTCTTAGTATGCTGATGTGGTCAGTCTCTCTCAGGCATTTAATGAAAATGAGTTATCTATCGTGAATATACCTGAAGAGCAAATTTTTGACTCCCTTCAGGAACAATTAATTTCTTGTCACCCTGAACCCGAATTATTCCTGTTTTTGGCAGGAGGTAAAGACAAAGATAAGCCTGCACGTATGTGAAGCCTGCCCTTAGCCTATACGACATGACTTTCCTTCTCAAAAAAGAAAAGCTTAAAAATTGTATTTTCTGAATAAAGACATACTCATTGCATTAAATTCTCTCAGCACTTTCATATTTACCCTGAAGGTTTTATTCAGCATGGGACAAGGGGTTAATACTTTAAAGAAAGGCCCTCTTCAAGTGATGGATAACATGTACAAATGATATTTGAAATGTCTACTATGCTGCTCCATTTAATATCAGCTGTTCCAGATACTATTATATAGAGGTATGGGTGGTCTATCTTCATTTTTTTCTGTTATACCAGCTAGCACATCACCATTTTGCGAAGCATGAGCCTGAAATAGTAATAATAGTATTGTGGTTTACTATTATATAGAGGTATTGGTGGTCTGTCTTCATTCTCTTCTGTTTAGCAGCCTACACATCACCAGTTTGTGAAGCATGAGCCTGAAAATGTAATAATACTAATTATTGCATTAAATGTATGTTATCAGGTCGTAAAAGGCATACGTCAACGGACAAAACCTGGGCGTTAAACGGGAGAAAAAGTGGATTAATCAGTAAATTCACATGCCATTAACGCCCGCCTTTTTTTACTTAAATATCCGCGATTTGGGCTTAATCAATTTAATCAATTTGAATGATTCTTATATTTTTTTTCTGCAATATTAGTTTGTCCCAGAAGGATGTTTTATGCATTTTGTTCAAAATACAACAAAAATAAGATCTAGAAGACTGTCCGCATTGATTAGTAAAATGTGTGAAAACTTTTCATGTCCAACATTTCTATGGAGCATACCTAAAGATGTTGCTCTCATTCCCGCGTTAATTTATGTGATGTCATAAATTTATTGGGCCACATCGGTATAAAAAGATGGACGGTGTAATACATGAGGTAATTGTTCCAGCAAATTCATAAGTTTGTGACTTGTTTAATCATTTCTATGAAATTATTTCCCAATTTCTGTTTGAATTTATACTCTGATCTATCTAATTTTTGGCAAAAATTGCGTCATATCACATTTTTTTGGGTGTTAATATTTGCATAGACCCTCAAAATGCTTTAATGCCATTGTGCTTCGCATTCAGGCTTTAAACCATTTTATGGGTCTCCGCAAATGTTAACGCCCTCAAAAACGTGCATAAATTGCATAAAATGTATGTATTTGGGTCGTTAAAGGGCAAAACCTTGGCGTTAACGAGAGAAAACGCGGATTTATCAGTAAATTCACATGCCGTTAACGCCCGGCTTTTTTATTCAAATATATTTGCCTGGGCCTATACACTTTATCAGTTTCCTGGTCCAACATTATTATAGAGCATACCTAAAGACATTGCTGTAACTCCCACGTTAAATTGTGTGACGTCATAAATTAACCAAGCAACATCGGTGTAAACAAGATGGGCCGTGTAATGCATCACTGCATATACATAGGTTTGTGACTGGTTTAATCGTTTCTATGAAATAATTTTTACTCTTATTTATCTTTTTATGCAATAATAGCATCATTTCACACTTTTTGGGCGTGAACATTTGCAGAGACCCTCAAAATGCTTTAACTTCCTTGTACTTCACACTCAGACGTAAACAATTTTTCAGGTCTCTGCAAATGTAAACGCCTTCAAAAATGGAAATTGACCCTATATTATTGCATATAATGTGCGTTTTTGGGGCATTTTCGGCATACATTAACGGACAAAACCCGGGTGTTAACGAGAGAAAATGTGGATTAATAAGTTAATTCATGTGCCGTTAACGCCAGGCTTTTTTTACTTAATTATTCTTGATCTGGGCCTATACAATTTATCAGTTTCCTTATCCAACATCATTATAGAGCATACCTAAAGACGTTGCTCTAAATCCCTCGTTATATTGTGTGACGTCATAAATTAACCAAGCAGCGTTGTAATAAACAAGATGGAGGGTGTAATGCATGACGGCATATAAGTAGGTTTGAAACCATTTTTCGAGTCGCTGCAAATGTTACCACACTCAAAAACGTGAACTAACCCTATATTAAATGTGATTTACTGTATAAAATATAGGTAGTTTTCAATAAAATGAAAAGCATTTGTGAGCATTTGTTTATTTCGATAAATGTATAAAAGTAAGGAATATCAGAAGAAATGTACTACAATTTACTATAGTTCAGTGTTACATGTCATTATAATTTCCTATCTATTTGTTTATGCTGTTTGTTCTAAAACTCACCATTTTTGAGTCTGTGTAATGCATTTCTTGTGGTTTGATAACATAAGCTGATCCTGGCCTTGAGAAATGTGCATAGTCTGATCTTGGAATACTGGGGTCTGTTGATGTCACCTAAAATATTCAATTGAGCACCGCACATTGCTAGACATTTATAGGTTTAACGAAGCTTAACCCTTTACTGTTTAATCCCTGCTTTTTACGTGCCTATGATTTTATGATTGAGAAAACATTGCGAAAAAAGAAGAAATTGCATCTGACAAGCAATTTCTTCTTTTTCCACACTTTTTTCTACCCTACTGAATGGTTATTTTTCAAATTAAATCAACTTTAAATTTTGTCTGCAAAACCTTTGAATTTGGACCGATCAAAATTTTGTAAAACAGGAAAGTGTTAAACAAATTGTACATTGAACAGGGGTGTGGAAATACAGAATTTTTCAACTTGTCCCATGATATGACAAGTCGAAGATGATTTTCTACATGTCCTGGGTCAAAAAGAACTTGTCTGTGAAAAAATCAATCAATTTAGAGAAAACATTATTTTTTAAAAGAAGAAAATGCTGGACTTTAGCATTTTCTTCATTAAAAATAATGTTTTCTACCCTTTGATATTAACATTATGATAATCAATCCTTTAGATCTGTTTAGTACCATTCTGTTTTTGTCCTGGTATTTACTTGTCCACAGACAAGTTGCATAGAAAAAAAACTTGTCTGCAGGTAACCTGTGCTGGGCAAGTCAGGCATGGGAATTCCACACCCATGCTGAAGCAAAAATGGTAATTCTACCTTACTACATGTTTTGGGGTAGAGGTGGGGTGTTCCACTGTATAATATCTGAATGACCACCGCTTCATTGAACAGATCCAATCTTCTTACAAATATTCATATTATCACTTACTGGCTGACTCCAAATAGTGTTTAAGATAAAATATGTACAGTCGATCTTGCTTGAGTGACCACGTCTATTAAGTGACCCTTTATATATAGCAACTGTTTATAAAATACCCTGCTGTAAATCAAAATATCTTTAAAAGTAGATTTTATTGGTCTATAAATTATTGCAAATGAATCCTTTGTTTTTAAAACTCATTAGAATTGTCTCAATCAGAAGATTCTGTAGAGTTTAATCACCATAGGGTTATTGAGAAATGTGCAATTACATACACATTCAACCACAAGTAATGTTTCAAATGTGCAAACAAAATAATGTGCTAAGCAACCATTCTTTTTAATGACAGCTTTTGGTGGTCTTGAAAGTGGTCCCTTAATACACATTTAACTGTATGTGATTAAGAAATTCAATATGATAAACATATGCCTCAGAAAAACTCAAAATAATCTTAATCTGATAATATATTAGGAAAAGAAGAAATTCTCTTTGCATATTTAGTCATGATAATGTAAAACATACTCCTACCTTTTTCACTATATCCATTTCTATCATTTTAGCTTTTGTGGTTCTTTTACAACCAGCTGCAGCAAAGAATGACCAGATACCATCAATGGCAGAGGCAAAATCAACTGCCGTTCTGAAAATTGAAATAAAATATTTCGTCCATTCTCTAAGAAAGCCTGTCTAAATGATGTCGATTTCTAATTCCATTTATCTCATTGAGATACAGTAAAACTTGTTTTAAGCAACCATAAACGGGACCTCCATAAAGGGGTCGCTAAGAAAATGGCCGCTTAATACACATTTTGTCTACAAATATGTAACATTGTGTTTGACTGAATATGCATAATATTGGGAAATTCTCAATAATCCTATGTTGTTAAACTCAATTGAATTGTCTCATTGAGACGATTCTGTTGAGTTTAAACAACATAGGATTTATTTTCAATTTCTTTTAGACCAAAAATGACTACACTTTAAGATATTTTGATTTAAAGAAGGGGATTTTGAAAACAGTCACTAAATGAAAATGGTGGCTTAATAGACATTGTGGCTCGAGCAAGACTGACTATACTTTCAACCAAACAATATTAGACTAGTTCTGTTTCAAAGAATTTTTATGCTTAATTCAATGTGCGTCAAAATTGAAAAAAAGACTGCAAAAATATTGAAGAAAACATAGCAAACTAGATCTGCTGCAAAGCGGTCTAAAACCCACCACCGTTGCTTCACCCCAAGAATGTTAACGGTTTTCGGACAAAGTTCAATTGTGACCTTGAGCATTGACCTTCATGACCCCAAACCAATAGGGCACCTTTTTGGTTCATGGTCAACAATTTTGTGGCGTTTCATGATTCATGGTCACTTCGTTCTTGATGATATATCTAGAAATGAAAAAGGTCTATAGATGGATGGACAGACGGAGATGAATCTAATATACCCCCTTAAACTTCATAGGAAGGGGTATAAAAAGGGAGAAATTGCTTGCAATTTCACATTTTCTCTCAGTGTTTTCCCCATTAATAACTTTCAGTGGACCACCTCAGGATTGCAAACTATCATGTCAGTACAGTTAGAAACATCATGAAATTGACACTCATTTCAGAACAAAGTCATTCTAAATCATTCACTCATGGAATTTAATTGGCTTGTGTGGATTTTAAAGTGTCTGGTTGGTCCATGAAGACTCATAAACAGAAAAATTTGTATATTTTATTAAAGGGAGGAAACAAATATCGCTAATTTTGTTCTTCTTGAACAAAATTAGCAAAATTGGATTACCTCCCTTTAATAACACCCAAAACTTGCTCCACACACTCATTCAATTTTATTCAAAAATCATTTGAAATTCATTCATCTTGTCAATTTCATGATGTTCTTAACTAAACACATTATTGTTTTTCTATGACAGAAGCAATAACCTATTAAGTGTGAGTGTAATTTTCTGTTTACTTTACCAACCTTCCCTGATTATCTTTCAGTGTTAAATCTGGACCATACTGCATCAACTTCATCACCACTTTACCATGACCTTGAAATGCTGCTGAATGTAACGGAGTCCACAGTGTTCCTTTATTAGCAAGGTTTATGTTGGCTCTACAATTGTAAATCAATCAGACTTTTTTTAAATGTAAAAATAGATTGATTGATTGAATGGGGTTTTTCAACATTATTTCAGTTATATCACGGCAGCTGGAGCACCTAACAATGGATTCCTGGTATTTCTCACGCCAGTACTACCATTACATCCTTTCCTAGCCTCCAGCTGCTATCTCACATAGGTCAACGATTACCAACCCATTGATGAGAGACAAATATTCGGAAAGAATGAGTGCCGCCGTCAGGGATCGAACCTGGGACCTTTAGTTTGACAGTTCGACCCGCTACCAACTGCGCTATGACGGCGGCTAAATGCAACAATAGAATGCACCAGTTTTGCCCTATCTGTAATGGGATCTGCTACTTCAACATCACCCCTATCCCCCATCCCTGAGTTTTAAGGGACATAGGTTTTGCGCATCTGAGACACAGAAATAAGTTGCTCCTCAAAACTTTGTGATGTGAGTCCCAAAGACCCTCTGGAGATCAGCTTCAGAGAAAAATTGCAGACTGATTAAAACAGTCTTCAATATTTTCCTGAAATTGAGCCTCAAAGTTTAATATACTTCATCAATTTCTTTACCTTTAACTAGGGAATAGCTCTAAGTGTACATAGCCTAAGAAACAGTCTTCGTCTAAACCAGAGACTCCCAAAATTTAAGAAAGAACCCCTAAAATCCCAAGTATTGGGTCCTTTGGACCAAATTTTGTTGTTGTTAGACTAAAACCCTAAAAATCAATTGCCCCCTTCTCCCATGTAAAAGAGAAATTTGTCTTTTTCAGATACACAGAAATACAAAATGAGCCTTTGCATGACATTTCAAACAATTTCAAATGAGTGCAAAGTAAAGACTCTGCCCAACCTATGCATTTTCACATACTGTCCTGAGTCTTTACTACACACTTTGTAGATACAAATATATAAAGGTCTCAAAGTATCTGTAGACAGTTAAGCAATCTTCAAATAACACTGTGTAAGCGTCTTGGCTGCTAAATGTTTGCACCCTATGCAGATGTCAAATTGTTGGAAATATCACGCAAAGGATCAAATTTACCCATTTTGTAAGAGCAACTCAGCTATTTCAGCATAACCCCAGAAGGCAGCAATACCAAGTGGTGTCATTCCTTCTCTGGATCTTTCATTTACATCATGTCCCTTAGCTATCAACTCTTCCACTTGCTGAAAAAAAGATAGAACATCAAATGGTAAATGTAAAAGTATTGTAATTGTTTAAGTCTCATTATTTTATGTAAGGTTAAAAATAAATTCTTACAACTTAGATTATTCTCTCTCAACTCTGCTGCATGGTATAGTAATTTAAAGGGAGGTAATTTGCTGTGGATATGCAAATGAGATCTTTGCTAAGATAAAAGGTTAATTATAACCTATATAGACAGAAATCAGTCCAGTTAGCTCAGTCAGTAGAGCACTTGACTTCAAAGCAATTGAAGGTCAATATTGTAGGTTTAATTCTTGGGCTTGCACACAAACACACTATCTTTACTATGAGATGTTTTAAATCTTGTGAAGCTTATCCAGAGAGTATTTTAAAATTTGCACAAAAACATCAGGATATGATAGCTAAAACAAAAAATGAGTACATCTAAAGCAGTAACACCAAAAACTTAAAAGGGCTAACTTCTGAGCCTAACTAATTAATCCTAGGGATCCTTTTTGTTCATGGCTTACTAAAGTCCAGGGATTCCTTTTCTTGCTATTGCCCAATTTGAGGGGGTTCAATAATTCATAATGGACTTGACTTTAAGGGGTTAACAATAAATAATGGTTGATTTTGCAAATAGTCAAAATAGAAACAAAAAGGAAATATTGCGACCCACTGCATGGTATTTTTATTTCAATTCAATAAATTAACTAGAGGCGCTTGAGCGCCTGATTTGCTCCACAGGCCTAAATATCCTGATAATGACTATTAGAGGATGATAAAGCTGTTTAAATGAGAATTGAAGTGAATGAATGAGTGAATTAATATTTCAAGTAAATAAGGGTCATATGCTGAAATATTTCTGCATAAAAAACTCATGATCAGTGAATAACATCAAAAATTGACCTCTACCTGTTACACAAATATTTTTCATTTAATCACAATAATTTTGTGCAGTCTGATTATGGGCAACCCAAGGATCATTCTAGTGATATTTTATTAAAATCTAAATATAAGAATTTCAACACTAACAGAATGTTACTGCACAATATACTGGTACTTTGTCTGCAAAATTTTGATTGTAGATCTTTCCACTTTTAATTAAACACTTACACTAAAAGATGTTACTTCACAACAATTGTTTGTCAACAAAACAAAATTCTTACTAATGATAGTAAGAAGTAAAATATTCAATCCAATGTATTCATTTTATTCTGCCCAATGCCTTGAGTGCAGTCAACTCAACTCTTTCTACCCCACTCTGAATGCCAGAAGGTCAGAACATCATTTTACACTCTGTGCAGATTCACCCTTCGTTCAACTAAACTCACCAATTCTGAGGGGGTATTCTCAGGCTACTTATTTCAACTAATGTTTCTATACATTTGAATTTTAACGAAGGTTTTGTTCCTTCTAATCTGTAATCATTACACCTATTAAATTTAACAAGTCTAGAAAAATTCATCATTGAGTTGATTATCCAAAAGGGTGATCAAATATTCACTTTATATATTATAATACCCTCTTCCAAGAAAAAAATATGCTGTTCATCTAATCAAAATATTTTTTTGCAGACTGATACAACTTCACCGAAATAAAATTTCTGTGATTATCTGATCCATCTGTTTAACCTTTCAGGATAGTTTGTTTTACCCTATATTGGATATTCCACCATATAACCTGTCAGAAGAAATGACCTCTGCCCATAAAAGACATACACTGCAACTCCATTATAACAAAATCTGTTAGAGCGCTGAATCTATTATAACGCGGGGTCCGCTTGGCTCCCGAAATTTGGGGGGTAGACCATTTTGGGATGCTGCGGCGATGTTACCTGATCCGCCGTTAACGCTGTTTTGATCGCGATTTTAGATCGAAGGGTGAAAACACTGAGATAAAAATCGATACTGAGCGAAGCCAGGTAAATCAATACAATAGTTTTTCACACCTCCCGCGGAGCAGTGGTGGCGATAGAGGCCTCAGGTCAGAGAGAAATTGCTAGTTTGATTGCTGACAGACGTAACCTATAGTTATACAAGATACAAGATACAAGATATTTTAATAGACGTAAACTTTACAGTTTCTTGTCATATTACAATTACATACAATAAATGCAAAACAAAACGTGACTTTTTAACGAACAATCTGCACTTTCTATATACATATTGGAAGAGAAGCTGAGCTGTTCAATCTCTATGATAAATAAATATATATATATATATATAACAGTTAAGAAAGAGCGATACTTTCCCAAGCACTTATAACTATATAAGTTCTTGAAACAATATTGCACTGTCTATGAGTTTCTAATTATCAAACACTAGATTGGTTCTGCGTGAAAAACCTTCCTTTATAAATTTAGCCAAATTTAAAAGAGCATTTTTATTTTCAGTATTCAATAAATTAGTGAACTTTAACATATTCGGACGTGTATAAAAATACTTTTTCAAAAATAATTTTCGAATATCAGCATAATGTGGACAAACCAGCAAAAAATGGTATTCGTCCTCTATTTCGTTCATCCCACAGGTCAAGCATAAACGGTTATTCCTTGTTATTCTGTTTTGACCATGCCTTCCAGTTTCAATTCGTAGGGAATGTGATGACAATCTAAATTTTGAAATAAAAATTCTCCATTTTCGTGGTAGCATGTTCAAATATAAAGCTATATCGCTATAATCTTTTATATATTTATATGTACTGAGTACCTGACTCGTATTGATTCCATTGTATAAATTCTGTCTAAACTCATCGATTAATCTGTGTTTGAATATTTTGTGAAAACTTTTATGATTAACGCAAAATGGATTATTCCATACGTACCCAAAACCATGTTTTGTTAACAAATTTTTAACGTTGTTACACCAATTTTCTCCCTTACCATTACATAAGCGAAGAGCTTCATATGACGTTTTGATAATCAAATTATCAGAAGATAAAATTTTACCCCAAAATTTGATAATTCTACAAAATTTATACATGTATCACTACCGCTGGAGTACCGAATTCGATCACGAGTAAAACCATCACATCCTTTCCAAACCCCAAACTGCTATCTCACATAGTTCTACTATTAGTAACCTATGGGTGAGTGACTTATAGCCAGAAAGAATGAGTGCCGCTGTCGGAGAAACACAGAATCCCAATATTGACAGTCCGGCGCGCTACCAACTGTGCTTTGTCGACGGCAGGGACACCGAAAAGTCTAGCTCGCATGCGATTAAATCCAAGTTAAATAAATTACAGAAGAAGCCGTGTTTTCTCAAAATAAGCTAATCTCGTTTTATATTCTCAAATCTTCAACATTTACCGCTGTTGACAAATGTTTCAAAAAGGGACTCACCCCTTACCAAATTTATTGGTTTATTACCTCCCTTTGCCAATCCCGTTGAATTTTCTTATAAATATTACGTTTTTTGTAAATATATGATAAAATTTTGTTTCTTTTTTATTTAACTTATTCATATTATAGTACTGTTTTTAAATTCAAAGCCCAAATGAATTATTTTCGTTGATTCCTATCTCTCACAAAATAGACAACTTCATTCAGTTTTAAACAGGAAGCTGTATATAAACCTACATTTCCCGCTTCCCAGCGTGAAACAAAGAATCCAAAAATAGCGTGAAACTGATAGTGACCGCGTCGCTTGGCTTTCGTCTAGACTTCCTTTGCTGACGAAGTACCATCTGATAATCAAAGCCGTAAATTAACATCTTGTCAAACCAAGGTTTACGAACGTTTTACTTACAGTTTTCGAGAAGATGCTTTCGATATCCCTTGACTTGTGAAGATGATGTATTAAATGCATTAGCTTATCTCCGCAAACCGGCGATGCAAATGTTGTAAGTACAGATTCATTTAATTGAACTTACGGCATTATTTCTTGCTCATCGAAGAATGCGGTCCTCCACTCCGAGAGATTCGATTACTTTGGTATAGTGTCGATCTGGCGTAGGGTATTGTTTATTTTGATTGCGTAGATAATTATGAAATTTGTTGATCTTATGAAACTTTATGGATTTTTCTATCTTTACCCTTTTGAGATCGTCGTTATCCATGTTTCTCAGCTGCTGGGCGGGTAGGCCCGAGAAATCGGAATTCAGAAAACTAAGAGGAGTCTGCGATCGTATAACCCTACAAACTAGGGACAACAAAACGATCTTAAGATAAAACATACCAAAGTAATAAACCGCGTTTGTTCTTCAATTCGTTGCCGAGTTTTGAAAATATAAAATACGATGGCCTAAATATGTACATGTATATTTAGATATCCGATATCGTTATCAATATTGACCCTGTGTCTGTTACGTTTCCGCGGTACGTTATTGTTCACCGCGGGGGTGGGGTGGGGGGGGGGGAATCGGCGGCGACCGGGAGGTACAGCGTTATAGCAGATACATCCACTTCTTCCGCTGTTTCATTTCTTGGACCCCGACCGCAGTGTTTTAATGGAGTTGCAGTGTATTTTTGGTCTGGTCACAATATTTTTTCATTGACTGATAAAGGATCACTCAAGTATCATTCACCTAAAATTTGATTGATATCTATCAATTAGATTCTGGGAAAATGATTTTCAAAGTTTACACAATATAACATATAGGGAAATGACCTCCGCCCATAAAAATATATATTTTTCATCCGATCACAATAATTTTTTCGCTAGACTGATAAAGGGTCACTCAAGTATCATTCACGTAAAATTTGGTTGATTTCTATCTATTAGATTCTCAGAAAATGATTTCAACGTTTTCACTATATAACATATAAAAAAATAACCTCCACCAATAAAATACATATTTTTCATCTGATCACAATATTTTTTTATAGACTTGTTGATGATCCCTCAAGAATCATTCCAGGGAAATTTGGTTGATATCCATTGGTTATATTCTGAGAAATGATTTTTAAAGTTTGCACTAGAAAAATGACCTCTGCCCATAAAATACATATTTTTCATCTGATCACAATAATTTTTTGTAGGCCGATAGAGGGCCACTCAAGGATAATTCATGTGAAGTTTGGTTTATATCCATTAATTAGTTTCTGAGAAAATCCACCTATTACCATATATGGAAATTAGCCACGTCCACTACAGCCATGATTTTAAACTGATTAGAAATCTTTGAAGGAATCTGATAGAGGGTCAGCCAAGGAACATCTATCTATCTATATATACTGCCTGACTCCCCTTTCGGGTATTACTGGCAGGTGCGCGTCTGTGCTGGAATAAAAACTGTTAGTCATTGGTTAGGGTGCCAAATTTTAAAAGTATTGTGAGTGTTAGATTAAAAGATCTGGTAAAACAATTTTGGTTATTCAGGGACGGCTCACTATCTGAAAAGAATCAAGACTCTTCTTGAATGCGGCAATATCGGGTTGCTGTATGATTGTTTCTGGTAGGCTGTTCCAAAGTATCACTGTATAAGGAAAAAAAGAATATTTAAAGTAGGAAGCATTTGTGTGGATCTGTCTAAAAGATTTTGTGTGCATATGTCGGGTGATCCTAACTGGTCTTTCAAGATAAGTTGGTATGGGTACTGCAACAAAACAATTCACAATTTTATAAAACATGGTGACTCTGGTGATGTCTCGTCTATATTGAAGAGTTTGCCAGCCAAGATCCTTCTGCATACAGGTGACACTGTCATAATGAGAAAAATTA
Organism: Fragum whitleyi; assembly: GCA_948146395.1. Lineage (NCBI taxonomy): Eukaryota > Metazoa > Mollusca > Bivalvia > Cardiida > Cardiidae > Fragum > Fragum whitleyi. The sequence continues at coordinate 21,488,519 of OX411546.1, read as the reverse complement.
TTTTGAATCCATCTTGCTGCTCTACGTTGTACTTTTTCTACTTTGTTGATATAGGATTTTGTGTAAGGGCTCCAAACAGTTGATGCATATTCTACCTGGGGTCTAACCAGTGTTTTGTATGCTGTTTCTCTGTTTCTGTGAAATTTGATTGGAATCCATCCAGTACTTTATGGGGAGAAGACTTTTAAAGTAAAAGTTTACGGACAGACGCCCACACGGACACCCCGCCATGACAATAGCCCGCTGGCCTTTCGGCCAGTGGAGCTAAAAATTAAAGGGGCCCGAAAATGTACTTTATTCCACTGGAGTGAAATATGTTGGGTACGAAAAGACACGGTGTATATATAGGCGAGTTCATTGTACATTTCATTGTCCATCTGATCTTAAATGTTTGTTACAAACTAAAATCAAAAATAGAGATAATTTAGTACAAAATCTGAAGGATGTGGGCGTATTTTACCTGTAAATCCCCGTTGGCAGCGGCGGTAGCAACCGACATGAAGGCTGCCATCTTTGATTGTTGTTGTAAATATCAAAATTCGTGACTGAGCAGTTTCGGTATTTTGATATCCAGTTATCTGTTAGTCCGTTAACGCACAAAAAAATGAAAGCGGTACCCCAACAAATCAAAAAAAAAATAATTGTAGATGATTCAGTCAATTTCCTGACCGCAGGCGAATCTGATTGGTGTCCTGTCAACTCGGACTGTTAAAAACTCGGCCTGCGTAAAACTCGGCCTATGTAAAACTCGGCCTATGTAAAACTCGGCCCGTCAAATCGGACTGTATATCACTTATATAGTGTTTAGCCTTGTAAACGGATATATTTACACACTAATCAGATAGTTAATCAATGTGTGCAATGTACTTAAAGTAGGTGCAAATTCACAATTGATGACGAAAAAATCTACGATCTTCATATTTAATAGGGGAGACCGGGGCTAGTTGATGCATTTTTCAGACTTTTTTCTACCACGTATGATCTGAATGGCATATTTTCATTGTCTTTGTATATGATTAAAGCCCTATTCTCCCTGCATTAAAACTGATAGAGAAATCATTGAATTGTGGTATATTTCTTCTATTTTTCATTATATTTCTTTGGCAGGTCGAGTGCATTAACTTGCCCCATGCATGGGGCAAGTTGATGCAACCCATGGGGCAAGTTGATGCATATTTTTTATTGACTTTATAAGTATATATGCGGTAGAAATATCAGTAAATTTGTCGTTTTCATGACCCGAAATGGTAATATGGTGCATTCTGGGTGGCCATATTAATCGAAGTCAAAATTGACTTAGAAGCCAATCCCAGCAAAAGATGTTGTAAATGGTAATAAAGGCGTTAAACGGTCAAACACTTTCAAAACTTTGTTTCTTTAACTTGTAAACACTTTAAATAGGAAAAAATATTCATCATAATTGGGCTGCCATGAGAAAACCAAGAATTTTTAAATGTGAAAACAAAGACGCACATCATCTTCGCGTGAACCATGAAGCTGGACAGCTCCTTTTCGCTCCATGGATAGAGCAATCCCTTGCACAGCCCAGGTTGTGTCAGACTTGGTCGGAAACCACATTGTTGGTTTTCTCACGAGGCGTCTCAATATGATCTTATGCAACGTTGAAAGCGCTCGGGCTTCAAGCAAATCAAACTTTCAAGCCTGCGCCCACAGTGTCTCTGTTCGGGTTGTATAGAGCCTTCGCTGAGCTTGTAACTTGTGGGCATTGTGCGATGTCATTTAAACAAGAGAATGTGCCCAATACATGTATAATTTAGTTAACTACCTAATAATTCCAGTATTCAACCAATAAACACTTGTTTTCCCGGAGATACGACGAAACACATTACACGTGTGTTCAGAGAAAACCCGGCTTACCGAGTAAGACACCAGAGTATGGTCATTCAGATGAACTTAGAAAGCATATGGCACCAGATTAACGTCAATGCGACGTTGTTCTGACGTAATCGTGACGTCAAGTGCCTACTGGGTCGTACTTCACCACATTACGAATTAATGTTAAGGTCAACAGGCTGATCTGAGTAACAATTGTGACAAATGTAAACGTTATGTTTTTCCACGTAGGTGCATTCTTCATTAGACCACTCCTGCAACCTTGTTGTTTTGTGCTTATGTAACGTTCTTCCCGTGAATACGATTTCATTATCCTGGCGTACCATATTTCCGTGAATGTTAATTAGAACTGTCACAAATTTTCAATCAGAGGGGAGGGGGGGCTTGTTTCAAACTTGTCATTTCTAAAACATCAGACAATCGTCAAAGTAGCATGAAAATTAAAGGTGAAATCATCATTTTTATTAAAGTAATTTGAATATTCATAAAACACCTATTCAAACCCACAATACTCATATTTCCGTGAATCCTAAGTTAAGCAGTTCCTTAAACACTACTGGAGTTATGTATGGCCTGAAAATTTAAGTCATAAGTCACATAATCATTTCTCATTTGGATATGGAAATTACAGATACAACGGGTCTTAATTTTGAGATTTACAGTATCCTAACACAACACATGTACTTAGAAATAAGGAGTTTTAGAGGATTTTAGAGTTTTACCGATTTCATGTGTTTTATGGTAATTTAGGGTTTTTTCACAGATGTTCATTTTTCTATATCATTCATCAAAATATAGTGTAATCATTACTGAAAATTACAGAAAGTAACTATAATTCATAATTCACGGAAATAGGGAACAACAGGATAACTCCTTGCTAAATAATATGTCTCGGTGTTTCTGTCCTATACGTTTTCTCACCATTTTGAAACGTAAAAAAATGTCAGTCTTACATTAAAGATCAATAAAGGTGGATATAGAAATGGCAAAATGTAATTGACAGTCGACTAGTGGGTCACTATTACGTACTGATTACGTATCGTATTATCTAGAAAGACAACGGGGCAAGTTGATGCATTGCATCAACGTGCCCCAGACCCATTGCATCAACTTGCCCCGACCACCCCCACGTGACATGAAGCAAGGTAGACAACTTGTGCAAAGCATTCCCTATAAAAAGAAGTTGTGATATTGAAAGTCGCACATTGAACTTCATGTGCGCATAATTGAATTATAAATAATCAAAAACTCATTTGAACCAAACGAAAATCTGCAAAAAACCGTAAAATTTACTTTCGTGTGTGAAAAACAACTATTCCACGCCAAATCCACAATTTTACTTTAAATTCCCCCACACACCCGGAGAAGATGGCGGCTGTCAAGGAGTTTCTAACATCGCATTGGTGTCGTCATATAAGACGTATTTATCTTTTAATTCCCAATGCATCAACTTGCCCCTGCATCAACTAGCCCCGGTCTCCCCTACTCTTATAACTTGTCATCTTCTTTTTTGCATAGAAAAAAATATTTTGAAAAACAAATTCGAATAAAAAAATGAATAAAGTAATTCAATTATATCCATTTTATCTCATATTAACACAAATGCCATATAATAGTAAAATAAGATTATTATTATTAAAAACCTTTTAAACAAGTGATTATTTATCTAAAAAAAGCACATAAGGTCCCAAAATATTTACATTGCATCGTCATACATGTACTAATATAAGATATAAACAGGCCGAGTTGACGGGCCGAGTTAACGGGCCGAGTTATTCACAGGCCGAATTGACTGTGAACCATCTGATTAGATAAAAAAAAAATTATTTCCCAATAAAAACAAGTTTGTTACCGCGGCAAATATTTTGAAAGCGTCCGCAAATATTAGTTCCATAAGAATTGAACAAATCTTATTCATTGTAGCTGCTATATCCGCTCCCCTTTTGCACGCCGGTGGCCCGAAATATCCCGGCAGTCGGAAGATAGTAGGCCTACATTGTATTTGTTTCATGTAGGTGTAAAACTAGAAATAATAATAATAGATCTAATCGCTCAATTTAGACTATATGAATCCACATCGCATAATCATACAGAGTGATTAGCCACGCCCTTGTGACTCCATATCTTAAACCGCTGAATGGGTGAAATAGCTTGGATAAAGTCCTGAAGCCATCATCTCTGTAGCGATGCATACTACTGACAGTAGGGTACATCTCATTTTCATAATGACGTATGTCCTTACTGGTATGAGTTAAAAATTAATTTTGATCTACCTACAGTGATCAATCTTGCCAAATTTAAGGCCCCTTTACACATTTTCAATGATTATTATAACGCGGCATTTTATTAAATTACAAGTTGTAGAAGTAGGGTAGTGGCATAGGCGTAACTAGGATAGTTTTGTTAATTATACGCACTCACTGAGAAGGCGGTCACCACAGGTTAGGCTATATATAGGCCTAAAGGTGATTTGTGGTCTGTGACAAAAAAATAAATGTCCCATCCGATCCCCTATGATCACGGATTTGAGCGACCCGAAAACATACATTTTATACAATAATATAGGGTTAATTCACGTTGTTGAGGGCGTTAACATTTGCAGAGACCTGAAAACTGATTTAACGCCTGAGTGCGAAGCACGAGGGCGGTAAACCTTTTTGAGGGTCTCTACAAATGTTAACGGCCGAAAAGGCGTGAATTGACGCTATCATTGCATAAAAGATAGAAAAGAGTATAAATTCGAACAAAACGATTGCGAAATAATTTCATAGAAACGATATAAAACCAGTTACAAACCAACTAATATGCCGTCATGAATTACACCGTCCATCTTGTTTATACCGTCGTTGGTAAATTCATGGCGTCACACAATTTAAAGCGGGTTTTAGAGCAACGTTTTTAGGTAAGCTCTATAAAGACAAGGAAACTGATAAAGTCTATAAGCCCAGACCGAGAATATTTAAATCAAAGAAAGCCGGGCGTTAACGGCACGTGAGTTAACTGATTAATCCACGTTTTCTCTCGTAAATGTCCGGGTTTTGTACTTTGACGTATGCCTATAACGACCCGAAAACATACATTTTATACAATACTGATACAAAGAAAAACTTTAAAGTACAGCTTGAATAAGCGACGTACCGACGCCCGTAAGCGTCCATGAAATCGCATAAGGAATCTTAGTCTTATGGACAACAAATCAGCCCTCAACCGCTCTAATAGTCGTCCAATGGTTGTCACTCAAGAAACGTTCTGACAAAGTTTCAATGAAATATGTCAGCTGGTCTTGGAGGAGATGTCTTTCGAACGATATTCAATGTGAATACGCCATCTCCTGCGACGCCCTTATTTACCGATATTTCAAAATTTTGCAAAGTATAGGGTACTTAGACGGGGTAGCATAAGGAAAATTCTGGCAAAGTTTCTTATGCACCGGCCCTGTTGTTTTGGAGGACATGACTTTCAAAGATCATTTCGATGTGGAAAAAATGACCTGCACTGCCACACCCACATAAATGGGAAGATAAAAATTTCGTGAACAAATTCTGGTAATGGTCACGGCCAAAAAAATTTGGGCAAAGTTGCATTAAAATTGGTCAACTCGGTGGTCAATGAGGAGATGCCGTTCGTGTTTTCGTGCTATCCACGAGTAAAGCCATAGGAGCCTTACGCGTTGATTTTTATTATATACGTATATAATTTTATCATAAATCTTGCTAAAAAAAAAAAAAAAAAAAAAAAAATCAGCGTGCAAGGTCCCTATGAGTAAAGCAACCAAAGTTTACGAAAAATATATATTGGTCCAATGCATTTATATACATTTATTAAGGGTCTCCGATTTCAGTAATTTGTTTCAAAAAATTATAATGAGCGAAAGCAATACTATATTTCAAAAGAAATCTAGTAATTTGTTATGATTTTGAAATGTCGTTGGTCTGTAATACATAGAGGATAATCGTTTTTTTAAGTGTAAGATTGATTTATATTTCATTGAGTGAACAACAAAAGCTATATTTTCTCGAGTGGCGAAAATATAGCTTTTGTTGTTCACTCAATGAAATATTAATCGATCTTACTCGAAAAAAAACCCCCGATTATTCTAATTCTTTAATGCAAAAATGAGACAAAATGTGAAATTTCTAGGACATATTTTCGTAAAGCGCGTCATTTTGCGCGAGATTTCTATGCAACGTTCATTGTGACGTCACTTATTTCGCCCCGCATAGATGACGTCAGATAGGATGAAATGCACAAAAGCAGGGTATAAGTTTTTGATAATTTCACTGCTTTTGTGGTGAGTTTATCAAGTGATAATCTACCGTTATTTCTCGATAAACCACCGAAAAGCATTAAAGAATTTCTGATAATCTTTAGAGATTAACGGTTACCGTTATCTGTAGACCCGTATTTACAACGCGAAACGGACACATGTATAATAGCGACAAGTATCTTTCGCGAATCATTTTGGACGCCCTTAAGCATGCAATTTCAGAAGATGTCATTATTTAAATTGAAGTTCAAATAACAGACATAACCTGTAACCAGCCTATATGATGCGATTTTAACCTACGCGGATACGGCTATGTTGCCATTTCCGCCTAGGTTCAAATCCCGCCATAGTCAAAAATACCATTTTCTCTACTTTGATTGAAAAAAATAGACAGATGTCGCTGTCGCAGATGAGAGAGATATAGATATCAAAAGAATAACATAATAACGATCATGCATATAGACGTTTCTAACCATAAATAAAAAAGCTGTCTACCTTCTTGTTTCAAAGAAGACGCTTAATTTTCACTATTTGTTTCTATGCTAAAAAGACTTGGCAGAACAGAACCAAAATAATAAGATACCCGGGGCATGATATGAAAATTTGCTGTATATCCACCTAATCATATATACCAAATATTCAAAACTATCTGTCTTCTAACTTCAGGGAAAACATGTTTTAACGCCTGTTCCTTATTTTCTTTGTCAAGTGGTGTGCATCCGGACGAAAGCGGAGTCCATATATGATTACAACAGTATGTTATGAACAAACATGGTTGTCCAGTAGATGATGGAACATAACAATTGTAAAGGCTGTTTGTCTTCAGGTTTCAGAGAAGAAGAGTATCAAAGGTATAGTTCTTTGTCTCTGCGATAACACGGATGCGCCTAGCCATAGCCCAAATATAATCCTATGTACATGACATGATTAAACTTTCTGGAGAGCTGCTAGATGGTGGTGCATACTGATATCGAAAACCATCTAGTGCCAGGAAGGAAGCTTTTTTTAATCATGACAAGTAATTCCATTTGCCAGTCTCCCTTTTTGGCCGTATCAACCAGACACTAGTATTAGCTCATCCAAGTTTCACCACCATTTACCCTCCGGTTTAGGAGCGGAAGGTGTTAAAAGGCGATCGCAATAGCTCACTTAGAGCTACAACTTATTCCTGAAATTTTGATTGGTATTTAGATATAGGCGTAGCATTTAAAAATCTTTAATCACCATCATCTACTAAACCACAAGACAAAATTCGATTAAAATTGACACGAGCGTTGATTTGGTTGACAGTTCTCAAAACGTGGTATAATATGAACACACGCAAAAAAATATGAAAGTCACCTACAGTCTGATTTAAGAGAATGAGTTTATCAAAGATATCGATCTTTGTTTCATGGGAATGCGCCCAGGCGAAGTCCAAATATTACCCAAATAGTATGATATAGACAAACGCCACTTACGTGGTAGAGGCTCATTAGATGATTGTACGTAAAACATATAAAAACTTTTTTTAAGTATAGTTTCAGAGACGATTACAAAAATATACTATTAGTTCATTTTTTTCTAAGCTAAATCAGATGCGCTCAGGCGGAGTTTAAATATAACCTTAGGTATATGATACGAACAAACTTCATGGAGGTCTACTAGATGGTGATACATACCAATATCAATAGCCACCTGTTTTCGAGGAAGATTTTTTTTAAAAATATTTTTTTTCGTTCCCCCTTTCTGTCGTTGCAACCAGGGTTATTGGAGAATAGAATTCAATCATATACACAACATTTGTCTAGTCTTCATCGCGAATTACATACTGGTTTAGGAACAGAAGATGATTAGAAGGCTTGTGAAATATTTTCTCATTCCCACCTTTCTGTCATTGCAACGAGAGTTATGGGAGAATAGAATTCAATCCTATACACACCATTTGTCCAGTCTTCATCGCGAATTACATACTGGTTTAGGAACAGAAGATGATTAGAAGGCTTGTGAAATATTTTCTCATTCCCACCTTTCTGTCATTGCAACGAGAGTTATGGGAGAATAGAATTCAATCCTATACACACCATTTGTCCAGTCTTCATCGCGAATTACATACTGGTTTAGGAACAGAAGATGATTAGAAGGCTTGTGAAATATTTTCTCATTCCCACCTTTCTGTCATTGCAACCAGAGTTATGGGAGAATAGAATTCAATCCTATACACACCATTTGTCCAGTCTTCATCGCGAATTACATACTGGTTTAGGAACAGAAGATGATTAGAAGGATTGTGAAGTGCGGACGGCGGACATTGAACGACCACAAAAGCTCTCATAGCCATAGATAAATTTTATACCTGAAATTTTGATCAAGGAATCAAAATATTGGGATAGAATTTTGAAACGTTTAGACTTTAATCATCATCACCTCCCGAACCACAAGACCAAATTGAATTAAAATTGACATGAGCATCTCTTTGGGTGACCGTCCTCAAAATCTGTTCTATAAATTTTGGTAGGCCCTACACCAATATATTGCGGCGTGTCGAGGTTATTATCCCCCGCCGATGAGATCATCGGGGGGGGGGGGGGGCATTATTGTTTTTGCCATGTCCGTCCGTCCGTCCGTTCGACATTCGTTTCCGCGCTATTTCTTGAAAACTATAGACCGGATTTCAATGAAACTTGGCACACAGCTTCACTACAATGAGGACATGCGCATATCGTCTGGGTTACCCGGTTCGACCGTCGAATAAGAGTTACTGCCCCTGACTGTTTAAGCCATATACATACATAGTGATATTCGTTTCCGCGATATTTCTTGAAAACTGTAGACTTGATTTTAATGAAACTTGGCACACAGCTTCACTACAATGAGGACATGCGCATATCGTCGGTGTAACCCGGTTCGACCGCCGAATTTAGAGTTACTGCCCCTGACTGTTTAAGCCATATACATACAAAGTGATATTCGTTTCCGCGCTATTTCTTGAAAACTATAGACTGGATTTCAATGAAACTTGGCAAACAGCTTCACTACAATGAGGACATGCGCATATCGTCGGGGTAACCCGGTTCGACCGCCGAATTTAGAGTTACTGCCCCTGACTGTTTAAGCCATATACTTACAGATTGATATTCGTTTCCGCTTTATTTCTTGAAAACTATAGACCGGATTTCAATGAAACTTGGCACACAGCTTCACTACTATGAGGACATGCGCATATCGTCGGGGTTACCCGGTTCGACCGTCGAATTTAGAGTTACTGTTTAAGCCATATACATACAGAGTGATATACGTTTCCGCGCTATTTCTTGAAAACTATAGACAAGATTTAATTGGCACACAGCTTCACTACAATGAGGACATGCGCATATCGTCGGAAATCCCCGTTTCGACCGTCGAATTTAGATTTACTGCCCCTGACTGTTTAAGCCTTATGCATACAGAGTGATATTCGTTTCCGCGCTATTTCTTGAAAACTATAGACCAGATTTCAATGAAACTTGGCACACAGCTTCACTACAATGAGAACATGCGCATATCGTCGGGGTAACCCGGTTCGACCGTCGAATTTAAATTTACTGCCCCTGACTGTTTAAGCCATATACATACAGAGTGATATACGTTTCCGCGCTATTTCTTGAAAACTTTAGACCAGATTTCAATGAAACTTTGCAAACAGCTTCACTACAATGAGGACATGCGCACATCGTCGGGGTTACCCGGTTCGACCGTCGAATTTAGAGTAACTGCCCCTGACTGTTTAAGCCATATTCATACAGATTGATATTCGTTTCCGCGCTATTTCTTGAAAACTATAGACCGGATTTCAATGAAACTTGGCACACAGCTTCACTACAATGAGGACATGTGCATATCGTCTGGGTTACCCGGTTCGACCGTCGAATTTAGAGTTACTGCCCCTGACTGTTTAAGCCATATACATACAAAATGATATTCGTTTCCGCGATATTTCTTGAAAACTGTAGACTTGATTTTAATGAAACTTGGCACACAGCTTCACTACAATGAGGACATGCGCACATCGTCGGTGTTACCCGGTTCGACCGCCGAATTTACAGTTACTGCCCCTGACTGTTTAAGCCATATACATACAAAGTGATATTCGTTTCCGCGCTATTTCTTGAAAACTATAGACCAGATTTCAATGAAACTTGGCACACAGCTTCACTACAATGAGAACATGCGCATATCGTCGGGGTAACCCGGTTCGACTGTCGAATTTAAATTTACTGCCCCTGACTGTTTAAGCCATATTCATACAGAGTGATATACGTTTCCGCGCTATTTCTTGAAAACTTTAGACCAGATTTCAATGAAACTTTGCAAACAGCTTCACTACAATGAGGACATGCGCACATCTTCGGGGTTACCCGGTTCGACCGTCGAATTTAGAGTAACTGCCCCTGACTGTTTAAGCCATATTCATACAGATTGATATTCGTTTCCGCGCTATTTCTTGAAAACTATAGACCGGATTTCAATGAAACTTGGCATACAGCTTCACTACAATGAGGACATGTGCATATCGTCTGGGTTACCCGGTTCGACCACCGAATTTAGAGTTACTGCCCCTGACTGTTTAAGCCATATACATACATAGTGATATTCGTTTCCGCGATATTTCTTGAAAACTGTAGACTGGATTTCAATGAAACTTGGCACACAGCTTCACTACAATGAGGACATGCGTATCTGGTCGGGGTTACCCGGTTCGACCGCCGAATTTAGAGTTACTACCCCTGACTGCTTAAGCCATATACATACAGATTGATATTCGTTTCCGCGCTATTTCTTGAAAACTATAGACCGAATTTCAATGAAACTTGACACAGCTTCACTACTATGAAGACATGCGCATATCGTCGGGGTTACCCGGTTCGACCGTCGAATTTAGAGTTACTGCCCCTGACTGTTTAAGCCATATACATACAGAGTGATATACGTTTCCGCGCTATTTCTTGAAAACTATAGACCAGATGTCAATGAAACTTGGCAAACAGCTTCACTACAATGAGGACATGCGCATATCGTCGGGGTTACCCGGTTCGACCGTCGAATTTAGAGTAACTGCCCCTGACTGTTTAAGCCATATTCATACAGATTGATATTCGTTTCCGCGCTATTTCTTGAAAACTATAGACCGGATTTTAATGAAACTTGGCACACAGCTTCACTACAATGAGGACATGCGCATATCGTCTGGGTTACCCGGTTCGACCGTCGAATTAGAGTTACTGCCCCTGACTGTTTAAGCCATATACATACATAGTGATATTCGTTTCCGCGATATTTCTTGAAAACTGTAGACTTGATTTTAATGAAACTTGGCACACAGCTTGACTACAAAGAGGACATGCGCATATCGTCTGGGTTACCCGGTTCGACCGCCGAATTTACAGTTACTGCCCCTGACTGTTTAAGCCTTATACATACAGAGTGATATACGTTTCCGCGATATTTCTTGAAAACTATAGACCAGATTTCAATGAAACTTATCACACAGCTTCACTACAATGAGGACATGCGCATATCGTCGGGGTTACCCGGTTCGACCGCCGAATTTAGAGTTAACGCCCCTGACTGTTTAAGCCATATACATACTGATTGATATTCGTTGCCGCGCTATTTCTTGAAAACTATAGACCGGATTTCAATGAAACTTGGCACACAGCTTCACTACTATGAGGACATGCGCATATCGTCGGGGTTACCCGTTTCGACCGTCGAATTTAGAGTTACTGCCCCTGACTGTTTATGCCTTATACATACAGAGTGATATTCGTTTCCGCGCTATTTCTTGAAAACTATAGACCAGATTTCAATGAAACTTGGCACACAGCTTCACTACAATGAGGACATGCGCATATCGTCGGGGTAACCCGGTTCGACCGTCGAATTTAGAGTTACTGCCCCTGACTGTTTAAGCTATATACATACAGAGTGATATTTGTTTCCGCTCTATTTCTTGAAAACTATAGACCAGATTTCAATGAAACTTGGCAAACAGCTTCACTACAATGAGGACATGCGCATATCGTCGGGGTTACCCTGTTCGACAGTCGAATTTAGAGTTGCTGCCCCTGACTGTTTAAGCCATATACATACAGAGTGATATACGTTTCCGCGCTATTTCTTGAAAACTATAGACCAGATGTCAATGAAACTTGGCAAACAGCTTCACTACAATGAGGACATGCGCATATCGTCGGGGTTACCCGGTTCGACCGTCGAATTTAGAGTAACTGCCCCTGACTGTTTAAGCCATATTCATACAGATTGATATTCGTTTCCGCGCTATTTCTTGAAAACTATAGACCGGATTTTAATGAAACTTGGCACACAGCTTCACTACAATGAGGACATGCGCATATCGTCGGGGTTACCCGTTTCGACCGTCGAATTTAGAGTTACTGCCCCTGACTGTTTAAGCCATATACATACATAGTGATATTCGTTTCCGCGATATTTCTTGAAAACTGTAGACTTGATTTTAATGAAACTTGGCACACAGCTTGACTACAAAGAGGACATGTGCATATCGTCTGGGTTACCCGGTTCGACCGTCGAATTTACAGTTACTGCCCCTGACTGTTTAAGCCATATACATACAAAGTGATATACGTTTCCGCGCTATTTCTTGAAAACTATAGACCAGATTTCAATGAAACTTGGCAAACAGCTTCACTACAATGAGGACATGCGCATATCGTCGGGGTTACCCGGTTCGACCGCCGAATTTAGAGTTAACGCCCCTGACTGTTTAAGCCATATACATACAGATTGATATTCGTTTCCGCGCTATTTCTTGAAAACTATAGACCGGATTTTAATGAAACTTGGCACACAGCTTCACTACTATGAGGACATGCGCATATCGTCGGGGTTACCCGTTTCGACCGTCGAATTTAGAGTTACTGCCCCTGACTGTTTATGCCTTATACATACAGAGTGATATTCGTTTCCGCGCTATTTCTTGAAAACTATAGACCAGATTTCAATGAAACTTGGCACACAGCTTCACTACAATGAGGACATGCGCATATCGTCGGGGTAACCCGGTTCGACCGTTGAATTTAGAGTAACTGCCCCTGACTGTTTAAGCTATATACATACAGAGTGATATTTGTTTCCGCTCTATTTCTTGAAAACTATAGACCGGATTTCAATGAAACTTGGCACACAGCTTCATTACAAAGAGGACATGCGCATATCGTCGGGGTTAACCGGTTCGACCGCCGAATTTAGCGTTACTGCCCCTGACCGTTTAAGCCATATACATACAGAGTGATATTCGTTTCCGAGCTATTTCTTGAAAACTATAGGTTGATGTAGATAAAAGATAACCTGTACCCAAGTTTGATAATAACTCCATTGACAATGAAAATATGTTCGGCGGGGGATATCAATTCAACGAATTTGCTTGTTTATTTATTTATTTATTTTTATTTAATTTTTTTTTTTGGGGGGGGGGGTTGGGGGGTTACAGTCTATCAAAATCGTGATCGGATGAAAAATGTGTATTTCTCAATATGTTATATAGTGGAAACTTCGAAAATCATTTTCTCAGAATGTAACTGATGGGTTTCATTGGTATGATCCGTGCGTGACCCGTTATCATGCAGCCAAAAAATATTGTCATTGGATGAAAAATAGGTATTTTATGGGCGGAGGTCATTTCTCTACATGTTATATAGTGGAAACTTTGAAAATCAATTTCAACATCCGTAGAACCCAAAATATCTAAATGTTTTAATCAAAACTTTGATTTGCTGTTACAAGAACTTCAAGTCTGTGAAGCGACTCAAGCCATTCATGGCTTTTTAATTTCCAATTTCAAAATCTTTGATATTGCAAGTCAAGAGCTCAAATGTAATGTTTACAAGTGCACAGTGCAAATCTATTGTAAGTGCTTATAAATAAGCACTGACAATAGTTTTGTGCTAACACCCGGATTTTCATCTTCGCAATGTAAGTCACATAGTGGAGCAAGAACCCTCTGCTTGCGAACATGCCCGATTTTACCCCTTTCATAACATATTTGTGAGGTAGACGACCTTCTGAGTTGTCAGATTTTGATTTTTTTCTTAAACTTTAAACTGTCTGAACGCGTTTTAGTTTCTGTCTCGCGTTATCAAATTTCGGAACATTGTCCGATGTCGCTTTCCGGAAATCTAATCGCACGTGCTGCAGATTACCCAGAAGTCAACGTTTTTGTAGACGATAAAATGGCTGGCGTTGACATGAAAAGGGCGCGAAAGTCTTCAGATAACTGTTAAATATTATTCCAATACAGTATTTATAATATTCTAGTTTAGTATAGAGTGTAAAGGATTGCCAAATAAAATGTAACATGAAAGTGAAAAAGGAAATCGGTTCTCTATTCATATTGACTGTGTATGTATTTGACTTTATTGGTCTTTGACATAATTAAACATTGAAATGTTATGATTAGGAATATTTCGTGTATTATGATTGTGTGCACCTTTATGTTTATTCAGTTTCAAGAAGATCTAGATCTAATTTTAATTTAAGAACTTTGGCAGTTTTTTAAATGCTAAAATGACTGATAGAGTAGTTTTAAACGTCCTCAAATGTGCTAACTCCTAATTTCTGCTGTATAAAACAGGGTGTTTCTTTGCAAGGTATGTTTTGTTTGCTTTAAGTTTCTGTGAACCTGTTTTGTTAACATAAATATTGTGGTTGCAGTTTGTTAACCCTGGTCATGGTGAATAAAACATTTGGAAAATTGCCTATTTTAATCTGAAATTCTGAATGCTGAAAACACTGCACGCATGCACAAATTGAGTAAGTAGGCTCATGTGATTTGAAATAATAGTTCTTTAAGGAGAAACTCAGACGGAATAGACTAAAATCAGATTGCTCATAATTGTGTGCAGGATGATCTTCATTTATTCCTCCTTTCAAAGTAGGGTTATTCTGATACCAGCATAGGCGTATCTAAGACTTTGAAATTTATACGCACTCGGAAGGAAACAATCAAGAGTAAATAGGAGAAAGGCGATATGAGAACTGTGACAAAAGATGAAAGCCCTCCGTCCGATCCCTTTTCATGATTTGAGCGTTGGGGAATAATCATAGTACTGAAACTACAGCTTGAATAAGATGTAGTTTCGATTCTATGATCATTCATCAACGATATTTTTCCACAGGGGAATTATTTCTTGTACGCACTTGCGTAAATTGCATAATGGGAGCTACGCCCTTGCGAGCATGACAAGGGTTAAAACTTGATCAAAGTGCTGAAAAACACTACAGTCATGCACTACTTGTGAGTTGATATTAATTTAGAAAACATATTTTTGAACTTTTATGGTTTAAAAAAGCCAATCAGTTGTAAAAGACTACGATTAGACTGCGCATAATTTCTTCATGTGCCCAAATGTTGAAAGTTTGCATCAAAATGGATTGTTTAAATGACGAGAAAGTCACCCTGAAATTGAAGTCAGTAACGTCATTGACCCGAATGACCGAATGATATATTCAATCTCTGACTCAAAGCAGCACATATTGTGACACTTTCAAATTACTCTTTTTGCTTTAGAGTGTTGCATGCAGTGATGAGAGACATGGAAAAACAGCGCTAGTTAATGCGCAAACAGAGATTTTATAAATATTTGATGATGTTGTCATCCTGTGTTTGATAGGAAATTGTTTGGTTGTGTACTCTTTGATGGCAGAAGTTAGAAAACTTCTGCTGGTTTTTTTTTATTGAAATCTGCCTTGTGTTCGGGATGACTAAAGGGTGCAAACTGGTTGCAAATTATACCCAGCTTGCAAGTTCACTTGCATGCAAAGTGGGGTATAATTTGCAAACAGTGCGAACAGTTTGTTCTGTTGTGTCATCCTAACCACAGGGCAGGTGATTGACTTAAATTTATCATTGATACAAATAGATGGGATAGCCTTGCAATATAAATTTCTCGATATAAATGTGATAAACCTATGTTGTGGGTATTCATTTGAATGGATTCATTGAGACAAGTCAAATGAGGTCCCACAACATGAGGTTTCAATGAGAAATATAAAGTTTAAAATAGGATAACTAGATGCATTTGTGTGAGTTATGCCCCTTTGTTAAAGATGTTACAACACTAGTGCAAGGTCCCAAATTTGTGACAAGGGAGATAACTAGAACAGAGCTTAAGAAATGAGAATAACTTATTTGTTATCCCCCTTTCATAGATTTTATTCAATTTGCTACCAAAGCAATAGAAATATTTTTTGAAGTATCATATATGAAAGCTTAGCACAGTCACTCAAATTGTCATTCTGGCTTTAGGTTGATTACACACACAGCAGGTTATGAGACCATCAGCGTAATGATCAAAAGGTGGCAAGTTCGATTCTAGGAAGTGCGCTCAGGCCACCAATCTTTGTTCTTCCATTTGCCCATGCATTTGGTATTGGCACAGTTGTTTTCACTAAGAAGTCAAATCAAAAGGAATTAAAGCAAGTTGCTGATTATTTCAAAATTAATGTCTAGTAAATAAATTCAAAACTCATGATTATTGCTTGTAATCATATAGGCACTTTCAACAGTGTTATGTTCAGCCAATATTTTGTTCTCTTTTTTTCGTATGTATGGGCTTCAATGCCGCTTTTAACAATCTTTCAGTCGTATGGAGATGGCTGGAGCACCTAACAATGGTTTCCTAGTACTTCTCACATCAGTGCAACCATTACATCCTTTCCTAGCCTTCCAGCTACTATCCCACAATTATCAACTCATTGGTGGGAAAAGTTTGAAAGGATGAGTGCCACTGGCAGGCGTTGAACTCTGGACCTCTTGAATGATAGTCTGCTTGGCTACCAATAGTTTGTTCACAATCCATATGCTTAACACAGATAATTCCTGCTACGGTAGGAGAAATAGACAAAGATCAACTTGCACCACTGTGCAGTCTGATCACTATTCCACCTGATTTTCCTTTTTAAACCAGAGAAGTTTAAAAATTTAGTTTTCCAAATGAAATACTGTCCCACTTTTAATGTCATTTCAGCACTTTGATTGTAATGTAACTTTGCCAAGGTTTTTATTTAGCATAACAAGGGTTAACAACTGACCTCCTTTGAATTTGGAACAGACCAAAAGTTGTTTTCTTGTAATTGGTTAAGTTTAAGACAATCTAGGATGCAGTGGGAATTAGATTGTCATTGTTCATTGGTTAAAATGAAGATGAATGTCGGCTTAATTCAATTTTATAATCATCGGGAGATTTTCAAAATAAAACTTCCGATTAAATTGGTCTGCGCATTCAGAAATAAGATCCCCAAAGTGTTTCCTTACATGAAAACTTTGGTCCTATCTACAAAAAGGGGGTTCAAATTTTTATGTCAAAATTTAACTCTTGCCTATCTTTCAAAATTCGAGACTTCCAAATTGAAGGAGATTGAAGATTGCAATGAATGAAATTTGAATTAATTTAATCCTAGTTGATTTGATTAGATTTCGTGCATTCTGATTGCCTGAAAAATTGGTTTTATTTCTCAATGAAATTAAGGTATGATTACGCAGCCAATTTCTTTGCTTTTGCAAAAAGTAGACCCAAATGAAGTTTCTTCATTGTTGACAAATCTTTACATATTTTGCTTCATGGTATTAAATTTTAAGATACAAAGAGATTATTTGTTGACTTCGTAGATTTATGAAACTAAAAACCTAATCAAACTCATATATGAATCTACTTCGCGTTTTTGTACAGTACGCCTGTCCTGTGTAGTGGAAAAAGAAGTGTTTTTTTTCAAACATAGAGTATTAAATCATTTGGCCGTAAAATTGTAGAACTGAAACAGAGTTTAGAGAGTTAACAGTTTATAATTGTTGGTACTTGACACTGTAATAGATGCTACGTTCATATGAGTCAAGAGAAAACCGAGAAGTTGTTATCCTCATTACAAAATTGATCCTTTCATTCCCCCAATAAAAGTTATACCCTCTATAGTTACTATGACTAAGGGCATGCATCTAGCAGAGGGGGGAGGGGGGGGTCAGGGGTCAGAACAAGTAGGATTGAATAAGTTCCAGAGCAACAAATAGAGGTTTTTTTCTGGATTTTAGAAAAGTATTTCAATAATAATAGCCCAAACATTATGTTGTTGTGCTCATTGAAATGGTCTCGTCAAGACGATTCCAATGAGTACCCACAACATAAGGTTTCATTGAGAAATAAAGATTTGAGACTGGCTTTACCCCCTCTTATCTGTACCTATTCAAAGATCAGACTGCGCATAATTTGCAGTCTGATCTTTGTCTTACTACTCTTCCAGCTAAAACAAGAATATTCTAAATTTAGCCTGACAAGGGTTAAAGCATTTCCAGTTGATGACATTGGTTGATTACAAAATGGTGTTTGACAAATAATCTTTTGATAGCGATCATCTCCAGGGATGAATATTCATAAAGTAGATCATATCATGATCTCCCTGGTTTGTCAACCTTATTCGTCATTATTGCGATTAATTCAATATCTGTCTCAAAGGGGTATTTGAATCTGCAACCCTGCTCAGTCTTTAACCTGATTGTCAAGCTGAACTCTAAATATTCTTGCTTTGACAAGGGGTATAGACATAGATCAGCCTGCACATGTGCCCAGCCTGATTTTTGTCTAGTCTGCCAGTATTTCCTTGTAAAGTCAGAATATTTTGAAAATAATATTTTCAAAATAATCATTGAATCACAATTGGGTATTAGAAATCTTAGGGAAATTACGGTTATTTAAGAGATATCACAAAAGATAGAAATATTTTTTCAAGAAAACATGTGCAACAACTGTGGATGCCACTTAGGTTCTATTTTAAGCTTATTAAAAAAACTTGTCAAAATTGCATTAAAATCAAAGTGCTATAAATACTGGATGCACTTTTTGTGAATTAGTGTTAAATTATCCCCTGCCATTTGGCAAAGGGGATATAGTAATGGTCTCTGTCTGTCATTCCGTCACTAAACTTGTCTGAAGCATATCTCACAAGGTATAAAAGCTATCAACTTGAAATTTTATAGGTGGATAGCTCTAATGGAGAAGTGAAAGTAAACTAGCTATCATCTTGAAATTTTATAGAGAAGAAGTGCAGTGCACAAGAACCACGACTCTTGATTGCATAATTTTGGAGTTTTTGCCCTTTGTTATTTTAAACTTTTTCTCGGGCTGTAACAACACAACAAAATGTGAAATTTTGTCTTGCTCTTTTTTGCACAATATTTGGTAATATTCAATTTTGCATCGATCAGCATGAATTCACAAGTCTAAAACTTGCCAACAAAAGCAATTTCTTCCAAGAGATTTTCAATATGGCTTTACTGATTGCTTATTGGCCAGTAAAAACATTTGTAAATATATTCTAAAAACATGTCAGGAAACAAGAATTATATATACTTAATCCTCGTCTCCAGACTAGGCTGACTTCTTGTTTTTCCAAACTGATTGCTAAGTGATTAACTGTAATCAGTGACTCAGGCAAACGTGACTCTTGCATTTTATTGGTTATTCTTATGATAACATCTTGGCTACATATACAGGTATTTTCAAAATTATGGGTAGACTTTTAGTAGGACTTTGGAGATGGAGATTTAGATTTAGATTGTTAAAATGGGTTAGGAAATTAACTTTAACTTTGTTAGTGCTTGTCTATTACTGTAATATTACCATGCAGAAGAATGTGTTCTACATCATTAAAAGGAATATACAGAAACGAAAACTGGACTTTATCACTTTATCACCTCTCATGCCAAGCGAGATTTGATGAAGTATTGGGTAAAATGGAGTATTCCCCAACTCCAAACCCAACCATAAGTGTGATCAGGGAAAAGACCCTCTGTCACAGAACTCTTGATGAGGAAACTCAGTACCTAAGAATCCTTTATCTATAAAAGTCAGTTTACTATCAAGCTTTGATGTTGGGGGGTTGGCCATGTCCGACATGGCTCTTTTTTGAATTGTTACTTATAAACTTGATATTAAAAAGAAAAATTAATAAGGCTGTAATATGGACTAGGATCGGATTGATCTTTTCCCTTTCTCCCCTGCCCAAGCAAGTTTTCTCTGAAAACAGAAAACCTCCATATTCATTTAGATAAATGAAATTACCTTGGAATTCATTTAGCAGATTTAGCGAGATATAATTGCCTCTTATTTGGACATAATTTCCTCCAAACAATCAGTTTAGAGAAAAAATGCTCAAATTGGAGGAATAAAAATAGACAACATATAATATTCATGAACAGATTTTTTTTATAAACTAAATTAGGTACTGATAAAGAACTGGTTGCTCATTTTTAGCTCACCTTATCACAAAGAGCTCATGATGAGCTATTGTGGTAGCTATCAGGCATATCCCTCAACAGGCTTCCAGCGTCCATCAATATCTTGTGTGCAATATAGAGGTCATGTATGGAAAAAGAAAGGAGGCCTAGGTTCAAACCTTTAAATAAATGTCTTGGCTTCATACTAAGGCCTTATTTCTGGCTCAAATGACTTAAAACTAAAAGTTAGAATTTTTTGCATTCTTGAAAATTTTGATATGTTTTAAGTAAGGAGCTTGGCATATTGAGACAATTGTAATACTTCAGGTGACTTGTGTGATTTTGAAATTAGGAGCTTTAATCACAATTTCCTTGTAACCACTCTAGTCTTAAGGAGCGTAGGACGATTGCCCTCCCGGACGATTGCCCTCCCGGATGATTGCCCCCCGGACAATTGCCCTCCTGGACAATTACCCTCCAGGACAAATGCCCTCCCGGACAATTGCCATCCCCTTTTTAGCTCACCTGAGCACGAAGTGCTCAAGGTGAGCTATTGTGGTTAGGTGGATGTCCGTCGTCCGTCGTGCGTCGTGCGACGTGCGTCGTGCGTCGTGCGACGTCCGTCGTCAACATTTGCCTTGTATGCACTCTAGAGGCCACATTTTTGGCCAGATCAACCTGAAATTTGGTCACAATGATTGTCTTGATAAAATCTCGGACGAGTTTGAAATTGGGTCAACTGGGGTCAAAAACTAGGTCACAGGGTCAAATCTTAGAAAAACCTTGTATGCACTCTAGAGGCCACATTTTTGGCCAGATCAACCTGAAATTTGGTCACAATGATTGTCTTGATAAAATCTCGGACGAGTTTGAAATTGGGTCAACTGGGGTCAAAAACTAGGTCACAGGGTCAAATCTTAGAAAAACCTTGTATGCACTCTAGAGGCCACATTTTTGGCCAGATCAACCTGAAATTTGGTCACAATGATTGTCTTGATGAATTCTCGGACGAGTTCGAAATTGGGTCAACTGGGGTCAAAAACTAGGTCACAGGGTCAAATCTTAGAAAAACCTTGTATGCACTCTAGAGGCCACATTTTTGGCCAGATCAACCTGAAATTTGGTCACAATGATTGTCTTGATGAAATCTCGGATGAGTTCGAAATTGGGTCAACTGAGGTCAAAAACTAGGTCACAGGGTCAAATCTTAGAAAAACCTTGTATGCACTCTAGAGGCCACATTTTTTGTCTGATCAACCTGAAATTTGGTCACAATAATTGTCTTGATGAAATCTCGGACAAGTTTGATATTGGGTCAACTGGGGTCAAAATCTAGGTCACGGGGTCAAATCTTAGAAAAACCTTGTACCCACTGTAGAGGCCACATTTTTTGTCTGATCAACCTGAAATTTGGTCAGAATAATTGTCTTGATGTAATTTTTGACAAGTTCAAATTTGGGTCAACTAGGGTCAAAAACAAGGTCATGGGGTCAAATCTTAGAAAATCGTGTACCCACTCTAGAGGCCACAATTTTTGTCCAATCAACCTGAAATTTGGTCACTTTTTTTGTCTTCATGACATCTCTGACGAGTTCGAAATTAGGTCAACTAGGGTCAAAAACTAGGTCACAGGGTCAAATCTCAGAAAAACCTTGTATGCACTGTAGAGGCCACATTTTATGTCTGATCAACCTGAAATTTGGTCACAATAATTGTCTTGATGTAATTTTTGACAAGATCAAATTTGGGTCAACTAGGGTCAAAAACAAGGTCATGGGGTCAAATCTTAGAAAATCTTATACCTACTCTAGAGGCCACAATTTTTGTCCAATCAACCTGAAATTTGGTCACAATTTTTGTCTTAATGACATCTCAGATGAGTTCAAAATTGGGTCAACTGGGGTCAAAAACTAGGTCACAGGGTCAAATCTTAGAAAAACCTTGTACCCACTGTAGAGGCCACATTTTTTGTCTGATCAACCTGAAATTTGGTCACAATAATTGTCTTGATGAAATCTCAGAAAAATTTGAAATTTGGTCAAATGGGGTCAAAAACTAGGTCACGGGGTCAAATCTTAGAAAAACCTTGTACCCACTTTAGTGGCCTCATTTTTAGCCCGATCAACCTGAAATTTGGTCAGAAAGATTGTCTTGATGTAATCTCTGACAAGTTCAAAATTGGGTCAAATAAGGTGAAAAAAAAGTCATGGGGTCAAATCTTAGAAAATCTTGTACCCACTCTAGAGGCCACAATTTTTGTCCAATCAACCTGAAATTTGGTCACAATTTTTGTCTTCATGACATCTCAGACGAGTATGAAATAGGGTCAAAATTGGGTCACAATGCTTATTTTGAAGAAATTTTGGATGAGTTTAGAAATAGGTCTGCCAATACCAAATCTAGGTCAGGGGATAACATCTTAAAAAAAAATCTTAAAAAAAACTTGTATGCACTCTGAAAGTCACTTTTTTTTACCAATCAACCAGAAAATTAGTATAATTGAATATTTGTACATTACAGAACATTCAAGAATCAAATGAGTACTAGGTCATTCTATAAAATCTGTATTCTCCTTTTTTTATATTTTCAGATTCAGATGAACCACACTTAAAGCCAAGACGGAATTTTTTCACATCATTTTCTTTATGTATTTATCACTGTACCCGAGTAGTCCATTACCATTGCCTCAGTAAAAAAGTCTGTTTTTTACATCTTAAAAGGAGGTTCTATGAATTACAAAATTAAAGTTGAATTTTAATCTACCTGTTTTAGAGGCAATGTTACATAACAGATGTATTTTCTTTATCATTAACATAAAAACTTGTACAAAATTATGTATAGTTATATTTCAACGATAAAGAAAAAACATGTCAGACGTCAACCCGTACCAGGTGAGTGTTAAAAACTGCTTCAAATTTTGTTTGAAATAAAATTCACTGTATCATTATTTTGTAATCATTTGTATGATGTATAAATTGATTACAGGAAGTGATACTGACCAACAGAAAATCAACTCACCTGTGCATCAGAAGGGCCTCAGACTTGGTCATATCGCCTTGTTGATAACGTTTTCCCTGATATCTATCATTGCTATTGATTCTGTTTTATTTTTTTGGCCAAATTAAGAATAATTAATTCAACAGTTATTTTCTAAATATATTCCTACTATAAATGTTTCCCATGATAAAACAATCAAAGAGACTTATTTCAAGATAGCTCCAAAGTTTCCCAATACAGTGTAACATGTACTTCTAAATATCTTAGACTTGTAATTAATATTTTAGTATTAATTTATAATTTATTTCACTTATCAAATTTTAAATTTCTTCCGCTCTCATCAATAAGATTAGGGCCATATTGTTTCACTAGTGTCCAGCTGTTTGTCCAAAACTTAAGCTATCAAATTAACATGTGAACTGAAGACAACATCATTTTCTATTTCTGCAAAAGTATTCTATGTAAAATTATCATATTTGTCATGAAAGTACATCTCTTTTAAATCCATCATTTGATGTCAAGTTGATAGCTCAGTATCATAAATCAAAACCAAGCTTGAAAAAAGCTGTTAAACCTAAGTACTTGGGCATTAGTGTTCCAGAACATATCTTGTAAGATCAATTATTCTTATTTCAGATTAAAAAGTTTTATCTACTAGTTTCCAAATAATTCAGATTGACCGAAAATCTTATGTTGAACTATTATAATATATTTGTGATATGGTGACAATTAATTCTATATAACATTCAAAGTGCTTTGTGAATCATTGTGAAGTTCCTGATTTGACTATTTACATTATTGTGATTTGTGATAAAGTGTGTGCAGGAGAGCTGTTTATTAGTACAGCAGGTCAATTTGGATTTTATTGTTTTCTTCATACTGTAAGTTTAATGTATAATTATTAATTATTATTTTTATTATAATTATTATTATTATTATTGACTTTCAGAGAGGTGATTTAATGTAGACTTTTGGGTTTTAATTTTCATAATTTCAGTCATAAATATTTCCTTTAATATTATCAATTTTGTGTTTTAGATTTATTCATAATATGATTAAAAAGGAAATGATAAAGAATAATGAACAAAATCTTACGCTTAAGTCAGACTGATTAAAAAGGTATTGAAATGGCTTTTTGTTTGAAATGAAATATAAATATAATAGGATAATACTGATATTACAAATATCATGATTTTCTTTTCAGGTAAATCATGCCCAGGCTAAAGAGAAAGTCATCTTCCCAGCGTGCTTCAGAGAGACGAGTTTATATTAGAGAGAGACGAGCTGCAACAAGGCATACAGATGAAGAAAACGATTCATATGCAAGCCCTGTCAATGTGCAGGCAGTGCACCCTGTCCATGTGCAGGGTGCAGCACAAAGTCCTGTGGGGGTGCAGGCAGCTGTACCAAGTCCTGTCGATGTGCAGGCAAGTGAAGATTGCTTTGTGACTTTGCCAAATGAAGAGTGCTTTATGAATTTGCCAAATGAAAATTGCCATTTAAATTTGTCAAGTGAAGATTGTAATGAGGATTTGGAATCAGTTAATGTGTCTGCAGTTAATCATATTGAAGTATTCCCAGACAAAGATCTGAAAGAAACTGCATTGCATGAGAATGGGTCATTGTTCAATATTGAAACATACACAATGGACAGAGAAATACCTGATGATGAATTTGAAAATATTTCAATTGCAACACCCTTTAGTAATGTTTTAAATGCCAAGAAAGTCATTTTTGGTTCCTTTCATCAGGCAGACACAATGTTTAATCAAAAGTCTCGAGGAAGCCAATGTGTTATGAACTGTGTTTGTGCCATGTTTTATGCAAACAGCATTACTGACACCAAAACTTTGGATAAAGTTTTAATTGAGGGTGATGTTTTGTATCAAAAAGTTATTTCTGATTATGCTAGTTTCAACAACAGACTACTTAGTTTTGATGAAATTCCAGCTGAAATAAATATTTCAAATAAATCATATAAAATACTGAAGTCAGATGTGATATCTGGTTTAACAATTCAACAAAATACAGACTCAGCTCTGCCTACCTTGCAAGAAACTCTTTTGCTTTCTTTAGATATTTCAAGATATAATTTAGTCATGACTGGAGCAATCTGCTCTGCTGTTTTCAAAGACAGCAATAATTTCTATTTTTTTGATTCTCATTCACATGGTAACGATGGGCTTTCTAATCCAGATGGTCAATCTATATTTCTTTCTTTTGCTTGCCTTGAAGACTTGGTTTGTTACTTGTATGCACTTTATGAAAGTATGAGAATTGACCTTGAATCACAGTTTGAAGTTCTTCCAATTAATTTCTCGCCTTGCAATGTTTTGCAAAAAGACTCTACTAATGAAAATGTGGTAACAGATTTTAGCAGTCCAACATCAAAAAAGCAGTCTACAAAAGACAAGATAGATGTGTCAAGTAATAGCAAGGAGGAAAAGCTAATACATGAATATTTTATTGATCAACAATTAAAAGAATCTCTGAAACAAACTACTAGATTTATGAGTAGAAAAGAATATCATAAGAATTATAAAAGAAATCAAAGGCTTTCTTGTGAATTTAAAAGAAGAGAATCACAAATCAAAATAAAGACAAGGAAGAGTTTAGAACAAAAACAGAGAGACAAAATTCATTCAAGATTATCAAAGAATAAAGCTAGACAAGATAGAGATTTCAAAGTAAAGGAGCAAGAACAGAAAAGAAGGACAAGACTGAGTTTGGAACAAAAACAGAAAGATAGACTTAGTACTAAACAATCAATGGACAGATCTAGATTGAGTAGTGATTTTAAGTTAAAGGAACTAGAACAGAAAAAAATGACAAGAAAGAGTTTGCTGCAAAAACAGAAAGATAGACTTAGTACTAAACAATCAATGGACAGATCTAGATTGAGTAGTGATTTTAAGTTAAAGGAACTAGAACAGAAAAAAATGACAAGAAAGAGTTTGCTGCAAAAACAGAAAGATAGGCTTAGTACTAAACAATCAATGGATAGATCTAGATTGAGTAGTGATTTTAAGTTGAAGGAACAAGAACAGAAAAAAAAGACAAGAAAGAGTTTGATGCAAAAACAGAAAGACAAAATTAGTACTAAACAATCTATGGACAAATCTAGATTGAATATGGATTTTAAGTTAAAAGAAAAAGAACAGAAAAAAATGACAAGAAAGAGTTTGGTGCAAAAACAGAAAGACAAAATTAGTACTAAACAATCAATGGACAGATCTAGATTGAATAAGAATTTCAAGGTAAAAGAGTTGGAATATAAAAGAAAGGCAAGATTAAGTGTAGCACAAAAACAAAAAGAGAGGGCTAGAACCAGAATATCAATGCAAAAGGCAAGGGAACATGATGATTTTAAAATTGCTGAACTTGAAGCTAAGAGAAAGGCTAGAAGGTCACCTTCTATGAAAGCAAAAGAGATAACCTATCAAAATGCATCAAAAAAGAGAGCTAGATCAGACCCATACTTTAAGGATATAGAACGTATAAAGAAACAAGAGTGGCGATCAATCAAAAGGAATGTTCAATTGGAAAAAATTGCGGATATTGGCAGAAAAAGGTTGAAGAGGAAAGACCTTGATTTTTGTGATCAGGAAATAGCAGCTGCTAAGAAAAGAAAATATGGATCCACAATTGATGTATGTATTGATTATTTCCATCAAAATGTAGCTGTTGGGCCAATATACATATGTAGTTGTTGTCATCAAACTTGGTTTAGACAAGGTGTTTCAGAGGTTTCAAATAAGGATGACAATATTACAGCTAAATTTCTTACTGGTTTGAAATCAGTTGTTGACAAAGAATGGATATGTAATACATGCAAAAGCAGTATTCTTAAAGGAAAAGTCCCAAAGTTGTCTGTTATGAATGGTATGTTTTGGCCAGAAAAGCCAAGAGAGCTTGATCTGTATGCTTTAGAGGAGCGCTTGATTGCATTACGAATACCTTTTATGCAAATCAGAGAATTGCCTAGGGGTCGGCAGCTATCTATTAAAGGAAATGTTATAAATGTTCCAATTGATATACAACCAGTTGTAAATGTTTTACCTAGACCTTTTGATGAGAATGTCACTGTTGCAGTGAAGTTAAAAAAGAAAATTTCATATAAATCTTGCGCATTCTCAGAAAATGTTAGACCATTGAAGGTATTAGTTGCTCTTAATTGGTTAATGAAAACAAGTGACTTATACAAAGACTCAAAAATTAACATAGATAATGAATGGATAGCAAAAGTAACTTCATCTGCAAATGAAATGTCTGAAGAATATTTGGAACAACAAACTGTAAAAGATTGTAAATCACATGATGATTCAGATAAAGATAATGAAATGCAAGGTATTGAAGAACTCTATGACTCAGATGCTGAAGATGTTGACAAAGAAAATGTTGGTAATATTGATACTATGATTCAGGATTCAAATGAGGAAAATAGGAATTATTCATTTACATTTGCACCTGGTGAGGGTCAACAACCTTTGAGTATTTATCAAGACAGAGATTCTGAGTATCTTTGCTTTCCAACAATTTTTTGTGGAAAAAGGAGACTAGAAAATGAAGAAAGAAAGGTACCAATTCATTATAGTGATATTTCGAAATGGGAATTGAGGAGTAAAGATAGGCGTGCGGCAAATAGTGTTCCAAATATATTTTTCAAACTTAAAAAGATACAAATGAAGCAGCTAAGTGATAAGGTGAATCTTGCTGTGAGAAGATGTCAAACAGATGGCCACAGCATTACAGCTGGCAATGCCAAAGATTCTGATTATCTTGAAAATTTTGTGAAAAAAGATAATGGGTATTATATTTTCAAACAACTTCGAAATTCTCCTGCTTATCTAGAAATGAAGAAGAAAGATGTGTTTGCAATGATCAGACAGCTTGGTCTCCCAACATGGTTTATGTCCCTGTCTTCTGCTGATACAAGATGGACTGACTTATTACGGATGCTCGCAAATCTGAATGAAAATGTGAACTATAGTGATGAGGAATTAGAAAATCTGACATGGGAACAGAAAATTAGCCTGATACAGAAAGATCCTGTGACATGCTCAAGATATTTTGATCATAGAGTTCAGGAGTTCATTAACACTGTCTTAAAAAGCGTCCATGAACCACTTGGTAAAGTTACAGATTACTTCTACAGGGTAGAATTTCAACAACGAGGTTCTCCTCATATCCATATGCTTGTGTGGATAGAAAATGCACCAAAATTCAACATGAATACAAACAAGGAAATAGTTGAATATGTTGATAAATACTTGCAGTGTAGTAACTCACAGAATGAAATTAAATCTCTCACTGACCTTCAAGTGCACAAACATTCACGAACTTGTCGTAAAAAGCAAGATAAAATTTGTCGATTTGGTTACCCATTACCTCCTCTTCAAAAATCAATTGTGTTAGATCCCCTTGAAGAAGAAAGGGATAAGTATCAAAAGAAGTACAAAGAGCTTCAGAAAAAAATGAATGACAATAAAGATGGATATGATATGACTTATGAACAGTTTCTTCAGTCTGTTGCAAACATGCCTGAATCAGAATATCTGAAATGTATCCGCAGTTCACTAGCAGCTTCAAAAGTTTTTCTACAGAGAAAACCAAGTGAAATCAGGGTTAATATGTACAATAGAAATATTTTGAAAGCATGGAAAGCTAATATTGATATTCAGTTTGTCCTCGATCCATATGCTTGTGCTATGTACATTGTATCATATATAAGCAAATCTCAAAGAGGTATGAGTAATTTACTGTATGCTGCAGCAAAAGAAGCTCGTAATGGAAACTTAGACATTAAAAGGCAAGTCAGACACATAGGAAATATATTTTCAAATAGTGTTGAAGTAAGTGCCCAAGAAGCAGTTTACCTTGTTCTTCAGATGTCTTTAACAAGAAGCACTAGAGATGTGACTTTTATCAATACATCTACCCCTGACAAACGTATTCAGCTTTTAAAATCAAAATCAGCACTTGATGAGTTACCTGATCAATCAACTGATGTTATGTCAGATAATGTATGTAAAAGGTATGCAAGAAGACCAAATGCCTTGAATGGTTGGTGTTTAGCTGACTATGTTTCTCAATTGGATATTACTTACCCAAATGAATCAGAATTAGAGGACTTAGAAAATAACGAGGATGAACATGATATTGGCAATGAGCAATTCAGTTCAGATGAAACCATTTTAAGACTCCGGAATGGGATAACTATCAAACGGCGTAAAACTAATAAAGTTATACGTTATGTTAGATTCAATATTAAATCAGATGAAGAAAACCATTTCAGAGAAAAGATCTTATTATTCCATCCATGGAGAGATGAAGAAAAAGATCTTATTGGTTCTCATAAGACATACAAAGGGCATTATGAAAGTATTAAACATACGATTGATCACAAATGCAGCCAGTATGAGCATCATGTTGATGAACTTGAATTAGCAAGAGAGCAATTAGAAACTGAGTATGATGCATATGATGAAATTGCTCCAGGTACCCAACAAGTAGAAGCTGATACTGCTGAGGAACAGATAGTTGAGTCTGAGGAATTCATATACTTCAATCCAGATAGAGTTAATGAACACAGAGAGTATGATATTGGTCAAGAAATAGGAATGTATGTTTCAACATCCCAGGTTAATGCAAATGAAAGTATTTTGTCAGAAGATGAGTACCGAAAACTTCTGCAATGTTTAAATTTAAAGCAAAGGCAATTTTACAACCATGTTATTCACTGGATCAAGACAAATGATACGCCATTATATGCATTTCTGTCTGGCGGAGCTGGTGTTGGAAAGAGTGTAGTTATCAGAGCATTGTATCAAACTTTATATCGGATGCTTAATATGAAGGAAGGTGAAAATTCAGATTGCATCAGAATTCTTTTGTGTGCTTACACTGGTAAAGCAGCATTTAATATTGGAGGGTCAACTATTTCTTCAGCTTTTAAACAGAAATATAAACAGTCTAATCAAGCCTGAACATGTGATAGTCTAAATACATTCAGATCGAAATACCGCAATTTGTCAATTGTTATAATTGATGAAATATCAATGGTAAGCAGTACTATGTTGAGTTTTATTGATCAGAGACTACAAGAACTGAGAGGTACAAGAATACCATTTGGTGGTGTAAGTGTAATAGCCGTTGGTGACCTTTACCAGCTAAAACCTGTAAGTGGGGATTGGATTTTTAACGATCTGTCTCAAGGGGCATCATCACTATCAATGAATTTGTGGAAAGAATATTTTAAGGTATTTGAACTAACAGAAATAATGAGACAAAAAGATGATAAAGAGTTTGCTGAATTATTAAACAGGCTAAGAGTAGATGCTTTAACAAAAGAGGACAAAACCAAATTACAGCAATGCATTATTTCAAAAGACCAAGATCATTATCAACTTGATTCTCCTCATCTTTTTGCTGAAAACTATTTCATGCATTTATTTAATGATTCTATAATCAGTTCCCTCGATACAGAGAAAGTTGTTATTCCTTCTCATGATTCTGTGACTGCACCTACTCTATCTAAAGAGAAACAGGACCATGCTTTAGCAAGCTTACCAACTGACCCAAACACTACTGCAAATTTACACCATTCTTTGACAGTTGTTATAAACATGATATATGACCTGACTGTCAATATTAATACAGAAGATGGTTTAGCAAATGGTGCCTCTTGTACTGTGAAATTTATAGAAAATAGACAAGTTGAAACAAACCGCCCTAGTATCATATGGGTTCTTTTTCATGATGAAAATGCTGGAATTGAAACAAGATTAAAGTATAGAAATAGAGGATTTTACAAAAATGACATTGAAGAAAAATGGACACCAATTTTTGATGTAGAGAGGACTTTCATTTACAATAAAAAAACATTTCAGAGAATTCAGTTTCCTCTTCAACCTTCAGCTGGGCGATCTGTACATAGAGCACAAGGAACTACTTTAGACAGTGTTGTAATAGACTTGTCACAGCGAAGAACGAGAAAAGTTCCACATTTACATTATGTTGCAGTCAGTAGAGTAAAATCTATGGAAAAGCTTCAAATTCTGAATTTCAATGAAACAGCATATAAAATAGATAACCAAGTAAAGTTAGAAATGGACAGGTTACTGAATGAAGCTAGGCTTGATTTATGTTATACCCCTTTAGAATCAGTGAATCCAAATGATCACTTTAAAGTTGCTTTCAATAACTGCAGATCTTTACATTTACATTATGAAGATGTCAAAGCTGATCCAAATTTAATCTCAACTCATATTTTTGGTTTAGCAGAGACTAGATTACACAGTGAAGATCAAACATCTGATTATAACTTGGATGGATTTCATTTGATAAGGAATGATCAAGATAATCATTCAAGAAAAAGACCTGCGCATGGCTTATGTGTCTATGTAAAAAATGATGTGATTGTCAATCAAAGTACAAATTACAGTTCTAAAGATATAGAATTCACATTAGTTAGCTTAACATATGGATCACTAAACATTCAGGTAGCATTTGTGTATAAATCTCCAGGTACATCAAAGCAGCATTTCATGACTTGTCTTGAGCGTAATTTCATACCACATTTAAACAAATCTATACCATTAGTTATAATAGGAGATTTTAACCTTAACTACTCACCTGAAAATAATGAAATATGGAAGGAAATTCAAGATAAATTGTCATGTAAAGTTCTAAATGAAAATCCAACAACAGACTACATGACTATTCTTGATGTGGTGTTGTCAAACACTCATGGTAAAGTTGGTGTTGTAGAAACATACTGGTCAGATCATAAGATTGTGTACTTTTATACTGTAGAAATGACTTGATTCTGTTATCATCACCCCACAATATTCAGTCTGTAATACCAACCATGAGTACTGGTTGGTATTTCTGTGGTTAGACATTAGGATGTGGGTGGCCACAAACATATAAAATAATTGTTCATATTCACAATTTTTATGTCCCACATTGATAAATTGGGGCAACTAATTTTACTGGTGTCTGTCTGTGTCCATCAGTCTGTCTGTCTGCAAAAAGTTTAACTGCAAAGAAAACTTTGCTCATAATTGAATATCTTATTTACATCGCCTATTTTGAGACAAAGTTTCCTCTCATCAAATTGAATCTTTAAAGGTCATGTAACCAGTTCAATGTCAAATAATGGAGTGAAACTTCTTACTTAGACAATAGCCGTTCAAAGGGCATTAGTATTTAAACACATATTGTTTCAAAAATCATTACCAAATGTCATATAATAAATATGTGTTTGAAAAGTGGTAACATTTTTTTAATTACCAGAATCAAAATCAAGTAATGGTCCTACTTAGAATAGGTTACAGATACCTTATTTTAGAGTAAATAACAATTGATTTCTTTAACTCATTACCAGATGAAAAAACTTAATCATTCTCTTACTGTTCACTTTTCATGATGTACTCAATTCTTTGGCAACTGGTAGAGACTAATATCAGCCTGCAAGAGCATGTAGTCTGATCTTAGCCTACACCAACTACACTATTGTGGGGAGAAGTGCCAAGCTTATTTGAAACAACATTTAAATTCAGCAAGATAAGGGTATCATTCTATTGTCTATTGTGTAGAATTAAAGGAATATTTTCAAATAAGTAAACTTCAGAAAAAATTATTTTGTGTTTAGAACACATATTGGAAAAAGGAAAACATTGTTTGTAACAAGAATTTTCTCACAATGTTTTACTCGGGGTAATAATTAGGTTTGTAAAAAAGGGTAGAATTTGAGAGGACTGCAGAGAAAACAGTTTAGTTTGTACATATAATTTCTCTATTGTCATCTCCCAGGTAGCTTTGGCTAACTGGTGTTGGTGTATATGGGCATGATCAACTTTCGCCTTGATCTTGGATACTCCTAATGTCTCAAGAGCAATTCAATTCATCATGAAGTATGACTCTTTTAAGAAGTTTTGATATTTATTTCTTTTGTTATTCTTAGAACTGTTTATATCTAGCTGCATTTGGGAGCCTTAGCATCTGAATAGAGTGATCTTATTTTTCTTTACAATAATTAGGTGACATAAGAAATCAGAATTGTTGAAGAAAAGAATGGAAGTGAATTAATGTCATTACAATGCCTATTCTTGTTTTAAAATAAAGACTATTTCAAATTATCATTTATATACAATCAAGATTATTACACTGTGTGATATAGAATTCATAAGTAATGTTCATTCAGTATTATCTTTGTTTAGTTATGTCACTAAATGTATAATACACAAAGTAAACCTTGTGTGTGGCTCAGTAGTAAGGCAATGGATTTGGATCTGAGTCTTTTGAGGTGTCATTAGGCAAAGATTTCAAAGCAAGCTGGAGCTGCTGATCACACAGGTAATTTGTCATGAATATTTTGAAATTGGAAAATATTAGATACATGTAAAACTATTCTTATTCACAAAGACAGCTTATGTGTGTCTCAGTAGGCAAGGCAATAGATTTGGATCTGAGTCTTTTGAGGTGTCATGAGGCAAGGATTTCAAACCAAGCACATGCTGCTGATCACATAAGTTATTTGACATGAATTATTATGTAATTTGAAGACATCTTTTAAAAAAAAGAATGACAAGTCTATCTTCACAAAGACAGTTTATGTGTGGCTCAGTAGTCAAGGTAATGGATTTGAATCCAAGTCTTTTGAGGTGTCATTAGGCAAAGATTTCAAACCAAGCTTGAGCTGCTGATCACACAAGAAAATTGTCATGAAATATTTTAAAGGCTAGTCAATTTATGTCAATATGGCAGAGAAAGGTTTTCTCACAGGCTTACTCAAAAAATTGAGAGAGAGATTTTATTATGTTTTCATGAAGCTTTTGTACCACAATGGCGATTGTAAAATTTGTTAGAATTAAAAGAAAGTGTTACAAACTGTATTATGAACTTGTTACTTCTATATTTTGTTTGTTATTTACATTTCAAAGAAAAAAATAAAATATGTGGAAAACAGTCATTCAACCTTCAATTAATGTCGTAATTCATACATTGTATAGGAATTTTTCTACTTTTTCAGACCATATTTGTTGTTCAATTTCACTTATTGTTAATCCAATACAAAGAATTTGTTAAGCATATCTCTAGCATATTTTGCATGTATTTAAACAATCAATTGAAATTCAGAAATTAGTACTTAGAATTGATAACGTAGATGAAAGAAAATAAAACTATAATAATGAAATACTTGTAAGGTCAATTCATTTGATAATATTTTTGTACCTTGATATCTGTATTTTTTGATACAATAGTATTCACATTGATATATGCTTGCAGATTATTTTGTTATGAACATATTCAATGATCAACTCTGTTAATGGGCTAAATAATTTTTTGATTGTATCTATTGTTTTGTATCTTTGTAAATATTGTATCTTTTGTGATGTTGGAAATTAAAACTGCTAAAGTTCATATCCAGATTCATGTTGTTTTTTTCAATTGCCTATAACCAGAAATATATTTGTGTGCAATACTAAAAACCAATTTGTGGCATAACAAATGTTTGGAGGACTTTTTTTTCATCCTTATCAAAGTAATGTAATTATGATCACTGCCTTTTTTTAAAAAAAAAAAGTAAAAGACAGTAAACTCAGGTGAGCGATTAAGGGCCACTATGGCCCTCTTGTATCAACATATATTATATGGATGGATTTGCAACAGCAATAGTAATTTCCCTTTTGATGTTACTTCTTCTGGGATATGCAACGATTATTTTAGCATTTTCAGGGCCTGAGGTTATTAAACTTTTCTCATGCTCAACTGAAAATCTTCTCATATTTTAAATTTAAATGAATGTATGAAAATGAAAGATTATATTAACAAGTTGTTATTTAAACTAACTTATTAATATTATCCTTTATGTTAATTCATTAAAATGAGTTTTGAAACAGAATTACGGCTTTAATCTCAAATTGCAATTCGAAAAAATTTTGAATAGAGAATGAGAAAAGACTTATAACCTCAGGCCCAGAAGATGATATAAATGCATTAACAAATACATATTAAATCTACATATAATATATGAATTTCAAGTAAACAAATTTTATTTTTTTTTCATAAATGAACTTCAAATGGAAAATAAAAAATCAAATAAAGAACAAAAAATCCCAAACAAAAGTGAAGAATGGAAGAAAAATATAGGGAGGGCTATTGAACCTGGAATATTCCTGCTTTGGCAGGAGCTATAGACAAACATCAGCCTGCACATTTGTGCAGTCTGATGTAAGTCTACACCACCTGTTTCTCACTTTCAAACCAGAATTGTCAATAGATTTAGTTTTTCAAATAAAAATAGACCTACAGTTGGTACCATCAGTGCTTTTTGCCCTTTGGTTTTGATGAAAATTTTTAACCAAAATTTATTCAGCATGACAAGGGTTAACAATTCTCTAGTTTCTTTTTTTGGATTGTGAACTCAGGTAGGCAATCCAGAACCATCTTGGCCCTCTTGTTTAAGTTTTGAGATTGATTTATATAAGTTGTCTAAAATTATACTTTCATTTCATCGTAAACGAATGAATGGATTTTGATCATATAGAATTTCAAAAGTTATTTAACTTGATTCTAAGTTAATTGGTGAAATATTAAATATTCATAAGACACTCTTCTTGAAGCTCATCTCCAGTTTGAAAATTTTTTCAATTAAGACTTTAATTAATAAATTTATGAAATATATGAAATTATTCCAAGATGCTTGAATTCATGTGGATGTAAGGCCATTACTATTTTCTTTCTGGTTCTCAGTACAACGCTAACAAGATCACTGGTTGGAGGAGGGAGCAAAAATGAAACAAAATGCCTTAAATCCGTAAGTCCAAATAAAAACAAAAAATAAACTGAAAAAATCTATGCTTTTTTTTGAGGCATACCTAAATATTTTTCAAAGAAACAAATCCCTTTTGAGGGATTTGGTTCATTAGAAAATATTTAAGTTAAACTTATATTTCATATAGATATCAGACAAAAGTAGCCCATCGGAGGAAATGAAAAAAAAAAAAGATAGAATTGATGGAAGGTTATTTTATTTTTATTCCAATTTTCAGAAAAATCTGGTCGTCTCTCCCAAGAACCAGACAATAAAAGAATAATGGCCTAACAGGAAATTTGGGCCAACTTATTTCTTGCCCTATCGGGGCCCGTTGTTGTTGTTTTTTCAGCTTGAATCCAGCCCTGCGTTCAGGATGACAAACCGGTTCAAGTCATATCCTGCTTTACCTGTATACTTGCGTGTAAAGCGGGGTATAATTTGAAAACGGTTTGCAACATTTTTTCAGCCTGAATGCAGAGCGGGTTTCAAGCTGAAAAAATAACAAAAACAGGCCCATATAGGGCGAGAAATAAGTTGGCCCATTATTAATAATTTTGACCAGTCAGGAAAAAAGGAAACTGGAATGATAATTCTACCTTTTTGTTTAAGAATTACAGAAAAGACTATGACTAAGCAGTTCTGGACAAACTATATATTTTGTGTTTTTTTTAAGGAATTTAACCTTAATGCTGCTGAATTTGGATATTGTTTCTTACGAATTGCTACTTATTGAGACTTTTTAATCAGTCAGAATTTAGTTTTCCACAACATCATTAAGTAGATAGCAGGCAGTGTAGGCTAAGATCAGACTGCATGCCTGCAAGCTTTGTGTACAGGAAACATTTTCTGTGAACAGTATATGAAGGATTAATATACAGTGGTCTTCTGATAGCTTGAACAAAAGGGACCGACCCATTTGCTCGAGTCATCGTATGATTCGAGTTAATGCCAGTAAGTAAAATTGCCATCTTTGAAGACGTTTCACTGTGTTTTAAACTAACTTTTGAATATTTTGCCTTCAAAATATATGTTATAGTCCGTTTGACTTCTATATGGACCAACCTTTTCATCAATTACATAAAATTGCGTTTGAATGAAGGATTTCTAAGTAGTAAAATCTTAATTTCAGCTTTATACCATTCCAAAAGATATTTTTTGAAAATAAAATGATTTCAAAATAATGATTTTGTATATCTAGTTAATGTTAATATTTTCGCATTTTCCGCTCTTAAACACGAGGGGTGATGATGGCTGTTTAGTAGTGAGAAATTGTAAACATATATAGTAAAAACACGTGGTTTTATACTAAACATTTGACAGATGAAATGTCCATTATTCCTTATTTGGACATTCTAATTAGCATATCGACTGTCATGCCATCTTAAACTTGAATAGCTCGTGATTTTTACCGTTGTTACTCGCCTTCTTATCAAGTTTTCCTCGTGAAATTCCCAACTACTTCGTTTAATAATGCTTTTTGATTGGTCCTAACATGTACATATAGGGTTCATTTCAGAATAAATTAAAACAATAATCAAATATCTGGTCAAACGGTTTCTGAAGAAAGAGAGAAAATGCTTAGATTTGATATCCAACGGTAGCAAATATCTTCGACAAACTTAATTATACTGATATACTCGATTTTATACTAAAACAATTCACTTAAAATCTGAAACTTTTGACTCGGCCCCTATGCAAATAAGTACTATTTTTGGTTATAAAATTCGCTGTTCCGTTTAATACGGTCACAAGTAGGTATGAAAGGCTCGAAGTTAACATGTAGATGGACGGACAAAATCATTATTTTACATTCAAAACTTCTGAAAAACAAAATTCGTCATGGTATTAGCGGGAAAATATGATATGTCAAGAAAAATATTCGTTTCATCAATTAATTTCTGAGATTTTCGGCAAAATGTTGGTCCAGATAGAAGTCAAACAGACTATACCTATGTAAATACTCTCAAGGAATAGTTTTATGAAATATACTCTGATTTAAATCAATTTGTTAAATCAGGCAATGTAATTTGGTCAAATCGTCAGCGTTGAAAAGAGAAAAAATCACAAAAAGTCATTGAAGGCGTCGGCGTCAATGTTCTGTATAAACGTCACCGAATTGACAAAGGTCTAGATTTGGCAATTTTGATGAGAGGCACTATAACAAGCAATTATTCTTTCTTCCTTATAATATTTTTGTAGCTATCAGTTTTATCAGTCAGAAGATGGGAAAGGCTGCAAGCAATACCTTCTTTTCTCACAATGTTTTTTTCTAAGAGCTCACTTCCTTGGTTCCTCAAATTATTAAGTTGTAGGAGTGTTACCTTCAAGGGAAGCAATGCACAAAGAAAAAATTTATCAAACATTTTATGATTTTTTCCTGGAATTTAACAAAAGGTTTTGTTCAGCAGATTACAAAATTAACACGAAGCTGGAGTACGAGCAATCATGCGTTCAAGTTATTGCAGTAATTACCAACAAGAAAATAGAATAAGACGCAAGGACCAGATGGCGAGCTTGAACTTTAGCATGAATTGGAGTTTTCGCACTCTTGAGGGAATGCTAGACCACTGTAAAATTCAGTGGCAGGTCTATGAAATTAAAAACCTAATCACATTTTCGCATATTCATACATGAGTGTGATTAGAATTTTTGTTTTATACCTCCATGAAATCAACAAATGATACTTTCATATCTTATGATTTAATAATATGAAGCAAAGTTTTCTCCATAACTGGATAAGTTTATTATGGGACTACTTTGTGTGAAAACTTACTATATAGCTTTGTAAATATAAATGTTTTCATTGAGGAATAAAACCAATTTTTCATCCAATCAGAACACGAATCTTGACAGACACAATTAAAATTAAATCATTATAATTTGAAATTTAAGACTTGTTTTAGTTGATAGAGGTTGCAAAGGATAAAGAAATAGTTGATGCTATTTGAAAAGAAACCATCAAAAATACCATGGCTCGGCGCGAAACAGTTATAACTCCCTATAATCATATAGGGAGTTACAACAGTTTCACACTGGGCCATCAAAATAAGGTAGGAATAATGTTGGAAAAAGGAGAAATTGCTTGTAACAAGAATGTTCTTTTTTTATCCTCAAAGTTTTATGAAATATAGAATCACATGGACATACTGAAATCCCTTGACTGTATAAAAAAAGGTTAAAATTGAATGGTAAGAAAATTGTTTCTTAATTTTCAATAAGAATTCTGTCAAACTCTGTACTTGGAAATATATAGAGAGATCACATTTGACAGATTTAATCTAAGTAGGAGATCATCAATCTGTCTTTTATTTATTTGAAACTCCTCTTGCTGCAGAGCTAACAAACAGATGGGGTATTTTAGACTTAATCCTTGTCATGCTGAACCTGGAATATTCCTGCTTTGGCACAGCTATAGACAAATATCAGCCTGCACACATGTGCAGTCTGATGTTAGTCTACACCATCTGTTTCTCACTTTCATACCAGAATTGTCAGTAGATTTAGTTTTTCAAATAAAATGTGACCTACAGTTGGTACTTTCAGTGCTTTTTGCCCCTTGATTTTGATGAAAATTTCTTGGCAAAATTTATTCAGCATGACAAGGGTTAAGATTCAAATATTTTTTTATACGTCCGTCTCCGCTATATTGGTGTCATCTTCTCCGTCTGACTGTCCGTCCATCCGTCCGTCCATCCGTCCGTCCGTCCGTCCGTACGTCCGTCCACTTTTCTTGTCAACGCAACTCCTCCTAAGTTTCTGGCTGGATCTTCTTGAAACTTGGTCAATGTTAGCACCTCAATTGGTAGATGTGCATGAAGGAAGGCTTTTACGGTTCGTTGATTTTTGCCTGAGTTATGCCCCTTGATAACTTAGTCTCTGGGTCTAATTTTCTTGTCAACGCAACTCCTCCTAAGTTTCTGGCTGGATCTTCTTGAAACTTGGTCAATGTTATCACCTCAATTGGTAGATGTGCATGAAGGAAGGATTTTATGGTTTGTTGATTTTTGCCTGAGTTATGCCCCTTAAAAACTTAGTCTCTGGGGCTTTTTGCCTCAGTTATGCCCCCTTAAAAACTTAGTCTCTGGGGCTTATTGAAATTGCAGCCTTGTGAATGCAACTCTTCCTAAGTTTCTGGCTGGATCTAAATGAAACTTGGTGGATGTTATAACCAAAATTGGTAGATGAGCATGAAGTAAGGATTTTATGGTTCATTAATTTTACCCTAAATTATGCCCCCTTAAAACTTAGTATCTAGGGCTTATTGAAATTGCAGCCTTTTGAACACAACTCCTCCTTACTTTTTGTCTTTATTTAAATGAAACTTGGTCAATGTCATCACCATAATTTGCAGATGTACATGGATCAAGGATTTTATGGCTCATTTATTTCCCTGAATTATGCCCCCTTTAAACTTAGTGCCTTGGGCTTATTGAAATTGCAGCCTTGTGAAGGCAACTCCTCCTTACTTTTTGTCTTGATTTAAATGAAACTTTGTCATTTTCAGTTTGGTTCTGTCAAAATAAGTAGTGTCTACAATTATTTCTGTGAAACAGCAGCAAAGTGGCGGCGTATTTTGTGACGATGGCACTCTTGTTTAAAACTTTCACAAATCTGTGATGTCGATCCTCTTTGTAACTGTCTTGGCAACATGATTCAAATTAGTACCCACAACATAGGGTTTATAATTATAAAATTGTATTAAGGCACTGGACATGTAATAGTTCTACAGCATTTTTGAACTCATGATCTTTCACAATGTTGATCAAGGTTTTCCTAAACCTCTTATAGCATTGTTAAAGTTCTTTACATCTGACTTACAGGTCCACTAGCTTAATTACAATGGGGGCTCCAGCCTTACATTCAGGATGCAAAAATATTTGCAAGCTTTGAGAAATTGTATGAATTTTCCCGTCAAAGGGGTCAAAATGACCCTTCAATGGTTCAGTATTGCATCCTGATACTGCTATACACAATGAATGTATTATAATCAATTGTAAATGAAAATGAAATATGAATATCTTATAAAGATATGAGAGAAACAAAAAAGTCAATCGGCAAAACCAAGAAAATGTTACTCATTATCCACTTACTTAATTGTTT
The DNA here is from genome assembly GCA_948146395.1 of Fragum whitleyi. Lineage (NCBI taxonomy): Eukaryota > Metazoa > Mollusca > Bivalvia > Cardiida > Cardiidae > Fragum > Fragum whitleyi. Next base: position 21,447,212 of record OX411546.1, on the reverse strand, counting down.
TGACCCCTTCAAAACCAGTTTTGACCACAAGAAATTTGATGTCAAAGGGTCCTGAATTCGGAAAGCTAGCAAAAGCCCTGCCTGCGAACATATTCATCCTGGACACAAGGCAAGATTTCTGTAAACAAGGTTCGAACTTACAGTTTGGGATTGGAGGGGGGGGCAGGTTGTTTTCATATCATAAACTTATTTAGATTGATTTTCCCCGTGAAATAGAATAACTCACTCAGTTATAGAGGGAGGTAAAAACAAACTCCCAAACACTCTCTGGCTTGGCCACTGGTTACCTCTTCTTATCAAATCTGACTTTTGGTTGTATACAACAAAAGTTCAACAAGAAAATTATATATACTAGCCGCCAACTTTTTGAGGCAGATTATTGTCAAATCAACAAATCAAAGGATAATTAATTGTCTGTTTGAATATGATATATTTCACATGTAAAACCAGTTTTGGTGGGGAAAAAAAACAAAACCAGGTTATTATTTGATTCATTAAAAAAACTCATACAAGAGGTATGTTTTTTAGAGCGATAAAAAAAATTAGTCCTGCTGAATATATTTCAATGGCCACCTCACAAAAACTTGTTTGGCTGTATGTAACAATATTTTTATGGCAGACAATGATACTAGTGGCAAGCCTTTTGAGGCAGACTATTGTCAAATCCACAAAACAAAGGATAATCAATTGTCTGTTTGAATATGATACATTTCACATGTAAAACCAGTTTTGATGGAAAAAAAATAGGTTGGTATTTGATTCATTTACAAAAACTCATACAAGAGGTATGTTTTTTAGAGCGATAAAAAAATTTAGTCCTGCTGAATATCATTAAATGGACACCTCACAAAAACTCGTTTGGCTGTATGTAACAATATTTTTATGGCAGACAATTTTACTAGTGGCAAGCCTTTTGAGGCAGATTATTGTCAAATCCACAAAACAAAGGATAATCAATGGTCTGTCAGAATACGATATATTTCACATGTAAAACCAATAATGATGGGAACAAAATAGGTTGATATTTGATTCATTACCAAACTCTTAAGGTATTGGACCCGTAATAATTTTGCAATGTCTCAGAAGTAATGACTTTTAACAGTGTTAACTGAGGTTTCCAAATGATTTTTCATTAGGAAACCTTGGTTAACATTGTGAAAGAATTTGTGGTCCGAAATGTTGCGGAACTATTACGGGTCCGCTACCTTAAACCTAGTTTAGGTTTGCCGCAAAGGCCATTATGTAAGTTTGTATAATATCTTTGACCCCAAAAGGTTTCTTTGGTCCACAGAGTTTCTTTTTCTGTTTTATGGGTTGCTATAATTCACACCACAGTAACCTCAAGGAGATTTTTTTTTAAATATGGGTATGTGCGTGACATTTCCAACAATTAGAAATGTTAGTGACACGCAAAGATCTGGTAGCCACATGCTGTGAATATAAAGTTACCTGCTGGTCTACAGATACTTTGAGACCATATCTATCTATTAACATAGTTAAGACTCTGGTCAGACTGTGCGGATGCACAGGCTGGTTAGAGTCTTTGCTTTGCGCGCATTTAAAATTGTTGGTAATCTCATGCACAGGCTCATATATAATCTCAGAAACCAGCATCACACCAAAGACAAGCTTCATCTCCTAGTGGATATCCTGCCAATCTTATTTGCTGATACATAGCTTTTAGAGCTCGGACGAGTAGAAATTTTGCACCTTGGTACTCAATATCTTGTTATCCATGGGTACTTGAGTACCTCAGATGATATTTGTCTACATGTTTTTTATCAACTAAATACAATGATGGATCCTTGATTGCTATAAAAGAGGTCAAACATACATATTCCAACATGGATTTAAGGATAGGCTTCATTAGAGGCTTCGCTAAATCTTGATGGGGGAGTGCAAAAAAGTTGTTACTGCCTATAAACATATAGGCAGTTAAAACTGTTTTTTGCACTGAGCCAGAGATATTTGTTGAGACAATGAAAGAATGGCCAAGAAAAAACAGAATCCACACAAATTATTAACATTTGATTGGGGAAAATGCTAAAAACCTCTGTTGAATTTTGAGTGCCCTTGATTTTATGGGAATGGGCCTTTATTAGAGGCTTCAAGATTTTATAAAATCACATCAAAAATGGTTGATTTCAACCTCCATAAAGGGGGATGTGCTTTTATTGGTTCAAACTATTTATTTTACTACGATTGGGAAAACAAGTTCTTACAACTTAGATTAATCCCTCTCTGTTTCCTGGAAAATTCACCAGTAATAGCGTCGAATATGAAGGCCAATGAAAGAACCAAGATCATTAGCAGCTCCTGTGAATCGAACTCAGGACCTTTTGGTCAAGAGGCCGATGCTGTACCTCTAGACCACGGATACCATAATGGGACTCTATTAGAATTTTTACGGTAGTCATAACTAAGTATACGTTTCGCCACCAGGTATAACTGGAATATTTATTTGAAATACCAACAAATGAAAAATTCAAGGAAACATGATACTTTTTATTTTGATATAATCTATAAACTTTGATATTATAATTAATTAAGTTGATATTCTTGGTTGTTTATACACGGCTATTGGTCTTAATTTGGTATAGGGTTAAAAGCTTTTCCAATGAAGCTAATCCTGTGTTTCCCCATTTTAAAGCTCTTTCATTGAGTGCTTTTATGATAGGAATCTAACAGTGACATTTCCCGTCTGATACTTGTAACACGTAAATCCCCGTCACTAACTTATTGGAACTTTGAGGATCGCAAATCAAGGTCCTTTGTTTCCCAGTTTGTTTGCTTATTCAGGGACAATTATCAGGTTTTGTTTAATAAAATATGGTTGAATGGGTTATTTGATATTGGTACGAATAATCAATAGAATTTCTATGGTAAAATTTCAAATGGTATTTGCCGAGAACTGGTTATGAATTATTGGATATTTGATCAGTCTGTGTCAAACAGTTGGATGATACTTGTACACTTTGTCAGGTGAGTACCTTTATTACAATATTCAAAGCCCTACAGAAAGAGGGACATTCGAAAAAAATATTTATAAATACTGTTTTTCCTCTAATAAAAGCACCCTCCCTAATAGTAGCAGCCTTTCATTTTTTATTAAGAAAACCCACTTCAAGTGCCTAATTTTTTTTTAACTTTTTGAGTCTTCTACTCTAATTTGAGATGAATTTTCTCTAAACAATCATATAAATGATTGTTTAGAGGATATTCACCCCAAATTGAATTTTTTTTTTTTAAATCAGAAAATGTATACTAAATAAAAGCTCCCTGACCATGTTATGTATAGCTCCCTGGAACATTTATTAGGAGAAATACAGGGTATATTCAAAGCTATACAGAAAGAGGGACATTCGACAAAAAAAATATTCATAAATACTGTATTTCCTCTAATAAAAGCACCCTCCCTAATAGTAGCACCCTTTCATTTTTTATTAAGAAAACCCACTTCAAATGCCTAAATTTTTAGAACTTTTTGAGTCTATTACTCTGATTTGAGATGAATTTCCTCTAAACAATCATATAAATGATTGTTTAGAGGAAATTCACCCCAAATTAAAGGGAAATGGACCACAAAGACATCAGTAAACAATGATTTTTAAAATCAGAAAATGCAAACTAAATAAAACCTGCAGGACCATGTTATGTATAGCTCCCGGGAACAATTTTATTAGGAAAAATACGGGATATATTCAAAGCTATACAGAAACAGGGGCTTTTGACAAAAAATATTTCATAAATACATCATCAAACTCTGTTTTGTGAGTATTCATTGGAATCTTCTTATTGAGACAATTCAAATGAGTACCCACAACATAGGATTTTGTGGAGAAATAAGGATTAAAGTTAGGCTTTACCCCATCTTCTTCATGTAATTGTCATAAATAAAGTTACAATAGAGAATATGTACTTTCCATCCCTGAAAAGCAATAAGTTGGAGCCGAAAATGAGAAATCCGTTATATCAAATAAAAAATGCACTGTGCAAATATGTTCCCAACAAATTTGTGCCGGTAATTGAAAATGTTGCTGTATTGAATTTGGTTAAAACAGAAGTTAACTACAATATTATTTTGGTGCTCTTCTGTAAGTCAACTCCCATCAGTGTGTATTCTAGGTTCAAAAAGTAGGGGGGAATTATGTTGAAATTGCTAACATTCCAAAAAAGATAGAAATTTTTGCTCTATCTCTGTGTAAAAGTTCCCCGTCACTTTTAAAAATAGGGGGAAATTATCAAAAGTATGAGCTAAAATCTGCAATTTCCCCTCCTGGAATAGATACTGCTCTCTAAACTTTCCCTTTTTACCGGAGCTACAGATAGAGGGGATATTTTGGATGTCAAATAATTAATTTTACAAAACTTGCGCAAATCATATATTGTGGGCACTCATTGGAATCGTCCTGTTGAGACGATTCCAGTGATTACCCACAACATAGTGTTTCAATGAAAAATGAAGATTTTAGACTGGAAATTATTACCCCATCTTTTCTGAACCTTTGTTTTATCAATCTTTTCAGGCTAATAACGTCTAAATCTACTTTAAATTTAGCACGATAATTTGGTGTTTAAATATTTTCCCATTCCCAGTTCTTCAGTAGAGGTATTTCTTTTTCCAGCTACAGAGTAATTTAAGTTTTATTTTATAGTCTGTTTTCAAACCAAACATTAGTTCAAGGAACTTGTGTTCTTTATTTTATATCCTGCTGAAATACAGTCATAATTTTTAATTTTGCTTGATCAATCAGCCACTTATATAAGCAAAAATTAATCTCTGTCTCCATTAAAATCCAACTTGCATTATTTGTTAAGGTTCATGTAGAGTGTTTGAGGCCAAATTTTTAAAACACTTCATTTGCCAAGAAAAAGCTGTATGTCCAGTTATATTATAAATCAAAATGAAGCTATTCATGAGCATAAGTAGTTAAGCAACACAAGACTTCCATAGCTATAGTGGTCTAGCAAAACATTATAGAAAAGGGTCATTTTGTACAGAACAAGCAACTGCAAGACTGTTGGATTAAATTGGCTCACATTTTAACAAAATACAGACTAAAGTACTACCCAGGTACTACTACAAACATTGGTTTAAAACTCGAGCCCAAAACGTAGTTATGCAAGCAATTTATTTTGTCTTATTCTATAAGCACGTATGTCATATATGTCATTCTAATTGTGTAAACATGTAGATTTTTGTAAGGTATGGTGTGTTATCACAACATCAGTTAGTATTAATAGTTTACATACCTTTAAGGTTGTTTAGCAATATATTAATTTCTTTTTCACCGAATGATAATATATAGTAATTTATTATAGATCATTGAAATCAAACACTATAATTTGAAATAAACCGCAGAAAATATTTCACAATATAATGGTGTGCTTTGCACCATACCTAACATCTATTTTGAAAACAGACCAAACCGGTTTGACAAGTATGTTGACAAAATAAATTGAAATTGATTGTTTAAAAAAAAACCTTTTGAGACCGAGTTTTATATCTAAGGTTGTATTAGTACCTGGGTAGTACTTTATAGATACCAATTATCCACACATAGTGAAGACTCAAATTTGTGTAGATCAGGCTGTTTTGGATGCACAGTCTAATATGAGTTTTCGCCGGTGATGTAGAAATACCGATTTTGTCCACTCGTCCCAGTACAAGTAAAAGATGTTTTATTACTAATGTCCAGGATGAAAATGAACATGTCCCTAAAATGTGAATAGCTAGATATTGAGAAAAACATTGTTTACAATGCAGAAATGCTGGAATCCTCATCTAAATCAGTGTTTTCTACCGTAGAATATAAAAATTAGAATAATTCATCCCCTGGATCTATTCTCTACCATTCCAATATTTATCCTTGTATTTAATTGTCTACGAACAAGTTGCTTACAAAAAATGAACTTTAGTCAACAAGAAAGCCTGTGTTTGGTAAGTTGGGAACTCCTCGACCCTGGGGTATTGTTTGGCATAGGTAAAATTGTTATAAACATCACTCATAGATTTATATATCTTTCACTTAATAAGATAATTTGAGCTTGGATGATAGTTCAAGCAAGAAGAATGTAAAAGATTTGTAAATAGATATGGATAGAGTTTCATAGAAACAGATACTTTAAAAGCCTTCCATTTAGAATTAAGATCAATATAAAAGTCAAAGGAAAGGAAGAACCATTAAGGACATTATACATGACAATACTCCTAATTTGATACTGCTTAGAACTGTTTACTTAACAGGCATTAGTTAAGTAGAAAGGGACAAATTTAAATTGAACCTTTTAAAACTTCTGAAAAATCATCATTTGCATTATCTTCCATAGAGTTTTTTCATGGTGGCCATTATGGTTATATCAAAGGTCAAGGTCAAATTCAGTTTTTGTTTTGAAATTGCCATTAAGATCAAACCTTTAACTGAAATTTAGTTTCACAGCTAGCACATGCATTCAGTTTTTCATTTTTCAAATAACTTTCAAACTGAAGCTTTTAACTGAAATTTCATACCATAGCTAATACATGCATTCAGTTCTATTTTTCAAATGACTTTTAGATTAAAGCTTTTAACTGAAATTTCATACCATAGCTAATACATGCATTCAGTTCTATTTTTCAAATGACTTTTAGATTAAAGCTTTTAACTGAAATTTAGTTTCATAGCCAGCACATGCATTCAGTTTTTTATTTTTCAAAAAACTTTTAGAATAAAGCTTTTAACTGAAATTTCATACCATAGCTAATTAGTCATGTATCCAGTTCTATTTTTCAAATGACTTTTAGATTAAAGCTTTTAACTGAAATTTAGTTTCATAGCTAGCACATGCATTCAGTTTTTAGCTCCACTGGCTGAAAGCCACTGGGGCTATTGTCATGGCGTTGTGTCCGTCGTGCGTCCGTCCGTGCGTCCGTGCGTCAGTGCGTCCGTGCGTCCGGTCGTAAACTTTTTCTTTAAAAATCTTCTCCTCAGAAACTACTGGATGAATTTCAACCAAACTTCACAGGAATGATCCTTGGGTGACCCTCTTTCAAAGTTGTTCAAGAAATTTTGATCCAATGAAAAACATGGATTTTATGGGCGTGGCTTATTTCCAAATATGGTAAAAAGTGAGCTTTCTCAGATTCTAATTGATGGATACCAATCAAATTTTACATGAATGATCCTTGGGAGACCCTTTATCAGTCTACAAAAAATTATTGTGATTGGATGGAACGCATTTTATGAGCGGAGGTCATTTCTCTATATGTTATATAGTGAAAACTTTCAAAATCATTTTCTCAGAATCTAATTGATGGATATCAACCAAATTTTACTTAAATGATCCTTGAGTGACCCTTTCTCAGTCTTTAAAAGATAACTGTGATCGGATGAAAAATATGTATTTTATGGGCGGAGGTCATTTCTTTATATGTTATATGGTGAAAATTTTGAAAATCATTTTCTCAGAATGTAATGGACGGATATCAACCAAATTTCACTGGAATATTCTCTGAGTGACCCTTTATCAGTCTACCAAAAATTATTGTGATCAGATGAAAAATATATATTTTATGGGCGGAGGTCATTTCTCAATATGTTATATAGTGGAAACTTTGAAAATCATTTTCTCAGAATGTAACAGATAGATTTCAATCAAACTTTTTGGTATGATCTTTGGGTGACCCATTATCATGCAGCCAAAAAATATTTTGATTGGATGAAAAATCCGCCTTTTTGGGCAGAGGTCATTTCTCTATATTTTGTATAGTTGAAACTTTGAAAATCATTTTCAACATCAGTAGAACCCAAAATATCTAAAAATCTAGTCAAAACTTATATTTACTTTTACAAGAATTTCAAGCCTGTGGAGCGACACAAGCCATTCATGGCTTTCTAGTTTGTTTTTCAAATGACTCTTTAATCAATTTAAAGCTTTTTACTGATTTTTTTTTTATCTTAGCTAAGCTGACAAATATAAGTAAATATTCAAAAATAAAAAGTTTCCTGTACTTTGAAAATTTGTTTGATCTTAATATTCAATATTTAAACAGTAAGAAGTATTGTTTGAACATCTAAAGTGTGAATTTGTATTCCCTTAGCTGGAATCATTTTAGCAAGAAAGTTTTTGAATTAAAAAAAAAAATCAACCGGTTTGATTGGCCTTAGGTGGTCATGTTTGACCCTTGAAAGCCACGGCAATAGCGCAGTTGGTAGCGCGCCAGACTCCTAATCCAGAGGTCTTTATTCGCACGGGTTCAATCCCCGGCCACGGCACTTATCCTTTCCGACATTTGTCTTCCACCAATGGGTAGATAATCGTAAACCTATGTGGAATAGCAACTGGAGGCTAGGAAAGGGATGTGGTGGTAGTACTGGTGTGAGAAATACCAGGAATCCATCGTTAGGTGCTCCAGTCATCGCGATATAACTGAGAGATTGTTGAAAGCGACATAAAAACCCCAATTCAAATCAAATCAAATTGACCCTTGAAATCTTAATTAAAATCACTTAACACAATTAAAATCTTATTTCAAAGGGCTCACAATACTTGTGTGCTATTTAGGAGTCAACATTCAAAGACTGATTTAAGCTGCCGTCATAGCGCAGTTGGTAAGGCGTCAGACTATCAATCTACTCGTAGAGGTCCCAGGTTTCGATCCCTGACGGCCGCAATTATTCTTTCCAACTATTTGTTTCTCACCAATGGGTTGATAATCATAGAACTATGAGATAGCAGCTCGAGGCTAGGAAAGGATGTGATGGTTGTGCTGGTGAGAGAAATACCAGGAATCCATTGTTAAGTGCTCTAGCCGCCACAATATATTTGAAAAAATGTTGAAAGCGCCATAAAACTCCATTCAATCAATCTATCAAAGACTGATTTTATGAAGACCCTTTTTTACAAAAGAGATCTCTGGTAAATAGGATATCCTGGTGTAAACAGTTCAAACTGAAATCAAGGGCCCAGTATATTTATTGGCTCTAATAGTTTGATGCTGACCCAATGAATTATGTTAACTCTTGTCATGCTGAACCCAGAATATTCCCTCTTTGGCATGAGGTATTGGCAAAAATCAGCAAGCACTCATGTGCTGTCTGATCTTAGTCCATACACCTGATTTTACTTTTAAACCAGAAGAGTTTAAATATATTATACTTTCAAAATAAAAACCGACTCACAAATAGTGCATCTAGTGCCCTTGGCAGTTTGATTTTTATGTAATTTTGCAAAGACGAGGGTTAAGAGTGATCTTTGTCCATGATGCCTGCTACTAAATGCATTTCAGCATGCCAGTTATTGTTAAAAGGTCAATATTGCAAATTTAAGGTAGTGGACCTGTAATAGTTCTGCAACATTTGGAAACCCGTGTTTTTTCACAATGTTGACCGAGGTTTCCTAATGAAATCATTAGGAAACCTGGGTTAACACTATTAAAGTTAATTCCTTCTGAAGCGTTACAGAACTATTACAGGTCCACTTCCTTAAGCCAGTCTCAAATGAAATTATCTGTACATATATGTACAATTTTTTATACGCCGCCGGAGGCGGACGTATATTGGCGTCATCTTCTCCGTCTTTCCGTCCATCCGTCCATCTGTCCGTACATCCGTCCACTTTTCTTGTCAACGCAACTCCTCCTAAGTTTCTGGCTTGATCTTCTTGAAACTTAGTCAATGTTATCACCTCAATTGGTAGATGTGCATGAAGGAAGGATTTTATGGTTCGTTGATTTTTGCCTGAGTTATGCCCCTTAAAAACTTAGTATATGGGTCCACTTTTCTTGTCAACGCAACTCCTCCAAAGTTTCTGGCTGGATCTTCTTGAAACTTGGTCAATGTTATCACCTCAATTGGTAGATGTGCATGAAGTAAGGATTTCATGGTTCGTTGATTTTTGCCTGAGTTATGCCCCTTAAAAACTTAGTCTCTGGGTCCACTTTTCTTGTAAACGCAACTCCTCCTAAGTTTCTGGCTGGATCTTCTTGAAACTTGGTCAATGTTATCACCTCAATTGGTAGATGTGCATGAAGGAAGGATTTTATGGTTCATTGATTTTTGCCTGAGTTATGCCCCTTAAAAACTTAGTCTCTGGGGCTTATTGCCTCAGTTATGCCCCCTTAAAATTTAGTCTCTGGGGCTTATTGAAATTGCAGCCTTGTAAATGCAACTCTTCCTAAGTTTCTGGCTGGATCTAAATGAAACTTGGTGGATGTTATTAACGAAATTGGTAGATGAGCATGAAGTAAGGATTTTATGGTTCATTAAATTTACCCTAAATTATGCCCCCTTAAAACTTGGTATCTAGGGCTTATTGAAATTGCAGCCTTTTGAATGCAACTCCTCCTTACTTTTTGTCTTTATTTAAATGAAACTTGGTCATTGTCATCACCATAATTTGTAGATGTACATGGATCAAGGATTTTATGGCTCATTTATTTCCCTGAATTATGCCCCCTTAAAACTTAGTGTCTGGGGCTTATTGAAATTGCAGCCTTGTGAAGGCAACTCCTCCCAACTTTTTGGTCTTGATTTAAATGAAACTTGGTCATTTTGAATTTGGTTCTGTCAAAATAAGTAGTGTCTACAATTATTTTCATGAAACAGCAGCAAAGTGGCGGCGTATTTTGTGACGATGGCACTCTTGTTAAGTATTGTTAAAGCCCCCTTCTGTGTTAGTGAACGATACGGAAACGCAAGACAATGATCTTAAGACGAGTATGCACACCAAAACTAGACTTTTAGTATCAAAGATAAGCTTGAATTTGTCATTCCAATATTCGGTAATGCAAATGATTATGACGCGATGTTCTAAATATAGGCCTAATTTGATGAATATATTTATGCCCGCAACATTTTGGACTCCAATTTGAATACCTCTCCTGCATGTTTGATATATTTCACGAGATCAAAATCTCATGTACATAATTTACTTTATACGGCAGATTATGCGTTTCACAAAAAGCCACCATTTGTCGATTTATTTGTGTTTCTAGGTAACTCATCCTTCACAAGACTAAATCAAGTAAAATATTCAAAGAATATCCACAAAAAAGCCTTTTTTTACTCTAAACGCAGACTTGGACTTTAACGTAAACTAACTATCTTTCTCGTTAACCAAAAGAACTACAGTTTTCATGTTTTACTTGTGTATCATGTAATGTTTGTGTTTATTTTTGAATTGATTTCTTCTTTATTTCTTGATCTTACGAAAATAAATTGATTCTCATATTTTTTGCTTCAAATCACGTGTTGATATGAGCAATAATTAGATTTGCGCTTATAAAATCAGATTTACAGAAAGCTTTAATTATTTTCTGTGTTATACAGCCAATCAGTTGTAAAAATTAGTGAAATTTATAAACTCTCACTATCAAAAAAAATAATAATAATAAAAAAAAACAAAGAAGTGATCCATGTAGTGCCCACTAAATACAATTACATTTTGTTGAAATGATCTACGACAGTTTGGTAAAAACCCAGGGATAATCAATGAGAAAGGATAATACAATACTAGATGAAAAGTTATTGATAAATTGTCAACGAGTTATTATACCCTCAGGAAATGGAATCACTCTTCCATCTGTCCTATGTCACACTCATATTACCGATAACCTTTTCCCTTATCTTGGAAATGTTGACCTGTCCAAATTGAAAGAGGTTGGAGACGGCAATGTAAAGTGACTGCATTTTGTGAAGAAACCATCTAGTGTGGTCGGAAAAATTGTCAGAAAAGGAGGAATTGCTTGTTGCCGGAGTCTATTCTAGGATTTGAAAAGTAGGAGGAAATTTGTTGAAAATCATCAATTCCAAAAAAAAAATTATGAACTATTACTCCTTCTCTATACAAAAAATCCACCATCACCTTCCTAAAAAAGGGAATTTTTTCAAAAGTATGTGCTAAAATACGCAATCCCCCTCCTAGTATTGACATTGGTTGCAAGTAATTTCTACTCCTATTACTGATAGGAAAAACCTTCCCCAATTTTAGAAATTTAGAATGATCCAAATTGAAGGAAGTTGCAGACAACAATGAAAAGTGAGTCCATTCTTAGAAGAAACTATCTCATGTGGATGGAAAATATTGTGAGAAAAGGAGGAATAGCTAGTTGCAAGCTAGTCCTTTTTTTCCCGAATGTTTTTTCTAGTTTAAATTCACATGGAAACTAAATTCTGGGACTCTACAGGAAAGGGTTGAATCAGATAGTAGAAAAAGCCACTTGTTGCTAACGTAATTTAGTTTGTCATTGTTTCATGCCATCTAAAAAAATTTATTGGATGCTCCAAATGAAATTATTTGTGTCTGTTTTCTTCTTTTGATAAATCTTTAAAAATCTTCAGCTGATTATATCCTCCAAAGCAATAACTTGGGGAGTGTGTGTGTGTGTGTGTGTGTGTGTGTGTGGAGGGGGGTTATAGGAGTCAGATTGTTTGTTGGTCAGTCCAACTGTCAGTCCTTCTCTAGCTTTTTCTTGTCTACTCAATATCTCAGTATTAAATGGACAGACTTCACTCAAACTTCTCGGATATTGATTAAATTTCACATTTTATTATTATCAACTCATATCAACTGTTTCAGGGTAAGGTCACTTAATTTCTCAAAAGTCAAGATCATTATAAGTTCAAGGTCAAAGTTTCGAATAAATATTTGTTCTCTTATCTACTGTGTATTTCTAATAACCATTGGTATAATTTGTTGTAGTTTCATTAAATAATTCAAAAATTAAATGAGACTTACCTTGGTTGAGTCGATATTTGATATTCTATGAGTTATAGAATAACTTTGGTGTTAAATGAGATGTGACCCGGGTATGCACCTTCTGTGCATATGGCGCGCCACATTAATGATTGTCCCTCATGCAGAGAATACAGAATCAGGTATCATATTAATATTTCAAGGTCAGATATAAGTACCTATATATTTATAGGCATTTATAGATCCACAAGTTTAAGTGAGTTATCAAAGGTCAATTTTGTCTATACCTATATAGACAAAATTGACATTAGATCACTCACTCTAAATCACGGAGCTATACAAAAGTATTGTACTGATACCTGGAAATTTAATTACTGTCCATGACAAATTATTAGGTTTTCAAGATCCGAAGTGATTTCAAGGTCACAGTCACCTTTCAAGCTCTGAGAACAGATGGCAGGCATGTGGGCCTTGATATCTTATGCATCTTTAAACCCTTGTCATGCTGAATGAAACCCCTTGCGGACATGCATTGAAATCAAAGTGCTAAAAGCACCGACTGCACAAATTATGATACAGTTTTTATTTCAAAAATATTATTTTTAAAATTTTCTGCTTTGAAAGGGAACATCAGGTTTTGTGCACTAAGATCAGACTGCACACATGTGCAGGCTGATCTTTGTCTATACCTCCTAAAGAAGCAGGATTAATCCGGGTTCAGCATACAAGGGATATGTAATTTATCCTATGCCTGTGCTCACCCGTGGCTTCCAGTTGCCTGAGGTTTCGGGCAGTGTACACTTCTTTGTCCAGGGAAAAAATTTTTCACCTTATGCCCGATTGACTTGAAACTTTGTAGTTGTGTTCCTCTTATGATTATGAAGCGTAGTGCTCAAGAATCGTAACACCTAGCTTAATCAGAAATGAAAAGGGTATTTGTTGGTTTCATGGAGGTATGAAACTAAAACCCTAAACATGCTGTATGAATATGCAAAGCAGTTTTAAACATGAGTGTAATGAGTTTTTAAGTTCATACATCTATAAAATCTACAGATATTCTCGTCATACGGTTTAAGTTAACAATATGGAGCAAAAATGTAAAGATTTGTCAATCCAGTAAAACACACATATTTTGTATGGCACTACTTTGTGTGGATACTAAAAATAGCTGCATACTCAAAATTGTTTTCATTGAGGAATGAAACCAACTTCAGCCAATCAGAGTGCACAAATTCTGATGGACACAACTAATATTAAATTGTATACAGCATGAAAAGACATTAGTCTTAACTCTTGTCATGCTGGATAAACACCTTGGCATAATTGCACAAAATTCATAGTGCTTAAGGTAGTGGACCAGTAATAGTTTTGCAACATTTGGAGGTAATGAAGTTTAACTGTGTTTACCGAGGTTTCCTAATGATTTTGACCTGGGTCAACAATGTGAAAGTTCATGGGGTCTGAAATATTGCGGAACTATTACTGGTCCACTACCTTAAAGGTCGGAATGTTTTAGGTAATGGTCCTGAGTTGGTATTTATTCTGAAAATAATAAATTTTTAACATTTTCTAGTTTAAATAGAAAAATCAGGTAGTATAGACTAAGAACAGGCTGCACATATTTGCAGCCTGATCTTTGTCTATGCCTCCTGCCAAAGTAGGAATATTTCGGGTTCAGCAGGAGATTAGGGCTGAAATTCCAAGACACAAATTGAGTTTAGTTTGAACAGCTGTCAACAACTTGTGATTTCTTGTCGTTTTCCTGGTAGGTAAATTCCCAATAGATGTCTAACTAGGAGAAATATGTGGTTACACAACATTCAAAGTGGCAGCAGTCAGAATATATCCTTGTCAAATTACATTAGGCTAGCTTTAGGAATAGGAAAACTGGTACAATGCTTATGGACACAGATACGGAAAAAGCCTAAGGGTTTTATGAATCAATTTTATGTAATTATTGATATAATTCTCTGAATATAAATGTGAAAAAGAAGAGATACTATTATCTAGTTGACTAAGGTTCTCCCATTTTAATTAATTATGTTAAAACCTTGTATTACTCATATTATCACATCTATACTCCCAAAATATATAGGGGATAAATATTTTTGCGTATAAATCCATTAGGCTTTTCATTAAGTGAACAACAAAGCTATATTTTTATGAATGGAAATATAGTTTTGTTGTTCACAAAATGAAAGATTTCTTTATTAGGCACTTTGACAAACAATGTCTGTATTCATGAACTTATCCTTGTCAATTCCTTCAGCTATGTTCCAGATTGAGCATGACAATATAAGTTTCCAAATTTCAAGACACAAATTGAGTTTAGTTTGAACAGCTGTCAACAACTTGTGATTTCTTGTCGTTTTCCTGGTAAGTAAATTCCCTATAGATGTCTAACTAGGAAAAATATGTGATTAGACAACATTCAAAGTGGCAGCAGTCAGAATATATCCTTGTCAAATTACATTAGGTTAGCTTCAGGAATTGAAAATAAAATGAAAAATATTACAAGGCTAGAAGTGGATTCTATGGAGGGTTTTATGTTTCAATTCAACTCTCTGAATATCAATGTGAAAAAGAAGAGATATTATCTGCTAGTTGACTACATAGTTCTCTCATTTCAATTAATTATGTAATCATCTCACATTGCTTACTGATAATCACAACTGAATACCCCATATTCATCAATATTTTCAAAGTCTTTATATAAATTAAGACTTTAACATTTGCATAGCTTTACAAGGTTAAAATAAAAAAAAAATGTTTTGTCATGAAAAAGGGGGATTTCATATTGAAAAAAAATATAATTAAGTTGCACAACTCATTCATTTGTGGACAGATTTTCATGAAACTTTCACAAAATGTTGCACATTATGTGACCATGAGCAAACTGTAGTTACTTTTGGATTTATTTAGCCTTTAGTGATGATCTGATTCCAAATGAACTTTATACTTGTTGATCTCTTTTTAAAGCATATGTTGTTGTTTCGTTATCAATTTGCCTTGCAGGAAGACTAGTGGAAGGATACAGGCCCTCCTTTGCCTCTTATTTTTGTTCTAAATCTAAGATTCCACATTGGAGTAATTCTTTAGAGTAATTTGGTCTGCATGCTAGTATAAGGCAATTTGACAATGTAATGTAGAAATCATGAAAAATCTTCTACAATGCAGGGGTGTGGAATTCCCATGCCCGACTTGTCCGACATGGGCTTTTCTACTTGCGGACAAGTACATTTTGCAAGTCCACTTGTCCGAGGACAAGTAAATACCAGGACAAATCTTGGTATGGCCCTATATAGATCAAAGAGATTAATAAGCTTAATGTTTGTACCAAAGAGTAGAAAACACTGTCTTTAATGAAGAAAATGCTGGTTTCAGCATTTTTTTCTCTAAAAACAATGTTTTCTCAAAATCTTTCTATTTTGTTGTTTTGCGGACAAGTAATTTTTAATCCTGGACAAGTAGAAAATCACACTTTACTTGTCCACGGACAAGTAAAGAGAATCCGTATTTCCACACTCCTGTACAATGTACTGGGAATGTAACTCTATGAATATAAAGGCACTTAAAATGCCTTCCAGAACCTGATACCTAGCTTAACCCTTGTCTTGCTGAATAAATTTTGGCTAAAAATTTGCATCAAAATCAAAGGGCATAAAGCACTGAAAGTACCAACTGCAGATCAATTTTCATTTGAAAAACTAAATCTATTGACAATTCTGGTTTGAAAGTGGGAAACAGGTGGTGTAGACTAACATCAGACTGCACATATGTGCAGGCTGATGTTTGTCTATAGCTCCTGCCAAAGCAGGAATATTCCAGATTCAGCATGACAAGGGCTAAACTTTCACCTACACAAACATTCTATGTCTAAAATGTTAAAGGTTAAACAACATTGCCTGGAATGAGACATTTATCAAGTCGTGTTTTAATTTAATTCTAGTTTGTCCTAGGAAGTTGTTATTAACTTTTCAATCATTGATGAAAGTACGTTGTTACATCAGCACAATATAGAGACAACAATCTTCTGTGGTTAAGGCGTTCCATTCTTCATGAAGTTAGTCTTATAAATGGTACATTTTTGAGCTAGAGGTAAATTGAAACGGAACTCGGAGTTTTAAGAGATGCAGGTTATGCTAGTGTATGACCCTCAAAACTATCTGATATGAGTTCCATAGACCGAATTGGAGTTTTCGTTTTTCACAAGTGTATGCGTGTGACTAGACCCTTCTGTAACCTTGTGTTTGTTATGCCCTGCCGTTTTCGGCAAGGGGATTTAGTAATGGTCTCTGTCCATCATTCCTAGGTTCCTTCACTAAGCTTGGCCGGATTATATCTCCTAAAGAATAATAGCTATCAACTTGAACTTTATGGGTAGATAGATCTCATGGAGGAGAAGTCCACTGCACAAGAACTACAACTCTTGCTTGCATAATTTTAGAGTTATTGCCCTTTGTGATTTTTGATACTTAGATTTTGTCCGGAGCATATCTCCTAAAGTATAAAAGCTATCAACTTGAACCTTTTTAGATGGATAGATCTCATGGTGGAGAAGTGTAGTGCACAAGAACTACAACTCCTGCTTGCATAATTTTGGAGTTATTGCCCTTTGGTTTTTTTAATACTTGGTTTTTGTCTGGAGCATATCTCCTTAAGTATAAGAGAGATCAACTTGAAACTTTATGGGTGGATAGATCTCTTGGAGGAAAAGTGAAGTGCATAATAAATATAACTCTTGCCTGCATAATTTTGGAGTTATTGCCCTTTGTTATTTTAAAGACTTAGATTATGTAGGGGGTTGATCTCTTAAAGTACAACATGGCTCTTGTTACAACTGAAAGGTCATTAGTCAAGGTTATTTCTCAAGGACAAATTTGTGGAAAATTGAAACTTAAAAAGATGTGTGCTAATTTCCATATGGTATCAAATCACAGTATCTGAAAAATGGCAGTAGATTGGCATTAGTGTCTAGACAATAGTTGATTATTCAACATGAGTTACTTCCTATCATTTCCATAAAATATATAGCAAGAGATTATTGGGGCATGATGAAAAAATTCTGTCTAATATTGGATGAGAGTTCTACAATACAAGTCAAAGATCAATTTTGACCACAGATTTTGTCTTTGGCAGATTTTTTATCAAATTTGATGAAAATGTTTGTATCCATGGATATTAGGAAGATCCAAATTAAATTGATAACTCTGAGTACAAACATTTGAGCCTGTGCGTGACATTTCCAAAAAATTGAAATGTTTTTGAGGGGCAAACATCGAGCACTGTATACAGCCTCATACTGTAAATGTAAAGTTACCTGATGGTCTACAAATACTTTGAGACATTATCTACAAAAGGCACAGTGAAGACTGTGTGGATGCACAGGCTAGTCAGAGTCTTTGCTATGAACATATATGAAATTGTTGCAAATCTCACGCACAGGCTCATTTGTAACTGCCTATAAAGAAATAGGCAGTTACAATTGTATTGTGCTGGTCCATTGAAATATAATATCTTTCTGAATTATGTCAATGAAAGAGCAGCCTATGAAGAAAAAATTCTTTACATTTGTTTATGTATTTGCATCAGGACCTCATAGTCATCATTAAATATGAAAAAGTTGCAGTTGATACACAAGAATGTGAAATCAGCAAGTGAGCAATTTAGGGCAATATGTGCCCTCTTAATTTTTTTGGTAACAATCGCAACTACATAGTCGAATAATATATGCATATTTGAGCAAATACATTGACATTTTTGCTAGTCACAAATAAGTGATACTGATAATCTAGAGGACATAAATAGTTTAAAAAATCCTGGTTTGGATTCCGAATTCATTGAGTAAGATGCAGCACTGAATTCTGTTAAAACTTTGTTCTGTGTGTAATAAGTAAATTCAGGCTGTAAGAACAATGCTGGTGCAACTGCACCTCTTGTTTGAAGTCAACTAATCTCATCCATCTATGAAGCTGTGAGAAATCTTCTTGGTTATATTAGAGATGATAATGTCAATCTACTAATTACAAATCTTGCAGAGCCGGTGTAAATCAGAGGCGCGGTGACTGAGGTGACTAATTTCGTTCCTGCAGAATTGGAATATATGAGTATAGGTTAGTGAATAATTGATGGGTTTGAAGCAAACTTTCTTGTTCCTATGGGGAACCAATTTCCTAGTAAATTGACACAACTTGTATAATGTAAAGGTGAACAATGATTTGTAAGGACGCTGACCGTAACATGCCAAATTAACATACTACCGAAGTACAATGACCCGAGTGGGGTGACCTTTATTTATGAAATAATTTCATTTTCATGCTGATGTACACCTCCATCAAGGGCGTAACTCCCATTACGCAATTTACACAAGTGCGTAAAAGAAATAATCCTCTGTTGAAATTATCCGTTGATAAATCATAACATCGAAACTGCAGCTTATTCAAGCTGTAGTTACGATGTTTTGAATATACACCAGCACTCAAATCTTTTGTCACAGTCCACATATCGCCTTAATCCTATATTCTTTAGTTGTCGCTGTCTGAGTGTGTATAAATTTCAAAGTCCTAGATACACCAATGTCCATGAACAAAGCCTGATTGAGGAGTATAATATGCAAAAGGTAAAATCCGAGGGCGGAGCCTGAGGATTTTGCTTTTTAGATAACTCCTCCCTCCAAGGGTATAATAGACAGACAAGGAGCTGCTCCTTTGGGTGCTTCTTTAAGTTTTAACTGTGATATCTAGAAAGCAAAAAAGAATAAAATGAACAAAAAGTGACCAAAATATGAAATATTAAGATTTTCCAAAGGAAATTTAAATGAAAACTCAGTGTTATGCTTTAAATTTGACTCAAGACACTATGACTAGTTATTGTTGGCAATGCCCATTTAAGTTGTGAAAACATGCTCAGAGTGGAGTCCTAATGCATTTGTCACTGTCTTGGGTTTGTATATTGATACAAATGCGTATCATAATTATTTTTTTACCATATTGAATTATGAAAAAAAACTCTGATTTGACAGTGAAGTCAAGATTTTAGTAAAACATTTGTAGCAAAGACAGAAAAGGCAAGATTTGGCATGACTGAGTCAATACGCCACTATAAAAGCCATCTTGCATACAATGGAGAGAGCTAATCCCCTATAATGGCAGATATTATATCCCTTGTCAGATAAATGTTAGAAGCTAGTCTATTAGAATTAATTACATGTTTTTCTCAGAACACAATCCTAACAATTATTTCCATGATTAAGTTGGTCTTTGACCTTCTGTTATCTGTTTGGTAAATCTATAGAAATTATATTCTGATTTCAACCAATTGCCATTTTTCAGCTCAACTGTTTTGGAACAAAAACTAAGGCTATGGTCACCTAGGTGTTGTTTGTGTTACTTTGGCATTGCAAGGTGTAGGCGTATGTGCATGATAAACTTTAACCTTAGACATATCTCTGTTGTTAGCTTCTTGAAACTTGGCATGTGTGTTCTCGATCACAAAAGGTATCCAGACTATCAAGGCAGATAACTCTGGAAGCATTTTTATGCTCCCCGAAGGGAGAGCATATAGCCGCCGCTTTGTCTGTCTGTCCGTCCGTAATTCCGTCTGTAATTCCGTTCATCCGTCCATCCCCACCTATTTCTCCATAACCCCTGGGCCAAATTGAATGAAACTTTCCATGTGAACTCCCTATGATATAGTGATGATGCATCTCTGGCGGTTTTTGGATTTGAGGCCTCGTCACGGGAAAAGGGGACTTAGGGTAAAAAACAGTTTTTCTCAAATTTCTCCTAGTCTAACAGTTAGAATTTAGTGAAATTTCATATTTGTGTAGCAAATCAGATGCCCTTTACTATAAACTATTTGAAATTAATGTATAAAAAAAATATATCATGGGAAAAGGTGGCTTAATGTTTGTTACCTTTACGTAAGCATGTAAATTACAGTTATTCTTTCATTTCTCCTTGTCTTATGCTCAGAATTTGATGAAATTTCACATTTGAGTAGCAAATCAGATGCTCTTTACCCTAAACTATTTGAAATTTGTGTCTTAAAATATGTCATGCAAAAGGGGGTTTAATGTTTGTTACCTTTATGTTAGCTGTATAAGACAACAGCTTATTTGAGTCTTTGAAATCTGACCGCAGAGCATATCTCCTAAAGTAAAATAGCTATCAACTTGAACATTTATGGGTGGATAGATCTCATGGAGGGGAAGTGCAGTGCACAAGAACTACAACTCTTACTTGCATATTTTTGCAGTTATTGCCCTTTTTTATTTTTGATACTTAGATTTTGTCTGGAGCATATCTCCTAAAGTATGATAGCTATCAACTTGAAACTTTATGGGTGGATAGATCTCATGGAGGAGAAGTGCAATACACCAGAACTATAACTCTTGCTTGGATAATTTTGGAGTTATTGCCCTTTGTTATTTTTATGCCCCCGTATCGAGAGATCGGGGGCATATTGTTTTACTCATGTCCGTCTGTCTGTCTGTCTGTCTGTCCGTCTGTCTGTCTGTCTGTCTGTCCGTCCGTCCGTCTGTCCGTCCGTCCGTCTGTCCGAAAACTTAACCCGAAAACTTAACCTTGCCAATATCTTCAAGCCTATTCAAGATACAAAGCTAATATTTGGCATGATGATAGATCTCAATGATCCGCATCCGCTGGTACCAAAGTCAAGGTCATGTGACAAGGTCAAGGTCATCTGTCAAGGTCAAACTTTGAAAAAACTTAACCCGAAAACTTAACCTTGCCAATATCTTCAAGCCTATTCAAGATTCAAAGCTAATATTTTGCATGATGATAGATCTCAATGATCCGCATCCGCTGGTACCAAAGTCAAGGTCATGTGACAAGGTCAAGGTCATCTGTCAAGGTCAAACTTTGGAAAAAAATGCCGTTACGGGGGCATTCGTGTTTCACAAACACATCTTGTTAATACTTAGATTACATAGGAGGTAAATCTTTGACAGTACAAAAGAATCTTTAATCTATTAGGCTTCAGTTCACTATCAGGCTTTTGTGGCGGGGGATGTCCATGTCCAACATGGCTCTTGTTTTTGTGACAATGCCTTATTCGGGGAGCATTATCCGTCTCTGACGGCTCTTGTGTAAGAATTATACCCCCTTTTCAATTTAGACTTTTTGCATTAACAAGATCAGGCTGCATGTCTGTGCTGTCGAAACTATTTGCCAAAGCTTTGTGTTCATCAGGAAAACATCATGAACATCAGGAGAATGATTGAATGATTGAATGTAGTTTAACGCTGCTTTCAACATTATTTCAGTTATATTGCAGCTGCTGCAGCACCTAACAATGGGTTCCTGGTATTTCTCTCACCAGTACAACCATCACATTCTTTCCTAGCCCCCAGCTGCTATCTCACATAGGTCTAAGATTATCAACCCATTGGTGAGAGACAAATAGTCGGAAAGAATGAGTGACGCCGGAATGGAACCTGTGACCTCTAGAGAACATCAGGAGAAGGGCTAATTTATATTACCAGTAATATATAAATTAATGTACGAACTTAATAGCTCTGTTTGCATGCCTAAGAGTTGCATGGAGTCAAAAGGTTAAGATCTTACAAAAACTCCTTTGAAGTGAAGGAGAAGTAAAACAATTAATATTACTAGACCCAATAGAGCATTTAATTAGATTGATTTCATATTTGGTTTTTGCCCTTTTGCAATTGCCATTTCCCCCATAATTATGCATTTTGGTTTCATTAATTATTGGTAACTTTGTCATTTAAAAATGATGTAGTCAAACAGGGGTGTGGAATTCCCATACCCCACTTTGCAAGGCAACTTGTCCTTGGACAAGTAAATACCAGAGCAAATCTTTACCGCAAGGGGGTGCCAAAGCTCGGCTGTTTATCATTTTTTAGGCAAATGCAATAAAAGAACTTGGTACCTACAGAAAGGTCTTGTCCCAAGCAATGATCATGTAAAATATGAAGGCTCTATGACTTACCACTCAAAAGTTATGACAAAGGTAAATATTTTTAAGGAAATTTTACCTTGAAAAATGACTTTGACCTTGACTGATAACCTTGAACTTGGTACCTACAGAAAGGTCTTGTCCCAAGCAATGATCATGTGAAATATGAAGGCTCTATAACTTACCATACAAAAGTTGTGACCAAGGTTAAATTTTTCCAACAAATTTGACCTTAAAAAATGACATTGACCTTGACTGATTACCTCGAACTTAGTACCTTCAGAAAGGTCTTGTCCCAAGCAACAATCATGTGAAATATGAAGGCTCTATGACTTGCCATTCAAAAGTTATGAACAAGGTTGAAGTTTGTCACGCCAACGACAACAACAACGCAAATGATGCCAAGGTGATCATTATACCTCGGGTTTTCTTTGAAAACAGCCAAGCTAAAAAAGATATACGGCCACATAATCAGTGTGGATTTAAGGACAGTTGCAGTGCAACTATAAATTGAATTGCAAGGTAAAGGACATGCAATTCCAATTAATGTAACTTGATGTCTAATTAAGCCTTGAACAACAACATTCCAGATGCAGGCATTGAATTTCAGTTGGACTTGGTTTACCGTATCTCTTAAAGAAGGACTTTCCAGAGAGAATCCTTGATTACATTTCATCTATCCATTAATTTTGTCTAATGTTCTTTAGTTAGCAGGAGAGCTGGAGTGGTGATATACTGTTAAAGGTTAAGTGTCATTTCGGTTGACTTGGCGTGTGATAAGGGAAGCTGTTCTCTGCCAATTCTGGGGAAAAATACATAATAAGAGGGTAAAGTGATGCTTGTTCAATAATGGCAGAGCTGGAAACTCAATTTATTTTGTCGTAATGGGTTGTGAAATCAAGTCTCATTTGTTACACTATCTCTCTACTTGCCGAACAGATTTAGCCGAGAGTTTGCCAATTCTATGGGTTAATCATTCGCTACTAACTGAGCTTAAGTTATGAAGTAAGTCTTGATAAGCAATTTAGGACACAGTCCCACTAAACTTATCCATGTATCGAGCCTTTAATACATGTGAAAGATTTTACAATCGCCAAAATGATATTATTCATAAGAGGTGTACCATATACACACGCTTTGCATAGGTTCCTTTCATTTTGTATTATGATTTAATCTGCACAGAATATTTTGAGATGCATGAAACTTGTAAAAGCAGATAAATTTTTCACCATGCACAATTTAAATGCAAAAGATTAAGTGATATATGAGCCATGTTGGGTGACATTTCCATCAATTTCATATTTGTGCCATGCAAAGCCTCTTTAACTGTATCTAGTGTTATCTATGAGGAGTCTAATTAGACATCTAGTTATGTCATCATGATGGCGGCACTCATTCTTTCCGACTATTTGATTCTCACCTATGTGTTGATACTCGTAGACACATGTGAGATAGCAGCTGGAGGCTAGGAAAGGATGTGCTGGTTGTGTTGGTGAGAGAAATACCAGGAATCCATTGTTAGGTGCTCGAGCTACCGCGATATAACTGAAAAAATGTTGAAAGTGGCATTAAACTCCATTCAGTCAATCAGTATGTCATCATGAACATTGCATGGCCATCTAATTCAAAGCTTTTAGAAAATCTGTCGTAAAATTTTCTCATTTTGCATTAAGGAAGTAGAATAATTGTTTGTTTTTTGAGGAAGGTGGCAAGAATAATTGTTTGTTTTTCAAGGAAGGTGGCTAAGCCATTCGTGAAAAAATTGGCTTTGTTGTTCACTTAATGAAATATAGATCGATCTTACACCGATACAAAGTATATATCCTTTATTTCATGGGTGATATCTCATCAGTGGCACAGTAACACATGGAAGGTAGTATACAAAAGCTTGAATTGGGATATTTTGTTTGTCCATAAGGGTATTGTATTAGAGGGAGAGTATTGCATGACTGAGAAAAGATAGGATTCCCTGTGTAGGAAGATAGAGAATGAGATTTTGTGGCGGAGCTAATTTAGTCTGGTTTTATACAATTAACATGATGAGTTGTTTTCATCTGGTGATTGCTGGGGGCTTTCCTGACATTCTACGGACATCATGGCATTCAGGTGACATTGATCACTCCTGCTACATGACTTTATCCTGGATACTACACCAGGGAATTTGCACTTTATCAGTAAGAAGCCTAAGATCACTCTTGGTATATAACTCCATCTTGTATACAACACAAGGGTATCTGCACTATATCAGTAAGATGACAGGGATCACTCCAGCAACATGACTAGCCATAATAATATTTATGACATCATGTCATTCGGATGACATTGATCACTCTTGCTACATACTTTGTAAGTAAGGAGGCTAAGATCACTCTTGGTACATAACTTCATCTTGGATACCACGCCAGGGTATCTGCTCTATATCAGTAAGATGACTGTGATCACTCCAGCAACATGACAACCACACAAGTATATTTATGACACCATGTCTTTAAGGTGACATTGATCACTCTTGCTTCATGACTTTATCCTGGATATCACACCAGGGAATTTGCACTTTGTAAGTAAGAAGGCTAAAATCACTCTTGGTACATAACTTCATCTTGGATACAACACAAGGGTATCTGCACTATATCAGTAAGATGACAGTGATCACTCCTGCAACATGACAACCACACAAGAATATTTATGACATCACGTCTTTAAGGTGACATTGATTACTCTTGCTACATGACTTTATCCTGAATGTCACACCAGGGAATTTGCACTTTGTCAGTAAAAAGACTGACAAAAAACTTCTTCTTGGATAGGATGCCAGGGTATCTGCACTATTTCAGTTAGATGACAGTGATCACTCTTGCAACATGACTAGCCACACCAGTAAATTGATGACATCATGTCTTTAAGGTGCCGCCGTCATAGCGCAGTTGGTAGCGCGTCGGACTGTCAATCTTAAGGTCCAAGGTTCGATCCCCAATGGCGGCACTCATTCTTTCCGACTATTAGTCTCTCACCAATGGGTCGATAATCGTAACCCTATGTGAGATAGCAGCTGGAGGTTAGGAAAGAATGTGATGGTTGTACTGGTGAGAGAAATACCAGGAATCCATTGTTAGGTGCTCCAGCCACCCCAATATAACTGAAAAAATGTTGAAAGCGGCGTTAAACTCCATTCAATCAATCAATCAATGTCTTTAAGGTGACATGGATCACTCTTGTACCATAACTTTATCCTTGATAATACACTAGGGAATCTGCACCTTATAAATTATATTACATTGATCAGCACTTCCATGTCTCCATTCTTGATACCAGTCTAGGGGATCTGCCCTTTGTCATTTAAGTGATATTCAGTTCTCAAACATGATTCCATCCCTCATACCACACCAGGGGATATGCACTTCGTCATTCAGGTAACAGTGATCACTCATCCTGCAAAACTGCTGGCGTCATAGCATAGTTGGTAGCGCGTTGGACTGTCAATCTAGAGGTCCCAGGTTCGATCCCCAACTGCCGCACTAATTCTTTTCCGACTATTTGTCTCTCACCAATGGGTTGATAATCGTAGACCTATGTTAGATAGCAGCTGGAGGTTAGGAAGGGATGTGATGGTAGTACTGGAGAGAAAATACCAGGAAACCTTCGTTAGGTGCTCCAGCTGCCGCAATATAACTGAAACATTGTTGAAAGCAGCGTAAAAGTCCATTCAATCAAACAACACCTGCATAACTGTATTCATGATGCCACACCAGGGATCTTCAGGTGATGGTAATCACTTTTGGTACTTGACTTTATTTACTACATAATTCCATCCTCAATACAACAGGGGATATCTGACATCAAGCCAGTTAAGTGACAATGATCTCTCTTCCTAAATGACTCCATCCCCAATACCACATTAGAGGATATCTGATGTCATGACATTTAAGTGACAATGATCACGAGCTACATGACTCAATCCTTAATACCACAAAAGGGGACTTATGACATCATGTCAGTTAATTGACAATGATCACTCTTCCTACATGACTCCTTCTACAATACCACACCAGGTAATATCTGACATCATGTCGGTGAGGTTACAATGATCAAATGCTACATGACTCCATCCTCAATACCACACCAGGTATATCATAAGAGGAAATTTTAAAAGAAATTTATTTCTATTTAGCAAATATTTGGCCAAAACATGTAAATCTATACAAACAATTTAACTCTTTTTCTCACAAAGTTTTGTTAATCACACAACATTAATATCTTGTGAATACACTTGTCATGTGAAAAGATAATTAGATGAGAATAGAAAATAAAGAATGATGGTCATAAACCATCATAATATCCATTGTATAGATATTTTGGCCAAAAGGTCCTACTTTGAAATCATTGTGGCCAAAACGTCCATGGCCAAAACGTCCTGGCCAAAACATCCGTGGCCAAAATGTCCTACATTTGGTAATATCTGACATCATGTCAGTTAAGTTAAAATGATCACTTTTCCTACATAACTCCATTCTCAATACCACACCAGGTGACTTATGGCATCATGTTAGTTAAGTGACAATGATCACTCTTCCTACATGACTCCATCTTCAATGCCATACTATGTGGTATATGGCTTCATATCAGTTAAGTAACAATGATCACTCTTCCTACATGACTCCATCTTCAATGCCATACTAGGTGGTATATGGCATCATGTTAGTTAAGTGACAATGATCACTCTTCCTACATGACTCCATCTTCAATGCCATACTATGTGGTATATGGCTTCATATCAGTTGAGTAACAATGATCACTCTTCCTACATAACTCCATTCTCAATACCATACCAGGTGACATCATATCAGTTAAGTGACAATGATATTTCATCCTACATAACTCCATTCTCAAATCCACAAAAGGTGACTTATGACATCATGTCAGTTAAGTGACAATGATCACTCTTCCTACATGACTCCTCTTACAATACCACACCAAGGGATATCTGACATCATGTCAGTTAAGTGACCATGATCACACTTCTTACATAACTCCATCTTCAATACAGCACAATGGGTTTAATGGCATCATGTTAGTTAAGTGTCAATGATCACTCTTCCATCATACCTTCATTCCTAATACCTCACTAGGGGATATCTGAAATCATGTCAGTTAGGCGACAATGATCACATGCTACATGACTTCATCCTCAAAACCACACCAGGGGATTTTTAACAATATGTCAGTTAGGGTGTGAACTGCCTCTGGGAATTCTAGAAAATTGCTGAAATACAATAAAAAAGATATCACATGATATATACAAGATGATTGTCAGAAATCTTATAAATGATCTTATGTTGATTGCATGACAAATTGGAATAGCTACTTGAAGCTGTATAAACAAGAAAACCATTGTTGTGCATGACTTTTCTCAGAAATCAAGTTTATCAGTAAAACAATACAATAGTTTTTATGTATGATGTAAGCAGTGACATTGCTGATCATGCAAAAATCTTTTTCGTATTAAACTTTGAATTTTTGTCATGCTGAGCCTAGAATATTCCTTCTTTAGCAGGAGGTATTGATAAAGATCAGCCTTAATATATCAATGGCTCAGCACGAAACAGTTGTAACTGCCTATAAAGATATAGGCAGTTACAAATGTTTCATGCTGAGCCACCAATATGTGCTGATTTTCTTTGTTAAACCAGAAAAGTATAAGATAAATACTGTCTCAATAACAATGCATCCAGTGCTTCTAGGACTTTGATTTTATGTAAGTAGGCAGGCTACTAGCCTGACTTGCTAATTTCAAAGGTTTTTTATTAAACATGAACAAATGATAAGTATTATCATTCACAATGAACAGACAGTCACCATTTCATCTAATAGACAAAATTTTATTACTTTTCTATCGCACACTATGTTGTAGTTACTCATTGTTATTGTCTAGAACAGACAATTACAATGAGTATACACAACATAGGGTTTAAGGGAAAATTGATGTTTACATGGGCGTAGACACGGGTGCGGCAGGTGCGGCATTCGCCGCACCAATAATTGCCGTAGATGCGGCATGCCGCTACAATAAAACTGGATTATGTTGACCGCTAAATGACTGAAAATGTATGTGAGCATATAACGGATGAATAAAACTTTTATAAAACATGATGTCTTATAGTTCTTTTAATCCACCATACGAGGGTTGTCCCAAGAATTCGTGAACTTTTGTTTTAACTTTTATTTGAAACGTCCGATGAAACTGAAAATTACCAGTAATGTGGACTAATCATTTTGCTTTATTCTGGTGTGACTACAGAGGGCTATTTTCAATACTCGCGAAGATATGAATTAAAACGTAACACTAGTAAATGGGTGTCGGCGCACACTATTAACGTCGTTTTCAATTACGTGAAACGTCGTTTCAAAACTGAATCACTTCTTATCAAAGTAACGTTCTAACAGGCCCTATATACTATGTCACAGCATTTCTCAAAGCATTGTTGATATAGACGTTTGTTATGCATTCAATAAGATATTTGATTTTAAAACCATTTTCCCCAATCTTTTACGTGGATACCCACTATCGTATTTTTTTAACCCGACAATGGGTGAGTAAAGTAAATGTTGTTGTTTTTTTTATACAAATCACTATATCTTTACACATTTCAAAAAAGGAACTTTTATTGCTTTGTACGCACAGGAAATGAATATTGAGTATGTTTTGAATACATTAGTATTACATTAGTATTACACAACCACTACCTTAATTCATCGAAGACCCGTCAAAAAATCTGTGATGTCGTTGAAACCGCTTCCAAATCTTTTTTGCTGCCGAGAGTGCATGCATATTTCTTTAAAATTCCCTATCGTTTATTGGCACGACTCATGATCAAGACATACCAAACTATACACTACTGATTTACTTAAATACATTCGCAGTTTCTGTATCCCAACCGGAGTTCTGATTGACGTCGCCTAAAAAGTCTTTCATTCATTTTTCGACGTTTCTCGCATTAGTTCTTCCTAACTTGATCTTTTTTCCCGACATTCTTTAAGTCAATTTCACTTTTTACCTCGTTTATCCGTAAGAAAGGAGCATGCACCACAAATAGTTGAGGTCATTCCTTATTTCGAATTCTTTTATGGTCTGTATAAGGCTTATTTAGCGATTCAGACCTTATTATGAACGAGTTTTTTGCGTCATCATTGAGTGAACAACAAAAGCTATATTTTCACTCGTGGAAAGTCAAACATAAAATTAAAAAAAAAAATATACCTTTTGTTGTTCACAAGGTAAAAGATGTTGTTATCTTAAAAGAAAAAAATACAAATGATTATTTTATTTCTGCAAACAAGAATCATTATGTTAGAGGAAATGTGAAAGTTTTAGGTCAAATTCTATAAGAGTGATTTACAAGTTTAGCAATAGGTTGATAATCATAGACCTATGTAGGATGGCAGCTGGAGGCTAGGAAAGGATGTTATGGTAGTACTGGTGTGAGAAATACCATTAATCCATTGTTAGGTGCTCCAGCCTCTGCGATATAACTGAAAGATTGTTGAATGGGCCATCATAAAACCCTTTTCAAACAAACAAAAAAACCTAAGCTTAAGGTAATAACATCATTGTTATAACGGGCCCTGGGCAAGGTAGAATGAAAAAAAAGCAGGGTGTAATCTTTTGGTAATTCAACTGATTTTAATAAAAACACTATTTCTCAATAATCTCAAGGTAGACATTAACCCTTTGCTGTTTAATCCCTGCTTTTTATGTGTCTGTGATTTTATGATTGAGAAAACATTGTGAAAAAAGAAGAAATTGCTTCTGACAAGCAATTTCTTCTTTTTCCACAATATTTTCTACCCTACTGAATGGTTATTTCTCAAATTAAATCCACTTTTAATTTTCGTCTGCAAAACCTTTGAATTTGGACAGGTCCAAAATTTTGTAAAACAGGAAAGGGTTAAAGAAAAATAGCTCTGCTTTATATCAATGGATTACTATAAAAGCCTTTAAAATATGACCTATGTCGGCGGAGTGAAATAATCCCGTTGAATATTTTTGATATTACAAGGGTGTTATTACACTAGTGGAATAACTATGCAAATGAGCTCAGAGTGAATAGCAACGCTATTTTGTAACCACGAAAAGGACGTCATAATCTATGTTTTATGACCTCATTTTTTAAAGGCGTTATAAGTTTCGCGGAAAATTGAAACGTTGAATTTCAAGAATTTTGACGATCTTTTGCTAAAATTGGGGTCATATTATAAACAGAATATAAAATTTGTGCTCATAAAATACAGAATTTAGTAAACTCGTCATCTAAAACAGATAAAAACTCGGCACAGCCTCGTTTTTATCTGTTTATAGATGACTTGTTTAATAAATTCAGTATTCCATGACCACTCATTCGATATCCTCTATCTCTTTTTTACTTACAGATCGAGAATGTCTACTGCATCAGAGAAAGCAAAATGATTTCTGAAACTATAATGTGACAAAATTGACGAGAGAAGCCTTGTCCAGAAGAGAGTACTTGGACACGTCTCAAATAATTATCACATTATTGATCATTAGTTACCGGCGGAATGCAACGGGGAACCAGACACTGTGATTTTCATTGACATGGTTCCCTGCAACATAGAACATTTTAGAGCCCTCTGTGGACACTGATTTTGGAGTGTGAAGTAGAAAAAGTTTCTATAGTCTATGATAATAGAATAGGTAAAGTCTGACTTCATATCAATTTTTTATCCCATCTAAGAAACATTAAGACAAAACATATGTTTCAGCTGCTGCCCGAAGTCAAACTGATTTTGGACTTTTTCTTTTTCACTTGAAAGTTATTGTTTGTTTCAGTGAGAGATTAACTATTTTTTATTGAGTGAACAACAAAAGCAACAACAAAATTTATATCACATAAACCTTGTCATGCTGAATTAAAATCTACTTTCAGAATTACACTCATATCAAAGTACTGAAAGCCCTAGAATCTGAGGGTGTAGATAACCTTTCTTTTTGAAGATAAAATTCATTAAAAACCCTGCCTTGAAAGGTGGTGTTGACTAAGATCAGACTGCACATAGGTGCAGTCTGATCTTTTTCTATACCTTCTGTCAAAACAGGAATATTCCGGGTTCAGCATGACAAGGGCTCAGAAAATGTCCTAGTTGTTAGTACAGTATCATATTTGTTATGTTGGTAGAATAATGTAGGCTGTTGAAATATTGATGAGTAGAAGATCATTATATGCCCTGGCATAGTAATCTAGAAGCTATTTCCAATTAATATTAATGACTGATCAATGAAATTTCATGGCACTTTTTGTCAGAATGAGGATTTTATTCTTCCTAATGGTCGGGTAATTGAATTTTGCATGAAATGCTTATAAGATCAAATGAATCTTGAGGCATGCCATGTTTTGGGACCATAATTAGAGGTCATCAATTTAGGATTATTTTCTTTGAAAGAGAAAGCATAAAATAATTCAAGTTTTGGTTAATTAACCCTTATACTGCACATAGGCATAACTGGAATTTTGAAATTTATAAACACTCAGAAGATGACCAACATAGAATATAAAGGAAAAAGTTGATATGTTGACTGTGACAAAAGATGAATGTCCTATGGCCGCTCACCTTCTTTATGATTTGAGTGTTGGTAAATAATCAAAACATGTTTAACTACAGCTTGAATAAGCTGTTGTTTTGATGTTTCCATCATTCATCAATGACTTACTTTTGAAAACAAATTTATTTCAATTACACACTGGCGTAATGAGGGTTATGGTTATTATGCCCTTGCTGTTGTCATGAAATAAGTATATCTATTTATATTCTGATTTAGGACTAAACCACCTGCTTTTTACTTCATTATTGTGGAAAACTTTTTAGCCAGACTGTTTGAAGGTTTAAAAGTTGGCAAAAATGTTAATTAGATCAATGAATCTTGAGGCATGCCATGTTTCAGAACCATAACTAACTAGAAGTCCATTATTTAATCTTGTGCTCTTTGATAGAGAGTTAAAGCAATTACCTCCATTTTGGTTCATTTAATTTTTATGAACCACCTGTCATATTTTTCGGTATTATCTTCTCCATCTATCTGTCTGTACTTCCGTCTGTACGTTCAATTATTGTTAATACTATTCCTTTGGGACGTTCTTTATCTTCTGACCTTGCACATATTGTTTGAAATACATGATACTATGCTGCATCATGGAAAATGAGGCCTTTGCAATGTATATTGTGACTTTTGTTGGTAAAGTGCCATTCCCGTGCCAAAAGCTTATGTGTGCCTAATGTGCCAGTTTTCTATCAAGTAGTAGTGGCAATGCATTGCACAATTTTGAAATCAACCTGACATCAGAATTTTTCGGGTAACTTTGTTACCTTACGAAACCACGAAAATCCACCAGCAGAAAATGTTATTTTTATAAACAACACCTTTAGAGGTACGGGTAATATGTTGGTGTCACAACATTGTCTGTGGAAAGCCAAAATTAGCCGATTACAAAGTCTTCCATTATGCAGTTTAATTTGATTAAAATAGATAAATGATGTCAAATTTTCTTTATTAATCAATAGTAGGTTGACATCAAATTTTACAGTCTATAACACACAGAAATGAAAAAAAAATTAGTTTTTCAATAAATGAGTATAGTCTGAAATATACAGCCACAGATTTATCCTTTATTATAAGTTGCAATAAATGAATACAGTCTATAACACACAGAAATAAAAAAAAGTTTAGTTTTCTATAAACGAGTACAGTTTGAAATATAAAGCAATAAATTTATCCTATATAAAAAGTTGTAATAAATGAGTAAATTTTATAACACACAGTACAGTCTAAAGATACCTCGGTGGCCTAGTGGTAAATGCACTCGACCCGTGACCTGGAGGTCCATGATTCGAGCTCCTCTGTTGACGGGGTGTGTTCATGGGCAAAACACTTAATAGCCAGCCCTAGTTCACCCAGCTGTAAAAATGGGTAGGAGTGGGTTTAAACTACTGCCTCTCTCTCGGGGATGTGAAAAGATCAGGATTGAGTGTTTGAGAGCGATTCTATAAGCTTAAGCTTTCGTCACAATGGAACTAAAATAAAATAGTATAAACTAAACTAAATAAATAAATAAGTATAAATTAAACTAAAGATACAGGAATAGTCTTATACTATATTAATGCATAAATTGCAATATATGGGAAAAGTCTTTAACACACAGAAATTAAAAACAAGTTTAGCTTTTCAATAAATGAATAAAGTCTAGAATATACAGTAACAGACTTATTCTATATTAAAGCATAAAGTGTAATTACTGAGTACACAGAAATTAGAAAAAGTTAAGGTTTTAATAGACGAGTACAGTCTAAAATATTCAGCAAAAGATTTATTCTATATAAGTGCATAAGTTGTAATAAATGAGTATAGTCTATAACACACTGAAATTAGAAAAGGTATAGTTTTAATTAAATGAGTACAGTCTAAAATATTCAGCAATAGACTTATTCTATGCAAGAGTTGTAAAAAAAGATACGGTCTTTAACACACAGAAATTAATTTTTCTTAATAAGCAAGTACAGTCTATAACACAAAGAAATAAGAAACAGTTTAGTATTTTTAATAAATGAGTACAGTCTATAACACAAAGAAATTAGAAACAGTTTAGTATTTTTAATAAATGAGTACAGTCTATAACACAAAGAAATTAAAAAAAGTAAAGTTTTCAATAAATGAGTACAGTCTAAAACATTCAGAAATTAATAAAAAAAATTTAGTTTTCAATAAAGGAGTACAGTTTATAACACTCAGAAATTAATAAAAAAAGTTTAGTTTTCAAAAAATGAGTACAGTCTATAACACTCAGAAATTAATAAAAAAATTTAGTTTTCAATAAAGGAGTACAGTTTATAACACTCAGAAATTAATAAAAAAAAGTTTAGTTTTCAATAAATGAGTACAGTTTATAACACTCAGAAATTAATAAAAAAAAGTTTAGTTTTCAATAAATGAGTACAGTTTATAACACTCAGAAATTAATAAAATATTTAGTTTTCAATAAATGGGTACAGTCTATAACACTCAGAAATTAAAAAAAAGTTAAGTTTTCAATAAAGGAGTACAGTCTGTAACACTCAGAAATTAAAAAGGGTTTAGTTTTCAATAAAGTAGTACAGTCTATAACACTCAGAAATTAAAAAAAAAAAAGGTTTAGTTTAAAATAAAGGAGTACAGTCTATAACACTCAGCTAGTATTATTATAAAAAGGTCTAGTTTTCAATAATGGAGTACAGTCTATAACACTCAGAATTAAAAAAAAAAAGTTTAGTTTTCAATAAAAGAGCATAGTCTAAAATTTAAAGCAATATACTTATTTTTTATTATTGCATAAGTTGTTATAAATGAGTAAAGTCTATAACACACTAAAATTAGAAAAAGTTAAGTTTTCAATAAACAATTGCAGTCTAAAACACACAGAAATTAGAAGTACAGTCTGAAATATTCAGCATTAGACTTATTCTATATTGATGCGAGAGTTGTAATAAAGACTTGTAAGAAAAGGTTTAGTTGTCAATAAACAAGTACAGTCTATAACACACAGAAATTAGAAGAGGTTTAGTTTTTAATAAAAAAGTAGTTTGTAACACACAGAAATTAGATAAGGTTTAGTTTTCAATAAACAAGTACAGTCTATAACACACAGAAATTAGCAAAGGTTTAGTTGTCAATAAACAAGTAGAGTCTCAAAATAAACAGGAATAGACTAATCCAATAACAATGTGTTAGTTGACAAGAAGGAGTAAATTACAGAATTTATAAAACACTAGTTTACATGAAATAACTAAACAAATTAATATATTTACTTAACTTTAAACTTAGGCTATTTGGTAAATAGTCTTTCTAGATAAAAGAGCTAATGAAAGACCTCTTTCACTGTCATTAGATGTAATAAGATGAAAGGTTACTTTTATCTAAATTACAAATGGACAGTTTTCTATATTGAATTCTAGGCAAAGATGGCTAAAGACAAAATGTCAGAAAATAGATCATAATGGAACATTCTTTCATCTTTTTTCTTTTTGAACAAAGATAACCTTTAATTTTCTTGATCAGATATCTGTCTCTTTTATACCCACACATCTAAGATTAAAAGTTTATTGTTGTGCAATTTAACTTCCTAAATGCACAAAGGTCCAAAGAGCCTAAACAGTCAATGTACTTTTAAAACAGATTTTATTTAGCTCGACTGTGTACAGAGTGAACAAAAAAAACTTTTGTGGTGAATGGCCGATGTGTATCATGTGTTGTCCACCGTGAGTAAGTGTGCCATCTGTCATCAACTCTAATCTTGAA
Organism: Fragum whitleyi; assembly: GCA_948146395.1. Classification (NCBI taxonomy): domain Eukaryota; kingdom Metazoa; phylum Mollusca; class Bivalvia; order Cardiida; family Cardiidae; genus Fragum; species Fragum whitleyi. Next base: position 21,411,259 of record OX411546.1, on the reverse strand, counting down.
AAGCAGCATTTTTTTCCTAATCAACCTGAAACGTGGCCAGAAAGATTGTCTTGACACAATTTTGGCAAAATTTGAAGTAATTAGGTAAAATAGTGTCAAAACTAGGTCTCCAGGTCAAATCCTATAGAAAAAACCTGGAAATCTTATCTACAATGTTTTCTCTATCAACATGAAATGGTAACAGATTGTTAAAGAGTTTTAAGTTAAGCTTTGCTTTATATCTTTGTCATTTCAATCACCTTGGTTAATGGCGTATACATAACAGGTCTTAGACTTCCACCTCAGGTGAGCGTCTCAGTGTCACTATGACCCTCTTGTCTCACTATCAAGTGTTGCAGCTTCTAATGGCATTTAGCAAGTAATTTGGCACATGCAATATATTGTGACACAAACCTTAAACTATTACTAAATTATTCTTTTAATTTGCAAATTGTGGTGAAATAAAAGGGTATGAACTCTGGCTCCTCAACATTCAATTTACCATATTCTGCCAAAAAACACTCCCGGGAGCTATACATATCATGGTCAGATAGCTATTATTTAGTATGTATTTTCTGTTTTAATACTCATTTTAATGTATTAACATAAAAGATAATATTAACAAGTTGTGATAAATAACAACTTATTTATATTATCTTTTATTTTCATACAATTATTTAAATTTAAAATTGAGAAAATTCTCAGTTGAGCCTTAGAAAAGTTTTATAACCTCGGGCCCAGATGGAAAGAGTCTCCTGTAAGGACAGACATGTCAGGAGTCAATGTCCACATTTTGTAATACAGGGTTAATTTACATTAGGTCTATATGCAGAAAGTCCATTGTGGTAAATAGAAAATGGTAATGGAGGTAGCTCATTAGCGGACATATTGATTCTGTGAAATAGATATCTATTTAACCCAGCCATCACAAATGTTTGTTAACTGTTTATACAAAACAACCCTCAATCTTTGTCCTGGGGAAAACTGGGAAAATCTGAAAATCTAGTATAGTATACTGTGTAGTTATTCAACTGGCAGGGCATGGCTTAGCTAGGTAGTAGTTGGGCGAGTTTACTTTTCAATACTTTGGGTTATTTAAAACGTTTTAAGCAAAAGTGAACAACACATTTCATCGTTGGGTTAACAAAACCAAGTAACTTAATTCAGCTTGTTTAAGCTGAAGTTACAAGGGTTTGCTTACCCACTGATAATTTAATATTTCAAGTTTACTTTGATGACTATCTATAAAAAAGCTGATTTACCTTGACCTTAAATGCAATGAACCATAACTTTGGCCCCGCCCTGGCAGGGCAAAAATTATTATAGACAGTAGATCAGACTGCAGTTATTCTTTTGTTATTTAAACCACAAGCAATGAGTCTATGATGTGAAAATATCGGTGCTCAACTTGACAACAAATTCTTTGATTCGTCCATTTTGAAAGAAATTGCAGATGATTTTGGGCTGTGTAGGAAGAAAAAAAAAAGTAACTTTTGAGGAAGAAATCTTTTTCTACAAAATTTGCTAAATTGAGTGAATGGTTCAGTGCTTCAAAAAAGGCTTGTTAGATTTTTTCTTATATTCTTCATTATAAAAATGCGGCCATATTTTAAAAAAACTTCTATTTTGTAAGATTTTTCTATGACTACAGGGAAAATACAAATTAAAATCAACAACATATTCAATCAAAGCACTGAAAGTACTGATGGTGAACGAATCTGTTGGCATTCTAAAGTGATATATTGAATTCATTGAGAAAAGAGAAATTATAAATATAAAAAATAATCAATGGAAAGTGTCTCGTCAAAATTCTAAGAATGAGAAAGAGAGGAAAAGAAAGTTAGAGAGAGTGACAGACAGAGACAGACCGATAGACAGAGAGCGATAAGCCTAGAGAAAAGAAAACAGGCAACTATAGTGTCTAGACTAATGATTCTTTTCTTAACTCAAAAAATAGCAGTCAGAAAGGTAATTCAATTTCCACATGCGGAACCCATATTTTAGCAGATTAAACAGCAGTCTTTCTGCATTTTGACTTTTAAGCGTTATCTGCTATGGCTCTGGTACGACCTGAATGCCCCCCCCCTCCTCCGAATTAAAAGACCGCTGTTTCGTAATTGTAATTACAGGGTTTTGGTCTCTTTCGGTAATATTCAGTCTTGTGAAAGAATAATCATCTGATGCCATTGCGTAAAAATGAATTAAAAAAAAAACAAAAAAACAATTCGATGAAATCTATGTAGGAAGGTATTTTGTACAGCTAATGAATTGTCCAAATATAGCCGTTGTTTAAATTTTATTGCTCCTACAAAACGGCAGATAATCGTAAACCTAAGAGGGTAGAAGATGGCAGCTACGTACGGATGTATGCTCATTATAGTTCTGGTGCGAGAAATACCAATTTCCATATTAAGGTAAAGATGCTCCAGTCCACAGGCGATTGATTCACAATCCAAGTTTCGTTTTCTGTAATATTTTACAAATTCCGGTAAAACAAATAGATGAATGATTGTATTGAGGAAATTCTAGAGCCATCCGAGGGATAGAAGCGTTACTATTCAGTTGTAGTTACGATGTCAAGTACTTTGAAAAAAAATCCACTCGATGTTAAAGTTTGAAATTAGGTCTATCGTGTTGGGATATTTGTTCATTTGATTCTTTTATTTATTTATCTATTCACAACATTCATATATTAACAGTAAATCGTACCGAGATTGCTATATCCCCTGTTTTCCGGCATTGTTTGAAACGAAAAAAAAAAACAAAAAAAAACAAACAAAAAAACAACAGGATATTGGATTTGGGTAATGTGATACAAAAAATACCCGTAACCGAAGATATTTACATTACACAAGTATGCAACAACAAGCTTTAAGATAAAAACGGGATTTAAGCAAGAGGTGTAAATTTGGTAGTTGAGAACATAAGTTGTCTGGTAATGGTTTAAATTGTATTTCATATCAAGGTTGGTCACGGTCAAGTGGTGCGTGTTTATGTTTCAATGAGAATTTAGACGCGCTCTCCCTCATAAACGCGCTCCCCCATAAATACGATTCCCAGGCCCTTGACTATACGATCAACAGCATCCAACCGTCCGTGGTGAAAAATCCGGTCTCGAATTTAAATTCAAAAGCTGCTACTCCACGACGTAATGTTCATTAGATTGTGGGTTAAATTCCTATCAGGATAAGGCTGGTTGCGTCATTAAAAGATCGTTCAACATCTGAAAAACTAGCGCGTCCTAAATCGCGCAGTCTTCCGGAAGTGCGAAAGGTTAAAATTTAACACAAAATTAAAACTATTTCTCGTTATTCTTCATAAGTCACATGCGAACAAAATCCCCTTTCGTTGTTACAAAAATATTTCTGAAATCATTTCACCTTCTGCAAATATACAAAATATCCGAGTCAAATGATTAAATCCTAGTCACAATTCATACTGTTAAAATAGGAAAAACCCCGTAAAATCTCGTGTGTGACTTATTTCAAAAGCGGCGTCGCCGCTTGCAAGAATCTGGGGACTTCAAAGGGTGCCGACACGCGGTGACCCAGCTACCTCCAAACGTTTTGTGTTTTCACTACGAAACACTTTCATTTCATGTACCGGGTGCATTTACACATCACGAAATTTTAGGATTTAATACAGGATTATTTATTTCATACGTGAATAGGTAATGATTTATTAGACCGCTTTGTCCATCGGTAGCGGAACATTGAATATTGCATCGTCTGAAACTTCCTACCTTGTACAAATAATAACAATAATAATAATCTCGGCTTCTGCTAACACAATCACTTGCTTTTGAAAGCTGCAATTAATGGTCGAGGGTGACCGTATTTCGATAGATGACTTAAAATGATAGAATTACAATTCATTAGCTAACATTTTATTTTATTTTTTAAATCTATAGCCTTAATAGATAAATAGAAAAGCGTATTGGGTAGCGTACGTATTTCATTCGATAATTACGAACATGTTAACAGTTTGCTTCTCTTAGGTACCAAAATACGTAATTTTTTTTAATTAAGTAAAAGAGTCTGAAATAATAGCGCCCCCACGACGTTTTGCATCGCGCTCGGGCGCATTTAATAGGAGAAATACGGCAGGAACATTCCATTCGTTTGTAAACTTGACCTTTCGTAACTTATAATCAAAGACTTCATTCATAAGAAGGCAAGTAAAATCGTAGTAGGTCATCACGTGGGATACGGCCAATCAGGGGTGTGTAGAAGTTCAAGAGTTCACGACCTCAATAAACACACATTTCCGGCAAATTACTACATGTTGCAATAGCGAAGTGTTGAATCAAAAACATAGTATCTGTCTATACAGTGTACAGACACAACCTTTGTTTTTGCTCTCAACTCTCGACAATCTTACGCCGATCAAAAATTCGCTCGTATAGACATTCCAAGATATTTTTGTGTTTTTAAAGGGTAATTTTCATTATCTTCACTTGATGAAGAATGCTAGAATCATGCATTGCACGATACAAACAGTGATTTTGTAGATAGAAGTATCTAGTGATACTAAATTGAATCTAAAGAGGTACTGCTTTATTTAAAACCTATTAAGATCCTACAGGATTTTCCATACACGGTATATAACACTGGTGAACGAAAATTTCGTTCACCAAAAACTATATTTCTTTAATGTGTTTTCCAAGTTTTGTGTTTCTATTTGCAGGTTTAAACCATGAACCACATGAAACCCATGGAAAGTATTTTATCCGACACTGTCGAAATGTCGACATTAACGGAGGAAGGTGAAACTTTGACAAACATGATGGAGCTTCCAGAGGATAAAAATAAAAATGTGACATCCTGTATAAATATGGATAATAAGCACGAGTTAGACAGATTAATAAATGATAAATATAGATTGAAAGTTCGGACGTCTATGAAATCCTCGTTACAAGGACGTGTTTATAATTTTCTGGAAAGACCCACAGGATGGAAATGTTTTATTTATCACTTCACTGTGTAAGTTATTACAGTAAACTATTGTTGTAGCAATTTCAGTTAAAAAGATATACCACAGTTATAAGAAAAATGATCTCAATGTTTTTTTTAAAAGATAAGAAAATATGTGGGATATGGGGGGTAATATGTCTCAGTGTAAGATTGATCTATATTTCATTGAGTGAACAACAAATTCTATTTTCAGCTCCACTGGCAGAAAAGCCAGTGGGCTATTGTCGTGGCAGGGTTTCCGTCATCCATGCATCCGTCAGTAAACTTTTACTTTAAAAATCTTATCCTCATAAAATACTGGATGGATTCCATTCAAATTTCACAGGAATGTTACTGGGGTGACCCTCTATCAGATTCCTTCAAAGATTTTTAATCGGTTGAAAATCATTGCTGTTGTTGGCGCGGCTAATTTCCATATATGGTAATAGGTTTTTCTCAGAAACTAATTGATAGATATAAATTAAACTTCACATGAATTATCCTTGAGCGGACCTCTATCAGCCTACAAAAAATCATTGTGATCAGATGGAAAATATGTCTTTTATGGGCGGAGGTCATTTCTCTATATGTTATATAGTGGAAACTTTGAAAATCATTTGCTTAGAATGCAACTGATGGATATCATAAATCATAACGAGTTGTTTTTTGGGGGTGGGGAGGATTAGGCTTATAGAGACGATTCACTTTTGTTGCCTAGCAACTCGGTAATTTTTAGAATGCGCTTGCAGTGCATTTAAGATTGTCTTTTTGTTAGAAAAACTATTGCCAAGAGTCTTTTCCTATCCTAAGAGTAGGGCTGGGTCTGTACAGGAAAAGGTTAACATAGTTTAACCAGATCATAGCAGCTCAATATGAGGCTGTTTGATGTTTTTTCTTGCTGTGAAATTTTACACTAATTAGGTAAAAAACACATCTCTACACTCCAAATCAATGGCAAAAGTGATTTATTTTTTCAATTTATTTAGAACTGGGAGGAATGAAACTCTTTCCTTTTGGAAATGATATTTTGAGATAGAAATGTTTTAGCAGTAGTTACTTTTGAGGCATATTTTTGTCAATTTCCAGGAAATTTGGAAATTTTCATGCATAAAAATGTATTTTAGCAAGATGATTTTCAGCAAAAATAGTAGGATTAAGATATTTTTAACATTTCACAAACTAAGTTTCCTTGATGGAAGCCAGAGGTACAGATAAGAGGGGATATTTCCAGTCTAAAATCTTTATTTCTCATTAAAACACTATGTTGCGGGTACTTACTTGAAACGTCTCAATATTTTGAACAGACATAATGGCATCTTGATGTTTATGTTCATATATCGATGATATTTTGTCTTTCATTTGTAGGTTCATGATGGTGCTCATTTGTCTTATATTTAGTGTTTTGTCTACAATAGACCAGTACGCAGATTTTGCTAACGAAACCCTTTTTTGGATGGTAATTATACATATTTGGTGTTTTGTTCTAAAATTTATATCAGTATGAAGATCTTGTTAATGAAGCTGTATTTGGATGGCAAATATTTATATTTTAATTTTAAGCTCTTCTGGCAGCATTCTGGCTCAGAAACCATTTGTTTATTATATAGGGACCTGGACGTATATAAAAACTTGGTTTCTTTGATAATGCTCCGGTTTTGTAAAAAGAAATATTATGAAAGTATTTTGAAGTTAACTTACTGTTCAAGTACATGTAATAGAATACATTGATTTCATGTGTTTTATTTTTTTGTTTGTTTTAATTTTTCAGGAGATAGTTCTTGTGGTATTCTTTGGTGTAGAATATGTGGTGCGGTTGTGGTCTGCTGGCTGTAGAAGTAAATATATCGGTGTACGAGGACGATTCAGATTTGCTCGAAAACCCATTTCCATTATTGGTAAGAAATAATCTATTTGGATAACTTAGAAAGAAAGTTTATCATATACAGTCAAAACTAGCAGTTACCTAAGAATCGCGGCCAAACTTTGGAATGCGGCCAATTTTACCTTGTCCCATGGGTTGCTGCGATTGACAGTTTTGACTATAATCACTGTCTTTGATGAACGGGTTTTTATACACCACTAAAGGTTTTCTGTTTACTTGGATGGCGTTTTACGCTTCTTTCAAGAATATTTCAGCTATATGGTGGCGGCTGGAGTACCTAACAATGGAATCCTGGTATTTCTCACACCAGTACAACAATTGCATCCTTTCCTAACCACAAACTGCTATCGCACATAGATCTACGATTATCAACCCATTGATGGGAGGTGGATGTATATTGATATCATCTCCCTGTTTTTCTGTCTGTCCAGATGTCTGTTCGTTTGACTGTACATGTGTCTGTATATTTATCCACATCTTGTGAATGCAACTCCTCATTTACCCTTGTCATGCTGAATTGAAGATATAAAAGCATTTCGTTGGCTCAGCATGAAATAGTTGTAACTGCCTATATGTTTATAGGCAGTTACAACTGTTTTGCTCTGAGCCATCGATCTGCAAAATTGCCATTAAATTCAAAGTGCCTAAAACACTGGATGCTCTACTTGTGAGTCAACATATATATTTAAAATAATGTTCAACCTATTCTGGTTTCAAAAGAAAAATCAGATGGTACAGACTCAGATCAGACTTCACATATTATTGTCTATACCACTTAACATAGCAGGAATATTACAGGTTCAGCATGACAAGAGTTTACACAAAAACTTGCGGAATCCCCAATTTCAAATTAGAAAAAAAAAAAGATAGCTCTAAGGGTACCCTTATTTAGCTCTACTGAATTCTGAGAAAACCTGAGGTATTGCTATAGCCTTGGTGTCGTCGTTGTCGTTTTCATCGTGCAAAAAAGTATGTAGATAAATATGTAGAAAAACATTGTTTTTAAGGAAGAAAATGCTGCAATCCAGCATTTTCTTCATTAAAACACTGATTTCTATCCTTTGATACAAAGGGGATAACTATTTTTCTAGAACTATTTAGTGTCATTCAAAGATTTGCTCTGGAATTTACTTATATTCATGGACAAGTGGCCTATAGAAAAATACTTGGCCGCAAGTTGGAAAGCCTGTGTCGGACAAGTCAGGCATGGGAATTCAACACCCCAAAGAATGTGTCGAGTCACCTGATCCCGTATTCTCAGGGTTTGTTTATATTCTGCTAGGCTATAATTTGGCTGCATATTTGGTGACATGACACTCTTTTTAATGATGAATTTACACAAAAACTTGTGGAATCCCCACTTTCAAATTAGAAAAAAAAAAGAAAAAAAAAGAAAGAATAATAATAGCTCTATGGGTACCCTTGAGAATGTAAATTCATGAATGTGAAATCAGTGCTAAGGTTGTATGAATTGATTCAGTGGTATCAATGACAATAATTGTACTGTATTATCTCTGTTTCTTTGACAGTTTTTCTCAAGAGATAAATGACATAAGGTATTAATTAAAGATTATTGTACTATAAGGTGGCACTGAATGACAATTTTGCCAATTGTTGTCCTATGTTACCATGGAAACAAAACATTTTACTGATAATCCTCTCCTATCATTGTCAAATTAAGTGATCTCTATCCTGATACTTATTGGTGAGTATGTGTGCCTTTTATACCGTCCCATTTAGCCCAGTTGGTAGAGCACCTGACTTTAATCATGAAGTTTGATATCGTGGGGCCAACAGGAATGTTAATTTTCTCCACTTGTCACTGATCAAGTAAAAGAGTTTTTTTACTTGTCCAAAATCAAATTTAACTTGTCTGAAAAAAGGAGAATAGATAGATTTAGAGAAAACATTGTTTTTATGGAAGAAAATGCTGCAATTCAGCATTTTTTTCATTAAAAAAAGTGTTTTCTACCCTGTTCTACAAACATTAGGTTGATTAATTTATAAGATGCAATAGTACCATTCCAAGATTTCTCCTACTATTTACTTGTCCACAGTCAAATGGCCCATAAAATGTACTTGTCCGAAGGTAAAAAAGCCTTTGTCAGACTAGTCCCGCATTGGAATTCCACAGCCCTGGTTCCAATTCCTTAGTCTGGCCCACTTATAGACTTATTGTCTAAATGGTCTTTCACATTGGATATTAAAAATGACCCCTGCGGTGGTGCTTAACATTAAGGTCACAGCTAAAGGTCAAATGTTAATTTTAGACAAATTTAGAGCTGTAGTCAGCAATTAATGGGAGCCACGGCAATAGCACAGTTGGTAGCGCGCTGGACTTCTAATCCAGGGGTCTATATTCGCACGGGTTCAATCCCCGGCTGCGGCACTTATCCTTTCTGACATTTGTCTTCCACCAATGGGTAGATAATCATAAACCTATGTGGAATAGCAACTGGAGGCTAGGAAAGAGATGTGGTGGTAGTACTGGTGTGAGAAATACCAGGAATCCATCGTTAGGTGCTCCAGTCGTTGCGATATAACTGAGAGATTGTTGAGAGCGACGTAAAACCCCAATTCAAACCCAATTCAAAGCATTTTGTGGGCTTGACAGGAGTTGTCTTGTGATATCCAATAAAACCTTTAACATCATTTATTGTACTATGTACAGATTTTCTGGTAGTGATTGCACCCTGTGTTGTCCTGTCTGTAGGCTCATATGGTCAAGTTTTTGTAGTTGTAATTTTTCACTTGATCATGTGATTCCTTGTTTCAGATTTTCTGGTAATGACTGCATCTTGTGTTGTCCTGTCTGTTGGCTCAAATGGTCAGGTTTTTGTAGTTGTAATTTTTCACTTGATCATGTGATTCCTTATTTAAGATTTTCTGGTAGTGACTGCATCCTGTGTTGTCCTGTCTGTTGGCTCAAATGGTCAAGTTTTTGTAGTTGTAATTTTTCACTCGATCATATGACTGTTATGTGATTTTTTATTTCAGATTTCCTGGTAGTGACTGCATCCTGTGTTGTCCTGTCTGTTGGCTCAAATGGTCAAGTTTTTGTAGTCGTAATTTTTCACTTGGTCATGTGATTTTTTATTTCAGATTTCCTGGTAGTGACTGCATCCTGTGTTGTCCTGTCTGTTGGCTCAAATGGTAAAGTTTTTGTAGTTGTAATTTTCACTTGATCATGTGATTTTTTATTTCAGATTTCCTGGTAGTGACTGCATCCTGTGTTGTCCTGTCTGTTGGCTCAAATGGTCAAGTTTTTGCAACTTCAGCTATCAGGTAAATGCCAAAAACTTTACAATATATATAGAGAGGATATTAAATGAGTGGTCATGAAATACCTAAATTATTAAACAATTTATCTATATACAGATAAAAACAAGGCTGTGCCGAGTTTTTACCCTTGTCATGCTGAATAAATTTTGGCTAAAAATTTTCATGAAAATCAAAGGGCAAAGAGCACTGAAAGTACCAACTGTGGGTCAATTTTTATTTGAAAAAGTAAATCTATTGACAATTCTTTTTTGAATGTGTGAAACAGGTGGTGTAGACTAACATCAGGCTGCACATATGTGCAGGCTGATGTTTGCTTATGGCTCCTGCCAATAGGAATATTCTGGTTTCAGCATGACAAAGGTTAATAAGTTTTATATGACAAGTTTGATACATTTGATAGTTAATGACCATAAGTTTGACATTTTATATATAGTTTGTTCTGAACTTAAGTTATTAGTCAACTAAATTCTTGAAATTCAAGGTTAGAAAATTTTCACATAACATTTGATTGTGTTTGAAATTAATGTCATCATAATCATTTAAATGTAATTTTACAGTAACAAAGATTTATCACAATATGCTCTAAGCTCAGGTCATACACACCTTTGAAATATAAAAAAAATATCAATGGGGTTATTTCAATCCCACACATGTGGTATTATATACTGTATTTTCTCTAATGAAAGCTTCCTCTCTCTGGTAGCTTAACCCAAAATATTTACTAAGAAACCCTAATTCAGTTGATTAAAATGACCTGTATTGTAAGAATATTTTAGTTTTTGCACATGCCACCAACATGACCAAGGATGGACACAAATTTGGTTAAATCTTCATGAAACTTGTTCAGAATGTTTATCAGATCACAAGGAGTATTGAAAATGGAAAGATCCTTTTGTAATCAATCAAATAGGGGCCTTAATGTCTGTCTGTCTGTTTGCAGAATAATAGGTAAATGCCCATATTTGGTCTATAGTTCCCTCTTATTAATGCAAATCTTTGAAGGTCAAGGTCATCTAACAAGGTCAGGATCAATTAACAAGGTCAAACTTCAAAAAGAAATGATGTTTTGGGGCATGTTTTACAAACACATCTTTTTTTTTCATAATATCTAAAGTACCATGAAAAAAAGCAATTTTGATGATAGGGGAGAAAATGCGTTGAAATAGAAATGTTATGAATGAAACAGAAACCCATTCATCAAGCTGCCAAAATGACCACACCAGACATATTATCCCTCTTATATATTAAGCATTCTCTGTTAAAGTGGTGTTAAGTAGTATCAATGACAATGTCAAACTTGTTTTATCGGGTTACAGAAAATAAGTATGTCTAAGTTTTGCAAATATAATAACACTTGATGCACATTAGTACAGCCTAGTTTAGGTCTATAGCAATAAGAAATGTATTGCAAATTTGTTTTATTATCGAGAACTTTGAATTCCAATTAGTTTCAGAAATGAAAAAAAGAGTCTTTGTTTCTTTACAAAACAAGTCCCTAAACTACAAGTAGTTCTATGAAAAATCTTATGTCTTTGATTTGATATACTATGCAGGAATTCAAAGGGTCCTTGACATTTCGTCGAATTTCATTTCGTCGAATTCATTATTGTAGACTGCCATATTTGTCGAATGTAACAATATGTCGAATTGACATTTTGTGGAAATGAAATTTCATTGAATTTTGTCAAAAGACAAAAAACAAACCAACAAAAAAAACGATAAAAAAGTCATCTAGTAGGAATTGATCTCTGTTTGAAGATATCTGCCATTTATCCTGTATCAGCATATCTTTGAGTGATTAAGGTATATCTGGCAAAAGTTTACGTCTCTGTCGTTGTATGGTGCTTTCTACTCCAGACTCCTTCAGCCAATTTACTCCGTATGTATCAGGAAGATGAATATCAAGTTCTTTATTTACTATTTTTGATGGTGCTTCTTGACTTGATGTATTTGCATCCACTCATGCCATTTATCTTTGGACTGAAACTTTGGGCATGTCAGGTCTATGAATGTTACTTCAAGATTCTTTATGCCAAAATCATATGATGTCACCATCCCGTCGTTGCATGCTCTATTTTCACATTTCCAATAAGTTTTTCCTGAATCACCATCGGTCTTTATTCTTAATTATAGCTATATTATGGCTTTAAAGAATATTCAACCATGTGTTGTACATTGAAAATTCTTTTCAGCCTATAGTTGTATTAGGCGAATTGTTCATTTGACGTTATTTCATTCGAAAAAATGTTGTATTGGAAATTGGAATTGGAAAACCCCAATTTTTAGTGTAAAAAACTAAACAAACACTCCCTCTTTGTCTCCCCCAAAACACAAATGCAGTTGTTCAACTATCTCTTTTTATGCCAAATCACAAACTATTGTTATACTATGATCATAAATCATGTGTTAGAATGCAACACCATATTTTCTCTTTTATGAAGCTCCTTTTGATCTTGTAGGCCTCATGTGGATATAGAACTTTTGTCCTTTTCAATACCATATTGATTCATAAACCACAAAGGAATTTTAGTCATTAGCTCAGCTATTTTAGGGGACCACTCATGGTATATATTTCTATAGAATTTGTATCATCAGCTTGTTGTCAGACAAACACATTGATAATGTATTGTATCCTTTTGTAATGAAAAATGTATTCCGTTGAAACTTTGAATCTATGTCCATCAAGTGAATATGTCTTAACCCTTGTCTTGCTGAACACGGAATATTCCTGCTTTGGCAGGAGCTATAGACAAACATCAGCTTGTACATATGTGCAGCCTGATGTTAGTCTACACCACCAGTTTCTCAATTTCAAACCAGAATTGTCAATTGATTTAGTTATTCAAATAAAATTTGACCTACAGCTGGTACTTTCAGTGCTCTTTGCCCTTTGATTTTGATGAAAATTTTTAGCAAAAATTTATTCAGCATAACAAGGGTTAAGAATAAACCTAAAAACAAAACAAAGCTTTTGTAGAATTGGTTAGCAGTGTGGTTAAGCCACTTCGTCTCTCTCAGGTCCAGAGACCTGGAAACATCAGAATTTAGTGTTCGAGAGTGACTCTATAAAAGCTTAAGCTTTTGTCCCAATCAAACTAAAATAAGTATGTGAATATACTAGGAACAAGCTTCATCATAGATTTACATCCCGGCCTGTATTATGTCAAAAGTGCCCCTACTAAACTTTCAATAAGATCAAGTGTATATTAATTTAATTGTCCCTCTACAATTTTGTAATTCTCTTTTTGCCTGTCTACAAAACACAACTTGGTTTAGTTTTGAACTCAACTTTGTCCAATCAAACACTTCATTCACAAATTGTAACACCCCCCCCCCCCCCACACACTATGTTTAACCCTTTGCTGTTTAATCCCTCCTTTTTACGTGCCTGTGATTTTATGATTGAGAAAACAGTGTGAAAAAAGAAGAAATTGCTTCTGACAAGCAATTTCTTCTTTTTCCACACTTTAAGGGTATACAGGAGTCAGCTTATCTATCGGTCGGTCTGTCTGTAGCTTTTTGTGTCCGCTCAATTTTTCAGCAACTAATGGACGGATTTCATTCAACCGTCACGGATATGATCAGTATCAAGCAGAGATGTGCGTGTCCATTTTTATACGCCGCCGGAGGCGGATGTATATTGGCGTCATCTTCTCTGTCTGTCTGTCCATCTGTTCGTCCGTCCGTCCGTCTGTCCATACGTCTGTCCACTTTTCTTGTCAACGCAACTCCTCCTAATTTTCTGGCTGGATCTTCTTGAAACTTGGTCAAGTTATCACCTCAATTGGTAGATGTGCATGAAGGAAGGATTAAATGGTTCGTTGATTTTTGCCTGAGTTATGCCCCCTTATAATTTAGTCTCTGGGGCCTTTTGAAATTGCAGCCTTGTGAACGCAACTCTTCCTTAGTTTCTGGCTGGATCTAAATGATACTTGGTGGATGTTATAACCGAAATTGGTAGATGAGCATGAAGTAAGGATTTTATGGTTCATTAATTTTACCCTAAATTATGCCCCCTTAAAACTTAGTATCTGGGGCTTATTGAAATTCCAGCCTTTTGAACGCAACTCCTCTTTACTTTTTGTCTTTATTTAAATGAAACTTGGTCAATGTCATCACCATAATTTGTAGATGTACATGGATCAAGGATTTTATGGCTCATTTATTTCCCTGAATTATGCCCCCTTAAAACTTAGTGTCTCGGGCTTATTAAAATTGCAGCATTGTGAAGGCAACTTCTCCTAACTTTTTGTCTTGATTTAAATGAAACTTGGTCATTTTGAATTAGGTTCCATCAAAGTAATTAGTGTCTACAATTATTTTCGTGAAACAGCAGCAAAGTGGCGGCGTATTTTGTGACTATGGCACTCTTGTTGGTTATGTTCCATTGACTTTCACAGAGTTATGACTATTTGATGGAAAATGGCATTTCATTATGGACAAGCACTTTTGTGTGTGTGTAGGGGGGAGTATAAAACCACTTTGTGTCATTCTAGTTTGATTTCAACTTATTATTTAGAAAAGTATTATCAGAAATAAGGAAATTTCCGTCAAGGTCTTAGAAATAAAACATTGGTCATTAAGAAATGAAAATCTTCCACTTACCCCATTTTTCACAACCTTTTGATTATAATCTACAAATTAATTTAGTGAAGCCTGAGTGCACTAAATCATATTTGTCATTTCAGAGGTGTTCGATTCTTACAGATTCTACGTATGTTACATGTAGACAGACAAGGGGGAACATGGAGACTGCTTGGTTCTGTAGTTTATATACATAGACAGGTTTGTGTTTTTAATTTTACTAAATTCTACTAACTAAATTCATTGGTACAGATAGGAGGGGGTAACACTAGTCTAAAATCTTAATTTCTCATGAAAACCCTATGTTTATTGGGTACTCATGTGAAATCTCAATGAAATAAAGGTTTGTGATGAGAAACTATCAATGTGAATGAATGATAAAGGTTTACCATCATATTCCAGGCAGTTAAGTGTTAGATTGCAAACATTACAATTTGTGCTTGCTGGGGGCAAGTTCATAAGGGACTCAGTATTGATCTAAGTAAACTTGGTTCCAATTCAAACCACATTGTTTTCAACACTAGCATCATTTTAACCTTTTTACCTCTCTGCTTCTGATCCCAGGTATGGCCACTGTTACTTGGATTCCAAATTAAGTCAAAAGTAGTGTACTAGAGTTTAATTAGAAAAAATACTGTTCTTCTTAAGATTACATAAAATTTTCTGTTTTCTTTTTTTTATATTGTGTTGAGCACAGGTTTATCAGTCTGTTTATGGAAAAGGGCCTTTTATTATACTGATTTATAACTGTAGCTGTAATTTTGAATCATGTTTACTCCCAAGAGTAGATAACTCTGTTTCATTTGATGTCTTCTCTGCGCATACAGTTATTCTTTAATGATTACATCATCTCTCGAGGACTCCTAGGCTTCCATATGAATTTCCCCTGGATATAAAGAAAAAATTTAGTCATTGCATAGACTACCAATTTAAAGTTATGACAGATTAGTTTGTCAAGGACAGAAAGATTGTTCAGGTCACTTGGGAATACACATCACATTAAAAATGTATGTGTTGGTGTCAATAAACACACTGCATTCCAGTTCATGCTTGTGATCACAAATGATTTTTCATCAGATAAGTACTTCATAATAGTAAGGTTGATTTCAAATTTAAGATTTTTTTTCTTTGTATTGATTGTCTATCAAACACTATTTTGTAGGTGCTTATTTGAATTGTCTCGTCAAGACAATTCAAATGAGTACCCACAATATAGGGTTTTATTGTGAAATTCAGATTTTAGAATTGCACGAGCCCCCAATTATCACCAGCTCTGATCAGAATACAATGATATTTTATTTGTCTTTTTACATTACATGCAGAGGCATGTTGCTACATTATAATTTTGCTCTCATACTGTATCCAATGACTGTGTGACTAGCCTGATTTGGGGTGTATTTATTTGAAAATATAAAAAAAAATAGATATTGTAATTCTGTGACATTATATTAAACAAAATGTAAGGGTTACTGCATAGACCAATGGTTACAGCGACAGATCAGTGATTATGAGAGAAATCGAATAAAGGTCTTGGGTTTCAATCTTGGTGCTCTTTTTAATTCACATAGCAGAGCCAACTATTAGAAAGCCAATTAAATGCAATAGAAAACACATTGATCTGTGTCTTTAAGGTAGTGGAACCGTAATAGTTCCGCATAGTTTTTGAAATCATGAATTTTTACAGTGTTAATAGAACACTATTAAACACTGTAAAATGATTTCATTAGGAAACCTCGATTAACATTGTAATTATTCATGAGTTATGAAACTTTGCAGAACTATTAGGGTTCATTACCTTAATTTGGTTAGTAGGAAGGATACGATAAAGTAATTTCCTTTCTGAATTTTCACACATTGTTTATGTCCACCCTGATAAATTCTAAATGGTTCGTTTTTATCAAGCCCACAGCAGCCAACCAGACAAAGTTGTAACTATTATAGCTCTTTGTGGATACATTAGTGTGTCAGTCTGATTTAAATTTGTCTACACAATTACTCCATTTATGGATGGATTTCGAAATAACTTGGCACAATTTATCTCCATCATGAAAAGATGAGCTATTTGAAAGAAATTTTCAGATAGCATACGGGTCAAGGTCACAGTTCAATGTCAAATATAAAAAAGAATATTTTGCTTGAGAATAGCTCCTATTTTCATGGATGGATTTCAAAATAGTGTTGCATGTACATTTGTTTTTCATTATGAGTTTAATGTGCCATTTGAAAGTGATTTGCAGATAGCTTCGAGGTCAAGTTCACAGCTCAAGGTCAAATTGGAGCTATGCTCAAATTTTTGGAGGTTGGAGCGCAATTGTCCCATGACAACCACCTATTTATCTAGTAAAGCCCATTGATTAGAAAACAATTATATTTCAAACACAGGTGACCTTGAGATGAACTTACACTGATCTGAAGAGCTAAATCTGTCCATGAATATTTATGTAGATTCATCTCTCAAAGACACATTTTGAGGGTTCGGTGCAAGACTGTAGTAAGTGTATAAACATTGTATATACACTTTCTACAGTCTTGCACCGAACCCATGATTTGTCTTTTTAATGGATTTCCAATAGATAATTGATAATGCTTATAGCTATGAAGCAGGCAATATTGAAATATATAGTAGAAGAGCAAATAGATGGCTCAGCATGTAAAAGTTGTAACTGTCTATAAATACATAGGCAGTTACAACTTTTTTGTGCTGAGTCAAGCCTGTTACACTACTGGATCTCCAATATTGAAAAACAAGAAAAGGAAATAAAATTTATCACCTTTTGTATCATTTTTGCTTTAAAGAAATAGAATATTGTTTGTTTTTTGAGAAAGATCAATTGATATTTCATTTTGTGAACAACAAATGCTATATTTTCATGAAAATATAGCTTTTGTTGTTCACCCAATGAAATATAAATTGGTCTTTCACTGGAACAAACAATTATCCTGAATTTATTTGCAGGAGTTGATAACAACATTGTATATTGGTTTCCTGGGGCTCATCTTCTCTTCATACTTTGTCTACCTCGCTGAGAAGGACTCGGAACCAGCCTCTGGCTCAAAATTTACTAGCTATGCAGATGCCCTTTGGTGGGGAGTGGTAAGTCAATAAGGGTCAATGAAAATTAAAAATTCTCTTAATTCCTTACAGTTAAACCCTTGTTGTGATGAACCTTGAATATTCAAAGCTTAGGCTGGATGAATAGACAAAGATCAGCCTGCATATATATGCACTCTGATCTTAGTCTTTACCACAGGATTTTCCTTTATTCAAAAACAGAAGAGTGTATAAATTGTAATTTTATATCAAATCATATATACTGACTCACAATAAGTTCAGCGCTTTCAGCACTCTGATTTGAATGCAATTTTGCAAGATAGCACAGGTGTAACTAGGATTTTAAAATTCCCTTTGTTTATTAGCGTGACAAAGGTAAATGATATCAACCAAAGGAAACAAAATTTTTTTTGAGACAACTGTCAATAAGATATTTGGTGTGCAAGCAAATAAAATAGTGCACCTCATAATTCCATGTATGTAAATAATACTTCAGCCAATCAAAATGCTTCAGACTAATTGATACAACTCAAATTAATTTGATTGATAATATTGTATTATATATGCTAGTAATATTGAAACAAATTCTAGGTCACCAATTTTGCATTGTGCCAAGTTAGAGAATGTGCATGTGAGAAAATTGTGAAATTATGTCCCAACTAATTACGTAAATTCCCAAGAAGTTCCAGCTTCTAATTCTAAGGTGATTACAGTGATTATGGGAAAATGCGGAAATTTGAAAGGTTATGGGAGAGATTTGTCATGGTTTTTGAGTAGTTTTTTGTGTGTTTTACAGAAGGAGGGGTACAATTTTAGCTCAAAAAGAACTTAAAACAATTTTCTCTTTTTCTAGTGTAAAAAACAACCCTTTTCAGAGAAAATTCTGTAATACAAAATGTGACCTACTTGGCAGAAGTGAAATAACCTTTGGTCTATTTAACTTAACATCTTACAATCATTTTATGCACAAGTCAAAAATTAGAGTTGCTTCTACAGAAGTAATTAAATATGGAATTCTGCCAAGCATCATGTCATTGGAATCCTCTTCTAAGACAAATTCCAGTGGAATATTGCAAGGCAGAATCTAACAATGAATGAAAACACCCGATTCAATTTGTGATTTTGACTTATATCAATATTTCTGTAAGAACTTTAGTAAAAGGGGCCCTGGATTGGAAATTTTGATATAATTTGGGGGTTATTACAATAGCAAAATAAATATGTGACCCATCATTGGAAAAGGGACCATCTTGTTGGTGTGTAAAGTGTCGACCCTAGGCAGGCTGACTAGGATCAAAACTTTTTTCATTTGACAGGTTTTCTGTATCTAGAATTATCATTCTACCTTCCTGTAAAAGAATATTTGAAATTACTTCTGGTTGACATGTACTGGAACCTATCTATTTTAAGCTTGGCTGTTTTTGGAGAAAATCTGAGGTATTGCTATAGCCTTGGTGTCATCATTAGTTGTTCTCGATGTAGTTGTGCAAAAACTTTGACATTTTGTGATATCTCTGGTTCTACTGAAGGCACTCACTTGAAACTTGGCACACATTTTCGCCATCAAGAAAGCAAGTAATACTCTCAAGGGGATTAACTCTAGATGCATTTTGTGCAAATTATGCCCCTTTTTAGACTCGGTGTTTTTTATACGCCAGAAGGGTGGTATAATGTTATGGCCTTGGTCGTCTGTCTGTCTGTCTGTCCGTCTGTCTGTCTGTCCATCGGTCTGTCTGTCCGTCCGTTAGCAATTTTTTGTTTGTGCAACACCTCCTAAACTATCAATGGGTATGAGCAGAAACTTGGCACAATTACTCCCTATGATGTCTGGTTGTGCATAAGACCTTTGAAATTCAAATCGCTCCAGTCATTCCTGAGAAATCTTGAATCATCTTCCCTTGAATATGACCAAAATCACTGTTTTTTGTGTGTGCAACTCTTCCTAAACTATCAATGGGAATGAGCTAAAACTACACACAATTACTCTCTATGATGTCTAGTTGTGCATAAGACCTTTGAAATTCAAATCGCTCCAGTCATTCCTGAGAAATCTTGAATTATCTGCCCTTGGATATAATGAAAATCACTATTTTTGTGTGTGCAACTCCTCCTAAACTATCAATGGGAATGAGCTGTTACTACACACAATTACTCTCTATGATGTCTAGTTGGGCATAAGACCTTTGAAATTCAAATCGCTCCAGTCATTCCTGAGAAATCTTGAATTATCTGCCATTGAATTAAACAAAAATCACTGTATTTTGTGTGCAACTCCTCCTTAACTATCAATTGAAATGAGCTGAACCTAGACACAATTACTCTCTATGATGTCTAGTTTTGATGAAAAACAAAATTTCTTGTCAGCTCATTTTCTCCTACATTTTGGATGGGAACAACTATAGGCTATGTTGATACAGTGCCTCAAACTTGGATTGGTAAACTGTTGTCTCATGCTTTTTGTCTTTATTTCAGATAACAGTTACAACAATAGGCTATGTTGATACAGTGCCTCAAACTTGAATTTAGTAGAACTGTTGTTTCATATGTATCTCACGCTTTATTACAGACAACAGTTACAACAATAGACTATGGTGATTCAGTGCCTCAAACTTGGATTGGTAGAACTATTGTCTCATGTTTCTGTCTTTAATACAGATAACAGTTACAACTTTAGGCTATGATGATACAGTACCTCAAACTTGAATTTGAAGAACTGTAGTCTCATGATTCATTCTCTATTTCAGATAACAGTAACTACTATAGCTTATGGTGATTCAGTGCCTCAAACTTGGATTGGTAGAACTATTGTCTCATGTTTCTGTCTTTAATACAAATAAGTTACAACTTTAAGCTATGATGATACAGTGCCTCAAACTTGAATTTGAAGAACTGTAGTCTCATGATTCATTCTCTATTTCAGATAACAGTTACTACTATAGGCTACGGTGATACAGTGCCTCAAACTTGGATTGGTAGAACTATTGTCTCATGTTTCTGTCTTTAATACAAATAAGTTACAACTTTAAGCTATGATGATACAGTGCCTCAAACTTTAATTCGAAGAACTGTAGTCTCATGATTCATTCTCTATTTCAGATAACAGTTACTACTATAGGCTACGGTGATACAGTGCCTCAAACTTGGATTGGTAGAATTGTTGCGTCATGTTTCTCTGTGTTTGCAATTTCCTTCTTTGCCTTACCTGCTGTAAGTATTAAGATTACCTCAAGATTTTAGCTCTTTAGAGAACAATATGCTCAAATGAGCTTTAGTGCCAGTATTGCATCCGTCTGTTATCAGTTGGAAATTGTTCTTTATCCATCAACAATTTGGTGGCTTTGCGGTAAACAGTTGTAACTGCCTGTATATTTATAGGTTATTACAACGGTATTGTGCTGAGCCATCAAATTTCTTGAGTTTCATCTCCAAATCTACAAGGCTGATTCAGCAATATTTGAAAAATGTTTAAGGAATTAACATCAAGATGGCTCAGCATGAAACAGTTGTAACTGCCTATTTACATATAGGCAGTTAAAACTGTTTCAAACTGAGCTGTTCAAATTTTCTCTGATTCATTTAACAAATTCTTCTTTATCAAGTACATGATTATTTGCTATTATAAAGGTTTTGGACAATTCTCTTTCTTGTTCAAGGTATTAGTGTAATAATCAGATATCAAAAGTGAGCTTGTCTAGATCATTAGTTAGGAGTAAGTAGTGCTAAATTAATTAATGGTTGTGACAAATGATTTAGTACAATGGTTCTTAATTAAATGTAGATGATTAATCTGAGATAAATTTTCGAGATTAAGTTCATGCATGAAGGTAATTTGTGGAAATATTTTAAATGGTCAGACCGTTTTTTTTTTATGCCCCCCACATCTATGAAATCGGAGGTAAATTGTTAGCTCCACTGGCTGAAAGCTGAAAGCTATTGTCATGACGCTGTATCCGTCGTGCGTCCGTCTGTCTGTCCGTCCATGCGTGCGTCCAGTCGTAAACTTCTTTAAAATCTTCTCCTTAGAAACTAATGGATGGATTTCAACCAAACTTCACAGGAATGATCCTTGGGTTACCCTCTTTCAAAGTTTTTCAAGAAATTTTGATCCAATGTAAAACATGGATTTAATGGAGTGGCTAATTTCCAAATATTGTAAAAAGTGAGTTTTCTCAGATTCTAATCTATGGATACTAATTAATTTTTTCATGAATGATCCTTGGGTGACCCTTTATCAGTCTATAAAAAATCATTGTGATCGGATGGAAAATATGCAATTTATGGGTGGAGGTCATTTCTCTATATGTTATATAGTGGAAACTTTGAAAATCATTTTCTCAGAATGTAATTGATGGATATCAACCAAATTTCACTGGAATGATCCTTGAAAGACCCTTTATCAGTCTACAAAAAATCATTGTGATCGGATGGAAAATATGCATTTTATGGGCAGAGGTAATTTCTCTATTTGTTATATAGTGGAAAATTTGCAAATCATTTTCTCAGAATAAATTTTTGGATATCAACCAAATTTCACTGGAATGATCCTTGAGTGACCCTTTATCAGTGTACCAAAAATTATTTTGATTGGATGAAAAATATGCATTTTATGGGTGGAGGTCATTTCTCAATATGTTAAATAGTGGAAACTATGAAAATCATTTTCTCAGAATGTAACTGATGGACATCAATCAAACATTTTTGGTATGATCTTTGGGTGACCCATTATCATGCAGCCAAAAGTTATTTTGATTTGATGAAAAATATGTCTTTGAAGAGCGGAGGTCATTTCTCTATCTGTTATATAGTTGAAATTTTGAAAATCATTTTCAACATCAGTAGAAACCCAAATATCTAAAATCTAGTCAAAAAATTTATTTGCTTTTACAAGAATTTCAAGCCTCTGGAGCGACTCAAGCCATTCATGGCTTTCTAGTTTTACTGATGGCTATCTGTCTCTTTGTCTGTTGGTGTACAAAATTTATCCAAAATAAATTTACATTGCCAATTTCTTCAAGGCTAATCAAGATACAATGCTCATGATGATAAATCTCATTGATATGCATTTGCAGATACCAAGGTAAAGGTCATGAGTCAAGGTCAAGATCAACTGTCAAGAATAATCTTTTGATAAATGTTCTGTTTTAGCGGCATTTGTGTTCAATATTGTTTTAATAGGAGCATGAATTTGGCATTACTCTTGCAAGTTTGTTCACCATTTTGAATATTTATACCATGATTTTGATATTGCACAAAGATAATAATTTTCCGAAGCATGAGATCATACTTCATTTAGAATCCAATTCCAATGGATATCTTTAGTTAGCAAAATAACTTGATTTATCTGAAATATATGACCTTGTTTCAGGGTATACTCGGATCGGGTTTCGCTTTGAAAGTTCAACAAAAACAACGACAGAAACATTTTAACAGACAGATACCTACAGCAGCATCTTTAATACAGGTATGCTGAGCCTAGTAGGATCAATTTGGGCTCGTGTTTGACCCTTAATCCAGGGTTTTGACTCCCTTAAATCATAGAATACCTTATTTTGAGACTTTGAATTTTTTCCCAAGGGGTTAAAGATGACCCCCTTGACAGAAATTTCTAAGGGCCTTAACTGGGATTTGTCACATACAAGATTCAATGATGTATCTTGAATACTATAGTAAGTTTTGATAATTAATTTCTTTCTTCATATCCTTGCAAGAAAAGGTAATTTGGCACTTAAATATGCAAAATTCTATTTAAGATCTTTCTGCTGTTTTGACCCATTCAAATTAGTTTTGAGCCCTGGAAATTAATGGTTAAGGGGTTAATGTCTACCAAGTTACATACGTTAGCACGAGCCCTGATCATTCTGTATTGTGACATGCTGTCAATCTTTGGGTTGTTAGTTCAAACCACTTCCTGAAAAACTTTCACCCAACATTTGACAAGAGTCATATTATGGACATGTATCATCATATCTCATAAGGCCATCATATCTCATAAGGCCATTACTATTCTATTTTCTGGTTCTCGAGACAAATTTAACAAGACAATGTAGGGTCGGAAGAGGGAATAAAAATAAGAATAATGCCTTAAATCCTGTAGTCTGAATGAAAATAAAATAGAAATAAAAGAATCTATGGTATTTTTTTTATTTTTGAATTAGATCGGAATGGAATTTCTTTATATTTCTTGTTTGATTTGTCTTCCAACAACAAAACCATTTTGTTAAAACTGTGGAGGTGTCAAAAAAAATCAATCAGGCTTGAGGCATACTTAGATATTTTCTAAAGAAACAAATCCCTTTTTATGGATTTGTTTCTTTAGTAAATGTTTTAAGTAATACCCATATTTGATGTAGATACCATACCATAGCAGTATATTGGAGGAAATAACGAAAATAAAATTGCTGGAAGGTCATTTTGATTAGTTTCCAATTTTAAGAATCAAGAAATAAAAAAACTGGCCTTAATAGACAAATTTCATAAAGTATGTTTGAGAGGGTGGCTTCAAGCAATTGTATTTAAAGAAGAAAGTTATGAGTAGATTCTTAGCTCAGCTGAGCACAAAGTGAATTATTGTGATCACTCATCATCTGCTATCCATCTGTCTGTCTGTCCATCAGCAATTTCTTCAGATATCTTCTCCTAAACCACTGGGCAGATCAAGTGGGCATACCAAAATATAACTGCAAGATTGTTGAAAGCAGCATAAACCCCATTCAAAACTAGTAATAAAAAGATCTAATGGGAAACTTGGCATGAAAATTGAGAAGCTCTACAAAAGTTATTTAAATGATTCTATTCTATTAAATACTCTGGTTGCCATAATAACCAAAAGGCAGAAAATTAAGAAAAACTCAGAGAAAAATCCCCTCCTCCTTAACAAACATTGTTAAATGAATTTGATTTTCATCAAACACTTTTGTCTTTGCTTATTCAAATTATTGGCATAAGTTTTACCTGTTTTTTTAGATGAGCACTTTAGGACCATCATGGTCCTCTTGTTTCAAAATTCCATGACTTTCTTTTGTCATCTGCAACTTCTTTGGACCTATGCAAAATCTGTACTCTGAAAAAGGGTCAAAATGAAATATTATGCAATAATGTTATTAATAAACAGCGACTCCTGACAGCATGCAAATGTATTGTGTGACCTGTCAATTTACGAGCATTATTTTGATGGAGCGAGGAAAGATTTAATTGTGTAATCCCCTTGAGCAGATTTTAACAAGCTTTTAACATAATAATCAATGAGACTTTGTGGAAAATCTTCATGCACTGAGAGTCACTTCTTTTACCTTGTTTGACAATGCTGAGGAATTCCTTTGATTGCAACCTCGATAATTGCATAAAAAAATCTTGGCTAAATTGGAACTGACCTTATGCAAAGACAGAACAAGTACAAAACTTTTACTTAGAATTACTTGGTTTATTATTAGCTCAGCTGTTTTTAGATAAAACCTTAGGTATTATGATCACTCTGGAGACATTCGAGTTGGTGTTGGCATTGAAATCGGCGTTTGCATTGATGTGACAAACTAAAACCTTGGTCATGCCTCTGTTGCTATTGAAGATTTCTTCATGTAACTTCGCATGTGTGTTCACCATCACAAGAGCTACCTAGACTATCAAGGAAGATAACTCTGAAAGCATTTATATAGGAGTTATGCCTCCTTTTTACTTAGATTTTTTGCATTATTCAGCACCAGCAGACTATGCTCTTGTTACTCCTTTATATCACTCTAGGGCAGGCAATATGACTAAGATCAGAGTGCATCAAATTTTTGATGCACTCTGATCTTTGTCAAATTGCCTGCCTGATATTTCGTTCAGGAAAAGTTTTGGCTTGCCTTAGCACAACATGATCATGTTGAGCTTTTGTGATCATTTGAAGTGCCGTATTGCTGGTTGTTTGGCTGATTCTACCATTTGATTACACTCTTGAGTCTTGGAGAAGGGGAGGCACAATTTTGGTCAAATCTTCAGGAAACTTGGTCAGAATATTGTACACTCTATTGTGTCAATTTTAGCACAGTCATCATGAATTATGATCAGAATATTTGTCAGTTCACACGGATGAATCCTATATGAGTAAGTAAATTTCATTTGGAAAACTGGGCAAAAGGGCCTTCATATTGATATCTTTGTTTACATGTTTGGTTATATTAGCTAAAGGGACTAGATTTGAAGCTCAATATCATGTTATCAGCTCTTTAAGAAACTCAGGTGAGCCAGAATGTTGCTTATATTTTCCACTTATTTCAGAGCCTCTGGCGCTGTCACGCTGCTGATCCTAACTTCAAGTCACAGGCAACATGGAAAGTTCATTTCAACGCTCATCATCACAACCATTACCACCGTTTTCAAGCTCATGGAGGTTCACATTCCGCCATATCACGCATGGCTCGTAGAGCAAGTCTGTTGTCACGCAGGATCTCATCGCAGAGACTTGATGCTGTTCAAGAGGCTGCTAAAACCTCAGGTAGATAATATCAAAATTATGGACAACCTTTACTTTTTGATTATCAAATTATATCAAATTTTAGGCATGCCAATTGATATATTTTTTCATGTACCTGCTTGTGATGTACAGGACATACAAACCAGCCCTACGCTCAGGATCCCTAAATGGGGCAAACAGTTTACCAATTATACACTGCTTTGCACGTAAGTGCATGTGCAAAGCGGGATATAATTGGAAAACTTTGCACCATTAATTGATCCTGAAGGCAGGGCAGTTTATTCAAGTTATTGAGTAAGAAAGTGGTTTAACATGTTAGTCTGAATTTTTCGAATCGTGGTACTCCTATGTTTAGTGATCAATTTTGAAATAGCTTGAAACAATAGTTCTCCATGATGAATACAAGTCCCATCTGAAATGTAATTTCCAAGTTCAGGGATGCAGGTAAAGATCAAATGATAAAGTTTTCCAATACTGCCGATTTCAATGTCCCTTTGAAAGATCAATTGATAAAATAAAGCTTATCCTGAGCATAGCTTTGAATAAATGCTTTGGTATTTAAAGATGGATTTCTAATTATATTTGAACAGTTTGTAAAATTCATTACTTCAAACTGATTCAAGGGAAAATTAGGCTTTAGGTCAAGGTTAGAATCGGTATGAAATCCTTCAGACTTAAAAGCATTTTTCCTTGGTCAACCATTATTCTTTTTGTGGACCCCTTAGTAGTTGCTTATCACAAGCTTTACTGTAGATTTTCTTAACCCCC
Organism: Fragum whitleyi; assembly: GCA_948146395.1. Classification (NCBI taxonomy): domain Eukaryota; kingdom Metazoa; phylum Mollusca; class Bivalvia; order Cardiida; family Cardiidae; genus Fragum; species Fragum whitleyi. The sequence goes on along the minus strand of OX411546.1, from coordinate 21,384,308 downwards.
CCCCCCCCCCCCCCCCATGTGCGCGCAAAGTACAGGGGGTCAAATTTGTTTCACCATGTCTGTCTGTCTGTCTGTCCATTTGTCTGTCTATTTATCTGCACAATTAAGGTTTCAAGACTCTAAACTTAAAATTCAATTGACCTAGAATGATTTACACCATGGTTGCAAAGGACTATCTATCATGTAAGAGCAAGAATTACAAAGGTCAAGGTCACAATTGAACTTTGTTCTAAAAAACGATTCCAGACTCTAACTCAAGATTGAAGAGAGCTAGAATCATGAAACTGTACACAATTTGTTGTCAATGACTCAAGGATGTTCCCTATTGTTTTTTCGTCCAGAAATGTTTCTAGAATTTAACTCAAGAATAAAGAGACCTAAAATGATGAAACTTCATACAAATTTTGCCCATGACCAAAGGAAGTATCCTGAAGTTTTGGTTTGTGAAGGTCAAAGGTCAAGGTCACAAAATGATCTTCATCCAAATACCATTCAAGAATCAAATGACCTAGAATTGGTTTCGTCGAAAACACATTACACACTGATGGTACTTACGTATTTTAATTTCAGGTTCAATGGGTTCCAGACCAGGTTTGAATGTTCCAGATGATGATTTTGATTTTCATTCTGTCTCCAAACCTGAACAGTAAGTTCAAACACAACATTTTTATACTGGCAGAAGACACATTTGTGACCCATCATGTAATAGGGACCATCTGGTAACTCTGTAAAGTAAATATTTGAAAAAAAGATTTGTTCCAGTAGAGGGCAACTGGAAACCATGTGTTTCAAACATCCTTCTGCGAGTAGGTAGAATTATTATTCCAGATTTAGTAAATCAGCAAAGTTCAAAAAGTTTCTACCCTAGTCAGTCTACCCATAGTCTGACTAGGTTCCACATTAACATTCTATCCAGATGGTCTCTTTTCACCTGAAAGGTCACAAATGATTTTGCGGATATATTATTGCCTATTTTGATAATTAAAAACAGGGCCCATTCTACCCATAATATCATAATGTTGCTTAGTAATCAGATTCGTAAAGATACTTTTAAGGGGATTTTGTCCCAAATTTTTTCACTCTTTGTCTCTATTTTGCTTTTAAGGCATAAAATAATTGCTTGTTTTTAGAGTAAGATCACTAAATCATTCATTGAGTGAACAAGCTTTTTCACTTGTGAAAATATAGCTTCTAATTATGAAATGATTTCTGTTCTGCATTGATTTGTCCATGAATGTCTGATGTTGTAGGCAAAAGATAAGATCCGAGGGAGGAGCCTAAGGATCCAATTTCTGGATTCACATTAATTTGAAAATGAAATTATATCCATAATAACACGTTAACAATTTTGAAATTAGCTTTGTTACTTTTTTCTTGGTTTGAAATAGTTGTATTTTGCTGGCAGTAAAATTAATGAATAAGTAATGATATTGCATTAGGAAAATTTCACTGAAAGCATGTGGGTTATATGATGTCAAAGGCATGACCTTTCTTGTTATAGACGACATTGAGTATGATAAATGGGAGGAGCTATTTGTGAAAACAGCTAAACCCATGACATGTATATATGAATTTTTTTACAAATAAAATTCTATGTAATTATACCCCCCACCTACGAAGTAGAGGGGGGTATATTGGTTTCACCATGTCTGTCTGTCTGTCTATCCATCCATCCATCCATCCATCCATCCATCCATCCATTGGTCCGTCCGTCCGTCAATAAACTTTTTTGTTTCCGGACTCTTACTCAAGAACCAAGTGACCTACAATCATAAAACATTATACAAATATTGTTTCGACCGAAGGAAGTGCCCTATTGTTTTTGGGTCACATAGGTCACTGTCAGCCATGGATCAATTTCATTTCCCGACTAACTCAAGAACCAAGTGACATACAATCTGAAACTTTATACAAATGTTGCTTATGACCCAAGGAAGTGCCCTATTGTTTTTGGGTCACAATGGTCAAAGGTCAAGGTCACAGTCAATTTTTGTTCAATTTTCATTTCCTGACTCTAACTCAAGAACGAAGCAACCTAGAAACATGAAACGTCATGCAAATGCTGCATATGACCTCAATATTTGTTACAAACACATCCTGCACTAATAGCACTTGCATTGTGACAAAGTGCTTGAGGGGGGTATAAGTCTGCTCTGTGACAGTTCTAGTTTCTTCTTATTTCATATATACCTTTTAAACCATCATGTAATAATGTTTGTTCAATGAAAGATTAATCCATTTAATGCTTCAGGTGGCAATGGACAGCACCCCACTCTATAAACCGGAAGTGTGTTTTCGTTTATTTTATGGCCCTTTTTGCGTGTTGTTTAAAAAGACCGGTTTTCATAAAATTCTGCTTATGGAAATAATGTAGAATAATGATGGTAAAATTTCATAAATTAGCTCTTTTTCAGCATTTAATATGTTCACATATGTGAACAATAAGAAAAATAACTTGGGGGGAAAAATGACGCCATGTGTCCATTGCTACCTTAAAAAAAAACAATTGGCCTCTATTCAATATGAAAAGTACGTAAATGATATTAGATGGACAATTTTTTTATTGTGACATAGATTCATATTAGAGTATTATTATGATATGTTATTCTATTTCATTTTTAGGTTAACAGATGCTCACAAGATTATGATAAGAGTTATCAGAAAAATTAAGTTTTTTGTAGCAAGAAGAAAATTTCAGGTAAGTGACCTGTCCTCAATTTCTGGAACCTCTTTAATATGAACATTTTTTTGTTACATGCTGGATTGCAAATATGAATACTTAAGATGAAAAAGGGGCTTAATCAAAACAAAAGGATGAATTTTGTTTACCTCAATAATCAATGTTATTTTCTCTTTTGATGGAGTACATACAGTCAGAGTTTAAGGGAAAAACAGTCGATATTGCTCAAGCGACCACATCTATTAAGCGACAAGTCCTATTAAGCAACCGTAAAAAGTCTCTTCACTGTAAGCAAAATCTCTGAAAAAGAGGGCATTCTTAACGAAAAAATTATTATTATTGAATCTTATGATGTTGGAGCCCATTAGAATCTTCTCAATAAGACAATTTTAATGGGTTCGAACATCAGAGGATTCAGTACGACTTGATCGACAATCTATAAATGCTATCAAAATGAACACTCGTATTAATCATGATACTTTGTATCAAGACACCATTCCCATAAACGACCGATTTTTGGTGGTCCCCTTAGTGGTCGCTTAGCACAAGTACTGTACCTACAATGTTAACAGAGTTTTAAAATCTTAAACTTTTACCTTGGTTATAACTCTGTTGTTATTAAAGATGTCTTCATGAAACTTGGCATGTCTGTTCACCATCATAAGAGCTATCCAGTTCATCAAGGGGAATAACTCTGGAAGCATTTTTGAAAAGTAATGCCCCTTTTTGACTTATTTTTTTTTTTGTATCATCCAGTACGTGCAGCTGAGTGTTGCACTTGTAGACAGTGCTCTTGTTATTAGATATAATTGTGACCCACAAACCCTGATCAGACTGCACAGTCCATACAGTCTGATTAAGTTCTAAACTGATGGCACTTTGCTTATTATCTAGAATGATCAAACTACCTCACCTTTAAAGATTTTTTGAAATTCGACCTGCACTAGAACCAGTCTCTTTCTAAGATATTTATTTGATGGAGCTCACAAATGATCAATTTTCTTTAGACAGGTCTAAATTCTAAAACTTGTTGTCTTTGAGAAAGAAAATTTTGTGAAGATAGAGATATTGCTCATTACTAGAAATTTCATCATTTTTTTTCAATTACTTTTTATGTCCCTCATCCATAGATCAGGTGCATATTGTTTTTGACCTGTCTGTTTGTCTGTAAATATCTGTTTGTCCCCCCAAAAAGCTTAAACATTGGCCATAACATTCTATTGGAACAGGAAAGAACCTTCATATTTCACACAAGCATTGCTTGTTACAAGACCTTTCTTTTGGTACCAAGATCTAGGTCATCTGTCAAGTTCGAATATTTTGAAAATTTCTGAAAATGGCAGTGGTAGGGACATTCCTGTTTAACAGACACATGTTGTTTACTTCATGGGTGTCAAAAAGAAGGCTTGTGTGGTTTAATGACATTTATATCTGATTGTATGAAAGCTTATTGTTGTTGTTGAAAAATATGACTGCTGTACAGGAAGTTTGAAAGCTATAATTTGTGAGGTATAGGATGTCATTAAACAATGCGCTTAGGGTATTTTAAAATGATAAAGTGAACATAGGAGTTTCAGGTCAAATTCCTTTAAGAAATGAAGTGGATTCCTACTTAAAGCCCCCGTCTGTGTTTGTGAACATATCCAAAATGCAAGACAATGATCTTAAACAACTATGTACACAAAACTAGACTTTTATTCTCAAAGATAAGCTTCAATTTATCATTCCAGTATTTGATAATGAGAGTGAATATGATGCGATTATCTAAATATAGGCCTAACTTGATGAATATGTATGACCCCCATCATTTTGGACGTTACTTTGAATAGAGCGCATTGCTGCTCCTTGGCATGAGCATATTTTACGTGACCAAAGTCTCATTTACATATTTACTTTATACTGCATATAAAACTTTTCGGAAAAAGCCGCCTTTTGTTGATTGATTTGAATTTTTATGTAATTTATCTTTCATAAGTCTTAATCAAGGATAATTAATAAAAAATGTACACAAAATAACGATTTTTTTTACTCTAAACACAGACGAAGGTTTTAAGTGTGAATAGGTTTTTAGTTTCATTTCTCAATGAAATTAAAAAAAACTCTCTTCATATCTTATGATTTTATATTCTGAAGCAAAAATATTAAAATTTCTTAGTAAGAAGATAGATAAGTAATTGGAATATTTTGTGTGTAAGTTTACAAAAAAGCTGCGTGCTAAAATTGTTTTCATTGGGGAATAAAACCAAATTTACAGCCAATGAAAATGCAAGGATATTGATGGACTTAACTAGAATTTAATTATTTGGTGATGAACAAATTATATAAATAGTATTGCCAGTATGATTTAGCTTGTTGTAACAGAAAACTATTACATTTCAGCAAGCCAGAAAGCCATATGATGTAAGGGATGTTATAGAACAATACTCTCAGGGGCATTTAAATATGATGGTCAGAATTAAAGAGCTGCAACGAAGGTACAACTTTAACCTATCTCTATTTTAATCCTATCTTGTTATGAGAGTACCAGAGGTATATCATCTTATCTTAGATTTTTTTGATTACTAATATAAGATAACATGACTTGCTTCATAAGGGATATTGACATTCATGGAGCTATTTTTATTTTTTCAAAATTAAAGGGGTATCAGGAAAAAAAGAGTGGTGCTTTTGAAAAAAAGAACATCTTTCATGGTAGAAATTATCATGGGATAAGGAGAAACTATTATCGGTACACTGCCAAAAGTAGGTTATGCTCTGGATAAAATTTAAGTCTTCAAGACAACAAAGAAACAATTTTTAATGTCTATAAGATTAAGCATACAGGAGTTCTAGTAATTGTTCTCTTCACTTCTCCTCAATGAGATATATTAATCACTAAAGTTTCAAGTTGATATTTTGGATACTTAGGAGCTACACTCATGACAAGTTTATTGATGGAAGAAGGACAGAAGGGTAATTCCCTGGTCAAAGCTGGCATGGGAAAAAAGGAGAAAAAATAGTACAACATGTACAATATTTGCATATTACATTGGCTGAAATTGGAAGATTTTTCATATTTGTCCTACTTCACAGAAATTTTTAAAGTTTTACTTATATATTTGCATTGACTCTACTTTTAGGTTAGATCAAACTTTAGGTAAACCTGCTTATACAGTGAACACCAGAGAAAAAGATAGACTTACGTTGTGTAGTAGAGTTACAACTATAGAATATCAGGTAGGTGGTAGACTGGCCTCAGTCATTTTTGTTAGCATTTTCAGAAAATATTTTTGTTCTATTAAATGCCTCTTTCTTTAATGCTTATAGGTGGTTTATCTGGAAATAACAGTAGAATATCACTTGATAACCTCACCACAAAAGCTGTGAAATTATCAAAAACTTATACCCTGCTTTTGTGCATTTCACCCTTTCTGAGGTTATCTATGCGATGGGAAATAAGTGAATGTTGCATAGCAATCACATGCAAAATGACACGCTTTATGAAAATATGTCCTAGAAATTACACATTTTGTTTCATTTTTTGCATAAAAGAAATAGAATAATCCTTTTGTTTTCAAGTAAGACCAATTAATATTTCATTGAGTGAACAACAAAAGCTATGTATTTTTGCTCGTTGAAAATATGGCTTTTGTTGTTCACTCAATGAAATATAAATCAATCTTACACTGAAACAAACGATTATCCTCTATTTAATCCAAGTTTGTATTTACAAGTGCTGAACAAAAACTTTTTAGAGACAGGGGACTTAATTGTAAGTTTTGTACTGATAAAATTCCCTTTAAAAATTATACTGTAAAGAGGAGTCTGGCGGCAGGACTAGGTAATTGGACAAGAGATTAACTCGAGAACTTTGACAACCTCGTTCCAAGCTTTTTTGTTTGTTTGAGTGTAAAATGAATTTTTATTTCATTTAGTGAACGATAAAAAAGCTTTATTTTTCATGAATGGCAGAGCCACGAGTGAAAATATAGATTTTGTGTTTCATTCAATGAAATATTAATCAATCTTACTCAAAAAACAAACAATCTATTTCTTTAATGCAAAAATTAGACAAAATGTCAACATTTTAGGTCATTTTTAGCTCGGCTGTTTTCGGAGAAAACCCAAGGTATTGCTATAGCCTCCATTTCATCGTCATCGTTGTCGTGCGAAAACTTTGACATTTTGTTATATAACTGGTTCTACTGAAGGCATTTACTTGGCACACATGTTCACCATCAAGAGAGCAATCTATACTATCAAGGGGAATAACTCTTTATGCATTTTGTGCAAATTATGCCCCTTTTTCGACTTAGATTTTTTCCCACCATCCAGCACTCAACAGCCGAGCGTAGGCACCCGTAGGTGGTGCTCTTGTTTCTAAAGTGTGTCATTTTGAATGTGATTGCTATGCACCGTTCATGATGACGTCACTAATTGTGCTCAGCCTAGATTATGTCAGATAGGGTGAAATGAACCAAAGCGGGGTATAAGTATTTGAAAGTTTTGAAAGTATTTGAAATCTACCATTATTTCTTGATAATCCACTGAAAAGCATCTAATAAAAAAGCACTTTTTTGTTAAGGCAACTGAGAGCTGGTTCTTGATTGCTGTTGCAAACATTTGTGACACCACCAGAGGTCTTGCTGATGACCACTTCTGCATAAAAATTACAAGGAAAAAAGAGCTATCATTCAGAAACACCCCTTGTAATGTAGTTCTCATCATCTCATGTGTAATGATATAGCAACTTAAGTTACCTTTAATCTGTAATTCAACAACTAAATTTTAGATTTAAGTTTAAAGTTGGTGATTATTTCATTCAAGGTGATGAATTACTTTGTTGGGGTAGACTTTGTTGTAGAAAAATAATAATTTGCTTGACAGATGCAATTGTTCTCTGCAATAAGTATTGGTAGATTTAACATTTGAAAGTTATTGTCATCCATCTCAAAAGTCAATGATACTATCAAGGTCAAATCTTTTGTTTGAACATTTGTTTTTACTATGGATAGATTCCAAAATGATTTGAATGAGTTGAAAAGTCTTAAGATATTTAACAAGTAATTGCCACAAGTCAAATGTCAAGGTCACACTTCAAGGTCAAACATTTAGGGGCATAATGACATGTCCATTTGAGTTTAACTTCTAAGTGTACATTAGCTGGTTTTGCTGTATTTAGTAATAACAATAACAAAGTTTTATTTGTCCCATTGCAGGTGAACAAATTAGACTCTAAATTAGACCAGATTATTGTTTTACTCAACATGGTTGTTTCTCAACAAAAACAACAACAAAAGACAATAGACAAAATACAAGAACAGTATGCAATTATAGACGTTAAAGACATCACAAGTGCAGATGAATCAAAGCAGACGGAAAATGAGCAAAGCTCTTCTGTGACATAGTGTTTTTCTTGTGTTTTGTATTTCATTTTCATTCCTTATTGGCAATAGCGCAGTTGGTAGCGCGCCAGACTTCTAATCCAGGGGTCTATATTCGCACGGATTCGATCCCCGGCCGCGGCACTTATCCTTTCCGACATTTGTCTTCCACCAATGGGTAGATAATCGTAAACCTATGTGGAATAGCAACTGGAGGCTAGGAAAGGGATGTGGTGGTAGTACTGGTGTGAGAAATACCAGGAATCCATCGTTAGGTGCTCCAGTCATCGCGATATAACTGAGAGATTGTTGAAAGCGACATAAAACCCAAATTCAAATCAAATCAGATCATTCCTTATTATTCCCCCCTGCGAAGAAGAGGGGGTATATTGCTTTGCTCATGTCGGTCTGTCTGACGGTTGGCCCGTTCAAAGACAGTTTCTTGTCCGGAGCATATCTCAAAAAGTATGCAAGCTAGAATCATGAAACTTCACAGGTGGATAGATTTCATTGAGGAGAAGAACCATAACTCTACTCATCATATTTTGTGAGTTATCATCCTTTGTTGATTGACAAAGAATAGGTTGATTGATTGATTGAATGGGGTTTTACGCCGCTTTCAACATTGTTCCAGTTATATGGCCGTGGCTGGAGCACCAAAAAATGGATGCCTGGTATTTCTCACGCCAGTACTACCATTACATCCTTTCCTAGCCTCCAGCTACTATGTCACATAGATCTACGATTATCGCCCATTGGTGAGAGACAAATAGTCGGAAAGAATGAGTGCCGCCGTCAGGGACAAAGAATAGGCTATTTACCTATATTTATGGGAGGCATAAATGTTTTACAAACATCTCTTGTTAATATAACAGGGTTCAGTGCAAGTCTGTACTGAGTGTCTATACAATGTATAGACATTTAGTACAGTCTTGCTCTGAACCTGTGATTATTTAGGGCACAGACAACATGAGTTTCATTCCTTATTCATATAACACTGGTACAGTGTGAGACTAAACATTTTATAAATGCGAAGAATTTTAGTACAGTCTTGCACTGAAGCTTTTTTATATTTAATGGCCCAGCTTACATGAGTTGACAGAAGCCTTGTAGTGTTTTCTCTGTCTGTCTGTTCATCTCTAGTGCATTGAGAGCCCAAACCTTCTTTTCCTATAACCTTTTTTTATGCCCCCGCAATGATAGTTCAGGATGAATTGGGGCGCATTGCATTGTTTTATCAGTGCTTGTACCATCTGCAAAAACTTAACCTGTGAACTAAATATTTTACCATAACTTTAACACTGTTCAAGTTACAATGCTCTTATTTGGCAAAAGATATCTTCTCCTCAATCCTCAAGGTCAAGGTCTTCTGATTAGGTCAAGGTCAATTATCAAGGTCAAACTTCTAAAATGAATTGCCTTTTTGGGGGCATTAGTGTTTAAACATTAGCTCTAGCTCCTTTTTATATTAAGAAAAATACTCAATAAGATGCAATTGAATGCAATGCAGGCCTATCATCATTAGTACAAACTGATGGCTCAGTGCAAAACAGTTGTAACTCCCTATAAAGATATAGGGAGTAACAACTTTTTCGTGCTGAGCCATCAAAGTACTAAATAGGCCTTAACTACCTAAAATGTACATGTGACTTTTCATGTAAGAAAGGACAAGCTGGAAATTTTTGCAAGTAAAATTACGGGTCAGGGCCAGTGATAATAAAACTTTACTCGTTTTCAACTTATTTTTTTCTCAAATTTCAACTTGAGTTTACAGCTTAAATTCTGTTATAACATATATAAGATGTATAAACTTTAAAGATAATATTAATTAGTTGTTGTGAAAAACAACTTATTAATATCATCTTTACTTTCATACATTGTTTTGAATTTTCAAAAGTTCTCAGTTGAGTACAAAAAAACAGAGGTCAACATGACATTGTATTTGCAAAAATAATCATGAAGTTATTTTTAAAATTGTTGTTTTAGATATTAAAATGATCACCAATTAGCACAATGTATTGATCCTGTTAACTTGCATTAAGATGGATACTTTTGATTCCAGATAATTCCTTTTTGCATGATGAGTCACATATAAATCTGCCATTTTGAGCCAGTATCATAATAGTGAGGAATTTCTGTCTTTCTAGTTTTGCACCAAAATACAAATTGAGGGTTCACAAAACTATTGCAACAGCCTATTTGTTAACAGGACTTACTGTAGTTTAATGCGGACCAATCCAAATAACCTTTAATTAGATTTGAAACAATGTTTTGTGCTAAGCCATTTCTTATTTTTGCAACTAATGTGTAAATGGTCAAACAAAAAGGCACTGTCTGGGACCTCAGTAAAAATGAATATTTCAAAACTAGATTGAATTCAGCAGAGCACAACAATAGCTCACGATTTGAAAATAAATGTATAGGAAGGTAAGATGTTCATTCTACATTGAGAAAATGGGTAAAAGGGATAAATTTCGACCCTTCTCAGCCTGGGCAGCACTCACAGACAAACCAGTGTAAATTCTTTACGTGTGATCAGCCACATGTATCTTCTACTGCATGAGATGGTTTCATTTTTCACTGTCGCCTACAAGCTCTCAGTAAAAATTTCCAAAATTGTATTTAGTAAATGTCTTTTTCCTATTTTGCCAGTAACTATATTTTTAAGATAAAGGTGTCACTGCAAGACTATTGTAAGTGCCTATATATTTATAAGCACTAACAATAGTTTTGCACTGACCCCTCAAAAAGCCGTTATACTATAGAAATGAAACATTTTCCCCCTTGTTTCTTGATAGTAATGTAACTATTATGCTCTCATTTCTTAAAATTTATTCAAATTCCAAAATTCTTTTATAGTTTTATAGGATTTTGTCATGTAATGGCACAGACTTTTTAATTACACTTTTATATTATAAATGTTGTTGTTATTCTTAAAGATTTTATCTTATAGAATTTGATTTTTTCAGAATTTAGGGCAAATTGGTCAAATGAAAACCATATATCTTTCTCCCTGAGTTCTGCTAATCTATGTCTTAGTTACTGGTATATACTTAGCAAAAAAAAGAAACTTTACATACTTGTTGGTCTGTTTTGAATGACTTACAGTGGCTTTAGGCCAACTTTATTTACATGTGTTAGTTGGACTAGCTACAGAGACTACACAGACGCAGGAATTTGCGCACTTGAAGCGAGTCCAATCTAATGCGTCTGTAACTTCCGGTTTTGGTCCCATATGCGTGTTGAGCTACCCAAAGTTCATTTTGAGTGATTTTTGTTACACAGTCACACTCATTCCTTAGCATTGGCACGATAAAACAAAATTGTTTGTGCATTTTTATTGAAACGGGTATGTAACAACAATCGAATAAAGGCAGGAATCAGACTAAATGTATACATAGAGCTTAAATGTCTGTTTATAACGTCACTCTTAAGTTTGGCTACTCGGGACAGGCAATTCACGTTTTAACATCTCGGTTTAGAACTGCCGCGCCCGGTTAGGACAATGGGTTACGCGTCTGGTTTTCATTCATCAGGTCGTGGGTTCGACCTCTGGCTCGGCCGTCTTTCATCCCATATTTGACAAAAAGCATTGTGATAAGTGTCATTTCTCTCCCACACAATTGGCAAGTGATACGCCTAGGAGAGAATGGCCACTGGTGCCTCAGATGAAAGCTCTAGCTGTACTGTGAGAAACGACAAGAAACTATGGATAGGTGCACCAGCGGTCGAATTTTAAATGTAAAACTATCGAAAGTGACCTTTAAACCCATATCAATTAACAAAAAAAATCGGTTACAACCTCATGAAGTGTCGGCCGAGTTGAGATAGGCCACTTTTGACGTCATGTAGAGGCCCTGTTACCATTGCATATTTTTCAATGTATTTCATCAAAGGAAGGATAACTGCAAGACAAGTATGCGTATTTAGCTCAGACGTTGTTCTATCATGATATGGAATGACTCTAATCACTAAAGCGTCAAGGACCTATACTCAAAACGTCACCCACAATCTTGATTTCATTTCTGTGATTTTTGCAATCAACCCCTTTGTCCTTTGACCATCAATAAAAACCTAATTTTACAAACTTCTGGTACTGACCCTTCCATAAACGGACGGATATTGCCTTTAAGTTTCATGTCATAGTAACATCTGTATTCTTTATGGTTTCATAGCGATACTACAGCCCTCAGTAGGTCATGTAAAGTTTCTTTTTTTGCTAAGTATATAAGTCCTTACAAGGGGCTGAGCCGCCGTCATAGCGCAGTTGGTAGCGCGTCGGACTGTCACTCTAGAGGTTCTGGGTTCGATCCCCCATGGCGGCACTCATTCTTTCTGACTATTTGTCTCTCACCAATGGGCTGATAATCGTAGACCTATTTTAGATAGCAGCTGGAGGCTAGGAAAGGATGTATTTGTAGTACTGGTGAGTGAAATATAAGGAATCCATTGTTAGGTGCTCCAGCCTCCTCAATCGTTCGGAACATTACTCGGCCATTTCCGTAAACTGCAACAGACCTTGGATGTATGTAAGGCAGATGGGTATGTTACAAAATTGTGCATTTTGTGAGCCTGGAATCAGTGTAAAAAAAAAAAAACTAGCACCTTTGATTTATATCTTTTACAGTAAATAACGGCTGAAAAATCTTAATTTTTGAGAATGACAAATCATTCTCAAAAATTAAGACATTTTTTCAGTCGTAATTTAAGAATCTTAAGATATTTATATATGGTTACGATGGTTTCATGTCAGTGACTTAAACGAGTAGCGTTGGTGACGTCGAATATTTTCACTTAAAGTTTCGAGGGCTAACGCCATTTTAACCAACATCATTGACTTTTTCCAAGGCTTTCCTGTAATTTTTGAAAATAGTCCGTCTATGTACATCCGAGGTTGATTGTGAGATTGGCCGAGTGATGTTCCGAATGCCTCCTCAATATAACTGAAAAAATGTTGAAAGTGGCGTAAAACCCCAATTATTCAATCTTACTTGTATCTTATGTATCTGATCATAATTTATACCATTGCTGATAAAAATAAACTTGCAAACCTGGCTTCTCTACATGTTGGTAAACTGGGCTACCAAGTATCCTCTAGTTACAATTATGTTGAAAGCCTACCCAACAATGTTCTTGTGATGTGATTGATTTTATTCCTTTGCTCAAAATATTATTGTGGACCAATATCATGTTCATTCCAATACACTTGTTTTAGTATGTGTTATGTAGAAACCATCTAATATATAATGTTTGTGACCAATCACACAAAAAGGGACAATCTGCTCTTCATTCAGGATCATAAAACATTGCAAACTGTTCGCAAATTATACCCTGCTTGAAATTAATATTTGCATGCAAAACGGGGTATAAAATGCAAACAGGGTGCAGTTTTGTCACCCTGCATGCAGGAATGGGAACTCTGTAAATTCAGTGTTTAAATAAGCAATTGGAACCTGCAGAAGTCAGTCGTGGAAATCTGAAATCTTAATATCGGACGGTAGAACTATAATTAACCCTTGTCATGCTGAATAATAAACCTTAGCAAAATTATATATAAATCAAAGTGCTGAAAGCTCTGTATTTCCTAATTGTGAGTCAGCATTTGATTTTGAAAATGTAATTACTGAAACTTGTCTGGTTTTAAAAGGAAAATCAGGTTGTATGAACTAAGATCAGACTGCACATATGTGCAGGCTGATGTTTGTCCATACATCCTGCCAAAACAGGAATATTCCGGGATCAGCATGACAAGGGTTAAGATTCGAAAAAAATCTGCTAATTGCAAAAATTATAGACCCTGGTCAGTCTACGCAGATTAAGCGGTTTGACCAGGGTTGATACTTTTCACACCTTCCATATGGTCCTTTTTGGTGTGACAGTCACATTTGTTTTACAATACTTTGTTTTAAGTTCATCTTTATAAAAAAAACGAATGATTTGGAATCATCTTCCTAGTCTGTCTTTATGTCAACTTTTTTTATCTTGTGATAACAGGGCTCATTTAATTTAAAATAATTAAATAGGAATTATTGTTTTAAACTTTTTCAGTTTTAAAAATTTTAAGAATCTTTCAAATTTAAAGAGATGGGGGATGCTAGACTTGAAAGAAAATTTGGGGTATTTTTACATCACACCAACTTATACAGTAGAAAATTGTTGGAGAAGAAGATATTGCATTTTACTAGCAATTTTGTTCTTTCCCACAATATTTCATCAAGTACAAAATCAATGGAATGTAAAAGAAAGGACTCAATACTAATGAAAGTAGCATAATGCATGGAGGCAAATTATTTAAGTTTCATGAGGAATCATTGTTTTTCATGTCATATAGAATGTTTTAAACTTTTATACTTCCATTTTTAGCTCACCTGAGCACGAAGTGCTCATGTGAGCTATTGTGATCACCTTTCGTCCGGCGTCCGGCCGTCGGTCGTCAGTCGTCGTCCGGCGTCCGTCAACAATTTCTTTAAACGACATCTCCTCCTAAACTACTGGGCCAATTAACTCCAAATTTTACAGAAATGTTGCTTAGGTGGTCCCCTTCAAAAATAGCTAAAAGAATTGAAATCCATGAAAAACTCTGGTTGCTATGGCAACAAAAGGTGAAATTTTAAGAAAATCTTATAAATTCTTCTTCTTCTCAACCAGTAGTCCTACAGACTTAAAACTTGGCATGGATGATCAGTTCATAGACCTGAATAAAAATAGCTAAAATTATAACTTTTGGGCCACCAGGTGCGGAGCACCAGGGGGGAGGGGGTAGTACTTTGGGTAAATTTTGTTATCTTTAAGTTTCTTCTTCTTCGGAACCAGGAGCCTTACAGACTTGAAACTTGGCATGGAGGATCAGCATATGGACCTTTATATAAATAGCTAAAATCATGACTGTAGATTCACCAGGTGCAGAGCATCAGGGGGGAGAGGGTAGAACTTTTGTGAAAATTTTGTAGTCTTTAACCTTCTTCTTCTGAACCACAAGCCCTACAGACTTGAAACTTGGCATGGAGGATCAGCTCATAGACCTTAATTTAAAGAGCTGAAATTATATCTTTTGGGCCACCAGGTGCGGAGCACCAGGGGGGAGGGGGTAGTACTTTGGGTAAATTTTGTAATCTTTAAGTTTCTTCTCCTTCGGAACCAGGAGCCCTACAGACTTGAAACTTGGCATGGAGGATCAGCATATGGACCTTTATATAAATAGCTAAAATCATGACTGTAGATTCACCAGGTGCAGAGCATCAAGGGGGAGAGGGTAGTACTTCTGTGAAAATTTTGTAATCTTTAACCTTCTTCTTCTTCTGAACCACAAGCCCTACAGACTTGAAACTTGGCATGGAGGACCAGCTCATAGACCTTAATAAAAATAGCTTAAGTAATATCTGTTAGGCTGCCAGGTGCGGAGCACCAGGGGGGAGGGGGGAGTACTTTTGTGAAAATTTGAAATCTTTTACCTTCATCTTCTTCTGAACCAGGAGCCTGACAGATTTGAATATTGGCATGGATGTTCAGCATATGGACCTTTATATAAATAGCTTAAATCATGACTGTAAATTCACCAGGTGCGGAACATCAGGGGGGAGAGGGTAGTACTTTTGTGAAAATTTTGTAATCTTTAACCTTCTTCTTCTTCTGAACCACAAGCCCTACAGACTTGAAACTTGGTATGGAGGATCAGCTCATAGATCTTAATAAAAATAGCTAAAATAATATCTGTTGGGCTGCCAGGTGCGGAGCACCAGGGGGGAGGGGGTAGTACTTTTGTGAAAATTGTGTAATCTTTTACCTTCATCTTCTTCTGAACCAGGAGCCTGACAGATTTGAATATTGGCATGGATGATCAGCATATGGACCATTATATAAATAGCTAAAATCATGACTGTAGATTCACCAGGTGCGGAGCATCAGGGGGGAGAGGGTAGTACTTTTGTGAAAATTTTGTAATCTTTAACCTTCTTCTTCTTCTGAACCACAAGCCCTACAGACTTGAAAATTGACATGGAGGATTAGCTCATAGATCTTAATAAAAATAGCTAAAATCATGACTGTAATGCCACCAGGTGCAGGGCACCAGGGGGAGGGGGTAGTACTTTTGTGAATATTTTGTAACTTTAACCTTCATCTTCTAAAGAACCAGGAGCCCTATAGACTTCAATATTGGCATGGATGATAAGCATATGGATCTAAAATAAAATAGCTAAAATCATGAATGTAGGGTCGCCAGATGCAGAGCATTAGGGGGGAGGGGGTAGTACTTTGGATCAATTTTGAAATCTTTAACCTTATTCTTCTTCTGGATCAGGAACCCTACAGACTTGAAAATTGTTATGGGTGATCAATATATGGACATTAATAAAAATAGCTTAAATCAGAACTGTTGGGTCACCAGGTGCTGAGTGTCTTGGGGAGGGGGTAGTACTTTGGATCATTTTTTGAAATCTTTAAACTTCTTCCAATGAACCAGGAGTCCTACAGACTTGAAAATTTGTATGGATGATGACAGCATATGGACATTAATTGAATTAGCTAAAATCATGACTGTAGATTCACCAAGTGCAAAGCATCTTGGGGGAGGGGGAGTGCTTTGTTGAGAATTTTGAATCCCTACAGCCTTTATATTTGACATGGATTATTCAACTCATTAAAGAAAACTTTAAAAGTCTCAGACTCAGCCTGTTTATCTGGCATAGATTTGCTGATCACAGACCTTCTATGAAAAAAGCTTAAATAAATAATGACCAGGGGAGGAGGAGGGGGGGATTATTTCAAATGTTATCTGGTTGCATGGACATACCTAGGTAATGAAGCTTTTTTCTCACGTGAGCGACCCAGGGCCAACGGCCCTCTTGTTTAAAATTGTGACTCGTCTCAGGAAAGGGAACATATTGGCGCTCCGTGAAATAGATTTTTTAAACGAGATTGAATCCTATGGAGGTCAACCAGAAGGCAGATTTTGAAAATGATTATCGTATTTCTCCTAATAAATACTCCCGGGAGCTATACATAACATGGTCAGGGAGCTTTTATTAGTCCCCCACCGGTTACCGGTGGGGAGACTATAGGTTTGCTCGATTCCGTCTGTCCGTCCGTCCCTCTGTCCGTCACACTTTTGTCCGGGCTATATCTTCTAAACCATATGTGCTAGCAACTTCAAACTTGGTACACTTATAGATCTCATTGAGGAGAAGTGTCATGTTCAAGTACCGTTACTCTGCTGCACCCTCTTTTTGAGTTATTGCCCTTTGTTGTTTTTACCCTTACATTCTTGTCTAGAACATATCTCCTAAACTATGTGTGTTAGCAACTTCAAACTTTGTACACTTATAGTTCTCATTGAGGAGAAGTGTCATGTTCAAGATCCATTACTCTGCCACACCCAACATTTGAGTTATTGCCCTTTGTTGTTTTTAGCCTTACATTCTTGTCCGGATCATATCTCCTAAACTATAAGTGCTAGCAACTTCAAGCTTGGTACACTTATAGATCTTATTGAGGACATGTGTCATGTTCAAGAACTAAGATTCTGCCATGCCCACTTTTTGAGTTATTGCCCTGTGTTGTTTTTACCTTTACATTTTTGTCCGGATCATATCTTCTAAACGATAAGTGCTAGAAACTTCAAACTTGCTACACTTATAGATATCATTGAGGACAAGTGTCATGTACAAGAACGTTCACTCTGCCATGTCCACTTTTCGAATTATTGCTCTTTGTTGTTTCTATCCTTACATTTTTTTCCCGTACTTATCTCCTTAACGATTAGCCCTAGCAACTTCAAACTTTGTACACCGGTAGATCTCATTGAGAAGAAGTGTAATGCACAAGAACTGTTACTCTGCCACATCCACTTTTTTAGTTATTGTCCGTTGTTGTTTTTTATCCTGACATTTTTGTCCAGACTATATCTCCTTAGCCATCAGTGCTAGCAACTTCAAACTTGGTACACTTATAGATCTCATTGAGGACAAGTGGCATGTACAAGAATCATTCTTCTCCGCCCACTTTTGGAGTTTTTGCCATTGGTTGTTTTTACTCTTATATTTTTGTTTGGGACATTTTTTTTAAAACCTTATGCGCTAGCAACCTCAAATTTTGTATTCAGTTATAGATCTAGTAAGTAGGAGATATACTATAAGAAATGATCTTTTTGTTATCCGGTGGGGGACTCCTGTATTGCATAGCAATACGACATGCACTTGTTTAGTATGCATTTTCTGATGAAAAAAATCATTAAACTTATGTTTTTTGGCTCTTTTCCCTTTAGTTTGAGGTAAATTTTCTATAAACAATGATATAAATGATTGTTAACCCTTTCCTGTTTTACAAAATTTTGGACCTGTCCAAATTCAAAGATTTTGCAGACGAAAATTAAAAGTGGATTTAAATTGAAAAACAACCATTCAGTAGGGTAGAAAATAGTGTGGAAAAAGAGGAAATTGATTGTCAGAAGTAATTTCTTCGTTTTTCACAATGTTTTCTCAATCATAAAATCACAGGCACGTAAAGAGCAGAGATTAAACAGCAAAGGGTTAAGAGGAGATTCACATCAAATTAAAGAAGAAGTCTTAACAAGTTCTTAAAATTTATTCATTTGATGTGATATAAATGATTGTTTAGAGGAGATTCACATCAAATTAAAGAAGAAGTCTCAACAAGTTCTTAAAATTTATTCATTTGAAGTGGGTTTTCTTCGTTAAAAAAGTAGGGGTGCCACTACCAGGGAAATACGGAATATGGAAAGGTAGGATAATCATTTTAGATTCAGAAAACTGGTTAACTATGAAAGGTGTTGATCCGTGTTAGTCTGCGCAAATTCTCTGACCATAGCAAATTTTGCACTTCCCAGATGGTCCCTTTTTTTGTGACATTGTGACCTGCTGTTGATCAGCAAAGTGTATGTAAGTGTGAATGATGTACTCTTTCAATTTGCTCATTTATCCTTGTGTTACATTGTTTTATACCTTCAGTATATTTTCTACGATTCAATCTTAGCTGTGATACTTGAAACTTGGTCTATTCCATGGTCAATAACTAAATTCTAGTGTTGTTTTGTAAGAACAAAGCAATGTTTAGAATGGAGTAATCTATGAGCCCAAAACTGGACAAAATTTTGACTGGTCCAAATTCAAATTGGCTGCAGATGATTAATAAAAGTACCATATTTCTCCTAATAAACGCTCCCGGGAGCTAAACATAACATGGTCAGGGAGCTTTAATATAGTATGCAATTTCTGATTTAAAAAAATCATTAAAATTGAGGTCTTGTAGGCCTTTTCCCTTTAATTTGATGTGAATTTCCTCTAAACAATCATATAAATGATTTTTTTTAGAGGAAATTCATCTCAAATTAGAGAAGAAGTCTCAAAAATTTCCTAAAATTTAGGCATTTGAAGTGGGTTTTCTTTGTAAAAGATGAAGGGGTGCTACTATAAGGGAGGGCACTATTATTATGGGAAATAGGGTATTCAAATTGATTAATAGCTATGGATTTACATTTGTTAGAGCCTTAAGAATTCTAAACGGGGAAATGAAGCTTGCTTGGCATAGGCTTAAACAAGAAGTCTTGACCAAATTGAAGCTGTCACTCAAAATATTAAAAATCATTCATTATGACATCTTTGAAATATCATTTAGCAGGACTTTTCATCTTCCTCTTTAAGATGCACCTCAGGGCTCAAGTTTATAAAACTTATCTCATTATCAATTTAAAATTTTCTCAAATATCAATTTGAGATTAAAGCTGTAATTCTGTTTTAAATTCTCATTTTAATGTATTAAAATAAATGATAAAAGATAATATTATCTGTTATTTTCGTACATTTATTTAAATTTAAAATTTGAGAAATACTCAGTTGAGCCAGAAAAGTTTTATCACCTCGGGCCCAGATAAGAGTTGTTAAAATTTCAAAAACGGAGAACTGCTTTTGTTACAAGATATATATTTCAAGGCAGTATTTTTAAGTGCATCAAATTGAAGGATATCAAGAGGCCAGAGCAAAACTAGTATAAGTTGCAATATATTTATAGGAACTTAATAGTTTTATGCTGACCCTCGATATGCATTTTATTTTGAAAAAGAATGTATACTGTTTGTATTTGACATTATTTCCACACATTAGACCCTGTGGGTTCTATTTTGATTTGTGTATCAATATTTTAAATGTAGTTTCTCTACTACAGTGTGATGATAAAAATATAAAGTTTATATGGAACTTTGGGTCATACATAAAATCAGGAGTATCATTACACCCTCCACCTACAATGTAGAGGAGGTAAATTGATTTCATCCCTGTCTGTCTATCCATCTGTCCATAGAATTTTTTTAGTTTGGGACTCAACTCAATAGCAAGGTGACCTAGAATCATGAATTTTCATACAAATGTTGCCAGTGATCCAAGGAGGTGCCCTATTGTTTTGGGGTCATGAATTTCAAAGGTCAAGGTCACATTTAAACTTTATTCAAAAAACTATTTTTGTGACTGGTACAAAGTGCCAGTGGGGGGTATTAGTCCACTTTGCAATAGATCTAGTATGAAAATATTACCAAATTGATGGCTCAGTGCAAAACAGTTGTAACTGCCTATAACATATGTTTCTGTTTCTTTCTAAGTCATAGAAATGTTTTTGCATCCTGAACACAGGGCTGGTGTACCTAACCATGAATGCTCATCATTTCGAGCATACATATTTCTTGATGTTTGAATGTACATCTAAGATAAAGTAAATGATACTGTCAGTAGAGAAAGTGCAACATTGTTTATTGGTCCGAAATAAAAGTTGATCTTTATCAAATCAATTAATTGTTGTTATTCTTGCTAAAAGGGTCAAATTCCAAATGGGAAAAGAATTCCTGGTATTCATGCCCCAAAACATCATGGTACAAAATACACTCCTAATTTTTAAGGCAAATGCCTTTCCATTTCATGTTCCCCCAAAAATTTTCGTATAGAGCATATAGTCGCCTGCTTGTGCACATATCCGTCCAACGTAATATCTCAGGAACCCCTGGGTCTAATTGGATGAAACTTCAAATATAATCTTCCTAGGAAATTTCCAAGACACTTTTTTTCAAATTTTTTCAATTCAAGGCTGCGTCATGGTAAAAGGTGCCTAAATGTAACTAGAAAGCCATGAATGGCTTGAGTCGCTCCACAGGCTTGAAAATCTTGAAATAGCAAATCTAATGTTTGACTAGATTTTAAGATATTTTTGTTTTTACTGATGTTGAAATGATTTTCGAAGTTTCCACTATTTAACATATAGAGAAATGACCTCCGCCCATAAATTGCATATTTTTCATCCGATCACAAAAAATTTTGGTAGACTGATAAAGGGTCACCCAAGGATCATTCCAGTGAAATTTGATTTATATCCATCAATTACATTCTGAGAAAATGATTTTCAAAGTTTCCACTATATAACATATAGAGAAATGACCTCCGCCCATAAAATGCATATTTTTCATCCGATCACAATAATTTTTGGTAAACTGATAAAGGGTCACCCAAGAATCATTCCAGTGAAATTTGGTTTATATCCATCAATTACATTCTGAGAAAATGATTTTCAAAGTTTCCACTTTATAACATATAGAGAAATGACCTCCGCCCATAAAATGCATATTTTTCATCCGATCACAATAATTATTGGTAGACTGATAAAGGGTCACACAAGGATTATTCATGTAAAATTTAATTGGTATCTATCAATTAGAATCTGAGAAAAGTCACTTTTTACCATATTTGGAAATTAGCCACGCCCATTAAATCCATGTTTTTTATTGGATCAAAATTTCTTGAACAACTTTGAAAGAGGGTCACCTAAGGATCATTCCTGTGAAGTTTGGTTGAAATTCATCCAGTAGTTTCTGAGGAGAAGATTTTTAAAGAAAAAGTTTACGACCGCACGGACGGACGGACGGACGCACGATGGACACAACGCCATGACAATAGCCCCAGTGGCTTTCAGCCAGTGGAGCTAAAATTAGTTTTTTGACAATTTCTCCTAGTCTAATTGTCAGAAATTTTTGAAATTTAATATTTGAGTAGCAAATCATATCCTTTTGACCTTCAACTATCGAAAATTTACGTTTAAAGAAATGTGTCATGGGAAAAGGGGCCTTTATGTTATTAGCTTTACAATCAAAGAATATACAGGATAAATGCTATCTCTGGATTGTGACAACAGATAAATGCCCTCCTCCCGCAATGCTTATGATTTGAGCATTGGTGACTAGTCAAAACATTGTAACTACAGCTAAAATTAGCTGTAGTTCCGATGTTTTGATCATTCATCAACAATATTTTTCGAAAGAGGCTTTATTTGTTTTATGCACTTGCATAATGTGCCTGACAGGTAGTTATGCCCTTGGGAAGGTAATTACAAACTTCCTGCATAGTGCCAGTATAGTCTGTGAACCAGGGTTATTGTAGACTGCACTGTCTCTGTATGGTGACTGTGTAGGGAAAGTGTGATGATGCAATACAGACTTACATGCAAAACATCTCACTTTGTCCATGCATCCCCTATTCAACACTACAGCAATAGGCTACCTTCTTTATACGTTCTTGTGACTTTTGTAACATCTACTCCTTTTTTTATGCCCCCGATAGGGAGGCATAATAAATTTGACTTGTCCGTCCGTCCGTCTGTCCGTCCGTCTGTCCGTCCGTCTGTCCGTCCGTCCGTCCGTCATTCCGTCCAAAAACTTTAACATTGGCCATAACTTCCTTATTACTATCAAAGCGGTGTCGGGGGCATTGTCATCTTACAGTGACAGCTCTTGTTTTTACAAAATCTTTGGCACCTGTTAAACCGTGCAATTATTGCATTCCCACTATATGCCACCACACAGGCAGCATGCATTTTATTTATGGATTACAGCAAGATAATGGGCTCCTTGAGCCAATTGTAGGACAAATGATACAAATTTATGAATGACATAACATTTAATTTCGTAATATTCAGACATATAAAATTCTTAACTGGATTTCACAATTCAAAAACAAATCACATTTGAATACATAAATAAATGCATGTATGACACCCAGAGAACAAAAAAAAGTATCGAAGATAAACATAATATTTTCATTTTCTGTATATATCCCCATGATTTGATACGTTGGAAATATTATGGAAAAGATGATATTGCTTGTAACAAGCAATTTCTTCTTTTACCACATCATCTATTACAACATAGTTTCTTTTCAAACTACACCAACTCTATAGCATAGTAGCAAAGATCCCCACTGAATATTTTTGAATCTGTACGGGCGGTACTAAACTGTGGTTATATCAATGCAATTGAGCAGAATACTTATGATGATGCCTTTTTAACGATGAAAATGACATCATGACACACAAAAAGACACCATTTTACAAACAGCCTTTTAGTTATTCCTCATTTTCATGTTTTCATGCAAAGCAGACTAATACCCCCCCATCAGTGCTTGTCCATAATGAAATGCCATTTTCCATCAAAGGGCCATTATTCTCTCTAAAGTCAATGAAGTGTAACTGAAATAGGACTTGCACATACAATCAAACCTGTGTTAGTGGCCACCTGTATTAAGCAAGCGGACTCTGGGTTCCCAAATGAGGCAATTGAACAGAAATTAACCTGTATTAAACAAGCACCTGTTTTAAGCAAGCACTTTTCTAATGTCCCTTTGGTGCTTGCTTAATACAAGTTTGACTGTACATGTATTTGCTTGATACTGATCATATCTGTGATAGTTGCTGAGAAATACGAGAGACACGAAGAAGCTACAGACGGATGGACATACTGACAGACCAACCGACAGATAGACAAACTTACTCCTATTTAACCCCAAACATAGTTTTGGAAAGTTTAATTATATTTGATTTAATATATTGATCAATCTTTGATATAAGCCACTCACTTTCCATAATATTGACCATCTGGATTAAAAATCAGGAGATCAGTACAAATCTATTGAAAGTGCCTTTATATTTATAAGCACTTAGCAAAGTTTACTTTGAATACCTAAAAAAACATAACTATTAATTGATAAGTGCAACACTGTTCTATGTGCATACATTTTTTATAGGCACTAACAACAGTACAGTGTCGCCATGACCCTTGAAATGTTTTATGAATAAATAAATTCTGATGACTCATTACTTGAAAAGTAAGCAGAGCATTTTTACAACTCTTTCTTAATTAAGAGAAATCAAGCAGCATTTTTTTTAAATTGCAGGTACATGTATATGATAAAAGGCAAGACTCAGCATTTAAATCTGTACTATTTAAATCAAAGATAAATATTGAAAGAAAATGAGAATTTGATATGAAAAACAAGTGATTTCTCTTTTCCCTCCTGCGTTATCTATTCACAACAATAGATTTCAAATGTCCAACTTGATTATCACAGAATTAGCCTTAAAAACTTGTTTTTCGCTTTGTAATTGATAATCTTTTACATATTGTAACAATATGACTTTTTATAATATGACCTACGTCACGGGAGTGAAATAACCCCGCTGAATATTTTTGATATTACACGGGTGTTATTACACTAGTGGATTAACTATGCAAATTAGCTCAAAGTGAATGGCAACGCTATTTTGTAACTGAGAAAATGACATCATAATCTATATTATGTGACGTCAGTTTTAAACGGTGTTGTAAGTTTTGCGAAAAATTAAAATGTTGAATTTCAATAATTTGGATGATTTTTCGCAAAAAAATTGGGTCATATTATAAACAGAATATCAAATTTGTGCTCATGAAATACAGAAATTATTAAACTCGTCATCTTAAGCAGATAAAAACTCGGCGCAGCCTCGTTTTTTATGTGTTTAGATGACTCGTTTAATAAATTCGGTATTCCATGACCACTTATTTAATATCCTCTATGTAAAACATTTATGTCCCAAATAATTGATAATTGACCTTGACCTCATTAGGTGACCTTGACCTTCAAAGATGCAGATCAATGAGGGAAACCTTTATGACAAAAAAGAGCATTGTAACTTGGATAGGGATAGAGTTTATGAGAAAAAATGATCAGATAGTAGGTTAAGTTTTTGTAGACAGACAGACAGATGGACTGAGTTACAGACACCAGTAAAAAATATTACCCCCTATCTATAGATGCAGCGGGGGAGGGCATAAAAAAGAAACAATTGAGTTTTTTGGTAAATCTTCATTGCATCATCCTATCTCCGCCATTCTCCGGGCAGTCACCGTACAGAGATGTATTGACTTGATGAACATTCCAAGGGTATCAATAGAAAATCTTTTATGTTTTAGAGTTATTACTCTAACATCCAAGTTTGAAAGCAATCTAGTTTCAAGATAAAAGCTTTTTCAACTAGCAATGGATTCAATAATTCAGCTGCAACAATTAACAATAAACAGTTCACAAATCACATTTAGTAAGAATGCTTCTGTTATATTGCACCAAATAGAACACATAATCAGCCTATGTAACTCTTAAATGCTTTTCATTAGATCATTGAAAAGTCACAGTAGAATATTAACTGACAATTTCATATCAAACCAAATAAGTTACCAAACAAGGGGTCGAAGAGGGCCAGTATTGCTCCACTTGTATTTAATGCCTGAGAAATCTATTTGTAAGTAAATCATCATCAAAGGCCTAGGTATTTGACATTATCTAAACACATGAACATATGACATCATGACGTTACCTAGTAATCCCATGCAAAACAACACACTTAAAGAAAGTTTATTCAAAAATGTAAAACAATTCATTTGATTTATGCATTAAAGAAATAGAATAATCATTTGTTTGAAGTCTAAAATCCACAATTATTTCATTCAATGAACAACAAAAGCTTTATTTCTACAAGTGACACAACCATGAGTAAAATATAGCTTTTGTTGTTCACCGAATGAAAATTCATATAAATCTTACACTGAATCAAAAATCAATAATCCCGTATGTCTACATCATTTTCAGATGTTTACCAATGTATATCAAAAATACAATTCATTCTGTTCTTATTATAATCACTTGTTTACACCAATTTAAGATATGCCTGTGAATGTAAACCACAATTGCCTTGATTTTGCAGCTCTGATTTTAAGATATGTCTATGAATGTTGTATCACAATATCCCTACATTCTATCGCTCCAATGATCAAAGTTTACACCATTTTAAGATATGACTACTAATGTATACAATTCCCTTTCAATTTGTGTTTGTCATCATCAACTTTTTTACAGGAAGTTAACCCATTGCTGTTTAATCCCTGCTTTTTACGTGCCTGTGATTTTATGATCTAGAAAACATTGTGAAAAAAGAAGAAATTGCTTCTGACAAGCAATTTCTTCTTTTTCCACTCTATTTTCTACACTACAGAATGGTTATTTTTCAAATTAAATTCACTTTAAATTTTCTTCTACAAAACCTTTGAATTTGGACAGGTCCAAAATTTTGTAAAACAGGAAAGTGTTAAGATATGATTATGAATAGTGTTCCACAATTTTCCCTCTGTCTTTGACTCCATTAATCAATTATTCCCACTGTTTTAAGATGTGTCTAAAATTCTGTATCACAATTCTCCATCAAGCCCTTCTTCAAATGGCACACAATATCGCTGACCATTCACCTGTTAAAATTCAAAAACACAAACATGGTTTGCCTTGCAATGCTGAATAATTTTTCCCAAAACTGTATCAATGGCCTAAGGAAATGGAAGGAATGTAAATTACAAATATATTTTTTTGATAATTTTATATCATAAATCAACAACCAGGTGGCACAAACAAAGGTCAGACGGAGCATATAATAAATCCAGCATGACAAGGATAAATATTTAAAGATATTAATGACTTTAAACTTAAGTACTGACGTTAAACCTACCTGGAAAACACTTTAAATAGCAGATAATCTAGTTTTTGAGAATATTAAAATTGTATTTGGCTTAAATCTATCAATTAATGATTTAATAGCAGATAATCTAGTGTTTCAGAACATTCAAATCGTATTTGGCTTAAATCTATCTATTAATGAGTTGGTGCACTTAAAAGAACCAGACAGATCTCAGCAGTAGTTTCTTCCAGTATCCTTGCACAACCATACTCTCGGGGCATGCCAACTTGTGCCAATGCTAGGCTATAGCTTCTAGATCATGAATAAAAATCTAAGTTGAAAAAGGGGCATAACTTACAAAAATGCCTTCAGGGATATCCCCCTTGATGGTCTGGATAGCCCTTGTGGTGACGAATACACATGTCAAGTTTCATTAAGATATCTTGAATAACAACAGAGATATGACCAACGTCAAATTTTATCACACCAATACCTACATCAACAACACTGTTGATGCCAATGATAAAAACATAAAAGTGATGACAATACCTCCAAAAACAGCTGAATTAAAAAGCTAGAGAAAAGAATTTCACAAATGTCACAATTTATAAAAAAGGGGAAATAAATCAAATATCAAGGTTCATGTAAATTGTTTGAGACCCATTTTCAAGAGCACTCCATTAGCCAGAAAAAAGCAGTATGTCCAGGTGTATTATTTATCTTATAACTATTCAAATATCTGTGTGATAACATCCCGTATGATATTTTTTATGATATCACAGTTATTTTTAGAACAATGATATAATGCAGCTATTTGTAGAAACTTGGATTTCAGTTAGAAACACAGACAAAACAAGTCAAATACAAGCAAATTCGTTGAATTGATATTCCCTGCCGAACATATTTTCATTGTCAATGGAGTTAATATCAAACTTAGGTACAGGTTATCTTTTATCTACATCAACCTATAGTTTTCAAGAAATAGCGCAGAAACGAATGGCGGACGGATGGACGGACATGTTTCCGTACAGACGGACATGGCAAAAACAATATCCCCCCTGATGATTTCATCGGCGGGGGATAATAGGTTATAAGTTAAATATAATACATACTAAGTGTATTGATTGAAAGAAATATCAAACTCGGTTGTGAGAATTGATAATTGTCTCATCAGAGCCTCAACAATTTTCAATTCTCCCAACCTTGTAAGATATTTTTTTTCATACAATACACTAGGTATGTATTATATATATATATATCAAAATGAAGCTATTCATTACCACAAGCAGTTAAGCAACATAAGACCGCAATAGCTATAGAGGTATAGCCAAAACATTGTGGAAAAGGGTAATTTTGTTCAGAACAAGCAACTGCATGACGGTTGGATAAAATAGCCCCACATCTTAACAAAGTTCAGTCTAAAGTACTATCCAGGTACTACTACAACCTTAGATATAAAACTCAGTCTCTAAAAGCTCTTTTGAAACAATCTATTTCCATTTATTTTGTCAACATACATGTCAAACCGGTTTGGTCTGTTTTCAAGATAGATGTTAGGTATGGTGCAACAACACACGATAATATTGTGAAATATTTTCTGCAATTTATTTCAAATTATAGTTTTTTGATTTCAATGATATATAATGAATTACTGTATATTTATCATTCAGTGAAAAAAGAAATTGATAAATTGCTAAACAACCTTACAGGTATATAAACTATTAATGTCCATTTATGTTGTAAGAACATACCATACCTTACACAGATCTACACGTTTACAAAATAAGAATGACATATTAACATATGTGTTAATAAAATAGGTCAAAATAAATTGCTTGCATAACTACATTTTGGGACCGAGTTTTATACCAACGGTTGCAGTAGTACCTGGGTAGTGCTTTAGACTGTACTTGTGAAATATGAGCAAATTTTATCCAACCGTCATGCAGTTGCTTGTTCTCTACACAATGACCCAAAATGTTTGGGCTGTACCGCTATAGCTATGACAGTCTTATGTTGCTTGACTGCTTGTGCTCATAAATAGCTTCATTTTGATATATAATATAACTGGACATACTGCTTTTTCTTTGCAAATAAAGTGCCCTTAAAATTTGGTCTCAAACAATTTACATATTTCTTAAGCTAGCTAGAGTCAGGGCTCTTGTACACTACACTCCATATATGTAACTGCCACATCAATCTGACAAAAGATGACAGTTCCCAAACAAAGAAATGACACAGCATGCCCATCAGACGCCATGGGTGATCAAATAATATGTCCAATCTTTCAATATGCATATTACAAACAGTGTGTCTCACCTCTATATCATGTTCCAGGACAAATGGTGGGATGTCTAACTGATCTGGGTTGATAGTGGCGTATAAATACTGAACACCCTTCAGGGAATGTACTTTGGTTTTGATATCAGAGGCAGTGAATGTGGTGAAAAACCAGGTGGCAAACTGTGGAGAAAATGTCAGAAAATTGATTTAAAACAATTTATAGCTTTCCATTCTGAATAATGAAATTATGAATAATGGTATAATGAAACTCAGTTGTATTAATCGTTGTCCAGATACTGATATTATGATCTTAGAAGCAAACTTTCCAAGCAATAGCTAAAGTAGAAGCAGAGATAAAACTAATATACAACAGTTACAACAGTTGCATGTAAAAGCTTCAGTGCAAAAAGGTTCAATGTCAAAGTAATGAATCTTCGGCCAGTGGAGCTAAAAACTCTTGTTTGGAAGAACATTGTGGAAAAGAAGAAATAGCTTTTCTTCTTTTCCACAATATTCTCCCATTATGAAAATTCAGAGTACTTACTTTGAGGTTGGACTCCTTGATTTCATGTGTTAGGAGTCCAACTGACTCCTTTATTCCAACTGACTCCTTAATCTCAGGAGTTACTGTCAACCCCTGCGTATGGTCATTCAATGTAGAAACATCAATTATCATCAACACATATGGTAGGAACATTCATTTCTGTTCTATTAGCTCATATATTTCCATAAACATTAAAGAAAAGGCTAGATTTGCCTACCTTTGACCACCATGTTGGATGGACTATATAAAATGACTTCAAATTCTTTTTATATCTGAAACGAAACTTATGTTATAGTCCTTGTAATACTAAATAACAAATTACTACCACACAAAGGTCTTAAAGTAAAAAATTAAAAAACATCTACCTTGGAATAATTCAGCTAAACAAGTTGGTTTTATTTATGATTACAAATATGTGAAGAAAGGAATAACTATAACTACTTTTTCTGACATCATATTCTTGATCAAAATCTTCATTTTTACAGAATAATGGGCTGTATAAGAAAGGATTCAAATAATAGCCACGCTATCAAAATGAATATTGTGGACATGTCATAAATGAAAGGGTTTTGAAAATATCTTACTTATGATCTAGAGTGTTGTATATCATTTTTAATGCATTCATCGGTAATAGATTAGAATTTGTTGTACTAGTGTGGAAATAAACTATCACATAATCTCGCTCAACAATCGGATCCAGTAATCGTATAGCATACAACAGAGCCTGGAAATAGAAGTTGAAAAGTGAATCAGAAAGTGTAATTGTGTATATTGATGGCTGAGAATAAAACTTGTTACTGGCTATATATGTTGATAACGCAGTTACAACTGTTTTGCACTGAGCCATCAATATCATCAATATATTGAATTAGGTCTCATGTTTGATTTGATTTGAATTGGGTTTAACGTCGCTTTAAACAATCTTTCAGTTATATCGCGACGACTGGAGCACCTAACGATGGATTCCTGGTATTTCTCACACCAGTACTACCACCACATCCCTTTCCTAGCCTCCAGGTGCTATTCCACATAGGTTTACGATTATCTACCCATTGGTGGAAGACAAATGTCGGAAAGGATAATTGCCGCGGCCGGGGATCAAACCCGTGTGAATATAGACCCCTAGATTAGAAGTCTGGAGGTCTCATGTTTGAATGAAAAAAAAAATGGATGTAAGTTTACGGTGTCTGTTGTCTTCAGGTAGAGCGCCTGCCTCTTGACCAAAGAGATGGCAAATTCAATTCCATTAAGTGGCTATTGGTCTTGGTTCTTTCACTGACCCACACATTAGCACTAGAACTTTTTTCCAGGAAGTCAAAATCTAAAATCGTACCTTGTGTTCTCATTCATTGCTAGTTTCTGTCTTGCAATATCTTATTGGAATCATCTTTAGAAGACAATTGCAATGAGATGATGCATGGCAGAATTCCACATTTAGTTACTACTAAAGAAGCAACTTTGATTTTTGACTTACGCAAGATATGATCGTAAGATCTCTAGTAAAACGGGCCCCTGAACTTTTGTAAATATTAGTATTGAAAGTACTACAAGTTTTCTGTCTTTTATGTATGTGTTGGGTTCTTTCAACTTGGACAAGCTAAAAATTTTATTGACAAGTTCTGGTTCAATTATTTGGTATGCAAAAGAAACTAACAATATGTATCATTTATAGCATAATGTTTGTATAATAATTACCAATTACGAATCTATACTAATCTATATACTCACCTTTTCAATATCAATTTTGTCTGCAGGAAAGTTTTTGCCTACAAAAGCTATCACAGGTCTACCAAATCTATCTTGTCCAGTGCGATACAAACATCGCAGGGACGCCATTTCTGTCAAATCTTCTGTCTTTGCTCTTTTTAACAATCTTTCATATCTAATGGAAATAATAGGTGTACATTTAAATGCTTTAAAAGATTACTTAAAACTTGGTATAATCATTTGGGAGAATTTGAAAAAACAACATATCCCTAAATATATATACAAGAGGGCCATTGGCCCTTAAACCCTCACCTGATGCATGGCTTAACTAAAGTCAAAGATATCAAGAAGTGAACATTTCAGACAAATATGTTGCCTCTAAAGTACTTAAAGAAGTGTTTGACCCTCTATCAAACTTGTGTAAGATTTCAAGACAAACATTCTGACCAAAATACATAATTTTCAATCAAAGAGTGCACACAAGGATTTTAATAAATTTGACCCCTTGACCCCATTTTTGACCCCACTTGACCCAATTTCAAACTTGACTGAGATTCAATGGAGACAAACATTCTGACCAAGTTTCAAGACATTTGGGCCAAAAATGTGGCCTCTAGAGTGCACAAAAGGTTTTTCTAAGATTTGACCCCTTGACCCCATTTATGACCCCACTTGACCCAATTTCATACTTAGCCGAGATTTGATCTTGACAAACATTCTGACCAAGTTTTAAGACATTTGGGCCAAAAATATGGCCTCTAGAGTGCACACAAGGTTTTTCTAAGATTTGACCACTTAACCCCATTTTTGACCCCACTTGACCTAATTTCGAACTTGACAGAGATTTGATGGAGACAACCATTGTGACCAAGTTTCAAGACATTTGGGCCAAAAATGTGGCTTCTAGAGTGCACACCAGGTTTTTCTAGGATTTGACCCCTTGACCCCAATTTTGACCCCCACTTGACCCATTTTTGAACTTGATCGAGATTTGATGGAGACAAACATTCTGACAAAGTTTCCAGACAATTGGACCAAAAATGAGGTGCACACAAGGTTTTTCTAAGATTTGACCCCTTGACCCCATTTTTGACCCAACTTGACCCTTTTCTGAACTTTTGATCGAGATTTGATGAAGACAAACATTCTGACCAAGTTTTAAGACATTTGGGCCAAAAATGTGGCTTCTAGAGTGCACACAAGGTTTTCGAAGATTTGACCCCTTGACCCCAATTTTGACCCCACTTGACCTTATTTCGAACTTGACTGAGATTTGATGGAGACAACCATTGAGACCAAGTTTCAAGACATTTGGGCCAAAAATGTGGCTTCTAGAGTGCACACCAGGTTTTTCTAGGATTTGACCCCTTCACCCCAATTTTGACCCCCACTTGACCCATTTTTGAACTTGATCGAGATTAAATGGAGACAAACATTCTGACAAAGTTTCAAGATAATTGGACTAAAAATGAGGTGCACACAAGGTTTTTCTAAGATTTGACCCCATTGACCCCAATTTTGACCTCCACTTGACCCATTTTTGAACTTGATCGAGATTTGATGGAGACAAACATTCTGACAAAGTTTCCAGACAATTGGACCAAAAATGAGGTGCACACAAGGTTTTTCTAAGATTTGACCCCTTGACCCCATTTTTGACCCAACTTGACCCTTTTCTGAACTTTTGATCGAGATTTGATGAAGACAAACATTCTGACCAAGTTTTAAGACATTTGGGCCAAAAATGTGGCTTCTAGAGTGCACACAAGGTTTTCGAAGATTTGACCCCTTGACCCCAATTTTGACCCCACTTGACCTTATTTCGAACTTGACTGAGATTTGATGGAGACAACCATTGTGACCAAGTTTCAAGACATTTGGGCCAAAAATGTGGCTTCTAGAGTGCACACAAGGTTTTTCTAGGATTTGACCCCTTGACCCCAATTTTGACCCCCACTTGACCCATTTTTGAACTTGATCGAGATTAAATGGAGACAAACATTCTGACAAAGTTTCAAGATAATTGGACTAAAAATGAGGTGCACACAAGGTTTTTCTAAGATTTGACCCCTTGACCCCATTTATGACCCCACTTGACCCTTTTCTGAACTTGATCGAGATTTGATGAAGACAAACATTCTGACCAAGTTTTAAGACATTTGGGCCAAAAATGTGGCTTCTAGAGTGCACACAAGGTTTTTCGAAGATTTGACCCCTTGACCCCAATTTTGACCCCACTTGACCTTATTTCGAACTTGACTGAGATTTGATGGAGACAAACATTGTGACCAAGTTTCAAGACATTTGGGCCAAAAATGTGGCTTCTAGAGTGCACACAAGGTTTTTCTAAGATTTGACCCCTTGACCCCATTTTTCACCCCACTTGACCCTTTTCTGAACTTGATCGAGATTTGATGGAGACAAACATTCTGACCAAGTTTCAATGCATTTGGGCCAAAAATGTGGCCTCTAGAGTGCACACAAGGTTTTTCTAAAATTTGACCCCTTGACCCCATTTTTGACCCAACTTGACCTTATTTTGACCTTGACCGAGAGTTGATGGAGACGAACATTTGAGAAAGTTTCAAGACATTTGGGCCAAAACTGTGGCCTCTAGAGTGCACACAAGATGTTGACGGACGAACGGACGACGGACACAGCTCGATCACAATAGCTCACCTTGAGCACTTCGTGCTCAGGTGAGCTAAAAATACTTATGTAATGTAATCTTAAACCATATGAATAGTTTACAATTCATCATGGATTTCAACTGATTTATTGAATGAGGTTTAACACAACTTATTTCATTTTTTCAGTTATATTACGTGGGGTGGTGCACCTAACAATGGATAAATGATATTTATAGACTCTTACTATCATAACATACTTTCCAAGCCTACAGCTGCTATCCCACTAAAGTTTAAAATTGTCCACTCATTAGTGAGATACAATTGTTGGATAGAATATATGCCACAGCTAGGAATCAAAACTGTGAGCAAATGTTTGAAGAATGGGAGTCTGATATGATACCAACTGATGGTTGCCAAAAAAAATTGTTATCGAACTTTCAATGTGCAGGTTGATCTTTGTCCATACATCCTTCAAAAGCAGGAATATTTTTAGATCTGCATAACAAGGGTAAATACCTTTTCCTTTGGTCTTTAATTTTTTGTTCAATACTGCTTATTTGGCCAATACGTTTTTGAGAATCTGGATTTTCCTGCATGCTGGCAAACGGATGTTGGCCAACACATCCATTTATTGACTGACCAAATTCTGCATTGAGATCTGTGGTCTTCTCAAGATCATGATCTGAAAACATCATATACATGTACTATATATTGGATATCAATAGCAAGATTTTTTATAGTTTTGGTAATATCATTTTGAACACATGAAATTAAGACAATGTCGCTTACTTTTCTGTAAAATATAGAACTAAAGAACTATTATTATTTATATACTAAAATTTGAACTTGCCAACACCTTAAATTTAGAGGCTTTTTTTTTTATTATCCTCACAAATAGCTTTGTTAAATTTCATTGGAAAAGAAGTCATTACTTGCAATACCCAAATTCTTTATTTTTCATATTTTTTTATGCCCAGGCAGAAAATGATAAACTTTATAAGACACAACTCTTGTTGTGACCCTCTTTACTTTGCTCTAAAATTTACATTACTAACTGCAATGTCAGCTCCATCATTTTAAATGAGCCAATGCATGGCATTTCAAACAATTCCACATATTTGCAAAGCATAGCTTCTGGCCAGCCTGTGCAGCCGCACAGTCTGACCAGAGTCTTCACTATGCACTATATAAGAGATAATGTCTTAATCCATCTTCTGGCAGTCAGCATATATCATTATTGTATTGTGTTGTTGTCTACACTGCTTAAGGTTTGTAACTCTCACACGAGTGAAATTGTTGGAAATGTCACACACTGGCTCAAATTCGAACTAAATCTTCAATGAATTCTGACCTGACTCAGGTATTGTGGGCTTGTCAACAATTCTGATCTGTCGTTCTGGAATGATGGGTTCACCCATTTCATTACCAACATCGTCTGGTAGCTGTGACATACTGTCTCGCTCTTCTTGTGGACTTCTCGGAAAATATAGAGGTAGCACCTTCTCATAGGCATCCTAGAATATATACAAGCAAACCCATGTTGGGTAATCTTGCAAGTTGTCTAAACCAGCACTGTCCATATGATGTCATTAAGGTGAGAAAAATCACAGCTTAATATATGTGCAAAAGTCCTTAATTTTTATTTCTAAATTTTGAATCTTTAATCATTTCAAACACTAAGTACACATGGATATTACAGTGAGTAGTTTTCTGACTTATAGCCTATGTTTTTTTTTTCTTTTTCATTGTAACAGCTTTAAAAGCATTGCAGCTAGGTTTATGACCAGATTGTGTAATCTTGACGGCTGAGAATCACAAGATACATTTTTTTTGGATATTTTTCAATAATTCTGTAAATACTTGATAGATTTGAAAAATGTTTGAAGCAGAGAAGGCGGAAAATTATCAGGCATTTGCTGGTTGTAGAAGATCTTTTAAAAATCTACTAATGAAAAAGTTATTGACGACCAAGTATATTTTTACTTGGTCATCAATAACTTTTTTATCAGTAGATTTAAAATGATCTGCCACATTCAGCAAATTCTTGATAGTTTTCCGTCTAATCTTCTACAATCAAATTCAAATCAGCCATTCATTAATAGAATTATTAATGATTTTCTGAAATTGCTGTAAAATGTGATTCACCACCATGATCTTACTGTCGATCTAATCTAAATATAATGTCTTCTACATGGCCAAAGTGGTAGATTGATTCAGTCATGTACTGATTTTTTGTAAACTTGAAATATGTTGACACAAATTATATACTATACCATCTGAAATGCATAGGATTAGCTGACAGCAATGTGTTTTTTGGGTTGATTAAATATTTTAGCTCATTCTAGGCACTATCAAATCTAGCGTTAATATTATGATTTAAATTCATGTATAAAGAACCATTCCACTACATAAACACAAAACTTTGAAAGAATACATACCAAAGTACTATCATCACAGACAAAAACTATACAATCAAAATCACTGCTGTATTTCTCTAGAAATCTTCTCACAGTTCCTAAAAAATGGAAATCAAATATTTCAAGATACAACAAGAATGGGTCATGTATCACAAAATTAACCCATCCCTGTTTTTTTTGTTGTTGTTGATTTTTTTAAATTATCTATACTTTTCCAAATGAAACAACATTGAAAAGAAGTGAATATATTCTTAAAACTTCATGTTTAGATAGATGTATTAACGTAAAAGTATATTGATATTAATAAGTTGTTTTACCAAAACAGAAGAAATTAAAGCCACTATTCTGTTTGATACAAATGTATCCACATAAAAGAAAACATAAATAAGTTGTTATAGACAACAAGTATTTAAGTATTAAAACAGAAAAGGGGCTTTAATCTCAAATTCAAATTTTGTGGGCCAATGAAAGAAGTAAGATGGATAGCAGCTCCCGGGAATGGAACTCAGGACCTTTGGGTCCAGTGGCCGATGCTCTACCTCTAGACTACAGACACCACCATGTTTGGAAAAATTTGAGTTGAGAATTAAAAAAGTTATATAATCCCAGGCCCTAATATATGTTCATGGAATATTCAAAAGATATAAAACTTATATTTCTAAGATGCTTACAAAGTCAACAGTATACTTACTAATTGCTATGTGAGCACCATCTTGTGGAGGGTATCCTCTATTTACAGAATGTATACAACATAGAGCTAATGTTCGACAGGAATTTTCTCTGGAAATGAATTGATTTTCTTGTATGTAAAGGGTTTAACACTGTTTAACTATATTTCAGACAAATCAAAGCAGCAGGAGCACGTTACAATGGATTCCTGGTATATCTCACACCAGTACTTCAATTAGATCCTTT
Source organism: Fragum whitleyi (assembly GCA_948146395.1). Classification (NCBI taxonomy): domain Eukaryota; kingdom Metazoa; phylum Mollusca; class Bivalvia; order Cardiida; family Cardiidae; genus Fragum; species Fragum whitleyi. Next base: position 21,346,968 of record OX411546.1, on the reverse strand, counting down.
CCTAGCCTCCAGCTGCTATCCAGGGTAGGTCTTCAATTATCAACCCATTGGTGGAAGACAAATAGTCTGAAAGGGTTAGTACTGTTGTCATCCCGGGACTTATTGAATGATAGTCCAATGGGCTATGACAATGCATAGATCAAAAAACTTAACATCAATGCTTGGGGAAAAAATTAATCAACTTTCAATCCAGATGTACAAAGGACCTAGTTTTGATCAATCATGACCCAATTTCAATCTTGTTAAATACATCATTGAAATGTTTGAGCAAACAAGCATTTGGAAGTATTGCATGGCAATACCAAGTCCCCTACCGGATTTATAAATACATCCCTAGAGCAGTATCTTTTTTGGTGGTAAAGGTATAACTACCTCTCCAAAATATTAGTTGTATCAGATCTTATGTATCAGCTCAATATCTCTGAGGATAAAAAAAAAAATCTGGAAATTTCCTGGTACTTTTTTAAGTCCAGCATCCGTATCTTCCACAAAATCAATGGACCGGAACCAAATTCAAACTTGATCTGAAACTCATTGATGCAGACTCACATACCAAAAATCAGCTCAATATCTCCAAGGGTTAAGAAAAAAAGTCCGGAAAACTGAAATTTCCTGATAATTTTCTAAGTCCAGCATCCGTATCTTCCACAAAAATCAATGGACCAGAACCAAACTCAAACTCCTTCTGTAACTCAATGATGCGGACGCACATACCAAAAATCAGCTCAATATCTCCAAGGATTAAGAAAAAAAGTCCAGAAAACTGAAATTTCCTGGTAATTTTCAAAGTCCAGCATCCGTATCTTCCACAAAAATCAATGGACTGATACCAAACTCAAACTTGTTCTGTAACTCATTGATGTGGACTCACATACCAAAAATCAGCTAAACATCTCCAAGGGTTAAGAAAAAAAGTCCGGAAAACTGAAATTTCCTGGTAATTTTCTAAGTCCAGCATCCGTATCTTCCACAAAAATCAATGGAGTCAAACCAAACTCAAACTCGTTCTGTAACTCATTGATGCGGACGCACATACCAAAAATCAGCTCAATATCTCCAAGGGTTAAGAAAAAAAGTCCGGAAAACTGAAATTTCCTGGTAATTTTCTCAGTCCAGCATCCGTATCTTCCACAAAAATCAATGGAGTCAAACCAAACTCAAACTCCTTCTGTAACTCATTGATGCGGACGCACATACCAAAAATCAGCTCAATATCCCCAAGGGTTAAGAAAAAAAGTCCGGAAAACTGAAATTTCCTAGTAATTTTCTAAGTCCAGCATCCGTATCTTCCACAAAAATCAATGGACCAGAACCAAACTCAAACTCGTTCTGTAACTCATTGATCCGGACTCACATACCAAAAATCAGCTAAATATCTCCAAGGGTTAAGAAAAAAAAGTCCGGAAAACTGAAATCCGGACTGACAGACGGACGGACGGACGGAAGGACGGACAGACAGACGGACGGACAGACAGACGGACGGAGCGCAAACCTATAGTCCCCTTCAGCTTTCGCCGGTAGGGGACTAAAAATAAATGCAAACATGTGCAAACAAATATTTTCTAATACCTACTTTTTTTAAATCCAAGCAACCACATTTTAATTTTAATTAACAATTTCTCAATTTCTCTCGATGTGTTAAAGTTTACGGTACTTATTTTCAAAGCACTGTCTCAATCCATATTACCCTTGACAACCTCTTCCAATCTGAATCAGTGTTCAATTAGAAGTAGTGGGTTAACCCTTTACCTGCTGTACACAAAGCCTGTAGTTAGATCTTAGTATACACATCTTGCTTTTTATTTTAATACTGTGAGAAAAACCTTACACCAAACTCTTTGAAATGGATGTTCCAAAATATGGCATTTTGTTTAAAACAAAACTTAAATTCAGCAAGATTAGGATTAAATATGTTCTATACATCTCTACTCTTACCTTGCTAATTGTATCACATTTCTATAGCTGCTGTACAAGGCACCCTCTGCTGCGGTTATGTATTTTACGTTATATCGAGGACCAACTGTATGAATCACATGTCTTGATAACAAACCATAGCCTTCTGTAATTTTAGCCTCACCCGTTTTACAAACTGAAAAACAAAATAATAAAATATTTTTATGTTCTAAATTAAAAGAACTATTACGTCTTGAAATTCGCTTTAAAAATTTGACCTAAGAAAAAGGCATTTTTCAATATGACCTTAACATCACTAACATATTACAATGATTCATTCCTTCATTCCAAATACCCACCTTATTTATGCAGAACTTGAAAAATATTTCTTGAAAGATATTTTAAAGACAGGTAATAATTCTGTCTACTGTACAGTGCACTACGGAATGTTTTTAGTGAAATAAAGTTACATATCTACAAGTTACTGTATCCCTCTTTTGGAAATTTTAATAAATAGTCACATTTGCACAATTGATTCTCTTTTTATACAATATGGAGGAATGAAAAATGAGTTGCTAAAAATGTATTTGAAAATCAAACATTTGAAAAATTTCATAATGAACTTTTTTTTTTTTAAATCAGGTGAATAACAAGGGAATTAATAGGAAACATGGAACATTATAAACACTTATATGCACTGTAATATCAGACTGAAGCATATTTACCTTTTGCATTTTCAACAGATTAATGTACAATAAAATAATGAGCAAACTTTACATGAAAATAATTCCACAAACAAGAAACTGAAAAAGACATAGATGATATATAAAACAGACAAGCATCGCCACACAAAATGAACAAAAAAGATGTGTTTGTTTAGATAGATGCCCTCAAAACAGACAATGTTTTAAGAAATTTCACCTCCACATAATAACCTTGACTGATTTTACTTGGTTTCAGTAGATAAATATCAAAGAGATCAATCATACTGTATTTCCTCTTATAATAGCGCCCTACCTAATAGCAGCACCCTTACATTCTTAACTAAGAAAACCCACTAGAAATGCCATGTCTTCTCTAATTTGAGATGAATTTCTTCAAAACAATTATTTATATGATTGTTAAGAGGAATTTCACCTCAAATTTAAGGGAAAAGGGCCTAAAAAACAGAAATTTTAATGAATTTTTAAAACAGAAAATATATGATAAATAAAAGCTCTCTGACTATGTAATGTATAGCTCCCTGGAGCATTTATTAGGAGAAATACAGTAATAACAAATACCAATAATGAGAATTCATAGCTTTCTAACTTTCATCATGGACTCTGCATAATGGTAAAATAATAATCATGAAAAATAAGAGAGAATGGAGAAGAATGAAAATGGAGAATTTTACATTAAGGTCACAAGTTTATTGCTAAACCTCATTTTGAAATACCCAAAACTAATGTTTAGAAATTTAGTATGTCTTAATACAATTTACAAGACATGTAGCAAGAAGCTTTTTAATAGAAGACATTTAAAATCAGGTGTGTAGAATATGAGGGGGATGATGAAAGTTTTGATTATCTATTGCTCCAGGAAACCCTATTTTGTGAGTACTCATTAGAATCCTATGAGCAAGGCAATTTCAATAAGTACCTACAACATAGAGTTAATGTAAGTAATATCAAAATATTCAAATCTAAAATTCAAAATACTCCCCTTCTATATGTAGCTATGTACAATCACACCACTAACAAATTCAAAGACTGAAACATACACCAGGAGCATAATGAAATACGAAGGTAATAATGCCAAAATGTCCAACCATAAGAATGAGGCTGTGTAAGTCGACATAATCGAAACTCCTCTATGGACATTTGTAAAAGCCATTCATCTACGTAAAAGTGATATGTATTTTTAAATACTTGTTTTTATTGACTGGAAAATAATATTGAATTGATACATTTTCTGTTTAAATTCGATTTGATCCATTCTACAGGAAAACCTGCCTAAATGACAATAAAATTGAAAATAGACTTACAATCCAATCTTTTACAAAAATGAAATGTTTGTTATTCTTTAACATGAAAAATACGTTGTTTTCCAAAAGAAAATAAGTGCTTTGACCTGTTTGTGTTACCATTTTCCCACAAAATTATATCGTTATGCACTAAAAGCTGGGCCTTCTCTGGGGGTCGCCATTGTCACAAAATGCCAAAATGAAATGAACTTGGCGACAAAAAAATGAAATTGGTGAAATGACTGGGGACAAAAAATCTGAATTTTGACCCATCAGCAATTATTAATTTCAACGTAGGCTGAGAGGATATTGTGTCACGAGTGACTGTCAATTAATTGAGGCAAAAGGCATGTGTGTCAACTAGTAACCTCTTGGCTACCCTTAACACTTCTGTGATTGTTTACAAAAATTAACTGCCAATTATATGTTAATAGACATTTTAATACGATCCCTCTGGAAGATAAGCTATTTAAAGGAACATAAGATTTTATGAAGCACAGTTTTTAAGAAGAACAAGAATACCGAATACCCCCGTAACAGCGATCTCTGGATAAGGCAAAGGTTAAGTTTGGTTAAGTTTTCGGACAGACGGATGGACAGACAGACAGACAGACAGACACGGGGGCATAAAAATGGCTCCAAACTTGGCTCCTTAAATCCAGTTTTGGCTCCATTTTTTTTGATTTGGCGAAAGTGTTGGCGAAAAGAAATTTCAGTCCTGAGAAGGTCCTAATTAAAAGTAATTAAGATGAGAAACATTGAGAATAAAGGAGAAATTGCTAGTTTTTTATTCAATATTTTGCAGTTTATTTTTCATTGCATTACACATTGAATTAAGGCCTGCAATTTCTTTAAAATTTAAATTTAAGGCTAAAACTGTTTGTTTGGTAGTATCTGGTAAGACGACTGAAATAACAAATGGACGTCATTTAGGTAAATTTTCCTGGAGAAGAGGTCATTTATATGTATGTCTAAATGGACATTTGCAAAGATTATTTTCCTTTTCCTGGAGAAGAGGTCATTTATATGTATGTCTTAAATTAACATTTGCAAAGATTCTTTTTGTTTTCTTGGAGAACAGATCATTTATATGTATGTCTTAAATTAACATTTGCAAAGATTCTTTTTGTTTTCTTGGAGAACAGATCATTTATATGTATGTCTTAAATTGACATTTGCAAAGATTCTTTTTGTTTTCTTGGAGAACAGATCATTTATATGTATGTCTTAAATTGACATTTGCAAAGATTCTTTTCGTTTTCCTGGAGAACTGATCATTTATATGTATATCTTCAATTGAAATTTCCAAAGATTATTCTCATTTTCCTGGAGAACGGATCATTTATATGTATGTCTTAAATTGACATTTGCAAAGATTCTTTTCGTTTTCCTGGAGAACTGATCATTTATATGTATGCCTTAAATTGACATTTGCAAAGATTCTTTTATACATCAGTAGAGGCACAAACTAAAATATTGCTTTAGTCGTTCCAAAATGAAAGATTTTTTTAATCTCAAATCAAAGTTAAACAATTATTATGTAAATGTAATTCAAAATTGAGATAAAATGTGAAAATTTTAGGGTAAATGCACTTAAAGCGCACAAGTTTGCAAGTGATTGCATGTAACCATGATGATGTCATCTACATAATGGGCCCGGCTTAGATGACATTCAGTGATATACTATGAGCAAATGTGATGTTAAATCTTTTGATTATTTCACTGTTCTACCGATGAAATGATCAAAAGATAATACATTTAGAAATCTTGATAATCTACCCTATTTCCCCTTGTAACATATTGGGCCCTCCCTAATAGTAGCACACTTACATTTTTTACTAAGAAAACCCACTTCAAATGCCTAAATTAAGAGCTTGTTGAGACTTATTCTCTAATTCAATGTGAATTTCCTCTAAACAATCATTTATATCATTGTTTAGAGGAAGTGTACCTAAAATTAAAGGGAAAAGGGCCTAGAAGACAAAAGTTTAGTGACTTTTTAAATCAGAAAATGCATACAAAACAAAAGCTCCCTAACCATGTTATGTATAGGTCCTGGGTGCATTTATTAGGAGAAATACAGTATCAGAAATAGTATCAAAGAAAAATCCATACCCCTGATATTGTTTTTGACTCCTGCCTCTAGTTTAGGTCCAACTTTCTGATATAGAATCTAGCTTCTGTGTAAGTGGAGATTGCTCCAACATTTTCTCATGGGTTGAGTTATTTTGAAAAGTGAATTAATAAGATTAAAGTAACATTACATATCCCTGATATTGTTTTTGATTTCTGCCTCTAATTTAGGTCCAGCTTATTGATATAGTTTCTGTGTAAGCGATGCTTGCTCTGACATTTTCCCGTTGGTGGAGTGAATATGAAAAGTGAATTAATCTAATAAAAGTAATATTACATACCCCTGATATTGTTTTTGACTTCTGCCTCCAATTTAGGTCCAGCTTTTTGATATAGTTTCTGTGTAAGTGGTGATCGCTCCGACATTTTCTCATTGGTGGAGTGAACAATTGCATGGACACTCAGTTCTGTTATATCTCCTTTCCTAAGAATAAAATTCTTTGGTAAACACTTAACCTGAGATAACAAGATATGTTTGTGAAACATGATTGCCCCCAAAACAGCATTTTTTAAAAAATAACACTTTGATCTCGACAGATAAGCTTGACCTTCTCACATGACCCTTTAAGAGTTCATAATACATTGCTCTTTTTTGGTATGATAGATCTCGATGGTGGGCATCTACAGATACCAAGGTAACCTTTGGTGGGCATCTACAGATACCAAGGTAACCTTTGGTGGGCATCTACAGATACCAAGGTTACCTTTGGTGGGCATCTACAGATACCAAGGAAACCTTTGGCGGCCATCTACAGATTCCAAGGCAACCTTTGGTGGCCATCTACAGATACCAAGGTTACCTTTGGTGGCCATCTACAGATACCAAGGTTACCTTTGGTGGGCATCTACAGATACCAAGGAAACCTTTGGTGGCCATCTACAGATACCAAGGAAACCTTTGGTGGCCATCTACAGATACCAAGGAAACCTTTGGTGGCCATCTACAGATACCAAGGTTACCTTTGGTGGCCATCTACAGATACCAAGGTTACCTTTGGTGGCCATCTACAGATACCAAGGAAACCTTTGGTGGCCATCTACAGATACCAAGGTTACCTTTGGTGGCCATCTACAGATACCAAGGTTACCTTTGGTGGCCATCTACAGATACCAAGGTTACCTTTGGTGGCCATCTACAGATACCAAGGTTACCTTTGGTGGCCATCTACAGATACCAAGGTTACCTTTGGTGGCCATCTACAGATACCAAGGTTACCTTGGTATCTGTAGATGTCCACCATGGAGATCTATCATACCAAAAAAGAGCAATGTATCTTGAATAGCCTTGAAGTCATTGGCAATGTTAAATTAGTTGGTTAAGGTTTGTTGACAGACCCACTAACCGACAGATGGAGGGACCAACAGACAGACAATTGTAAATCAATATGTCCCTGATCTTTTGATGTGGAGGCTAAACATTTAACCCTTGTCATGCTGAATAAAAATCTTTGCAAAATAATTGTAAAATCAAAGTGCTAAAAGCACTGGAAGTTACCATATGTGAGCGAGTATTAATTTAGAAAATGCATTGTTTTACACCTTTTTGGTTTAAAAATGAAATTCAGTGAAATGACTTGGTGTACATATTAAAAATTAATGGAGATGCCATGGACAGGCTCACAGTTAGAACTGAAAATATTATAATTAGGATATTGAATAGTGGATATTGAATAGCGAATTTATTAAACAAGTCATCTATAAACAGATAAAAAAAGGTTTGCAGAGTTTATTTCTGTTATATTGACAAGTTTGATAAATTCACAATTGAATGAGCACAAATTAAATACACAATTTATAATATGATCTGATTTTTGTGATAAAACGAGAAAATTACGATTTATAATGACTCAAGTTATTCAGCAAAACATATAACGCAGTTTACGAAATGACGTCATAAAATACATAATGACGTCATCTTCACAACCAAAATAAAACATTTTTATCTGAACTTAGCTCATTTGCATAGTTATACCACTAGTATAATAACACCGGTGTTATATCAAAAATATTCAATGGGTTTATTTGATTCCAGCCAAGCAGGTCATATAATATCCGTTCTGACCTCTGCCAAAGGCATTTGGTGAAAAGTTTAACCCTTTTCTAGACGACAAATTGCTGTGAGGTTCAAATTGGATACTGCTGTAGACAACATTAGGGTAATAAATCTTCAAAGTTTTGGAAGTAATGAACTTGAACAGTGTTAACCGATTTTCATTAGGAAACCTCAGTCAATATTGTGAAAGTACAGGAGTGCCAAAATGTTGCCGAACTATTATGGGTCCACTACTTTAACCATACTTTAGAGCCAGTATTGGTGCATTCATCAAGAAGCAGAATTGAGAGAGAATTGTCTAAATTGAACGAACTTGTATTGCAGTTGATGAAATAACAAAACGCTAAAAGCAGATAAAACTCTTGATTCTGCTTCCTGAATAAAAAAAGACACCAATACATGTACATTAAGTATGGACCAGCAAATAAAATATCCAAGATCAGCGACACTTCTCCTGAGAATCAAATTTAGGACCTTTTCATCCCACCTCTATCCCACAACCATTAACTCAGCACTATTTTGTTATTGGTCATCCGAAATGTTTCTTTACAGATACGACATTTTGATTGCCAAACAAAGATATATGTCAGTAAACATTCTTATACTAATTTAACCCTTTGCTGTTTAATCCCTGCTTTTTACATGTCTGTGATTTTATGATTGAGAAAACATTGTGAAAAAAGTAGAAATTGCTTCTGACAAGCAATTTCTTCTTTTTCCACACTATTTTCTATCCTACTGAATGGTTATTTTTCAAATTAAATCCACTTTAAACTTTCGTCTGCAAAACCTTTGAATTTGGACAGGTCCAAAATTTTGTAAAACATGAAAGAGTTAAGAATACATTGAAAACAAAACAAATGTATTTTTACCAAAGAATAACTTTCGAATTCAAATCATTTCTCCATGGAAATGGTGACCTTGGTTCGTCCTCTGCGATATTTTCTCCACTAGGATCCTCCTCAACCAGAGGTAGAGCCGTAAAGTTCCATCTAGTTAGACCCTCTATATGTACGATATTGTCCCTCGCCCCTAGGGGATCCGACTGGTTCCCAGTCTCATCCATCTTCTACCTGTAATCATAAGAAACTTTGTATCATTCGACATTAAATAGGGAGACTACAGTATGTTTTTGATTTTGTCTATTTGTCTCTCACAAATGGGTTGATAATCGTAAACTTATGTGAGATAGCAGCTGGAGGCTAGGAAAGGATGTGATGGTAGTACTAGTGAGAGAAATACCAGGAATCATTTGTTAGGTGCTCCAACTGCTGCAATATACCTGAAAAATTGTTAAAAGCGACATAAAAACCCCATTCATACATATGTTTTTGTTACACTTCGAGGTTTGAAACAGAAACAAACTTATTTTTGTGGCCTGTCATGCAAAAAAAGACCATCATGGTAGAGAGTAAAGTGTCTATCCTAATAAATAAATATGCTCCCCCCCCCACCTTTCAATGATGGAGCATAAAATATCTTCATCCATTAAATGGCTTAAGGGAGGGCTCCAGACAAGAGGGGAATATTCTCTTTCAAACCCTATATTGTGGGTACTCATTGGAATTGTCATGGCAAGACGATTCCAATGAGTACCCACAAAATAGGATTTGAGTGACAGAAAAAGGATTTTTTTATTTTAAAAGTAGATCCACTCCCCCTATCTTGATTTTTAATAAGGCTTGTCATCTGGAACGTAATTATAGATTCACTCCCTCTATCTTGATTTCTGATAAGGCTTGTCATCTTGAACATAGATTTGGCTTCTGACTTCCTACTTCCTATTCATTTACTTCCTGTTTCAAGCATCATCAGGTTTTGACTACTGTTGACTTTCTACTTGACTTTAAAACTTGACAAAGAGCTCTATAATTGATTATGAGTAGTGCATTTATTGAGGTTACACATCTGGAAAACCCAGAGTTGAATTAAATTGAGTTTAACGCTGCTTTAAACATTTTTTCAGTTATATCATGGCGGCTGGAGCACCTAACAATGAATTCCTGTTTTTTCTCACACCAGTACTACCATTACATCCCTTCTTAGCCTCCAGCTGCTATCTCACATAGGTCTATGATTATCAACCCATTGCTGAGAGACAAATAGTCAGAAAGAATGAGTGCCGCCATCGGGGATCAAACACGAGACCTCTAGATAGACAGTCAGAAGCACTATGCCAGCGGCCCTGGGGTCATTTGAATTTGAACCCCAGCTAGGATAATGTTCAACTGATATTTGACAAAAGTCGATGTTACACGAGTCGACAGTGTGTGTAAAATAAGTAGCACACCTGAGTGGAATATCAGCTGGTGACTTGGATGAGATGTTGTGATAAACAACAGGGAACCATTGGTTTGGTGCACCAGCCTCAGTGATATATCTGCACTAATGTTAAGAGTAATGTTAATCCCCTAACAACCAAACCAATCAAATGTTATACTAATTTAGATGTATACTCAAGGATCTACACTAACACCAGTCCTCTGGTTCGAGACCTGTGGGTTTTAGGGAGGAATTGTAGAAGTTACCATTTTGCAGGTCCTTCTGGCCTGTAAATAATAACATTGTTACTTTCAATTTGTCCACTTTTTTATTTAAAATTGCCTTTCCAATCCTAAAATTTTATTACCAAAAGCAGGGATAATTCTGGCTCAGAATTCCATGCGCAAAAAATCTCATTCAGTTGGAACTTACGAGAAATACTGAATTTTCAATGGGAATTTGAAGAAAAACCTTAGTTTAATTTATATTTTGCTGTGAGATTTGTCCCTCATTTAGCCAATTTCAATGAGATTTCTGGAAGAAAAATGAGAGAATTTACACAGATCTCGCCCAAAAATGATCCCTGCCAAAAGGGAAACATTGTTGAAAAAGAAGAAATTGCTTGTCGCAAGCAATTTCTTCTTTTCTCCCAATATTCATTGCGAACAATTTACTCCTAGATTACTGAAGAAATAATCACAGTCTTCTTTGAGGATCTGTTTTAATCAGGGAGGACCTGTAATATTTAGGGCTTACAAGTCCTAATGGGCTGATGGCAAAATATAGTTAGTGTCGAACCCTGTATACAAAACAGCTAGTATGTTCATTTATATGTACTAAAATTCCAAGAATATATTGTTTTCAATTGCAATATTATTAATTAGAAACATTTGGGGATGACAAAGACCTTTAACCACAAGGTATCTGCAAAATCATATACCCTATTTCCTCCAATAATAGTGCCCTCCCTTATAGAAGCACCCCTACAATTTTTACAAAGATACCCACTTCAAATGCCTAAATTTTAGGAACTTTTTGAGGCTTTTCTAATTTCAGATGAATTTCCTCTAAACAATCATTTATATGATTTGTTTAAAATAAATTCACCTCAAATTAAAGGGAAGAGGGCCTAAAAGACATCAATTTTAATCACTTTAAATCATAAAATGCATACTAAATAAAAGCTCACTGACCATGTTATGTATAGCTCCCGGGAGTATTTATTAGGAGAAATAAGGTATGTGACCAACCAGACGAAAAGAGACAATCTTGGTAGTGAGAAAAGTGTCCGCTTACATTTCACTTTGATAACCATGTAACCATTCTCTATAAATGAATACTGGCAAGTTGAATTATTCTTATATCATTATTCTCAAAGCGATTTAAGTCTTAAATTCTTTTATGAAGTTGATCCCAAATAGTACATATCTACCCAATACTTTGTGTAGCTTAGTTAAGAGTTAAATCATTGCGCATGCGCAAATCACAATGTATATCTATTTACTTTTTTTTACATAAGATTCGAAATGTCATATGAAGTCAAATCCTATCTCAAAGATCATCCAGGACAAATGTAAAGTGTTGCTTTATGCAAGAAAAACCTAGGTAGCTGTTCTAACCAATCAACTGGTTGTCAATTCGATTGATTGACGCGCTACCAACTGCGCTATGACAGCGGCTCTTGTCAATTCGACCTATTCCGTTTGGTCAGGTGAATTTTGGGTCAAGAGTTGATTTTACAATGCAGCCGAGTTCCCTTAGGGGCAGTGAATGTCATGTCAAGAGTCAAAACGAAAGTAAGCAACCTTGTTTTGGTTTAGTATACATGTAAATCTGATGACAATTATATGCATCTTTATTTCTATGGTTACAATTTCCTAAGAAATAGCACCAGTATGTTTGAATATTTCGTTATCTGAAACTTAAGTTAAGAAATAAACAAGTCATGGGACGGCAACATGATCATTTAGTGTTTATATATTGAAATTGTAAAGGAGATGAACTGACAAGACGGGTCAAATTGACAAGAAACAGGCATAAATGAATTTCAAATGAATTTTGTTCAATTCATTTTTTTCGTAACAGTACCAGTAAACAAAACACCGTATGCATAGTCAGATGCACTATCTGGCGAAACCAAAAGCTTTTTTCTTTAAAAAAAAAGTTCTGAGCTTCAGGTTATGATGACAGACAAACGCAAATGTATCCGTACGTATGAACATAGGTTTACCTACCTTTCGGGGTTTCCTGTTTGACGGAATAATTTTTCAGACAGGCCTTATTTGAACAAACAAAAATGTCAGGGGTTTACTTCTGTGAAAATCGAGCAATAATCGTTTAAACATCACCTCTTTTATGCTCGTAGTTTCGTTTCTGACTCCATCTTGAAATCATGTGACAAATTATAATCGCAGCTTTTCGGTTTCACCGAAGTTGTTGTTGTCAATTTTTGTGAATTCATGGGCCAACTTATTTCTGACCCCGGGCGGGTACTGATGCCCGCATAATCAGAGTATCTCTCAGAAAGCGGGCTACCAGCTCTAGACTGGTCCACATATCGACTATCAGAATAGCCTAGAATAGGCTATTCTGATATTCGACAGTGAGACCAGTCTACACCCGACCCGAAAGCGGGCGAGAAATAAGTTGGCCCCATGATAATGTTCCCATTTATTTATGAGCTTTTACAAGTATTGTTCAAGACTGATTAGATCTAATATTAGACTCCTATCTGGAAATCTGGTAAGCTTTTAAATATATTCGACCCTATACACACGAACCATATCATCGGTATACTAAAAGAACCTTGTAGCCTCAGCTGTGATATCCAGCTGTGCTGTAGTTGCGAGGTTTGACCAATCAGCCTACAATTGTGTTATTGGGCCAACTTATTTCTCGCTCTATAGGGGCCCGTTGTTATTGTTTTTTTTCAGCTTGAAACCCGCTCTGCATTGAGGCTGAAAAAATGTTGCAAACCGTTTTCAAATTATACCCCGCTTAACGCGCAGTATACGTGTAAAGCGGGATATAACTTGAACCGGTTTGTCATCCTGAACGCAGGGCTGGATTCAAGCTGAAAAAACAACAACAATGGGCCCAGATAGGGCGAGAAATAAGTTGGCCCATTGTGTCAATTTTGTACTCATCGTCGATTCGACCATAACTCTTCAACATTTTCCCTTTAAAAACAATTTATCATTTTCCTTTTTTTTTCTCAAATTTTGAACAGGTCCAAATTGACAGATAACGATAAATGCAAATTAGTGTCAGACAAAGGTATGTCCAATTCAAGCCAATAGCTTGGTTAGCTTAGTTCTTAACACAACTGGTTGTCAATCCTAGAATCATAAGCCTTGAACCATGCAGTCTTTATCAACTTTTGACATTTGACAACAGCCAACCCATTCACAAAGGATAATTGGAAATTATTCTGCCCTTGAATTTTGCTATTGCATATAAGTCCTATCAGACTCCCTATCAGACTTTATTCATTGACACATCATAGCAAAATGAAATTACATCCATTATAACAAGATCACAAATCTGAAATTAGACTTTTTACTGTCTTGTGGGTGTAAAATTGTATTAAAACAATTTTCTTGGTGTAAAATTAATTAAAAAGTAATGATATTGACCATGGGAGAATTTTACAGAAAATGAAGTGTGTCATTTAGCATGTGGGTTATATGACGTCAAAATAATCAACATTCGCACTAAAGATGAAATTGAGTAAAAATGGGCAGAGTTACCTGTGTACACAGTTAAAACATATGATAAATGAATTTTTAATTGGAACAAAGTTCTATGTAATTTCTTCTTATTTCACATATGTGTTTTACGCCATGATGTTATCATGCTGCTTTTTAGGAGATATGGACAAAGACCAGCCTGCACATAATAAACAGGAGATCTTATCTATTCTACCTGATTTTCCTTTTAAAACTTGAAAAATTAAAACTTGTGAAAAATATAAATACTGGCTCAAAAGTGATTTCAGTGCTTTCAGATCTTTGGTTTTGATGCAATTTTGCCAAGATTTTTTTCAATCAGCATGATAAGTGTCTATACTCAGTATACTGGGTATCAAATAAAAGCAATAAGGTATGAAGACTTAAATTTTTAAATAAATTGCATGTAAAATGAAGCCAATAACATGTAACATATTAATTTGTTAACAAAACCTTATTCTAGAGTCAAATTCCTACAACCTAGCAGGAAGACATGTTCTTTAGACTGTAATATTAATTATTTAAACATTGTAACTACTGTTTGTTCAAAGCTGTAGTTAAGCTGTAATAAAATCAAACCTGTCTGATGTGTTATGAGCCAGTGCACGACATTTACAACAACTTGAAATTTGCATAAGTAGCAAATATTGAGCAGCCTATACAGTCACATATTGCAATTAAAAGATTGTCTGACTGTCTAAAGAACTGCCTATCAAGGAAAATTGAAGATCCTGGACAGTTTGTGCAGATGCACAGGCTGGCCAGAGTCTTTGCTTGGCACACATATTTGAAATTGTTGGAAATGTCACACAAATCAAGAATTTTAATGATCAATGAGCCAAGCTTTGTTGAAAATTAAAACACTGATTGAAATAACATTTCGACCACCAATTAATCTGTGAGCTATTGTATAAGAAAAAGAAACTTAAACTTGAAATGGCTTTGGATTGCAACTTTTTAGGCTACTAAATAAACATAAATTGTGGCAAACAACTCCTTTGTTTTCCACAAGGTTTATAAAAATACACAAATTTTATTATAAAATTTCATCAACTGAAAATTATAGTCTGAAATTTGATTGCAAAAAGTCTTAACCCTTGTCATGCTGAAGCCGGAATATTCCTGCTTTGACAGGAGGTATAGACAAAGATCAGCCTGAAACATATGTGCAGTCTGATCTTAGTTCATTTCACCTGAAATTCATTTTTAAACCAGAAAGGTGTAAAACAATGCATTTCAGAAATCAATACTCACTCACATTTGGTAACTTCCAGTGCTTTTAGTACTTTGATTTTCCATTTATTTTGCAAAGATTTTTATTCAGCATGACAAGAGTTTTCCATTTATTTTGCAAAGATTTTTATTCAGCATGACAAGGGTAAATATTTGGCCAGGGCTACAGAAAGATACTCAGAGGTACTGGTATTTTGGATTTTAGTTAAAAGATTTTTCAATAACTCTTGAACAAATCCTACATTGTTTGTACTCATTGGAATCATCTCGTTGATATGATTCCAATGAGTACCCACAATATAGGGTTCCATTGAGAAATAACGATTTTAGACTGGCTTTACCCCCTCTTATGACTGTACCTCTGTTTGACATCTGGTTATAGGTAAAATGTACAATGTACCTGTTTCATGTGCTTGAGCCTACACTCTATGTCTGGAATAATTTCATAATTCAAGTAGTCCGTGTAAAAACCATCGTATATGCCTATAAATACATATGAGCCTGTAAATATGTGCAAAGCAAAGACTCTGACTAGCCTGTGCATCTGCACAGTCTGACCAGAGTCTACACTGTACATTTTGTAGAAAGATAGGGTCTCAGAGTATCTGACGATAATCTGGTAATTTTTCATTTACAGTATGTGGTTGTCTACGCTGCTCAATATTTGCCACTCACACACACTTCAAACTGTTGGAAATGTCACACACAGAATCATATAATTATAAATTAAGGCATTTGTGATAGCTTTTCACTAGGGCCCTTGATATTTGTATAAAACATAGAGACTCAGTAAACAATCTAGACAAATAACACCGCTCATAAATCTGAGAATATATCCCAATCTTCTGGAGAAACTTTGCTTCACCACCTTTAAACAGAGCATGTAGCAAAGACTCCAATCAGACTACCTAGAAGGAAAGGTTGATCTTTGTCTTTTTTAGCTCACCTGAGCACATCGTGCTCAAGGTGAGCTTTTGTGATCATTGAATGTCCGTCGTCTGTCGTGCGGCGTGCGTCGTGTGTCGTGCGTCGTCTGTCGTCAGACGTCAACAATTTAAGTGTTTACACTCTAGAGGCCACAAATATGATCCAATCTTCATGAAACTTGGTCAGAATGTTGGTCAGGTCACAAGGATGAACCCTATTGAAAATGGGAAGGATCCATGCAATATCACAGCAAAAGGGGCCTTAATGACAATTTTCTTGTTTACACTCTAGAGACCACAAATATGGCCCAATTTTGATGAAACTTGGTGGGAATGTTGGTCAGGTCATGAGGATGAACCCTATCAAAAATGGGAAGGATACATACCATATCACAGGAAAAGGGGCCTTTATGACAATTTTCTTGTTTACACTCTAGAGACCACAAATATGGCCCAATTTTGATGAAACTTGGTCAGAATGTTGGTCAGGTCACAAAGATGATCCCTATTGAAAATGGGAAGGATACATGCCATATCACAGGAAAAGGGGCCTTAATGACAATTTTCTTGTTTACACTCTAGATGCCACATATATGACCCAATCCTAATGAAACTTGGTCAGAATGTTGGCCAGTTCACAAGGATGAACCCTATCGAAAATGGGAAGGTTCCATGCCATATCACGGGAAAAGGGGCCTTAATGACAATTTTCTTCTTTACGCTCTAGAGGCCACAAATATGGCCCAATCTTAATGAAACTTGGTCAGAATGTTGGCCAAGTTACAAGGATGCACCCTATTGAAAATTGGAAGGATCCATGCCATATCACGGGAAAAGGGGCCTTAATGACAATTTTCTTGTTTATGCTCTTGAGGCCACAAATATTGCTCAATCTTCATGAAACTTGGTTAAAATGTTGGTCAGGTCACAAAGATGAGAAAATAGGAAAGATCCATGCCATATCATGGGAAAAGCGACCTTTATGATAATTTTTTTGTTGTAAGTCTAGAGGCCACGATTTTGGCCCAAACTTCATGAAACTTGGTTTTGTATTGAAATTATCTCCTTTATGACATCTGCCTATTTAATTGATGTGATTTCCCAGGGGTCAAAGAGACTCAGGTGAGCGATCTAGGACCATCTTGGTCCTCTTGTTTATTTAACACACACATCTAAATACATATCCAAAATATAATGCATGAGGTTTTAATTTTCTTCTGCCAGCAAGTTTCTAAGCAGATGCACAGGCTGTTATGAGTCTTTACAAAGCTGGGATGTGAAATTGTTGGAATTAAAAAGCACAAACTCATTAACCAGTATTGTGAATACCCTTTTTTATGCCCCCATATCTATAGATCAGGGGCATATTGTTTTGGGCTGTCTGTTCGCCTGTTACTATGTTTGTCTGTTTTACCAAAGAAAACTTTAATATTGGCAATAACTTTTGAATGGTAAGTGATGGAGCCTTCATTTTTCATATGATGATTGCTTGGGACAAGACCTTTCTGTTGATACTAAGCTCAAGATCATATATCAAGGTCAAGGTCATTTTTCAAGGTCAAATTCTGAATTTAACATTGGCAATATCAAGGTGAGCTTTTGTGATCATTGAATGTCCGTTTTGCGGTGTGCATCGTCCGTCGTCATGCGTCAATAATTTAAGTGTTTACTCTCTAAGAGGCCAAAAATATGACCAAATGTTCATGAAACCTGGTCAGATTGTTCGTCTAGTCACAAGGATGAACCCTATTGAAAATAGGAAGGATCCATGCCATATCACAGGAAAAGGGGACATAATGACAATTTTTTTGTATACACTCTAGAGGCCACAAATATGGCCCAATCTTCATGAAACTGGGTCAGAATGTTGGTCCTGTCTCAAGGATGAACCCTATCGAAAATGTGAAAGATCCATGTCAGATCACAGGAGAAGGAGTCTTAATGATAATTTTCTTGTTATAACTCTAAAAACCACAATTTTGGCCCAAACTTAATGAAACAAATGATTTTTGTGTAGAAATTATCTCCTTTATGACAGCTACCTATTTAATTGATGTGATCTCCCAGGGGTCAAAGAGATTCAGGTGAGCGATCTAGGACCATCTTGGTCCTCTTGTAATCCTGTATTGAGTTAAAACCAGGCTGACTGATGATAAATACCGGTATCTATGTATCAAGAATTGATGATTCAATCAGGCTGTTCTTTGTAAGTTTTCCCCATTAAACACTAAACTATAATGGTAGACTTGGTTTCGAGCAATCTGCTTTCACTAAACTCTTTTCTGTACAGCCCCTGAGTTCTAGGTCCTTGTGATTTCATCTTTGAGAAAATAATGTGGATAAAGAAGAAATTGCTCAACAAAATTCTTTGACCACATATGATGGTTTCATGTCAGAAAGCATCTTATTTTCATTCATTAATGCAATGTCCTTCATTTTGAATTCCCCTAAAATTTTGAAATCACAAAACCAGAACTAGGTTGACAGATTCATAAGGGTTTAAAGCCACTTTCAATATTATTGCAGTTACATTTCAGGGGCTAATGCACCTACCCATGACTTCCTGTTGTTTTTCTCATCAGTTCAACCACAACATTTCATGCAAACTACCAGGTGAATATCCCCACTTAGGTGTTCTCTTCATTATTTGCCCATATGTGGAAGACAAATTTACTCACAATGACTCTTGTCATTTGTTGGGTGAAAGTTGACCAAGCCCTGATTCAAACTCACAATACCAGGATTTTCAGCCTAATGCATTAACCTTACTAACTTAACTTTTTCGGTAAATCAGCAAGTTGTCTTTGACCATTTACAGTATATAATTACATGAAGTGTGGTCAAGACAGAATTCATAGATAAATGTTACAATATATTCTAAATATGAAGGAAAACTATATATTCTTTCTGACAATAGACTAACAAGAAGAAGCACCCTCAGTGTTTAGAACTTTGTCTCTTAATTTCAAAGAAAGTTGTATAATATCTTTTGTCTTTTTTGATTTCATTAGTGAGACAAGAGCACCGCCTACGGGTGCCTACGCTCGGCTTTTGAGTGCTGGATGGTGGGAAAAAATCTAAGTCAAAAAAGGGGCATAATTTGCACAACATGCATCTAGAGTTATCTCCCTTGATAGTATAAGTTGCTCTTTTGATGGTGAGCATGTGTGACAAGTTTCAAGTGAATGCCTTCAGTAGAACCAGAGATATAACAAAATGTCAAAGTTTTCGCTCGACGACAACACCGACGACGACGACATGGAGGCTATAGCAATACCCCGGGTTTTCTCCGAAAACAGCCGAGCTAATAAACTTAGCTAGCTACGCTCGGCCAGCTTTCTCAGATTCCAAATCTCCATCTGAGATAAGAGGAAACTTGACAGCACAAAAGGAAGTGGTAACCAACAATTACCAACTAGCTTGATCTACAATCAGTAGGGAAGCAATCAGAGTTATCAGGGTAACATCAAGTCTGTCCTTATCACATGATCAATAACAAATGGGTAAAATAGACATACCAATGTGCTCAAATGTTATAAGTGCCTACACATAGAAACAGGGGGTAGGAAATATGTGATATTTTCAACTTGTCCCTGCACAAGAAAAGTGTCATTTCTTCTTGTCCAGGATAAAAAAGAGCTTAACCGCAAAAAAGAGAAAAGATGAGTATTAACCTAAGAAAACATTGTCTTCAATGAAGAAAATGCTGGAGCCCAGCATTTTCTTCATTAAGAACAAAGTTTTTCTACCCTTTGATTCAAACATTAGACTAACTAATCTATTAGATCATTTTAGTACCATTCCAAGATTTGCTCTGATATTTACTTGTCCACGGATAAGTAGCCTTGAAAAATGTACTTGCCTGCTGGTAAAAAAGCTCATGTCAGACAAGACGAGCATGGGAATTCCACACCCCTGCATAAATATGTATAGACACATATGACACTAGAGCACAGGATCGTCAAAATGATATCACATGATTTGATAAAACAACACTCTCCGCTACAACAGAATGTCAATGTTTTAACAGATCCTAATTTTGAACAAATCTCAACTTGTTGGACAAGTAACTTGAGCCTGATCATTTGATCTGTCTCGGTCTCCATTCCCATCCTCTGAGCTGCTAAGCCGGTACCCCATGTTCATTAACATCACTTCCAGAGGATCAGCATTCATTCTCTTTTGATTGGCTAAAGCAGCGTCATCTGAGTTATCTACTTCTCTTTCATTTTTGGAGCCATCCTGGAAGACATGATTATATAAGTATCAATTTAGTTAAAGAATCCTGCTAAAGTGTGATCTCTATAGAATGTTCTTACCTTTGGACATTGATCATAAGTTTTATGCACTAGGAGTTGACTTAAATAAGATTGATTGGTTGATGCAGCTTAACACAGCTTTCAACATTTTTTCAGTAATATTGCCGCAGCTGGAGCACCTGGTATTTTTCACCCCGGTAAAACCACCACATCCTTTCCTAGCCTGTTGCTGTCCCACATAGGTCTACGACTATCAACCATTTGGTGAGAGACAAATAGTCAGAAAGAATGACAGGCCTCCTAGCAGGCCTAAACGAAAATAAAGGTTTTTATAAAGGCTCCAATGTATGAAAATAAAGGCCTTTTAGTGTAAAATATGAAGAAAATAAAGAGTAAATAAAGGCTATTTTTGTCGAGGTTCTTATTTCTTTATTGAACCCATAGTCATACCAAAGTCATTTTTTATGTTATAAACTGCATTCTGAAAAACTCAAGATGGAAGAAACAAAAGCAGCATTTTTTAACTACACATTAAAGAATGGAAAATGCAGAACAAAAGCCATTACTTGCTTTCAGCTAGGACAGCAACCATTCAGAGCAAATATAAAGGTTTTGAGTGATAATTACAGGCTATCTTGGCGTTTTAAAGGTTTTCTAGGGAATGTAAAGGTTTTAAAGGTTTGCACTGAATTTAAAGGTTTTTAAAGGTTTTAAAGGTTTCACTAGGAGGCCTGGAATGAGTGCTGCCTGCCTGGATCGAACCCAGAACCTCTAGATTGACTGTCCAACGCTCTACCAACTGGACTTGGATAAGAAAATAACATTAAGGTAAAACATGATGCATTTAATAAATTCACAGAGTGTCTCTCTTAAACGAGGCTTATACTCACTGCTACCCCATTTTAAAGCAGTGTTGACTGTTGTTTGCTGACCTTAAAATATTTTGCCTAAAAACCTACACTTGAGACACGTTCCTTCCAGCCCCATACCGCTCGGCAATCAAGAAAGTCAACAAGCTATTTCACCTTTTTTGTTTGTACTATATTTAATACTTAAATTCAAGGAAAGAAGACTATCAGTTAAGAGGTCAGCTAAACTAGAAAGCCATGAATGGCTTGTGTCGCTCAACAGGCTTGGATTTCTTGTAACAGCAAATCTAAGTTTTGACTAGATTTTTTGATATTTTGGGTTCTACTGATGTTGAAATAGTTTTCAAAGTTTCCACTATTATAACATATAGGGAAATGACCTCCCCCCATAAAAGACATATTCTTCATCAAATCACAATAATTTTTGGCTGCATGATTATAGGTCACCCAAGGATCAAACTAATTAAGTTTGATTGATATCCATCAGTTACATTCTGAGAAAATGATTTTCAAAGTTTCCACTATATAACATATAGGGAAATGACCTCCGTCCATAAAATACATATTTTTCATCCGATCACAATAATTTTTGGTAGACTGATAAAAGGTCACCCTTGGATCATTCATGTAAAATTTGGTTGATATCTATCAGATTCTGAGAAAATGATTTTCAAAGTTTCCACTATATAACATATAGGGAAATGACCTCCGTCCATAAAATTCATATTTTTCATCTGATCACAATAATTCTTGGTAGACTGATTAAGGGTCACCCAAGGATCATTCATGTAAAATCTGGTTGATATCTATCTGTTAGATTCTGAGAAAATGATTTTCAAAGTTTCCACTTTATTACATAAAGAGAAATGACCTCCGCCCATAAAATACATATTTTTCATCTGATCACAATAATTTTTGGTAGAAAGATAAAAGGTCATCCAAGGATCATTTATGTAAAACTTAATTGGTATCCATCAATTAGAACCTGAGAAAAATCACTTTCTACCATATTTGGAAATTAGCCACGCCCATTTAATCCATGTTTTTCATTGGATCACAACGGACACAACACCATGACAATAGCCCCAGTGACTTTCAGCCAGTGGAGCTAAAAACCTTTTAATATTGAGAAAGTCTAATACAAGATTCTTTGTTAAACAGGAATGCTTTCTAAATGTTTTTTTTTTTTTAAGTTTGACCTTGATAATTGACCTTGACATTATCAGTTGACCTTGATCTTCGAATATGCGGATTGATGAGAGGAATCTCTATGCAAAATGAGATTATTGTAACTTGAAAAGTGTTGAAATTGTTGGAAAATGTTCGCATGTAAAGTTTTGCAGATACACAGACGCTGGTAAAACAATATTCCTTTAATCTATTAATGCGGGCCATGAAAAGATTTTGTAGTCCTGGATACCATCTTACCTCTGGTTGAGGGGTCCATAATCTGACTACTGGATCTATACCACTGGTTGCTAGGAGACAGAAAGACGGGTGGGGTTGTAAACAATTAACAATGGAATCGTCGCCACGCAGCACTCTGACAATGTTCGTGGAACTTTTGTCCCAAATAAAGAAGGACCCATCATCTGAGCCTGCCACTATATACTGACCATTACTGAAATGAAAAAGAGGATATTGAATGAGTGGACATGAAATACCCAATATATTAAACTAGTAATTCAATGATTAAAATATCTTTGGAACATGTCTTGTTTGTAATATCAAATCCACTATGACGTCATTTTTGTGATAACAAAATAATGTTGCAATAGGCTTTCAGCTAATTTGTATAGTTATTACACTAGTGTAATAACACCTGCTGTTTATCAAAAATATTCAATACAGTTATTTCACTCCTGGGACATAGATCATATCATTAAGAGGATTCTTTAAGAAGTTAACCCTTTACAAGACAACAATATTTTAGGCTGGTCCAATTTCACAGAAGTTTCAGATGGCAGCACCAACTTATCTTTTATTTGACTTCTGTGACCAAAAAACTTTTTTTCATCCCTTGCAATACCTTTGGAATGCTATTTATATCACTATTTCATTTTTCGACCCTGGCCAATTTGAATATCTTTTATACTGGAAATTTGAAATGAAGGAAGTGAAAGATAATGGAAACAGGATGCTAGCTATCAACCTCTTGATTTGGTTGTTTACTATTGATGAGCAGAAGGACCTTATTGTTCATTGTTGACTTGTATAGTAAATCTTTGTGTATGTGATAAGTCATTTCTTTTAAGGTAAACATTTGTTGAATCTCAAAGAAAAGGATGAGCGTTTCTGTCTGCTTGAAAAAATTGTTCAACCTTTTCATGATGTTCATGGTATATTCCCTCTGTATACAATGCTTAAGTTAACCCTTGTCATGCTGAACTGGGAATATTCCTGCTTTGGTAGGAGGTATAAACAAAGATCAGCCTGCACATATGTGCAGCCTGATCTTAGTATATATCACCTGATGTCACTTTTTAAACAAGAAAACTTCAAAAGCTTGTATTACAATAATAAAATAATAAGTGTTTTCAGCACTTTGATTTTACTACAATTTTGTCAAAGTTTTTGATTAGGCATGACAAAGGTTAAGAGAGTTTCGACTATGATGAGCCTGCACAAACATGCAGCAAGATCTTAGCAGATACTGCATGCTTTCCACTAAATTTTTGTACTAAAAATTTTCACTCGGACTGCTGGAAATGTTTGAAAAACTAGCAATTTATTTGAAAGATACAAGGTAATGGAAAATATTCGGTTCTATTACTTAACTGATTAGGAACAAAAAGTTAGGGTATTTATATATGATCTCCTATCATTGTTAGTTATGTTTTTAGTCAGTAAGTTTGTTTGTTTAAATGGGGTTTTACACCACTTTCAACATTTTTTCAGTTATATTGCTGTGGCTGGAGCACCTAACAATGGATTCCTGGTACTTCTCACACCTGTACTACCATAACAGCCTTTCCTAGCCTCCAGCTGCTATCCCACATTGATTTAGATTATCAACCCATTGGTGGGAGACAAATAGTCGGAAAGGATGAGTGCCGCTGTCGGGGATCAAACCTGGGACCTCTAGATTGACAGTCTGACACACTACCAACTGCGCAATGACAGAGGCTTTTAGTCAGTAAGACAAATTTCAAAATAGGTCAATTAAGCATACCCTTTTGAAATTTACAATTTGTGCTCACTTTAAATAATAGCAATCCAAATTATCATTGGAGATAACTCTGAATAGCCTATTGCACAATTTATGTACCTTTTTCACCTTTTATTATTTCGCTAACAAGCACCTGAAACTAAAGGTGGTGTCCATGGTCTAGAGGTAGAGCGTCGGCCTCTTGACCCAAAAATCCTATGTTGAAATCCTTGGAGCAGTTGTAAGAACTTATTTCCCAATTGATGTACTGTATAGGTTTAACCCTTTGCTGTTTAATCCCTGCTTTTTACGTGCCTGTCATTTTATAAATGAGAAAACATTGTGAAAAGAAATTGCTTCTCACAAGCAATTTCTTCTTTTTCCACACTATTTTCTACCCTACTGAATGGTTATTTTTCAAATTAAATGCACTTAAATTTTCGTCTGCAAAACCTTTGAATATTTGGACAGGTCAAAATTTTTAAAACAGAAAAGGTTTAAACAAACCAGAACCTAAGATTGAAAACCTCTCACTATGTTTTTGTTCGAGTTAAAGTAGTGGACCCATAATATTTCAGCAACATTTCAAAATTTATGATCTTTCACAATGTTAACTGAGGTTTCCTAATGAAATCAGCAGGAAACTTTGGCTATCAATGTTAAAGGTTCATGACTTCCAAAACATTGCAGAACTACTAAGGGTCTACTACTGTAAATGCTAATTATTCCCTGTATTTTTCAGTGAAATCCCAAGATAGCCGACTTTTGACAAAGAGCAACTATGAGGATTGCAAGTTAAATAGAGGACTGGGTAAATAGACAGTGCTATTTAAGGTAGGGTTTTCTATCCCATCATTTTGAGTTTGTCTGCAATAATTAAGCAAAATGCCATTCCCAAAGTCTACTTATGCGGGTCTAAGTGAAATTTCCAACATTAATTGTTTTCCTAGGCTAAGTCTCAATAATGGACTATTCATTAATTTTTATTTATGAACTCATTTTGATAATGGTCACCATAGGAACAATCCAGTAAACTTTGGCATGTATTGGCCCAGTAATTAAAAGAAGATTTGGGGGGGGGGGGGGGGAATAATGAAAAAAGGACACAATCCTACAGAGCCTATGCTCGGCTGTTAAATGCTGATTGGTGAAAAAGGTCGAAAAAGGGGCATTATTTGCACAAAATGAATTGGCCCAGTAATTTGAAATGAAAAAAGGACACAAACCTAAGACAATAGATCCTCTAAGCTTTTGGCAGTGGATCCAGAAAAGACCAGTGTCTTTTCGTAAGCAGCCTAGCTGCAGACAGTTTAAAGAGATTTTACAGATTTTCCCTTGGAATATTCCTGCATTGGCAGAAGCTATAGACAAAGATCAGCCTGTAAACATGTGCAGTCCAATCTTTGTGTTTTTTCTATTTGAAAAAAGACAAGTTTAAAAAAATTGTATTACAAAAATATTCTTTCTCAAAATCAGCACATACAGTGCTTTGGCTTCTGTTTGTTTCTTTGTTTGAATGGAGTATTAGGCTGGTTTCAAAAATCTTTCAGAAATAATCCTGCGGCTGGAGCACCTAATTGATTCCTGGAATTTCTCTTACCAGTACTACAATCACATTCCTTGCCTCCAGCTGCTATCTAACATAGGTCTATGATCCAGTGCTTTGGCACTTTGATTTGAATGCAATTGTGCGAAGATTTTTAGCTCACCTGAGCACATCGTTGCCCGTCTTGCGTCGTCCGTCATCAGACGTCAACAAATAAGTGTTTACACTCTAGAGGCCACAAATATGGCCCAATCATCATGAAACTTTGTCAAGAGTGTTCTCCAGGTCACAAGGATTAATCCAATTGAAAATGGGAAGGATCTGTGCCATGTCACGGGAAAAGGGGTCTAAAAGACAATTTTCTTGTTTACACTCTAGAGGCCACAAATATGGTCCAATCTTCATGAAACTTGGTCAGAATGTTTGCCAGGTCAAAGGGATTAACCCTTTCGAAAATGGGAAGGATCCATGCCATATCACGGGAAAAAGACAATTTTTTTGTTTATACTCTAGAGGCCACAAAAACAGTCCAATCATCAGGAAACTTGGTCATAATATTCTCCAGGTCTTTATGATAATTTACTTGTTATAACTCTAGGGGTCAAAATTTTGACAGAAACTTGATGAAAGTTGGTTTTATGTAGAAATTATCTCTTTTATGACATCTGCCTATTTAATTGATGTGATGTCCCAGGGGTCAAAGAGATTCAGGTGAGCGATCTAGGACCATCATGGTCTTCTTGTTTTATTCAGCATGACAAGGGTTAAATGTACACTTTTGTAATTCTTCTTTAGATAATCTTCAAATGAAATGGCAACCAGGAGTGTAATCCTCATGTATAACAACAATACAAAACAGGGTAACAACACAATAAAGAGTATCAACATATCTCAGAATGCTACTTGTTCCGATACTACAGTGTTCACTACTATATACACAACAGTTCCAGCCATATTTGCTGTTATTTCCATATTTGGAAATGTGCTGACTTTAGTCATTATAAAGAAGTATCCCACTGTGAGAGGTCCTAACAACAAGTATTTACTATCAGTGCATCTATGTGTACTTCATATAATCCGCAGTGCTGTATTAATCACTTATCCATTAGAGACTATATCACAGAATTGGAAATCTATGACATTCAGCGAGATCAGACAAGCTCTTGTGATTTCATTGTTTGTATGTAATGGCGGGTCCCTGTTTCTTGGTGCAACCAGGAGATTATACGTGACTCTACTCCCATTTAGTTATTACAACCATAAAAGCTCAGAAGAAAAAGTTTTAAGTGTAATTCTAGCATTTTTATGGATTCTTTCACTAACAGTTGGATTTCACTCTTTGTCCAACAACAGAGGGAGTCCATCTGATTTTATCACGATTTGGGGTGCTATGTACATTACATCGACAACTAAAATATCGACTGTTGTACTATATTTTATATTTACAATGACCTCTATCATTTTCTATTTAACTGTCTACCTCAAGTTCAAAATAAATAATGCGAGATTAAACAAGTCAGACAACAGAATACCAAAACCCTTGACGGTCTCTATGATAATGCTAGTCCTGTTTACTGTATTCTGGTTCCCATACACATGTGTGTTACTGATACAGGGAACCAGTGATCCACCATGTTGTTCGTGTAGTTATTTGTTACTTGTATGTTTTATTGATACAGCTGTAAGTTGGTCTACAAACTTCATGTTGGACCATAGATATCAACAATCCCTTTCTAGGCTATTCCACAGATGAATAAGGTTCCGAATTTCTCTAATTTCAACTTGAGATTGAAGTTTTAACTTGGTTTAATACTAGTATTAACGAATTAACATAAAAGATAATATTAATAAGTTCTTATAGATAACAACTTATTAATAGTTTCTTTTATGTTCACACATTTATTTGATTTCTAATATTTGTTTTACATCATGTTATAATATGGTATAGTTTTGAGTCCCTTGTTTGTCCATGCTCCCCTCTGTTAGTTAACGAACCTTTTTCTTTGAGCAAAGATATTTTTTTGTAAAATTTGCAGACCAATAGCATTCTCCTTGTTGATATTTTTAATTTTTATTTTTTCTGGTTTAAAATGGAAAACCAAGCATCATTGACTAAGATAAGACTGCACATAATGATGGCTCAGCACAAAACAATATAGAAGCAGTTACAACAGTTTTGCTCAGAGTCAGGCTGATCTTCGTCTATACATCCTGCCAAAACAGGGACATCCTTGGTCAAGCATGACAAGGGTTAGGTAAGTGTTGTAGCCAAAGTTATGTACCTTTATCATACACATGTATATTTTTACATGTATATTTTTGATAATCTGTCTTGTTGGGTTTTTAGCTCCACTGGCTGAAAGCCACTGGGGCTATTGTCATGGCGTTGTGTCCGTCATGCGTCCGTCCGTCCGTCCGTCCGTGCGTCCGGTCGTAAACTTTTCTTTAAAAATCTTCTCCTCAGAAACTACTGGATGGATTTCAACCAAACTTCACAGGAATGATCCTTGGGTGACCCTCTTTCAAAGTTGTTCAAGAAATTTTGATCTAATGAAAAACATGGATTTAATGGGCGTGGCTTATTTCCAAATATGGTAAAAAGTGAGTTTTCTCAGATTCTAATCAATGGATACCAATTAAATTTTACATGAATAATCCTTGGGTGACCCTTTATCAGTCTACAAAAAATCTTTGTGATCGGATGGAAAATATGCATTTTATGGGCGGAGGTCATTTCTCTATATGTTATATAGTGGCAACTTTGAAAATCATTTTCTCTTAATCTAACTGATGGATATCAACCAAATTTCACTTGAATGATCCTTGAGTGACCCTTTATCAGTTTACAAAAAATCATTGTGATTGGATGAAAAATATGCATTTTATGGGCGGAGGTCATTTCTCTATAAGTTATATAGTGGAAACTTTGAAAATCATTTTCTCAGAATGTAACTGATGGATATCAACCAAATTTCACTGGAATGATCCTTGAGCAACACTTTATCAATTTACCAAAAATTATTTTGATTGGATGAAAAATATGCATTTTATGGGCAGAGGTCATTTCTCTATATGTTATATAGTGGAAACTTTGAAAATCATTTTCTCAGAATTTGATTTTTGGATATCAATTAAATTTCACTGGAATGATACTTGAGTGACCCTGAATCAGTGTACCAAAAATTATTTTGATTGGATGAAAAATATACATTTTATGGGTGGAGGTCAATTCTCAATATGTTAAATAGTGGAAACTATGAAAAACATTTTCTCAGAATGTGAATGATGGATATCAATCAAACATTTTTGGTATGATCTTTGGGTGACCCATTATCATGCAGTCAAAAATTATTTTGATTTGATGAAAAATATGTCTTTTAATAGCAGAGGTCATTTCTCTATCTGTTATATAGTTGAAACTTTGAAAATCATTTTCAACATCAGTAGATCCCCAAATATCTAAAAATCTAGTCAAAACATGTATTAGCTTTTACAAGAATTTCAAGCCTGTGGAGCGACTCAAGCCATTCATGGCTTTCTAGTTTTTTTTCCAGGTAGTCTACTTTTAATACTAGACTAGAATATTTAATCAATAAAGAATTTTAAACAATGATAAGGAACTTTCAAGAATCTTGGTAGTTAGAAATGATGTAAACAATGGAAGATTTAATTGTATGTCATAATATAAGGGGAATCATGAAAACTTTTTGATTCACTAGTCTATTCTAAAACTTCAGACTAAAAGGAGATTATTGTGTTTGTGTTTCATTCTTTATTCAGGTTATTTATTGTGGACCAAGAACTAAAACTAAGATGAAATTTGGAATTGGTATATCAAGGATTTGATACGAGGTTTGCTGTTTTGTGATCTTGTCAAAATTTGTTGAGTGTTATTGTTAATAAATTTTGTTAATTGTAAGGTTTCTTGTTGCCTATTTTTGATCACCCATATTAAACATAACAGTAGACTTACTCCTCTCTTTGTGCTCAAAAGGTTTCCAGGCTCAGACTGGAATTTAAGGTAGTGGAACCATAATAGTGTCGCAACATTTCGGAACTCATGATCTTTCACAATGTTGACTGAGGTTTCCAAATGAAAATCATGATCTTTCACAATGTTGACCGAGGTTTCCTGATGAAAATCATAAGGAAACCTTGGTTAACACTGTTAAAGTTCATTCTAGCTGGAAAATATTAGCAATATCTTCATTTTTGATAATGTTTCCAACGCTTTTTGACTTGTAAGGCATGTAAAAGCGTAGTTTTCTGGAACTTGGAATCCTTCTCATGTTGTGCACAAATATTTCTGCTGTACACAGAGCCTTAACAGATGTTCAGGCTGATCTTAATCCACAAGGTCTGTCAGACTTGCACTTAATATAGTGGAAAAACTTAAGCTGGACTTGTTGAAATATTCCAAAAATTCCCAATTTGTTTGAAAATAAAATAACATTTCAGCAGGTCAAGGTTAAATCTTTTTCCACAAAATCTTTCATTTTTACACTCTGAAGAAAATCGTTATCAGTAGAATAATGTGTAAGAGAGTGGAATGAAACTTTCAAGTGTAGAGATTCTAAAGCCAGTGTTGCAATACAGACCATCTTGGGCCTCTTGTCATTCAATACCCTTTGATATGGGATCTCAATATGACTGTCACATTGACATGATTCCAGTGAGAAACTTTGGGATTTAATAGACAAATAATAGAATATTATCACTATCACTTCTATCATGTAAGGCCCAAGATTAAAAAGATTTTTGGTTACTGAAATGTGATTTTTCTCTTTGTCTTATAATAGATTTATTTTCACCTAACCATCACTGAAAATGCCATTTAAACATCTTTAAAATATTTCTTAAGTTTTCTGCCAATATCAATCAGAAATGGAACATGGAATTATTCCAACTTAAAGTTTGTGTAAATTCTCAGTTGAGTACCAAATATGTTTTGTAATCCCATGCCTGATACATACCTGCCAAAAAAGTTAGCTTCTTTAATATCTGTGGTGGTATTGCAGTGTCCACAGAATCGTGACTCGTAATCGTTAGCTTCTGCACGCCATATTTCCTCTAACTCCGAGGGTTGTAACTTAACTCGACCTATAAAATCGTGTTCTCGTGACTTGGATGTTTTATCATCTAAAAAACAAAAAAAGATAACAAACATGTATATAGTCAATCTTGGTCGAGCAACCACATTTATTTTGCAACCATTTCTATTAAGCAACCACTTTAAAAATCCCCTTCTTTAATCAAAATATCCTAAAAATTAGGTATTGTTGGCATAAAAATTATTGAAAATGAATCCTATGTTATTAAAACTCAACAGAATCTTCTCAATGAGATGATTCTATTAAGTTATTACAACATAGGATTTTGAGAATTTCGCAATAATATGTATATTCAATCAAAAAGTATTATCACAATCTTATTTACAAACAAAGCGTGTATTAAGCGGCCATTTCTTTAAAGGACCGCTTTTTGGTAGTCCCTGTAGTGGTTGCTTAAAACAAGATTGACTGTATATTTTTGATATAAAGTCTATATCAAGAGGTCTGTGCAAAACTTTTGTAAGTGCCTATGAATTTATAAGCACTAACAATAGTTTTGTGTTGACCCCTGAATACAATGTGTAAGGTTAGCCTAGGTTATTTGGGTTTGCTTGAGCCTTTGTAAGGGGCGATTCTATGATCTATGTTATAAAGCTTCATTCATGCTGTAATCTAGAGCATAAAATAAACATTCTCTTATTTTAATGCATCTCTCTAAAGTTTATAACATGAAATGTCTATTTCATATATTTTGAATATGCTTTAAGAGTTGGTATTTGCAATTCACACTTACATAACAAATTCATTTTCAATATTTTCTCTGCAGTGATAGTTAAGTTAAGTGTCACAAAATCTGATGTCATTTTTTGAATACAGTACTAGATCTGACGACAATTAACTCACCACTTTCAGTTTTTGCAAATATGGCCGCTCGGATATCTTTATCCAATTGTTCACAGGCACGTGAGGTTGCATAATCGGGGAATTTAGTTTTGAAATGATTTAAACACTCAAACGCCTCTTTAGGCCAACAGAGTTCATTGAGACACTTGGCTAAACGGAAATGTGCCTTTAAGTGGTTGAGATCGAGTCGTAAGGCATTGTGACAGTCCCGTAATGCTGCGTACATATCACCATCCCTGGAAATAAAGAAAGTAATCATTTAGCCAATCCTCTTAATTCACTAACAAGTTATTCTATTATCCATGGACAAAATATTCTGTATGTGTATGTTGTTGAATCCTTCAAAGGCTTTTACACAAGGAGCCTGTGTGTGACATTTCCAACAATTTGAAATTGTCATAAGATGCAAACGTTGACAAAAGTAGACATCCACATACTGTAAAAATAATGTTACCTAAGGGTCTACTGATACTTTGAGAGCTTATCTGTCTACTAACTGCATAGTTAAGACACTGGCCAGACTGTGCAGATGCACAGGCTGGTCAGAGTCTTTGCTTTGTGCATATTTGAAATTGTTGGAAATCTCACGCACAGGCTTGAATGGAAGTGTGTGTTGCCATGTTATTGGCTCTGATTTTATAGGGAAGTTTAAATTTTAGACTGGTCAGAATTCTGAGTAGCTGCAAATAAAGTTTCCATTGCATTGACTATTACAGTAGACTCCACTTAAATTTATAAAGATACAACACATTGGCTATAATTAATGAAGTTGATTTTATGGTCTCCTGATTCACTAAAAATTCATCCATTATACAATATTAAGACATAATGTTGCAATCTCTTAATCCTTGTCATGCTGAATCCGGTATATCCCTGCTTTGAGATTTCAACAAAGCTCAGCCTGCAAATATGTGAAGACTGATCTTTGTCTTTATCACCTTGTTTTCCTTATAATTTGGGATGGTGACGAGTACCAATTTTACTAATCAATTACTCGTTCACCTTTCCAATCAAGTACTCGAGTACTCAGATAGAATTGATAACTTTCAATCATTAATTCTTCGTCTTCAAATGTAAAAATATACTGTTTGTGCTTCATATCTTCAATCAAAAGGGCAGTTGAAAAGACACTTGATCGCTAATTTATTTGCAGAAACAGAGTTTGTAAAATGCATGAATCATTTCTTGGTAATATTTCTAGGCGATATTAATCGGTTTGATATATAATTTCGATAGAGAAAGACCAAGTAACTACAACAACGATAAAATTGCATTACAAGGTTTTGAAATGACGATGTAACATTCAATTGATCCGAAGATCCATGTAAACCACGGTGCGTCCCTGATCAGAGTACCAAATGTCGAAGGTGCAAAAAGTTACATGATGACATGTATTGTTTGACAGCAAGAACAATGACAGTTGGCACCTGTTTGCAAATTTGGAAAAAATATTGATGGATTATCGGTTGAAACATTATCTTTAGCCGTACAGCATATCATATGAAAGATGGATATTTTGAGAAAAAATGAAAAAAAGAGATTGGAAATGAATTTCCTATTATTTCATTTTACATTTATTATTTGTTACCGATAAATCGATTAGTGAAATTGGTCATCGATAATCCGACATTCAATCGAGTACTCGATTACTTGAATACTCATTCCAATCCCTACTTTCAATACAAGAAAATGTTTAAAGATCATATTTTCCAAAAAAAATACTGACTTACAATTAGTTTGTACAGTGCTTTCAGCACTTTGATTTTAATGGAATCTTGTGAAGGGATTTTTGTTTTTCATATTTTTTAAATGCAGTAAAAATGCAGTTTTCTGAAATCACTGCAAGAAGAGAAAAGTAATTTTTTAAGTACTTTTATAATTGTAATAAAATGGACTAGTATAATCTTTACCACTTTGTGTGATACATTTACAAAGCTTTTGTTGGAAATGAATTATAGGTAGTCTTCTTAAATCATATTCTGAATTGAAATTGTATTCCTACCCAATTAGATTCTTACCATTTTCTTTTCATGTAAGCTGCTGCCCTATTGCCGTATAACATGGAAGCATTGGGAGCCCTTGCTATAGCTTGGTTATACAAAATAATTGCTTTGGTATACTGCTCCTTCTCAAAATAAGCATTCGCTTTTTTCTTCAGTGAATCCGCACTGGCTGGAAGGGGTCTTTTATCTAACTTGGGTCTGTAACAAAAATATATTCAAACATAAACCCTATCCTGCATAATCAAATTTTGTTTCAAATAATTTGCCACTTTTTGGAACAATTCAAACAGTATTGCACAAGTTTTTCTCATAACAATTCAGTAGAAAGCAGAAAGTGTAGGTTAAGATCTGACCACACTTCTGTGCAGGCTGATCTTAGTCTGTATGCTAAAGTTTTGTACAGTGGAAAAATACATGAACCTTTAACAGAATAGTTTCATATCATCTACAGATAGTACATGTTCCATTGAATTAAGATTTTTCTTATTTTCTTTCTATAAACATTTTTGTATATAAATTAAAAATTCAATACAGTACACTCTCAATTAATAGCACGCAGGTGGTTCATAGGTATGGGTTTGTTAGTATACATTCTATGGTCCCGATTTTTCCCTTCTATATATTTGTTAGAAAGGTCCATGTTATTCCATACTTTGTAGCCCTTGTGAAGTCCAAATAGTATGTTAACTATGCAAATTCAAATGTTCTTATATTTTGTGCTGGTCCCTTTTGCTATGAACTACCTAGGGTTTACTGCATCATTTGAAATTGTAATCTTCTCCTGCTGTTCGCGACATTTTCCTGCTGCACTCAAATTGGTAGACAAATCTTAGCCCATACTGATCTTTTTACTAAATTTCTGTTGGGAAAAGTGGACCAGAATGGCTTAAATGTCTCACAATTGGCAATTTGTTTTAGATAAAATTTAAATTGATCGGGAAAGGGGACCATTCCAAACAGTTAATTCATGAAAACTATTCAGGATGAAAAAAACATTTTGCATTGTTGCTCAAGACTGCAGACCTATAATGACAAAAAGATATGAATACCATTTCTATTTTTCTCTTGTGATATTAATTTTTTATACCTTGTCATGCTGAACCTGGAATTTCCTGCTTTGGCAGGAGCTATAAATAAACATCAGCCTGCACATATGTGCAGTCTGATGTTAGTCTACACCACTTGTTTCTCACTTTCACACCAAAATTGTCAATAAATTTAGTTTTTCAAATAAAAATTGACCAACAGTTGGTACTTTCCGTGCTTTTTGCCCTTTGATTTTGATGATAATTTTTAGCCAAAATTTATTCAGCATGACAAGGGTTAAAATCTGTACAAGAGTATCACAAACAGATGCCACACTGGGCTGCAGGTCCTTGATAGTCAAAAATTTTAGCCCAAATACAGGCATCATAATTCTTACCAAAATGCATTTAGACTTATCTACTTGATAGCATGGGTTTAATTTTGGGTTGTTTTGTGATGGACTTGCACATGCTAAGTTTCAGAAAATATCTTCAATGATGGCTGAGATATGGCAAGTTAAAACTTGTCGTGCAACAAACGCCTACACCTAGGTCCAGGGGTGTAGAAATACAGATTTTATCCATATGTCTCAAGACAAGTAAAAGATGATTTTCTACTTGTCAAGGATCAAAATGAGAGCTGTTGGAGGACAGTAAAGCTCGACAATTCCTAGTGCTGGATAGTTACAGCAAAAATCGACATTATAAAAATCCATTAAATAAGTCATCTTTTACTAGAGGTCAATATTATGGTGACAGAAGTGTTTAGCTTTAGTAGAAACAGAGATTTGAAACACTTGCATAAAAAAAACTTAACCAAAACACTATGCCGACGCCCAGGTGACATAATAGCCCCTCTACTCTACAAATAGTTGAGCTAAAAAGAACTTGTCCTCAAAAAAGAAAATCAATCAATTTTGAGAAAACATTGTTTTTTTAAGAAAAAAATCCATTAAATAGGTCAGAGAAATGAATCTTTCTCTAAAGGATGATACAATGAACATAGAATCATGTGCAAAGTTTCCAAGCAATAGCTTAAGTAGAAACATAGCTATTACAATTAAACATCAGTTGCATGTAAAGCTTTAAAAAAGAATTTCTAAGTCTGAAAAGGGTTAAAATTCCATGAAATAAGGTGTCAGAATTATGAATCTTTGCCTATAGGCTGATATTCTGGTCAGTTACACATAAACACTTATTCAAGAATTTCTAAGTCTGAAAAGGGTTAAAATTCCACTCAATTCAATATCAGAGTCATGAATCTTTTTCTAGAGGTCAATATTATGGTGACAGAAGTATGTGCAAAGTTTCCAGTCAATAGCTTTAGTATAAACAGAGATTTGAAACACTTGCATATAAAAACTGCCCCTCTACTCTACAAATAGGCGAGCTAAAAAGAACTTGTCCTCAAACAAGAGGGCCATAGTGGCCCTTAATCGCTCACCTGAGTGAATTGTCCAAAAACACATTTCAAGCAGGTTTTGAAAAATTATTTGGCTAATTTTTTAGCAAAAAGACTTGACTTTTATCACAATAATTATTCTGATCAAATTTTAGGTTGATTGGGCAAAGAAGTGGAAACCAGGGTGCATACACAATTTTCTTAGATTTGACCCAGTGACCTTGTTTTTGACCCCACTTGCCCAAATTTCAAACTGGACTGACATTTTATCAAGACAATCAATCTAACCAAATTTCAGGTTGATCAGACAAAAAATGAGACCTCCAGGTTGCATACAAGCTTTTTCTAAGATATGACCCCATGACCTAGTTTTTGACCCAACTTGACCCAGTTTTAAACTTGTCCGAGTTTTTATAAAAACAATCATTCTACATAACAAAATTTCAGGTAAATTGGGAAAAAATGTGTCCTCTAGAGTGCAAACAAGGGTTTTCTAAGATTCGAAGCCACGACCTAATTTTTGACCCCACTTGACCCTTTTTCGAGCTCGCCCGAGATTTTGTCAAGACAATCATTCTTGCCAGATTTCAGGTTGATCAGACAAAAAATGTGGCCTCTAGAGTGCATACAAGGGTTTTCAAAGATTTGACCAGGTGGCCTAGTCTAAGACCCCACTAGACCCAATTTTGAACTCATCTGAGATTTAATCAAGACAATCATTCTGACCAAATTTCAGGTTGATCAGACAAAAAATGTGTCCTCTAGAGTGCATACAAGGTTTTTCTAAGATTTGACCCTGTGACCTAGTTTTTGACCCCATTTGACTCATTTTCAAACTTGTCCGAAATTTTATCAAGCCAATCATTCTGACCAAATTTCAAGTTGATCAGACCAAAAATGAGACCTCTACTTAGTGCATACAAGGTTTTTCTAAGATTTGACCCCATGACCTAGTTTTTATCCCAGTTGACTCAATTTCAAACTTGTCCTAGATTTTATCAAGACAATCATTCTGACCAAATTTCAAGTTGATCAGACCAAAAATGTGACCTCTATAGTGCATACAAGGTTTTTCTAAGATTTGACCCTGTGACCTAGTTTTTGACCCCAGTTGACCCAATTTCGAACTTGTCCTAGATTTTATCAAGGCAATCATTCTGACCAAATTTCAGGTTGATCAGACCAAAAATGTGACCTCTAGAGTGCATACATGATTTTTCTAAGATTTGACCCCGTGACCTAGTTTTTGACCCCAGTTGACCCAATTTCAAACTTGTCCAAGAATTTATCAAGACAAGCATTCTGACCAAATTTCAAGTTGATCAGACTAAAAATGTGACCTCTAGAGTGCATACAAGGTTTTTCTAAGATTTGACCCTGTGACCAAGTTTTTATCCCAGTTGACTCAATTTCAAACTTGTCCTAGATTTTATCAAGAAAATCATTCTGACCAAATTTCAGGTTGATTGGGCAAAAAATGTGACCTCTAGAGTGCATACAAGGTTTTTCTAAGATTTGACCCTGTGACCTAGTTTTTGACCCCAGTTGACCCAATTTTATCAAGACGACATTCTGACCAAATTTCAGGTTGATCAGACTAAAAATGTGACCTCTAGAGTGCATACAAGGTTTTTCTAAGATTTGACCCCGTGACCTAGTTTTTGACCCCAGTTGACCCAATTTCGAACTCGTCCGAGATTTTATCAAGCAATCATTCTGACCAAATTTCAGGTTAATTGGGCAAAAAATGTGGCCTGTAGAGTGCATACAAGGTAAATGTTGACGACACACGACACACGCCGGACATCCACCCAACCACAAAAGCTCACCTTGAGCACTTCGTGCTCAGGTGAGCTAAAAAGAAAATCAATCAATTTTGAGAAAACATTGTTTTTTTAAGAAGAAAATGCTGCACTCTAGCATTTTCTTTGTTAAAAAATGGTTTCTTCCCTAAAATCTCTTTGATATAAATATTATGATAATTAATATTATTACCAATATGAGATTAGTCCTGGTATTTACTTGTCTATGGACAAGCGGCAAAGAATAATGAACTTGTCTGCACTCTATCCAAATCTGTTTTGGACAAGACATGCATGTGAATTCAACACCCCTACCTAGGTCAACAAAGACATAACAATAACTCTATTTTCCGATCCCAAACTTACCTTCTGTCGGTAAATTTTTCTTCTGTAGGGGACTCTACTCCTGAATCTGATGTCATAGCCTGAATATG
The DNA here is from genome assembly GCA_948146395.1 of Fragum whitleyi. Taxonomy (NCBI): domain Eukaryota; kingdom Metazoa; phylum Mollusca; class Bivalvia; order Cardiida; family Cardiidae; genus Fragum; species Fragum whitleyi. The sequence goes on along the minus strand of OX411546.1, from coordinate 21,308,293 downwards.
TTTGGCCACACCATTTGTTACCCCGTTTGAGGCCCCATTCTTGTAGGTACTAAACCCATTCACACTGGAATGACTAGAATCTAGAAAGAAAAGGTATACTCAATGTATCAAGTTAGTAATGTTTAAGGTTTATTTCCATTTAATATTTTCCTTTTTCAAAGTTTGTGATAAATTGACAAGATTGAAATATGGACACTGTAAATTCAATATGCCCTTTATCTTTTTGAAGCATAGACATTATTAGTTATACGGTTACTTGCCGGGGTATATAACGATTTATTCCTTGCCGAAAAATTGATGTCACCACAGGCAAGGGTAGACATAATTTTTACTACTGGAAATAAATCCTTAAATACCCAGGCAAGAAACCATATTACGAATTTATTATACTGCAAAGTTCTATATTAAATAACTCTCTTTTGCCTTTTTAAGGCCTTGGTATACACCAAATTCTATGAAACTACCAATATCCCCCAATGTACCAAAAGTGAAAAGTAAACATGTAGTGATGTCATATGTAGTAGTGAGATCACACTACTACATCCTGGGATATTGAGATATATGATAGCAGTTCTTGACTTAACCTGCAAGAAAATTATCACTTTAAATGGACGGAATTGGTAAAATTGAAAGTATTTATTAGAATTGAGCCAGTGCATGAGATTTCCAACAATTTCAAATACGTGTAAAGCAAAGACTTTGGCCAGCCTGTGTATCCGCACAGTCTGACCAGAGTCTTCACTATGCGTTTAGTAGATAGATTAGGTCTCAAAGTACCTATAGACCATCAGGTAACTTTATATTTACAGTATGTGGCTGTCTACGATACTCAATGTTTGTACCTCACAAATATTTCAAATTACTGGAAATATCATGCACAGGCTCAATTTATATCATTTTTAGCTCACCTGAGCACAAAGTGCTCAAGGTGAGCTATTGTGATCGTAGAATGTCCGTCGTCCGTCGTCAGTCGTGCGACGTGCGTCGTGCGTCGTCCACAATTTCTTTAAACATCTTCTCCTCCTAAACCAGTGGGCCAATTTTGATGATACTTGGCAGGGATGTTCCTTGGGTCAAGCTCTACCAAAGTTGTTCAAATAAATGAAATCCACCCTTAACTTTCCCTTTACCCTTAACAAAAAGGGTGAAAATATGAAAATGTTTAAAAATCTTCTTCTCTAAAACCAGATGGCAGACAGCTTTCATATTTGGTATGTAGCATCATCTAGTGGACCTCTACCAAGTTTGTTCATATCAAGACCCTGGGGTTATATTTGGGCTTTGCCCGGGCCCAACCCTTTTTACATAGAATCAAAGAGCAAAAATCTTTAAAAATCTTCTTCTCTGAAACCAGATGGCACACAGCTTTCATATTTGGTATGTAGCATCACCAAGTGGGCCTCTACCAAGTTTGTTCATATCAAGACCCTTGGGTCATATTTGGGCTTTGCACGGGTGCATCCCTTTATCTCTTATGAGCACAAAGGGTAAAAAAATGAAAATCTTCAAAAATCTTCTTCTATGAAACTAGAAGGCAGACAGCTTTCAATTTTGGTATGTAGCATCATCTAGTAGACCTCTACCAAGTTTGTTCATATCAAGACCCTAGGATCATATTTGGGCTCCACCCGGGCGCAACCCTTTTTACATGGAATCAAAGAGCGAAAATCTTTAATAATCTTCTTTAAGTGAAACCAGAGGGCACACTGCTTTCATTTTTAGCTCCACTGGCTGAAAGCCACTGGGGCTATTGTCATGGCGTTGTGTCCGTCGTGCGTCCGTCCGTGCGTCAGTGGGTACGTGCGTCCGGTCGTAAACTTTTTCTTTAAAAATCTTCTCCTCAGAAACTACTAAATGAATTTCAACCAAACTTCACAGGAATGATCCTTGGGTGACCCTCTTTCAAAGTTGTTCAAGAAATTTGGATCCAATGAAAAACATGGGTTCAATGGGCGTGGCTAATTTCCAAATATGGTAAAAAGTGAGTTTTCTCAGATTCTAATAGGTGGATACCAATGAAATTTCACATGATTGATTCTTGTGTGACCCTTTCTCATTCTACAAAAAATTATTGTTATCGGTTGAAAAATATGTATTTTATGGGTTAAGGTCATTTCTCTATATGTTATATAGTGGAAACTTTGAAAATCATTTTCTCAGAATGTAGTCAATGGATATCAACCAAATTTCACTGGAATGATCCTTGAGTGACCTTTTATCAGTCTACCAAAAAATATAGTGATCGGATGGAAAATATGTATTTTATGGGCGGAGGTCATTTCTCTATATGTTATATAGTGGAAACTTTGAAAATCATTTTCTCAGAATGTAGTCAATGGATATCAACCAAATTTCACTGGAATGATCCTTGAGTGACCCTTTATCAGTCTACCAAAAATTATAGTGATCGGTTGAAAAATATGTATTTTATGGGCGGAGGTCATTTCTCTATATGTTATACAGTGGAAACTTTGAAAATCATTTTCTCAGAATGTAACTGATGGATATCAATCTATCTTTTTTTGTATGACCTTTGGATGACTCATCATCATGCAGCCAAAAATAATTGTGATTGGATGAAAAATATGTCTTTTATGGGCAAAGGTCATTTCTCTACATGTCATATAGTTGAAACTTTGAAAATCATTTCAACATCAGTAGAATCCAAAATATCTAAAAATCTAGTCAAAACTTTTATTGCTTTACAAGAATTTCAAGCCTGTGGAGCGACTCAAGCCATTCATGGCTTTCTAGTTGGTATGTAGTATCATCTAGTGGGCCCCTACAAAGTTTGTTCATATCAAGACCCTTGGGTCATATTTGGGCTCCACCCGGGCGCATCCCTTTCAGCTCATCTGAGCACGAAGGGTGAAAATAGGAAAACCTTCAAAAATCTTCTTTTTTGAAACCAGTAGGCAGACAGCTTTCATATTTAGTATGTAGCATCATCTAGTAGACCTCTACCAAGTTTGTTCATATCAAGACCCTGGGATCACATTTGGGATCCACCAGGGTGCATCCCTTTTGACATAGAATCAAATAGCAAAAAGGCATATCTGTCTTGCTCTTCGCTGAAAATGTTCCATGGTATTGATCTAGGGCAATTATCTTCTTTTTGACATTTGCCTATCTAATTAATGTGATGTTCCAGGGGTCAAAGATACTCAGGTGAGCGATCTAGGACCATCTTGGTCCTCTTGTTTATTTGTATGTCATTAACTGACATGCTTTTAATTATTGCATAGTGTGTGTACTCTGGTCTGTGTTAATAGCAAAGCAAGAGAATCATGACTGATACTACCTGTTCGAATTTTTGTTTACGTTGAATTTTTGTTTATGTTCCTGGCGAGGCACTTATAGAAATATAAGAAATTATACCAGACCAGCCATAGACATCAATGTCTGTCAGGTCAGCATACGCCAATGAAAAAGCTAGAATTTTCTTTGCAGTATAATAACAACATTGGACCAGAAATAGTCAAGCTTTCAACTTTAAGTGAATTGCAGATTGTGCAGGCAGACAAGGGTGAATACTTCATGCATATGGCTGATTTTCTTAATCTTGAATGGTCATTCTACTAGAGAACTTTTTGAATGCCACCTACCATTGACCTCTACAAAAACCAACCTCTCTTTTTTTTTCAAATATCTAAAAAATTATCTAAATATTACAATAAATAGTTTTAAGGGACACAGGTTTTGCGAGTCTGATACCCACTATTAGTAGCCAGGACCCTCAAAACTACATGAATTATGTTTGATGGAGCCTCTGTGGATCAGCTTCAGAATAGAATAGTTTAAAACAGTCTTCAATTCTTTCCTGAAGCTTAGCCTCAAATATTCATATATATCCGATACATTCTGAACCATTGAACAGGGGATAGCTTTAAATTCACACAAAAACAAAATAATCGCTTAAAAGAAATAGTCTACTTCTAAATCAGGGACTCAAAACATTTGGAAAGGACTCCCAAGATCCACATTATTGAGTCCTTTCGACCCAGCTTTGTTGAAATCAGACTAAAACCCTGCAATATTCAGTAAATTGTTTGTTTTTTTGTTTGAATGAAGTTTTACACCACTTTCAACCATCTTTCAGTTACATGTCAGAGGCTGGAGCACCTAACACTGGTTCCTGGTATTTCTCACACCAGTACTTCCATTACATCCATTCCTAGCCTCCAGCTGCTATCCCACATAGGTCTACGATCATCAACCTATTGGTGGGAGACAAATAGTTGGAAAGGGTGTGTGACACTAATATACAGTAAAGGAAGAACAAGTCATACCAACCTTTCACAAAACCATTTGATGCCAGCACCATTGATATGTCAAACTTCTGCATTCTACGTCTTTTATTTACATCATATAAATAGATCTGTTCTCCACCTAGGTTCACTAACAATTCATTACCATCAGGACTGTATGTAATGTAAGTTGCTGCGAGCGCCCTCAATTTGCGTCTGTAATCATCCTTTTTTTGTGGTATATGTCCTAATAAAAGATTCTTAAACAGGTACAAATCATTGTTTTGGTCAAACAACTACTCAATCATAGCTCAAAGAATGTCTTTGAATGGAGTGAATGCTGCTTATAATACTTTTTCAGTCATAATGTGGAAGTTGGAGCACCTAACAAAGGATTCCTGATATTTCTCTCAAAAGTACTAATAAAACATCCTTTTAAAAAGTTAAAGTTGTGTTTATAGTCTGTTTTTATGCCAGGCATATTCAAGAAACTTCAAACTTAACCCGTGATCATCAAATTGCATGTTGGGTTGTTAATACATATCCTTTCCAAGCCTCTAGCTGCTATCCCACCTAGGTTAACAATTACCCAACTATTTGTGGGAGATAAAAGTTTTCAACTGATATATATAAAGCTGGGAGAAGTATTTGCGTACACAGATATCTTGTAGGGTAACATTCCTATCCGTTCGTGAATCATTACCCCTTGTCTGCCTATTGTATAAGCACTATGTACCTCTGGGGATAAAATCAGAAAAGAATTGAAGACTGTTTAAAACAGTCTTCAATTATTTTCTGAGGTTGATTTCCAGGTGGTCCTACGGACTTAAATCAAATAGTTTTGAGAGTCCTGGTATTTACTCATAGACTAGCAATACATATACCTTTGTCCCTTTGAACCATGTTCGAATTTGAATGCCTTTACAGAAATTTTAGATCCCCTTTTGCAATTAGTTGATAAAAATAAATATATGGACAGTAATCATTGGATATTTGACTAAATTGAGTAACGAGATCTCCTGTACAAATTCTATTTGTCCACTATTGGACAGATAGAAGAAAGTAGTAAAGTTTTAAACAAACAGATGGGTAGACAGATGATGCCAGTAAAATAATACAATCTTGATCTTGTAATAGTTGGCATACAATATCACTGTTAACCAACAAATGTAAAGTAAACAAGATGTGTTGGTGAAACATGAATGCTCCCAAAACAGTAAATTTTTGATAAATTTGACATTGATAGATGACCATGACCTTTGCAGATGACCATGACCTTGATACCAAGATGCGTATCATTTGGATGTATGATCATACCAAATATGAACGATGTATCTTAAATAGGCTGGAATAAATGGACAATGTTTAGTTTTTTGTCTAAATTTCACAGTCAGACTGACAGACAGACGTACAACATTAAAACATCTTTGGATGCAGGGCTTAAAAAATGAACAAAATCACATCAAATAGGTTTAAAGTAAGAGTAAATGTTCCCACCCCCAGCTGATGGAAGACAAATATCTTGATTTACAGTAAAATGTGTATTAAGCAACCACTTAAGGGACCACCAAAAAGCATAAGATAAGTACATGTTTTGTTTACAAATTATAAACATTACTTTAATGGAATACTTAAGTTATTATGAATTTCTCAATTATCCTTTGGTTGTTAAAACTCAAAAGAATTGTCTAATTTAGATGACTCTTATGAGTTTTATCAACATAGCAGGGACAAAGACTAGCAGAGTCCAGTTGCTCATGGCCCCTAGATTTTGGACTGGGCCCCTTAACTTTTTGGGAAAATGCCTTTAACCCTATTACTTAATATTGAATTTGGGCAGTGTGGGCCCCTAGGTTAAAATTGTTAGTCTTTATCCCTGCATAAGATCTACTATTTAAGATATTTTGATTTTAAGAAGGGAAATTTGAAAACTGATGCTTAATAAACTTGGTAGCTTGAGCAAGATTGGCTGTAGTTGGTCTAGTAATAAAGTCTCATACCTGGCACATAGTATTCAACACAACCCCTAGGTAAGGGAAACTCTTCTGAGGATGAAAATCTGAAATATATACAAAGTAGTGCTACAGATAGAGTTTGGGTTTTTTTGGAATTCAAATTTTAATATTTCACTAGTCCTTGCTCAAACCCTATGTTGTGGGTGCTCATCAGAATCATCTTGCAGAGCCAGTTCAAATGATTACCCACAACATAGGATTTCATTTAGAAATGAAGATTTTAGACCGGAGTTATCCCCTCATTTCTGTGCCTCCAACATCACAGGACAGGAGTTAATCTGATATACAAATAGAGGGGGTGAAATGGACTTTGTATTCATATATCTTAAAAATCCTGTATCAAACAGGTTATGTGGGTACTCATTAAAATTGTCTTGAGATATTTCAAATGAGTACCCACAACATAGGATTTCCAAGGTTTGACTCTAACTTCTGAAAGGAATCAAATGGGCGCCCAACTTATGACATCAAGGAGACCAAGCTAAAAATATGAATGTCCAAAATGTTCATATTTTAGAGAACATTGTGAAAAAGAAGAAATTGCTTTTGACAAGCAATTTCTTCTTTCCTCAATAGTTCCTCCCAAATTTTAAAGGCTTTTTAATTTCAAAATAATTACAGGCAAAATGTATGCACTTTTTTATTAAAAAGATCTGAAAATAGGCAAATAGAGAAGGGTTGAAATTTAGGAACCTCCTCTAATCATTTGTTTGTGGAAATATTCTATGGATATTCCACAAAGGTCATACAATAAGGAACATCCAGTGAAAGTTTCATGAAAATCCTTGTACAAATGAAGGAGGGGTTGTGTTCATAAGGAGTGGATATACAGATGGGTGGACGTACAAATGGACAGACAGACGGAGAAGATGATACCAATATACATCCACCTCGGTTGGTGTTTAAAAACTGTTAAAAGCTGCGTTAACCCCCATTCAAACAAACAGCACTTACCTATGAGGTCCGTCTTCTGAGCTTTTTAAAGATTGGCATGACAACATTCTCCTATCATACACTCTAACATACGGGTCGTTGGCACCGACAGCCATCATTTCTGGCCGAACTGGATTCATGGCAATACATTTAAACTCTACTGGCCCACCAACATGTGAATCTAGATTGATCAATACATTTTTGGCATTCCCTTTGGATAGCTCTGGACATCGAAGATCATATTCCCTATAATAGAAGAAAACTTATACAAAATATACATGTATATTATGGATGTACATACAAATACACATACAGGGGAAACAAAATTTAAATTGCTTTGATTCAACACAATTTTTAAATAATATGTCAAACTGAAAGTTATTGTATATAAAGGATCTGATATGAGATTATATTTAAGACAAGCTGATCTAAACTGAGTCTAGAATTTAAAAGTTATTAAGCTTGGCGAGCTTAATAACTTTTCTATTCTAGATAAGGTATAGATCAGCTTGTCTCAAATATAATCAAGTCACAGATTCTTTATCTCACAGAAATAACATTTTGTACACTAAAAAGCAATTTTTGAAATGCTCTGATGACATAAATACAGAAATAACATGGTTTAGATGACGTCATGATGTCATCACTAAAAACAAGGTCTTGCACATGTGTAAGACAAGGATATCACTGATGGCTGTTCCCTATGGAAGACAAGAATAACTATGTAAGATATAAAGTATTACATGTAAGGAAGGGATTATTTAGGAGGAAGAAGAATTCCTTTTTCTCTTTTCAAGCAAGAGGCTAATGAGGGCCTTAGACGCTCTATCATCAGTCACTCACTGTCATAAAATCAGGGATTTTTCCAGGAAGTATTTACAATTCTAATGAGAATATCTATCTGTTTTTCTTAGCTCTGAAATTGTCGGAAATGTCAAACAAGGGGTCATATCTATAGCTCAGCACAAAACAGTTGTAACTGCCTATAAGTTTATAGGCAGTTACAACTGTTTCGTGTTGAGCCATCAATATAAGGATCACTTACATGATACATCCGTCCTCTGCAGCACTCCAAAACATGAACGGTTCTTTGGCGGAAGTTGCGATCCTTTTGACACGGCTAGCATGACACGTAAATATATTAGTTGTTTCATTTGTGCTGACATCGTGTACCCGAATTTTACTGTCAGCTGCACCAGTAACGATTGTGTTATCTCCTGAACTTGGTAAGAACTGAAAATAACAAAAATTTGTTTCTGAAACACTAATTTCCCCCAAAAACAGTAATTTTATCAAAGTTTTTCATTTAAGAGATGAAAAAAGTATTTGTTGATTTCATTGAGGTATGAAACTAACTAGAAAGCCATGAATGGCTTGAGTCGCTCCACAGGCTTGGAATTCTAGCAAATCAAAGTTTTGACTAGATTTTTAGATATTTGATTAATATAGATTATCTTAATAATTTTCAAAGTTTCCACTATATTACATAAAGAGAAATGACCTCCACAAATAAAGACATATTTTTCATGCAATCACAATGATTTTAGGCTGCATGATAATGGGTCACCCAAGGATCATACCAATGAAGTTTGATTGATATCCATCAGTTTAATTCTGAGAAAATGATTTTCAAAGTTTCCACTATATAACATATAGAGAAATGACCTCCCCCATAAAAAACATATTTTCTGTCTAATCACAATTATTTTTGGTAGACTGATAAACGGTCACTCAAGGATCAGTCCAGTAAAATTTGGTTGATTACATTCTAAGAAAATGATTTTCAAAGTTTCCACTATGTAACATATAGAGAAATGACCTCCACATATAAAATACATATTTTTCATCCGATCACAATAAATTTTGGTAGACAGATAAAGGGTCACTCAAGGATAATTCCAGTGAAATTTGGTTGATATCCATCAGTTTCATTCTGAGAAAATGATTTTGAAAGTTTCCACTATATCACATATAGAGAAATGACCTCTGCCCATTATATACATATTTTCATCCGATATCAATAATTTTTTGTAGACTGATTAAGGGTCATCCAAGAATCATTCATACAAAATTTAATTGCTATCGTTCAAATAGAATCTGAGAGAACTCACTTTTTACCATATTTGGAAATTAGCCACGCCCATTAAATTCATGTTTTTCATTGAATCAAAATTTCTTGAACAACTTTGAAAGAGGGTCACCCAAGCATCATTCCCGGAAGTTTGGTTGAAATTCATCCAGAAGTTACAGAGGAAAAGATTTTTTAAAGAAAAAGGTTACGACCCGACAGACGCACGACAGACACAACGCCATGACAATAACCCCAATGGCCTTAGGCCAGTGGAGCTCAAAACCTAATCACACTCTATGAATATGGTAATAAAGCTAATATTTCACCCAAATTTTGAATATTTACGTATGGTCACAAAAGCTTGTTATTTCAATTGTTTTAAAAACAATTATTCAGCCAATCAGAATGCACAAATCTTGAAGGACACAACTAAAATTCAATTATAGCTAAATGATGGTAAGATTAAGGACATCTGTCTAAATCATGATAATCAATTCCAAGCTCTAATCTTGTGAGAACAGAAATATGACTTGCCTACCTTTACTGAGAAAATGTTTCCTTGGTGACCAGTCCTGATACATGCTAATTTCTTTCTGAGGAAAGGATCCCATATCATAACTTGGACATCGTCTGAACCACTGGCTAACAATCTAGAGATAATAGTAAAATGAGCCTGTGCATGACATTTCGAACGATTTCACATGGGCGCAAAGCAGAGCTTCTGGCCAGCCTGTGCAGCCGCACAGTCTGACCAGAGCTCAAGGTTTGTGCCTCGCTTACATGTGAAATTGTTGGAAATGTCACACACATGCTCCAAAGCAGAGCTTCTGGCCAGCCTGTGCAGCTGCACAGTCTGACCAGAGCTCTAAGTTTGTGCCTCGCTTACATGTGAAATTGTTGGAAATGTCACACACATGCTTCAATGTGATTTTCTTCTACTTGGCCAGAATGAAAATTAATTGTCTGACTAAAAAGTAAATAAATGTAGATAAATATTGAGAATAACTTGCTTTTAATGAAGAAAATGCTGGAAATCACAGAAACGGTTTTGGGACAAAGTTCAATTGTGACCTAGACCTTTGTTTGACCTTAATGACCCTAAAACAATAGGGCACTTCATTTGGTCATGGGCAACAATTATATAAAAGTTCATTTCTCTATGTCACTTTGTTATTGAGTTCGAGTCTGGAAACAAAAAAAGTCTACAGACAGACAGATGGGTGGACAAGTGAAACCAATATGACTCCTCTACTTCATAGGTGTTTGCATAAAAGTACATTGTTTATGCAGGAATTTTTTTTGACTTGAACATTTCAGATAACAAATATTTGTTTTTTCTTCCAGTTATTCAAACTTTGTAACCAAGTGTCTTTGAAACAAAACAAAAAACATGTATAGATTTTATCTTACGTTCCCTTTTCATTCCATTCAATACAATTGACACATCCCATATGCCCTTCAAGTTCACAGTCCAATCCAAGCCTTTTGATCATTGTAGGCATCACATGTAAACTACGCTGGAAACTGGAGTTTGTACCAGCCTGTGAAATATAACAGTAAGCAGTGTTTGAGTCCGACGTCAACAAAACAGGGCATAAAGGACTCAATAATTGAGATCATAGCGGTTCTTTTTTAAAGTTTGGGAGACCCTGTTTAAAAGGGCTATTTAAAAAGGCCTTCAATTCCTAACTGAAGTTTATCCTCAATGAGTCTATGAAATTCACATCACACAGTGTGAGGGTCCTGGCTACTAATTTTTGCATCTGAGATGCGCAAAACCCGCGTCCCTTAAAACTGTGAATTTATGATCAAGGATGATTCCTTTCTATTTGCCAAAAATGTTACCAATTTTCAAAGAAAAATCAATAATCTTACTCAGGAAAGAATGTGACTTGTAAAAAAAATATTTGGGGCTAATAATTTTATCTATTTATCTATCTATATATATTGCCTAACTCCCCTTTCGGGTATTACAAAGTACGTAGTAAATTTTGAAGTAAAATTTCTGTTTATGACCATCATGTAATAATTTCGAGGTAAAACTTCTTTTTATGACTATCATGTAATTTTTAAATGTAATTGAAAGTTCTTATTAATAACAAGCTGATTTCATTTGTGATTGGTTACAATTATAATAACTTGCAATTGAGAGAATACTCAAATACTATTTACATTCAATACATACAATTACTTCAGAAAAAAACTAATTGATTGTAGCTAACTACTTATATTTTTCAATTACTACAGGTCTGCTCCTAGAAGTTAAAAACCGGGGGCAGGGGATCTGTAATATTTTGAAAGTCTAATTGTCAACAGACAAGTGACAATCACAAACTTGTCCATTCTTTATCATTAGCATTGTTTTTTTTCATTATTGAGCCTGTGCATGAGATTTCCAAAAATTTCAAATATGCGCAAAGCAAAGACTCTGACCAGTCTGTGCATCTGCACAATCTGACCAGAGTCTTCACTATGCATTTAGTAAATAGATAAGGATTCAAAGTATCTGTACACCTTCAGGTACATTTATATTTACAGTATGTAGCTGTCTACGCTACTCTGTGTTTGCATCTCTTGTACACTTCAAATTATTGGAAATGTCACGCACATGCTCATTTAATAGTCTTATTTTTTTTTTGATATTGAAGTAACATTGGTATTGCTATAAGAAGCATCCATAAAATAGTCATATTTACTGTTGACTTAAGGATCATGGAATTTATTTAAATCTCATTTTTAGAAAACATCTAACCATCACTTTGTGAAAATATTAGAGTTTTATTGTCTCAAGATTTTTCACTTGTCCACGGACAACTAAGCTATGAAAATCTTCTTGTCCATGCAGCTTCATGGACAACTTGGGCAGCTTATTTCAGAACCACTTGGGGTAAATATAGAATCTAGAAATGTGTAAGCTTACTTTTCTCTTTGAAAACCCATTATTTTGAAATTTGGTCTTTTATTTAATACATGGTGGTCAGATGTTTGACAAGGGTGTCACTCGTATGTTTTCAATATTTTTTAACCCAGGAGCCAAGGCAGACTTACATAGACTTCTCTCTGCATTTTTCTCTGTAAAACTAGAGGGTTGATGGTGAAATCCATGACTCTCTTTTGAACTTTGCTGTGCAGGTATGAATAAATGTTTCTTGTTGGACAACCTTATTTTAGATCAGGCTTCAGAAATGAGTGATTTTTTGTTCATATTTCCCAGTCCCATTGGGAATTTCTGCCAATCGTGAATGTCAACAACCTCATTTCAGGTCATATAAATCAAAGAAACCTCATTTAATTAAACAGGAAAGAATCAAAATTTGGTTCTCTAATCCTTGTGGAGAAAGAGAATCCTTCTGGCAACAAAATGTCGTGTTAAATGTAGATATTTCTGTAAAGAAAGTAGACAAACTTCAGAAATTTTAGAAATTTCAACCAATTTTCTGACAGATAAAATCGAATTAATTTTAACGAAATCCATACCAGACATTTAGATCTAAAATTTTACAAATTGAATTAAAATAGACTGTATTAGACATTATTTGAGAATTGATATTTATTCTTTTTAGTTCTATCAAAAACATACAAAGAAGAAAATAATAATACTGACAAGCAAAATTCGTTATTTTTTCTTTCTTTATTTGTATTTCGTAGTGGACTAGTTTTTACCGAAATTATTTAAAATAACCAAAATGAACCAAACCAGACTAGTCAAATCTATGAAACACCTAAGTTATGGTGATAGGCTAAAAAGCTTAGGTCTCCCTACACTGGTATACAGTAGGGACAGGGCAGATCCAATTGAAACTTTCAAATTGATCGATGGAATTGATGTCACAGTTATCTTATCTTATCTTATCCATCAAGGCAGTTGTTTAATTTCAATAACTCAAGAAATAACAGAGGCAATAGCCTAAAGTGGTATGCAGACGTTCGTACCATAACCATTTCGTACCATAAAATATATTACCATTTCGTACCATACGATGACCATTTCGTACCATAGGCGAAGACGTTTCGTACCATATGTTAACCATTTCGTACCAAACATTGACTATTTCGTACCAAAATGGAAATATTAACTAATTGATTTCCAAAATGTTTATTTCTTAAATAACTGAACTTTTTCCATGTAAAATTGCACGAAAAGAGTTGCATTTGCTTGTGCTGCGATCCAATAAAGTATATAGCCATTATACCACTTAAAGGAGTGGGCCAAATTGTGAATAGGTTGATCGGCTGGTATGTTGACTCTTGTTTGCTTAAAGATTGGTAATAACAATTTGCGGACAATGAACTGTTTGGTGTTTGCCTCCAATTGTTAATTATCAACTGGTTAGCAATAAGCCTTGTTAGTTAATTGATAAATAACGATATGCTTTTGAGAGTGTATAAGATTGGTGATACGTTTTTTGAGACTACAAGAGAATGATGGATTTTATATTCAATGTTCTGAAGCAACTGCAACACGTCGTCAAGTAGTTAATATATAACCAGGAACAAAGAATATGAACATGTTCAATTCGAACTATCTATATATTAAGAATATATAATTTTAGATTTTAAAGATACTATAGCAATTTTGGCAATTGAAAAAATCATTTCCAGTAAGATTAAGTTCTAGTAACGACGTTATGTTTCGTAACTTATGATTTTTCGGGTATAGATGCTAACAAGTTTACGAAATTCAGGCGCCTTTCAAATTCAAGCTTCAACAATAAGAAAAATAAAAAGAAATAAATAGAAAAATATTTTCACCATCCTTCCACTTTTTGTGTATATTTATTTGTTTTGTATATTCTATACTTTAGAGAAGTATGTATCATGAATCTTTTTATAAATTGATAAAATATCAAAAGAATATTACTTAATAAATTTTGACTTTTTTCTGTCATCCCAAACCCACACATGAAATGGTAATTTTATGGTACGAAACGACTTTTCCTATGGTACGAAACGTCTTCGCCTATGGTGCGCAACGTCTTCGCCTATGGTGCGCAACGTCTTAGCCTATGGTACGAAACGTCTTCGTCTATGGTACGAAACGTCTGGTATGAAATGGTTATGGTACGAAACATCCATAATTCCCTAAAGTTGTACAAAAAAAAAAAACTGAAACAAAAAAAAAAAAAATCTGCAGATTTATTAACCTATGGAACAATTTATCCAATAAAATCGTAATAGCTCCATCCGTAAACTCCTTCAAAAATAGGTTAAACAAGATGGAAACAAATTTGACGCTGAATGTTATAAAAAGTCTATAACATAGAATGTAACAGATAGAATCTTTAACAATAGAAATTAAGTATCTAGTTGATTAGTTAATGTACTAAATGGCTAATAGATAATTTAACTAATATGTCTGCATCAAACTAGGCAGGGTTACACTTCATTAAAAAAATGAGTATTGGCGACATGTAAATTTATAGTAAAGTATCTTTTACCAAATACAATACGTTATTAGAGAAATAATTTGGGGGGGGGGGGGGGTTAACCATGATGAATAATTTTATACAATGACCAAAATGAAAGTCACGCTTTGTAACACTAGGCAAATAAGTGATTACCACAACAAAATATTTAGTGCGTAATATATGAAATAAGCTAGTGTAAATAAATGTCAGTTCCGCTAAACTGAAATATGTGTTCTGATGATGCTAGACAATGGACATACCGAATGAGGAACTGGAACACAAAGTCTGGGAAAACTTCAATAAAAGGGCCAAAGAAGCTCAGTGAGCTTATGCGCAGCATGGAGGCCTCGTACACTCTTTGAACTCTTTGAACTCTAAAAAAGGACAGGACCATAAAAACAAACTTTGTTTTTTAAACACACAAATACCCAAAGGACTGCCATTATGAAAATTTGTAATAAAGTAAAATTTTTAGACCTGACATTAAAGTTATGTTTTTCTTGGTCAAAATTCGATATGCAAAATTTCAGCTTATCTCTGCATTTGAAATTATTTCTTATTGAATTTGACTGATGATCATGAAGAAATACAATCTAAAAGTTTATCACAAGCAAATCACATTTAAAATATGAAGTCTCTACGTCTAACCCGTCAAATTTTATGGCCAATGTTTAAGCTTTTTATTAAATAACTTGACCTTCGAAATATGACCTTCACCCTGACTCGTGACCTTAAAGTTGTAATCAATAGAAAGGTCTTATCACAAGCAATACACATTTTAAATTTGAAGTCACTATCAATCACCAGTCAAAAGGAATGGCAAATCTTTACACATGTTTGACATTAAAAAAGAAATAGACTTCGACTTATGACCTTGAATTTGGTACCAACAGAAAGGTCTTGTTACAAAAATTTGTCTGCAAAATTCCAGCTTTATTCTGCGTTCGAAAATATTTTCAATTGCTTTGACTGATGAACCTGAACAAATACATTCTAATAGTTTTCTCACTTGTAAACTATACGTGTGGTTGGAAATTATGAAAGCTGTATTAATTACCATTTAAACGGTACTACTAGTGCCGACGTTTCATTTTAAACAAAAACAAAAACAAAAAAGAAAAAAAGAAAAATGAGACATTAAAAAATTACCTCGACTGATGGAAATCAAATAAGTATAAAAAGGTTTGACATAACAATGCACAATGGAAGTATGAAGACTCTACGAGTTGTGACTAAAAGTAATCAAGTTATGTCCAAAGTAAAAGATTTCATGCTGAAATTTAGAAGGCGTGAAAACATTAACCCTTACATTGACTGATAGTATCAAATTTGATATTTACTGAAAGGCATGTCATAAGGAACACACATGTGGAATACAAGAGATACACCACTCGTCATTCAGTTTTTTCGGCCAGTGTAAAAACTTTAACTTTCAATTTCAGTAGCATTAAAAATGACTTTGACTGCTGGCACTTACTGTGATATATACACACCGTGAGATTTTATCAGAATCAATATATATGTTAAATATATTCACTTTCACTTTCCATTCTTGGTTATTGGTAATTTTGCAGGTTGAAATTTCACACATATTCACCTTGATAAATAACAATTACCTGATTGATGACTTTGATATCTAGACCAGCAGAAACCCAGCCTGCAAAGATTACGGGACTCGCATCAAAACCTATATTGGTCCAAAATGGGCTGCCATCTTTAGTCCGGAGGTGATGACATGAACCCGTTTGCTTCTCAAATAGCATCTATGCATTATTTTTATGCCTATATGAGAATCTGCAAGCACCATATGGGTTCCACTTCCTTATGATATTGCATTAGGGGTGCGTGTATTTCCGTTTATTTATCGTCGCTACCGTAGCGCATGCCCGTATGAGCCACGCCCCCAGAAGACGGTTAGTTGTCACGGGGGATAGTGCAGGGATACATGACGATACTATTGCTGAGATCCGCCGTGGTCCTTTAACGTGTTCGATGTAAAGCGCCGTCTCACGGGCCTAAGTTTAACGTATCATCCGAAAGACAATTAGTTTTGTTAGTGTGCCAGCCCGGGAATCGAACCCACGCGGTCGAACTTCAATCGTCAGTGATTTTGAAGTCCGGTGCTCTACCAACTGAGCTAATCGGGCTGACGGTTGCATTAGGTAATTCGCTGGCAAGTTAAACCGAACTCTGTGATTAACCTACCTGGATAGGGATGATAGTTACCAGTCTTAAATTTTACCTTTTAAATGATGTGCTCTTTAACATAGAGTTATTTTAAATGGACTTCACGTGTTCTGATGTAAAACATGATTGCAGATTTAATGTATGTGTAAAGGGTTTTTTTTACCCAATTTAATGGTATTTCATTTGTCAACAAAAATTGTATATCGAGCTATATTATGTATCAAAGTGAAACTTTAGCTGAGCACAGGCAGATATTCAGCATATAACAACTCAAGCTATGTCGGTATTACCAAAACATTTTAAAAAAGGATATCAACTTACAAAATACAGTCACAATGGTAGGAAAAAGACTCAGATCCAAAGCTTAGTTATGAAAGCAATTAACTTAGACTTATTTTATTATCACATGTACATTATTGTTCGGAAAAAATGTAGAACTATTTTAAGAATCATAGTGTAGAATTATTTTAAGAATTATGTGTTATCCAACCATGAATGGACATCATAAGTTTAATTATCTTTAAGGTTATTTAGCAAGATCATCGCGTTCTATTTCACAAATGATAAATTATCATTCTTTGGGATGGTATACTGTCTGTTTGCTTGAATGGGATTTAACGCTGCTTTCGACAAGCTTTCAGTTATATCGCGGCGACACGAGCACCTAATGGATTTCCGGCATTTCTCTCACCAGTAGCATTATTACATTCTTTCCTAGCCTCCAGCTGCCATCTCGCATAGGTCTACGATTATCAACCCATTGGTGTAAGACAAAGAGTCGGAAAGAATGGGTGCCGCCGTCGGGGATAGAATCATGGACTCCTAGATTGACAGTCCGGCGCGCTTCCAACTGCGCTCTGACGGCGGCGGCTATGGCTGACTTCAATAATTATTATTTGAAATAAAGCACAATAAATATGCTTCAATAATGGTGTGATGTTACACCATACCTAACACCTGTTTTAAAGAAGGGCCAAACTGGTTTGACACGCATTTTTACAAAATAAATGGAAATTTGTTGTTTGCAAAAGATCTTTTGAGTCTAAGATTTATATGTACGGTTGTAGCAGTGCCTAGTATATACATTTGTCTACATGTTCAAATTCAGGTTATTTTCATCAAGGCGTAATGAAGTTATTTGGTTCAATCAAAATGCCCCTTTCCCATAATGGTTTGGTTGTTAACTTATGAGGGGGCGTCCTAATATTACTTGTGCTCACCTTGAGATTCAGTTTGGACTGTACAATTCAAAGCCTTGCCAGTGTATCATTGTCAAGCATATTCAATAGCTCCATTTCCTTTGAATTTTAAATGCTATGAATAATGTTATTGGACTTGAGTTTGATATATCTAAACTTTGGTGATTAACTATGTTTTTTTAGTATTTCTATTTTCGCTGGTGCTGCCAAAAATTCAAATAGTAAAAATATCTAACGAACTCGTCTTTACGTCGTCCTCAGTCAGCTGTTGTAGTTTTAGTCGGCAGGTCTGTCAACATTTATCAAAATACCATTGATACCATTGATGGGACTTTGCAAAGGTGTCGTTGAGTAAAGCTTTACTAGGCTAACTATGCAAAGCATTGAAGTCCAACTTTATCTCAGATTGTAGTGGAAACTGCAAAAGTAGATTTAAAGATAGTTTCAAACCAGATGGACAAGATGTATATATATGTAACGAAACGAATATTCGAATATGAATTTTGCTTTTCGTTCCTATCCTTACTTACAAGACATTGGCTCTGAATGCTTGTAAACGAATATGTCCTGTGATGATCAGGATTCGGGCACAATTTTTTATAACGGCTATTCCAGTTGTCGCAGTTTCTACCCATCTGCCTACTCAATCGCTTAAAAAATTGTGCTCAGTTTATATATATATATATATTAATGGATCCATATGGGGCCATACAACATTGTGCCCCAAATCCCACAGGCATAAGGGAAAGGGCCACGTCTGAAAAAAAATGTGGACTCTTCTAGGGCAGTTTATTTTTTCAAGGTTTTTCAAGGTTTTCAAGTTTTTTATTCAAAGACCAGGACCCCTAACCGAGGTATAGGTCAATATGCTACATAGTAACAAACAAAATTAACAAAACATGTGAAAAGTTTGATGAAAGCTCCAAATGAAGCTGACTAGATTTAACTAACGACAATCAAGGGATATGATGAAGAATGATGAAAAGTGCAGATAAGGCCCCCAGTTAAAAACAAGTTTAATAGGTTATCTAGAGGTGTGAATTCCTAATAATCCATACGTTAAGAAAAATTCAGATGACAATGGAATATACACAATCCATAATCGCTTAAATTTCAAAATAGTTATTACATATATTGGACCAGTTAAATTCCGCTTAAGTTAAGAGACAGAGCGTCAGGTTTAACTGTGTTAAAAATGGCTACTTATTATAAGGGCCTAAGTCCACATACATCCACAAAAAGGAATCACTCTCCTTTCATGAATCCACACGGCATCAGACTAGACCTAAGTTGGATGAATAGTAATTATTTATGGTCCAAGCTAAATCATTCAGGATTTAAGGTAAGCGACCTTTATATGCCCCAAATCAACATTTTGTGGAGTTTCGGACTATGCGACCCCGAATTTTCGTGTCTGGTTGGTAGATTTGCATTTTTCCTAAGAGGGCTCATTACAAAAAACCTGTGTTGATATGTCTTACAGGTATTTGAGGGCATTGTAAGCCAGTTTATTAATAATTTAGATGGCCTGCTAGTAGATTTATTCAATAGGGTCTTTACGGACTGGGCCTTTTCCTTTGAGCTTTTGGACCTGACTTAACTAACTTTTGACATGACAACTCAGATCGGTCTGCTCTGGTGAAATTCGGTTGAAACAAAGGGTTCCGGTAATCTGTCCGAACTTCCCCCCCCGTAATTTCAAAAAAAGATGGCCGCTAACGAGCAGTCAACTGCTTCTAAATCGGACGAGGAGCCCGGCGAAAAGAGTCAAGACCAAGTTTTTGATGAATTTTATTCCGAAGTAAATATTTCTTTTCTTCATGCCTTTATCTAAGAAACTAAACGTAGATCTAGTTGTTTTTGTTTTAGTGGTGAAACTAAACACCGGACCCCTCACACACTCAAATTTTCCCTCTAGTGGCTATACAGTAGGAGAGTTGATTGTTATTGTATATATTGGGCCAACTTATTTCTCGCTCGAAAGGGTCCCGATTTTGATGTTTTTTAGCCGGGCCACAAGTAGAAACCAGCCCCTGTGCTCTGGCTGACAAGATGATACAAACCGTTTTCAAATCATACCCGTTTTTGCAAGCATGTGCACACGCAAAGCGGGGTTTAATTAGAAAACAGTTTGTAGCATCTTGTCAACCGGAACACAGGGGCTGGGATCTAATTGTGGCCTGGCTGAAAAACAACCAAATCGGGCCCCGCCCGGGGGAGAAATAAGTTGGCCCATTGAGAATTTCCCGCGCATGCGCATTACTGGTAGGCAAAAAGAGTCAGATCTCTATGCGAGAAGACAATTAAAACTGGTTCAAAATCAACAGTTCAATTAAATTTAAGATAAAAAGAAAATTAATTATTATTTGTACTGATGTTTTCCGTTGATGATCAATCGATTGGAGGTGGTTTGCGCATGCACGAAGATGGCCGCAAATTTTTCGAGCCGAGAAGAAAATAACTAATTTTGATAGTTTTTGCGGAACATAGGGAAGTACCAACCCTCAAAAACAGCCAAGCTTTGTAAAATAAACTAGATTGACATTTATTACCAACTTAGTTTTAGTGTCCTGTTTGAAATACACAATACTGATCCCTGTTTCTAACTGAACACATTGTCTCTCAAAAAAAATGGCGCCAAAGAAAAACCGCAACTCGTGTGAGGACTGTAATAAAGATGTGGCACCCGATGATAAGGCTTTAGTATGCTCAGTGTGTGATAAGTGGTTTCATATAAACTGCCAGCGTGTCCCTCTTGAAGATTATAGATTGCTCATGAAATCTGACGAGAGCATTCAGTGGTATTGTAAAAGTTGCAGAGGTGCATCTCAAAAAATCTGTAAAATGTTAACCCTTGTCAACAAGAGACAAGATCAGTTGGAAGAGGAAGTTAAGAAAGTGAATAGTAGCCTCAAGGAAGTGAACAACAAAATTGATGGACAATCATCAAATGTTCTTGAGCTTGCCAAGGATGTCTCCACACTCAAGTCTGATATTCCCCACATAATCAGTAATAAGGTTAGTGAAGTACTTATGGATAAACAAGAAGAGGAACTTAGAGCACAAAATCTAATTTTCTTCAACGTGAAAGAAGATAAAGGAGGAAATATGAAGGACAAAGATCATGAGATAATTAATGAAGTTCTTGACTCACTTCACATAACAGGAACAGATATGGACAGCATTACTAGGTTGGGCACATATGACGAAAAACGCTCAAAAGCACGCCCCATTAAAGTTACTATTCAAGATAGAGCTAAAAGAGGTGAAATACTGCGAAATGCATACAAATTAAAGGATGTACTAAGTTTCTCAAGAGTTGGAGTAACAAGAGATCTGACAAAAAAGCAAAGAGATGAAAATTCAAGACTTAGGAGTGAACTGGAGAAAACAAGGAAAGAGCAGCCTGGTAAAAAGTGGGTAATTAGGCGGAATAAAATAGTGCAAATGGGTGAAGAAACTCACAGCGGACCTCCCAGACCAACATCTGGGTTGGGGGACGTGAGACACTAAAGACATTAAAAAACTCATGTGTAAATAAGTTAACAGTTACAGTTAAAAGTTCTACAGTTACGCAAGTTCAGTGTTCTACTTTAAGTTCACTAAATAACACAAGCAGTGTTACAAGCCATTCTACAAGTAGTGTGAATGAAAATGACTGTTTTAAAAGTTTCGAAAATAACAAACTGAAAACTTTGAAAATTTGTTTTGCAAATATTGACTCACTTTCAAATAAAGTTCCTGAATTAGAAGCTACATTAGGCCATATTAAACCAGACATTGTAGGACTATGTGAAGTTTTCCCAAAGAGTTCTTACGATAAATATAATGTAAAAAACATTATTTTTCAAGACTATGATACTTTCTATCCAAATTCAGATGGTAATAGAGGTGTGTTACTTATGATAAAAAAGAAATTGAAAGCAACTAAAGTTGACTTTTTTGAATATATTGATTTTCAAGAAAACATTTGGTGTGAAATAAAGCTGATGAATAATTCTGATAAGATACTCATAGGAATGGTTTACAGAAGCCCAAATTTGAGAGTGGAAAACAACAACAAATTATTAGATCTTATTCAATGTTCAGTACAAAAGAACTATAGTCATTACATTCTTATGGGAGATTTCAATCATAAAGACATAGTTTGGGAAAACTTAGAATGTAAATCATCTAATAGTGCTGCACAGGCCTTTTTGGAGTGTACACTCAACAACTACCTACACCAGCATATACTTGAGCCTACCAGATTTAGGGATGGTCAGGAACCAAATTGTCTTGATTTACTATTCACCAATGAGGAAAATATGGTAAACCCATCATCACTAAACATAGACCCTCCAATAGGTAATAGTGATCATTCAATGATATCTTTTGAGTTTATGTGCTACTCTTTACCAGAAAACCAGAAAAGTCCAGCTCAAATTCAATACTATAAAGGTGACTATGAACAGTTAAGAGAAGAACTTACAGCTGTAAACTGGGAGGTATTATTGCAGGACAAAAATATAAATGAAATGTGGTCCTTATTCACACATCAATTGAAAAACAGTGTTGAAAAGTGTATACCTAAAAAAGTTTATTCTGAGAAAAATACCTCAAGTCCACTATGGTTTAACAAAGAATGTAAACTGGCAGCACAAGAAAAACGAAAAAAATGGAAAAAGTATAAGTTTTCTCGCTCTCCAGATGACTACATTAAGTATGCAAATTCTAGAAATAAATGTACAAGTACAAAAAAACAAGCTAAACGTTCTTATGAAAAGAAGATTGTAAATGAGTTAAAAGAAAATAACAAGTCTTTTTGGAAATATGTTAATTCGAAACGAAAAACAATCGACACAATCGGGGATTTAAAGAAGCCTGATGGATCCACAGCACAGAATAATAAAGACAAAGCAGATCTATTGAATGATTTTTTCAGCAGTGTATTTGTAAGGACAGATGATTTGGATGAAACCGAACCTGACAACATTGAAAATATCTTCTCTGAAGTCATAATAACCCCAGAAGATGTAATAAAACAGTTAGGCAAACTAAAGCCAGATAAATCACCTGGTCCAGACGAAATTCATCCAAAAGTATTGTTGGAAGCCAGATATGAACTGTATTACCCATTGTTTCTTATTTTTAAACAATCCTTGCATGAAGGAAAAATACCAGAAGACTGGAAAAAAGCCATAGTTTCGCCCATTTTCAAGAAAGGAGATAAATCATTACCTTCAAACTACAGGCCAATCAGTCTTACTTCTATTGTCTGTAAAATCTGTGAATCTCTAGTTAGAGATAAACTAATGACTTTTCTTTTATCAAATAATCTACTATCAGATTCTCAGTATGGTTTTCGCCCCGGCAGATCATGTTCTTCACAACTGTTAGAGATAATGGATGAATGGACAAAGCATGTTGACAACGGTACCCCAGTTGACGTCATTTACTTAGATTTTAGTAAAGCTTTCGACAGTGTACCCCATGAACGCCTGCTTCATAAATTATACTGCCTAGGCATCAGAGACGACATATTGAACTGGATAAAAGACTTTCTGACTGGAAGAAGACAACAAGTACGAATTGGAACAGAGACATCATCATGGGCCGACGTTGTTAGCGGAGTTCCCCAGGGTAGTGTTCTTGGGCCAGTCCTATTCTTATGTTTTATTAACGATTTGCCATCTGTAACAACCAACACAGTGAGGATATTCGCAGATGATAGTAAGATATACACAAGCATAAAAAATGATAAAGACCTGGAAACACTACAAAAAGACTTAGATCATCTGTGCGACTGGAGTAGCAAATGGAAATTGTCCTTTAATGCATCTAAATGTAAGGCACTTCACATTGGAGCAAAGAATGAGCATTTCAGATACTGTATGAAGGACTCTAGTGGGACTTATACAGCGATTGAAAATATCACAACTGAAAAAGACCTTGGAATAACCTTTGATAGTAATCTAAATTTTGCTTCTCACATCACCAACATAGTTAAAAAGGCACAGAGAAATCTTGGCATTATTCATCGATCATTTGAATACCTAGAAAAACCCATGTTCTTGATTCTTTACAAATCTTTGGTGAGACCGATACTTGAATATGGTTCTTGCGTATGGACACCTTTCCTTAAAAAAGACATCAAAAGACTCGAAGATGTACAGAGGAGAGCTACACGTCTTGTACCAGAATTAAAAAACCTTTCTTATGAGGAGAGACTTAAGCAGTTGGGTCTTCCAACATTAGAATATAGACGTGACCGTTACGACATGCTGCAAATTTTCAAAGGAATCCATAATCATGATGACTTTAATTGGGACCGAATATTTACATTTGCTTCTTCTGACTTAAGAGGACATCATCTAAAACTTAGTAAAAGTGACATGAAGTGCAGTACAAACTTACGTCTTAACAGTTTTTCAAATAGAACCATTGACCTTTGGAATAATTTGTCAGATGATTGTGTATCTGCAAACTCAGTAAATATTTTTAAATCGCGGCTCAACTCCGAAGTTTGGAACAAAAAGAAGTTTAAACCATCATGTTAGTGCAACAACCACCTATGTGTACAACTTAAAGAAGATAAGAGGGGCCTTCATGGACTTACGTCCAATTTTACGGCCCGAAGATAAAGGTATAAAGGTATAAAGATATTTAAAGAATCTCTTACGTAATAGCCCTTTATAAACTTCCCGAGATTAGACTATTTCGTCCAAATTATTGAACGGAGTTGCCATCGACGATAGATATTTTAGCTATTTAGAATTAGTTTTTAAGTCGCTTGCGCTCGCGCTGCGACTTATTGTGGCCGTACGAAGTTTTCTGGACAGGTCAAAGGTCAAAGACAGACCTCTTAACGTCTTTTGTATTTCTGTTTTGAGACAAAGTAGATCTCTGATTTCTTGTCCGCACTTTATGGTAATAAACATAACGAAATAATGCCACATTTTGCGATCGTATGAAAGTTGTAGAAGAAATATACATCATATTTCTTAAACGCCATATGAGACAGAGAAAGAATTTCAAAAAACAAAAACTAACAAACAAAAACACCGTAACCACACCTGTTTGATATGCAGTTACGAGTTTTTTCGTAAACCATTGAAAAAATAGTGCACTACGCGCAGTAATACAGACGCGTTTCAGAAAAAGAATAACATCGGTTTTCAACGAAAAACTCGTAACCACAATTTGTTTTCATATACAGTTAAGGGGTTTTCGTTGAAAGCAGGGCTCTCGGAATTGACAGTAGTGTCGTCTGAGACGACAACTTTTCTCAGCGGACGACAAAAAATGCTATCAAAGGATTCCACCGGACGACAAGTTTTTCTAAGGCACGCGTCCCGACTTATAACCTCTCGGCTGTGTATGTATTTGATTGTTTACGTAAGTTAGGCTAACTGTCGCGTGAAAAAACGATAATAGCCATATCTGAAGTCCGATAGATGGGCGCGGTAGGCGTGGCGTTAATTGACGCTTACAGCCAATCGTAATCGGTTATTCGTAGACCTTGTAGGCGGAGCCTGACTATCAATGAATTGGATCTAGACTCTGCCCGACAATGTGTTTTGTTCGTAACAAGTAAATGATTAGTCCGTGTCCTTCGAACTGTCCCGAATCTCTTTAACTTTTTTAAAATCGGTATTTTGACTTAAAACAATTATTTAATTAAGAAATGTCCCCCCCCCCCCCCCCCCCCCCCAAAAAAAAAAACAACAAAACACGAAACGAATTACCACTACCAGTGAATCTCTGAAACGCCGTGCATGTGCTTAATTCCGTCGGATACCGTATTTCGAAAATGGAAAGCTCCGGATCAGCCTACTGATCAGACACGTGTTGAAACGAAAAAAAAAAATGAACACAAATCAAGAGACAAGTGGTTCGGAAAGTTTTTATTATTTCAATCTAAAAAGGAAAGAAAAAGAGAGAGATAACCAATGCAGTTCAAACATACAATCTTTTGTAATGAAAATGAATTCTGAATTTTTTCTCTCAATTGGTAACATCTGCAAAGAGAAACATCGCATCGACTTATACACGAGTTGACGGATGACGTCACTGGTCACGTGATGTTTATATCCGGGGAATCGCTGTAGGCAGAAAGATCTACCAGTTGCATACACAAATAGTAAAATATCCAATATTCAAGTTATTGGATTGTACATTTCGAATGATTATTCCCTGTTGACAAAGGTGTCAAAATTTAGGTAAATCATCCAACCTTTAGATTACGCAGTTGTCATTACATGACATTGTCCGTGAAAAGAATATTTCTCGTCGAAAGATAACCACCCAGAAATGCAAATGAATGCAAACAAACCGCTGTTGAGCAACTGATATATCGCGCATTCGACATTAATTAAGCTGTATTTACGTTTTTTGTTCACTCATAAACGAAATATAGTATATCTTGCCTATACTGAGCTGATTCGAGTTTCAATGCTGATTTTTCTTTATCCCATTTCCGTTATTCATCCTTTCATAGGAATTTCAAACATTTGGGAAAGGTTTTTATGGCCATTTCCCCTTATTTGTCTAAAAATTATTAATCCAATTATTAGTTTAATCTGTAAATTTTGAGAACACCACTTACTGTTGAAAACCGACTTGCTTCCGTAAAAAGTCCCCCGCACATTAATAAAATTGGTTAATTTAAGATAAGAAACGAATGGCGCCAAACACACGATCTACCGACTTTACAGCTTTTCTAGTTTAGATTGTAAAATCCCGTCAAAGAATTTTCATTATGCGACATAAAAATATAAGCCGCTATTAACACAAACACGTGTCATAAAGTTCGCTGATTCTAACGCAATGATCCATACTACACGGCCGCGGAATCTCTTTCATCTGACCGTAACCGGATGCGCTTATCGATATTGCCCATGTCATAAAACAGTTGCCGCTTATCACACACTTGCATGTGTCATAAAGACAAACTTCTATAACACGTGCCAAATTTTAATTGATCTGACCGTGACGATGCATACGTCACTCATTGATTGCTTTCATCTGGACACAACTTTTACCCATTCATTAGGCATAAAGTGTGAAGTTTCATTTGACACAAATCTTTTAATGTCTTATCAGTCATAGATTAAATCATGCTTTTGATAAAAGATTTCATTTAAGATTCCATTTCAGCGGCGATAAATAAGGCCCACATGATTTTTCAATTCTGAGCCGCCTTCATTTAGTAGATCGATCTTCCGTGTCTTGAACAAGCTGTCAATACTAATAGTTCTCCCGCAAATTTGAAAAAAAGCCGGGATTATTTTAAATCAAATATAAATTAGGCCTACTGCATATCTGAAACGCAGCGTTTGCTTCAGCGGGAAATGGAAGCCGCGAAAAACGAACATGTACTCCGAACCATTTTTCTATGTTGCTTTATGTAGTTCCCAATGAATAATAAGAGGGTAAAAAAAACCGAATTTTAACGGGCAGGAAAGAAATTGAAGCATACGTAATTTCTTTATTTGTTAAAGATGAAATAATGTGATCGTTTTATTGTAAATCTTTGATTTTTACCCCGACTAGACGACAAAAAATAACCTTGAAATTGAAAGCGTTGGTGGCGAACGAAACATCATGATACAGCCTGATTAAAATGGATTTGCGATGTTCTGTTGCTTAACGACGACTTTAACTACATTTCAAAAACAAAAATATAAAATTAATGCGAGGAAAAAATAAGTAGGAAGTTCTGAAATTCTGGCGAGTGAACAAATTAACGTTACAAATCACTTTTCCCCCAAACTTTGTTTAACCCGAGTCATCTTAAACTCGGTAAAATTACTTTATTGGAAAGGGTTAATGAATTTTACTTATTCATCTTACGTTTTCCTCAATCACATTCAACACGTATGACCATTTCGTCTGATTTTACCCTTGAAAACGGCACGACTACGGATACAACATATTTCGATCGGCTGTAGTCACGAAGTTTTATTCTACTTGACGCCGTGAACCGATTAATCTTAGTCAAACTTTTTTTATTTAGTTCATGTCATACTGTATGATATAAATTCATTACGTTATGGAAAGCGGTAAAGAAAGTTAACTTGCTCAAGTTGCGGATGCAAAAAGGGGTTCAAGGGATTCAAACGAACCCTCATCTGTAGCCTTGTTGTTCCATTTTTACACAGAAATTCAAACAAAACTTTGTAATACTAGGAAAACGAATCTTCTCTCCCTTTATTGTACATTAGTACCCGTTTTATAGAAATCTTTCATCCACCGCCGTTTTCATCCAACTTTCTATAAAAATCTTAAAATATAACTACTTCTGGGTTTGTTTACAGAAACGGTGAAACTACAGCTTTGTCAGAACTTTCATGAGCGCTGTTGACTGAGTTACGAATGTTTGAAAACCTAAACACTTACTATGTTTCATACATAATTTTCAACTTTCTTTATGAATGACGTGAAAATTGACAAAAAAGAAAGCATCAAGTTTACAAAGGAAGAATATTTGCGCTAAACCACGGACGCGTGTTTTAGAGTCCCTCGAGCCAAATTGCGCAACTCGAGCGTCTAAGACAGACCATAGGCTATGTTTATTCAAAAATTCTAGGTTATAATCTTTCTAAACAAATACATTATTTAAAGTGACAAAAAAATAATTCTAAATAGCTAAAAGATCTATCGTCAATGACAGCTTCGTTCAATAAGTCGGACGAAATAGTCTAATCTCGGGAAGCTAATAAAGGGCTATTACGTAAGAGATTCTTTAAATATCGATTGATCATTAACGGGAAACAATTGTACAAATAATATTTATTTTTAATTTTATCTTAGATTTAAATGAACGGTTGATTTTGAACCAGTTTTAATTGTCTTCTAGCATAGAGATCTGACTCTTTTTGCCTACCAGCAATGCGCATGCGCGGGAAATTCTCAATATAAATAATAACAATCAACTCTCCTATATGTTGAGATTTTTTAAAGTCTAAGTAAATACAATAACATTTTTTGACCTCTTTTTAACTTCTGACAAAAAGAAGATTTGACTGTTTCAAAGACTTGCTTCTGTATTGGTTTTATATGGTTTTAAATTGAACCGGGAAAAGTTTTGTCATCTACTGACCCCATCTCCAAAAATGAATAAAAAAAATGTAAAAAGCATTGGGATAAAAGAAAAAAATGTTTTTTACAAGCAATTCTTTCTTTTCAATCAATGTTTTCCTTAAGATAACCATTCTGGTGACTAAAACATTGGATTGTGTAGTAAAAGGTTAATAAATTGTTGTTTCAATATCATAGTTTTGCATGGTACAAAATCAACCCTCATAATGATGGAATCTAACTTTTTTGTGTTGGATCCAACTTTTTTTGAAGTTGGATTCCTCGAATCCTACTTTCAAAACCCTAGTGAGAGCCCTGGAAAGCATTGAAAAAATAGTTCACGCATGCGCAGTAATTCAGACACGCTCTCATATAGATCCAGTCGCCATTTTCTCATCGGTTGTTATTCGCTTCGTTTTGACAGAAACTCTGATTTAGGACCAAATAAAATTAGATGTTCTTAAAAATTTATCTATCAACATTTCTAGTCAATCGATAAAGAAGCATTATTCTCGAAAGAAGAATTTGATTCTATGGAATATTTCCCAGATATGAACAAATTTTCCACAAAATATTCCACCCACCAATGTTAAAATCCATCAAAGTCAAAATAAGGAGATATGGTGAAACTTGTCTATTTTTTTTGAATACTTGAACCAGAATAGTGGTAACATTTTCATCTTTTTCTCTTTGAAAATTATTATTCTGTTCAATGAAAACCGATGCTAATTCATCCCATCTCAAAATGTCATTTGTGACAGAAAATAATAGGCCGGTTAGAAGTTTTGACAAGTATGTTTTATTATACCCCAGCAAAACTTTTTGTAGCTCCACTAAAAGAATGTCACCCATATCGTGAACCTATGTAGAGGAATAGCAGGAGGCTCGGTTAGGGTATTGTGAAAGTACTGGTATGAAAAAAACTAGAATCCATGGTTTGGTGCTCCAGTCGCTGCGGTATGACCATAGCAGTTGAAAACGGCGTAAAACCCCAATAAACCATACCCCCGCAAAACGATCGTCAGTGTTCTCCCCAGCCCAATAAGCTGTATCAGCCCCACTACAGCTTCATCTAAAACAGTGTTATGCCCCTACAGCTTTAAAACTACCCCATCGCTTAATTTCTTCAAAATGGTCATCAAATAGAGAAATTTTAGTTATCTTATATCAAAAACTGATGAAATAAGGTAAAACTGATGAATTAAGGCATTTTGTACAATAAATATGCATAAAAACATTATTGGAAAAGAAGAAATTGCTCAACATGAGCAATTTATTCTTTTCCTAAATGCTTTTATTCACATAATCACAATTACTTGCATTAACACTGCATTGTAAGCTTCCAACGATGCTGCCACTACAGCTTCCAATTATTCTTAGGAGAACCCTGATCGTTTTAGGGGTTATACTGGCATCAGCCTGTCTGTCAGTCCATGTTCAAATCTTGTCTTGCACATAGCTCAAATATTGATCAAAGTACATGTATAGTTGTGACCTATCACACTCAAAGGGACCTTATGGCATGTGTGAAAAATTTTAACCCTGGTCAGTCTGTACTGTCCGCGCAGCCAGACTAGGGCCGACGCTTTTCACTTTTATGTAATTTTTTAAATCTGGGGTATTTACCCTATCTTACTCTGTATTCACTTTTCGCATACGGGATCTGGTTAACCTGCGCTTGGTCTGACAAGTTTGTCAAAATTTGGATTTTGGAGTTCGGATAAGTCCCATTTAGCGTGACAGGTCACAATTTTGAAAATTCAAAGGTGCATAGAATTTATTGTGGAGAGGTTCAATAGATCTAATTTTTAAGAGATAAACATCTCTTGTTATATACAATTCAATATTTCATTTCCTTCAATACTTTTTAAAACCTTCTCTGATAAGGTCATAAAAAGCAAGTCTTGTTTAACTAATACATCTGTTGAAGCGACTTTCAGGCCCTTCAGGGCTTTGATTTATCTCTTTAAATAATGTATTTGTTTAGAGAGATTGTAACCTAGAATCTTTGAATAAATTTTGTCTAGGGTCTGTCTTATATAGACGCTTGAGTTGCGCAATTTAGCTCGAGGGACTCTAAAACATGTGTCCGTGGTTTAGCGCAAATATTCTTTCTTTGTAAACATGATGTTTTCTTTTTTTGTCAATTTTCACTTTATTCATAAAGAAAGTTGAAAATTATGTATGAAATATAGAAAGTATTTCGGTTTTCAAACATTCGTAACTCAGTCTACAGCACTCGTGAAAGTTCTGGCAAAGCTGTAGTTGCACTGTTTCTGTAAACAAACCAAGAAATAGTTATATTTTAAGACTTTTATAGAAAGTTGGATGAAAACGGCGGTGGATGAAGGAATGTATAAAAAGGGTACTAATGTACAATAAAGGGAGAGAAGATTCGTTTTCCTAGTATTACAAAGTTTTGTTTGAATTTCTGTGTAAAAATGAAACAACTAGGCTACAGATGGGGGTTCGTTTGAATCCCTTCAACCCCTTTTTGCATCCGCCACTTGAACAAGTTAACTTTCTTTACCGCTTTCCATAACGTAATGAATTTGTATGACATGAACCAAATAAAAAAGTTTGACTCAGATTAATCGGTTCACGGTGTCAAGTAGAATAAATCTTTGTAACTACAGCCGATCGAGATCTGTTGTATCCGTAGTCTCGCCGTTTTCAAGGGTAAAATCAGACGAAATGGTCATACGTGTTGAATGTTATTGGGGAAAACGTAAGATGAAGTAAAATTCATTAACCCTTTCCAATAAAGTAATTTTACCGAGTTAAAGATGACTCAGGTTAAAGAACGTTTAGGGAGAAAGTGACTTGTAACATTTATTCGTTCACTCGCAAGAATTTGTCATCTGGTCGGGATAAAAACGCAGATTTACAAAAGAACGATCACATTATTTGATCTTTAACAAATAAAGAAATTACGTATGCTTCAATTTCTTTCCTACCTGTTAAAATTCGATTTTTTTTACCCTCTTATTATTCATTGGGAACTACATAAAGCAAAATAGAAAAATGGTTCGAAGTAAATTTTTGTTTTTGGCGGCTTCCATTGCTCGCTGAAGCAAACGCTGCCTTTCAGATATGCAGTAGGCCTAACTTATATTTGATTAAAAATTATCCCAGCCTTTTTTCTCAAATTTGAGGAAGAACTATTAGTATTAACAGCTTGTTAAAGACACGGAAGATCGATCTACTAAATGAACGCGGCTCAGAATTAAAGAATCATGTGGGCCTTATTTATCGCCGCTGAAATTGGGTCAAGTGGGGTCAAAAATGAGGTCACAGGGTCAAATCTTAGAAAAACTTTGTAGACACTCTAGAAGCCATATTTTTTGCCCAATCAACCGGAAATTCAGTCAGAATGGTTGTTTTGATTAAATCTCAGACAAGTTTGAAATTGGGTCAAGTGGGGTCAAAAATGAGGTAACGGGGTCAAATCTTAGAAAAACCTTGTAGACACTCTAGAAGCCATATTTTTTTCCCAATCAACCTGAAATTTGGTCAGAACAATTGTCTTGAAGAAATCTGGGACAAGATTCAAATTTGATCAAGTGGGGTCAAAAATGAGGTCACGGGGTCAAATCATAGAAAAACCTTGTAGACACTCTAGAAGCCATATTTTTTTCCAAATCAACCTGAAATTTGGTCAGAATGATTGTCTTGATGGAATTCTCGGACAAGTTTAAAATTGGGTCAAGTGGGGTCAAAAAATGAGGTCACGGGGTCAAATCTTAGAAAAACCTTGTAGACACTCTAGAGGCCATATTTTTTGCCCAATCAACCTGAAATTTGGTGAGAATAATTTTCTTGATGAAATTTCAGACAAGTTTGAAATTGGGTCAAGTGGGGTCAAAAATGAGGTAACGGGGTCAAATCTTAGAAAAATCTTGTAGATACTCTAGAAGCCATATTTATTGCCCAATCAACCTGAAATTTGGTCAGAATGATTGTCTTGATGAATTCTCAAGCAAGTTTGAAATTAGGTCAAGTGGGGTCAAAAATTAGGTCACGGGGTCAAATCTTAGAAAAACCTTGTAGACACTCTAGAAGCCATATTTTTTGCCCGATCAACCTGAAAATTGGTCAGAATGATCATCTGGATGAAATCTAGGTCAAATTTGAAAATGGGTCAAGTGGGGTAAAAAATGAGGTCACGGGGTCAAATATTGAAAAATCTTGTAGACACTCTAGAAGCCATATTTATTGCCCAATTTACCTGAAATTTGGTCAGAATGATTGTCTTCATGTAATCTTGTACCAGTTAGAAATTTGGTCAAGTGGGTTCAAAAATGAGGTCACAGGGTCAAATATTAGAAAAACCTTGTAGACACTCTAGAAGCTATATATTTTGCCTGATCAACCTGAAAATTGGTCAGAATGATCATCTTGATGAAAAATGAGGTCACAGGGTCAAATCTTAGAAAAACCTTGTAAGCAGTGTAGAGGCATCATTTTTTGCCCAATGGACCTGAAATTTCATCTCATGATTTATACTCACCTGATGGGAAACATACTTAAGGATTATATTCCGTATATAGTCCACAAAATCCGCAGAATAAACATAATAAAGCGTCTACATGTAAATCACGTGATCAACTCTAGACGCTTGGTGGAGAACCCGCACACCTCAGTTTATTTCCAGCGTGCAAAACGTTCACATCCGCAGGTAGTTTCGTTTTCGAAACTATTATTTTTCTTCGTATTTAGACTGATATTATCGGAGTTTTGGAGTTGTTATTGGACTCTTTGTTTCATTGTGTCAGATATTGACAAAGACGACGATTTATCGTCGAGAACTTCGGTTTCCGAAACGCCGAGCAAGTCGGGTAAGAAATCCAAACGGACTCCGCGTGCCAGCAAGAAGGAATTGGAGAATTTACGGTCGGAATTTTCGACATTTCAAGGTAAAGTCGATTCCATAGATTCTAAATTGGCTCTCTTAAACGAGTTCATGACGTCGAAACGTATTTCTCAGAATGATAAGGACAAGGAAAACGACCCTTGTGAGGTGCGTAGACCTTGTCGTCCTTCGGATAACGTCCCTTTAGGGGAGCGTAGACCGACTTTACCCCTGGGCAATTCACTCAATGCTGATTTTGGAGTGTCAGACCCATGTAGAGAAGATGATGTCTTGTCTCTGCAGCCTGGACAAAAAGAGCGACAAGAGGTAGATTGGGCTACTTCTGAAAGATGCTCTAGTAGATCTGGAAGTGATGTGGTTCTAGTAGAGGAAGATTCTAGTATGCCTGATCGTTTCTCAGAGTACAATAGTAAAACAGCTGCACTTTTAAAAGAGATGTTTGGTGAAGATGCTGTGACAACATCTTCAGTGCAAAAATCTGGTATCACATTGGATGAGGCCCAGATTAATGTTATTGAGACTTCTTGGAGGTGTATTGATCCTTCTAAGTTGACTGCATATAAAGACAGTTATCGTTCAGTGTTTCCAGTTAGTGAACAGTCAGAATCTTTGTTGAGTGTTCCCTCTTTGGATAACATGTTAGAGACTATATTAGTTAGAAAATATGGAAGTAAAGCTTCTAAGTCACAGTCTCTCTGTTCTCAACCCCTGAGATCACTTGAGAAATTAGCATACCAAGGTCAGCATGCAGCTCGTATGGGATTAATCATAAATTCTTATTTACAGCAAGCCCTTGGTAACTTGCTAACAGTTTTGAAAGATAAGAATGTCAATGTGGACAGTGCCATTCAGTGTGTTCGCGACACGTTTGCTATGAGTACTAAGGCTTTGGATCAAGTGGCCAGAGCTGGTGCTTTTCACCATCTTATTAGACGTAGAGCTGCTATGTCTGATTCAGGACTTTATGACATTTCAGATATGAAAGATCATTTGTACCGTTTACCATTATCACATGAAGGGGTTTTTGGTATAGGATTAGAGAAAAAACTTAAAGATAGAAAAGAGTTACAAAATCAATTATGTGATTTATTGCCAGATAATGATAGGAAAAGGAAACAAACGGTCTCTTCTCATTATCAGTGGAAAAAACCAAGGTATGATGACTCTAGTCGTTCCAGGTCTCAGAAACGTCCTAGTGTTGCTGCTGGTAGAGGACAGTATGGTTTTCTGAAAGGACATGATCGCAGTAATTCCAAGACGTCAGGGGTGAGTACTTTTCGTCCCAAAAGCAAACAACAATGACGTGATATGTGTGCATCCAGAGATACCGGTTGGGGGTCGCCTTTCTCATTTTTACCAAAAATGGACCCAGATCACAGACGATCAATGGGTATTGGACACAATTTTAAATGGCTACAAGCTAGAATTCAATCAAATCCCAGCTTTCAATGGGATACGACAGACAAGAGTTCCAAAAGAACAATTACATTTTATTCTGCTGGAGGTAGAAGAGTTATTACAAAAACATGCAATAGAAGAAGTACCTCTTGCAGAGAGGCAAAGCGGTTTTTACAGTACGCTTTTCCTAGTACCCAAAAAGACGGGAGATTTAAGACCGGTTATCAATCTGAAACCCCTCAACAGGTATCTCAGGAAGCAACACTTCAAAATGGACTCATTAAAGTCAGTTCTCAATTTGGTACAAAAAGGAGATTTTGCTTTTTCAATGGATCTCAAAGATGCTTACATGCACATTCCGATTTTTCAAAAGCACAGGAAATTCTTAAGGTTTGCAATTCAGCAGAAAGTTTACCAGTGGAAATGTCTTCCATTTGGACCTACATCAAGTCCCCGTGTCTTTACCAAAATAGTTTCTGTGGTAGCAGCCTATTTAAGACAACAGAGTCTACGTCTAGCAGTCTATCTAGACGATTGGTTAGGGCTGAACAGAACTTGCCAGAATTTGGGCAGAGATCAATTGAAAATGCAAGATCTTCTTCTGCAGTTAGGCTTTATGATCAATGCAAAGAAATCAGTATTACAACCAACTCAAGTGATCACTTATCTAGGAAACATATTCTATCTGAGTCTAGGTACAGTGCGTCCAACTTCAGACAGACATCAAAAAATAGTCTTTGCAATCATGACTTTAGCAAATTCAAGGTCAGTGAGCGCCAAGGAGTTTCTGCGTCTCTTGGGGTTAATGTCCTCTTGTATAGAAACCGTAGCAAATGCTCGCCTTTATATGCGACCAATTCAGTTACATCTACTAGCATTTTGGAAACCCAGTTCAAGGGATTTGTCATATCAAATACCAGTTACACAACATGTAATAGGTCATTTGAAATGGTGGTTAGATTCAGTCAATGTGCTAAAGGGCAAATCTTTTCTACCATGGTCAGCAAACCACACGTTTAGAGACAGATGCATCCAATCAGGGTTGGGGTGCGTGTCTGGGTTCATTGTTTGCCCAAGGGACTTGGTCTCACCAACAGAAGAAGTCTCACATAAATTGTCTGGAATTGGAAGCAGTGTTTCTAGCTCTACAGAATTTCATTCATTTACTCAGGGGTCAAAATGTACTTATTCGATCAGACAACACAACAGTTGTCCAGTACATCAACAAACAAGGGGGCACAAAATCTCCGTCTCTGTGCATAATAACATGGAAATTGTGGCAGTTTGCAATTCAAAACAAAGTTCAACTGAAAGCAGCTCATATTGCAGGGAAATTGAACACTCGCCCAGATTTTTTGAGCAGACACAAAATACAACCAACAGAGTGGAGCTTACATCCTGCAGTAACACATCAAGTGTTCAGTCAGTGGGGATTTCCCAACATAGATCTGTTTGCTTCAGTTCACAATCGGAAAGTTCAAGTTTTTTGCTCATGGGTTCCCCACCAAACTGCATTAGCAACAGATGCGTTGACAATTTCGTGGGAAGGAATGTATGCGTATGCGTTTCCTCCACTTTGTTTAATTCCCAGAGTATTGAATCACATGAAGCAATTTCAGTGCAAAATAATTCTAATAGCTCCATTGTGGCCAAGACGACACTGGTACACCACTCTGTTGGAACTGACGGTAGCTCAACCAATAATTCTTCCGCTACGGAAGGACCTATTGGCTCAGCCCGGAACCAGAATTTATCATCCCAATCCGGAGGTGTTCAAGTTGACTGCATGGCTGCTATCAACAAACAATTCAGAAAGAAAGGATTTTCTAAAAAAGTTAGAAAACTTCTCACAGCCAGTTGGAGATCTGGCACACAGAAGGATTATGCTTCAAAATTCAAAAAATACTGTAGTTGGTGTAATACAAAACAAATTGATCCATATTCAGCATCTTTAAATGAATGTGCAGAATTTCTAGCTTCTTTGTATAAAGATGGCCTTCAGTACAAAACCATAGCTGGATATAGGTCTATGTTATCTTCTGTTCTAGAGCCTATTGATAAATTTCCAATTGGTCAGCATCCGTATATTATTAGACTCTTGAAGGGAGTGTTTAATTTACGACCACCAGTTAGTAGACTTGTACCAGAGTGGGATCTACCTAGAGTACTGAAGGCTATACAAAAGTATCCTTTTGAACCTTTAATGAAGACGTCATTAAAATACATCACTTACAAAACTGTTTTTCTTACAGCAATCACGACGTTTCGGAGAGTCAGCGATCTTCAAGCGTTAAGATTGGGTGAAGATGCAGTTTCAATCCTTCCAGATGGAATCTCCTTTGTTCGACAAGGTTTGGCTAAGCAAGACAGACCAGGTCATTGCGACTCTAAGATTTTTGTGCCAAAATTTAATTCCAATAAGTTACTAGATCCTAAACGGGCTATTGCTATTTACTTGAAGAAAACGGAGCCCTTTAGACACAAGAACGGTAAAGAGGAAACAAGTTTGTTCCTTACTATTAACGAACCTCACAAGAAAGCGTCGGCTCAGAGATTAAGTTCATATATTATTTGGACTATCCGAGAGGCTTATGAGGACAAAACGTTGAAGGTTACAGCTCATTCTACTAGAGCTTTAGGTCCATCTTGGGCCCTTTACAAAGGGGCATCGATCAGGTCGGTTTTGGAAGCTGCAGATTGGTCGAGAGAGTCGACTTTTATTAAGTTTTATAGGAGAAAGGTATCTCCACATGTGTTACAGTGATTATTATACATTTAAGTTAAACAAAGAAGTTTATTTCCAACGGATTTGGTATGGAATATTGTTTTAGACATGTATTTGACACAGATTGTGTAATGTTGTACAGTGCTTCATGTATGTATATACAGACAAACTATGATATATAGTGATCCTGGAAAGAAAGAAGTTTCCTTATTGGGATATACAACTATTTGGTGGAACAGTTAATTTGTTAGAAACCATCCACATCCAAGGTGAGATTGCTTTGAAATCTATCCTTAAGTTTGTTTCCCATCAGGTGACTATAAATCATGAGATGAAATAACTTAATTTGTTTATCAAATTAGAATTTTACGAATGGATTTATACTCACCTGATGGGAGGTTCCTCCCGCCTCCCCATGGTTTTTTACAGGAGAGGATGTTCACAGTTTTACACGATTATAAACTGAGGTGTGCGGGTTCTCCACCAAGCGTCTAGAGTTGATCACGTGATTTACATGTAGACGCTTTATTATGTTTATTCTGCGGATTTTGTGGACTATATACGGAATATAATCCTTAAGTATGTTTCCCATCAGGTGAGTATAAATCCATTCGTAAAATTCTAATTTGATAAACAAATTAAGTAATTTGGTAAGAATTCTTCATCCTTTCTAAATCTCTTTTAAACTATTTTTGACAGTTCATTTAGGTGAGCGATTTAGGGCCACTGGCCCTCTTGTTTACATTCCTTGCTGTCTATGCACCATTTATTGGTTAGTTGCATTGTGTTTACATTTTTAAAACAAAAAAATGGAAGTAATTTGGACAGGGGGTGGCTGATTGATGGAACATTAATCTGATTTTAAATGCATTAATATTTTTATTAATTTCACATTTAAAATTTAAGACATTGTTGATCTTCTGAATTTGGTAGATATGTGTGGGGTTTGTTCTCAAAATGTGCATCAATTCACAGTCAACAGAGCAAAAATTCGCTAAAATTTGATGGCAGCGAAAATACAACGCTCTCAAAAATATGGAGTCAAGAGTATACCATCTCCGTATAAACAGACAACTTTCTAAATGTCGATTGCATGCTTTTTCACAACACCTGAATAGAAAATTTTGTAATAAAGTTAATAAGGGCGGTAAAGATGTGCATGACGCGGGACTCGAACGAACGACCCCCATATAACACTAGCATGGCACTTTAATAACTGAGCTAGCTGGTCACAAGTTTACCCACTATCAATCACTATACTCCTCCCCCTTTTAACCAATTGGAGCCAGTCCCCAAAGACCAAACCCAGTGTTTCCCCTTTTCTTCTGACACCATTAAAGAAAATAAGGAGCTTGGGCGGAAAAGATGTGCCCAACATGAGACTCAAACCCTGACCCCAAAACACTATCATGGCTCTTTACCAACTGAGCTATCTGGGCACATGGTCATGAGTCTAACCACTGTTGATCACTACAGTAACAGAGTTCTGCCCAGGCCGCGCCATTGCGCGAATGAGGCTAAAACATTGCAGACAGCGCAGAAAAAATCTAACAGATGGGCCAAACGGCCTGTTGAATTCTTTGCCTACAGCATAAATTATATTTTTAAGGCATGCGCAAATTCATTACTTAAATTGCTCGAATATGGAAGACTACAGGCATTATCTCTGAGGCATGGTAGGTAAAACAGCTAAAACCAAGTAACTTGGAGCCCCACTGTATTGGTCCATTAAGCATTAACAGATAAATGTAAATGAGTAGACTGGAACCCCAC
Source organism: Fragum whitleyi (assembly GCA_948146395.1). NCBI lineage: Eukaryota > Metazoa > Mollusca > Bivalvia > Cardiida > Cardiidae > Fragum > Fragum whitleyi. The sequence goes on along the minus strand of OX411546.1, from coordinate 21,268,403 downwards.
CGTATCGATCTACTTATCATTAGCTGATAAAAGCGATTATAATAATCAATCTTGCTTAAATTCCTTAATATAAAATTTCCAAATAAATTTATGCTTTAACTTCCCACAAAACACAAAATGGTAGTCCTAACACAATTATTTGACACAAAAATGCAATCAATAGGCAGCCATATCAAATTCATTGTATCAATGCATTGTGGGAAATGTTAAAACTTGACAATTCGGAGCCCCATTAATATCAAGATTATTATGTATTTGAATTGAATGATATGTTATTAAAAGTTGGTATTCTTTTTCAGAATATAGTAATTTCCACCACTTATAAGATCGTCTTGACCTACCAATAGCTCTTAAATTTCAACGAGAACTTTTTTAGCATTCTGTTTGGAAAAGAAGGCAAGAATGTAGCATCTTTCTAATATTTCTTGACATCTTAGTCCTTATAAGTTACTTGTGACCTAGTTATCTATGTTAACCCTTTCCTGTTTTACAAAATTTTGGACCTGTCCAAATTCAAAGGTTTTGCAGACGAAAAATAAAAGTGGATTTAATTTGAAAAATAACCATTCAGTAGGATAGAAAATAGTGTGGAAAAATAGTGTGGAAAAAGAAGAAATTGCTTGTCAGAAGCAATTTCTTCTTTTTTCACAATGTTTTCTCAATCATAAAATCACAGTCACGTAAAAAGCAGGGATTAAACAGCAAAGGGTTAAGACTGGAATTGTGGCATTTTGATGAAAATAATCAAAGATTTGTTAATAGATCGATACAGTGGATAGATCGATACCATGAGGTTGGAGTATATAATCAATCTTACCCAAATTTTAATTTTTTCCACATGTAATGATGCTTTAACCTCCCACATAGCACAAAATGGTAGTTGTAACACAGTTATTTTGCACATAAATGTCAACACATCAAATTCAGTGAATTGTAAATTCTCTCCATAATGTATTGAGGGAAATGATGGGGAAACTTAAAATATGGAGCCCCATTTGTAACGCGATGATAAAATTTGAATTGAATGATTTAGGGATAACATGAGTTCTTTTATGGAAATAAGTAATTTTCTATTACATTAAAATCTTTTCAACTACTACTGGACTGGTTCTAAAATTTGACAAAAATATTTTGTTTATTTTTTTTAACCATTCCTTTTGGAAATGAAGGCAAGAATGTAGCAATGTTCAAATGTTTCTTGACATCCAAGTCATAAATTTTTTGTTGCCTGGTAATAAAGGTGAACACTGGGTAGGTGGCATTTTTATATCCTCAAATCTGTTAATAGATTGATACAGTGTAAATATTGATACAATGAGGTTTGAGTATACCATGGCTCTTCTAATTTTCATGGTACAAACTATGACCTAGCTTCAAATAAAATAAAAACCCAGAAAGAATATGTTATGCATTACAAGCATGTTCCCTAAATTGGCAATCAGCAAAATTTAAGGGACCTTGCTAGAAAAATATTTGCTGAAAATGCTTCCAAATGTTGAACACTGTCATCATATCATCATATTTCCATGGTAGTTTACAAAAATCTATCTTGAAAGAGTTAAGTGAGGTCCGAAAATTGGATTTACATGTTCATTTATATTCCTTGATGTCTATGCACCCTGTATAGGTCAAAGTCCTATTGTGTTTGAGTTTTTTCAAACAAGAAAATGGGGATAATCATGTAGAAAGGGGGTGGCTGGATAATGAAACATGATAATGATTTTGAATGCATTATATTTTAATTAATTTCATATCAGTTACTCGAGACATTTTTGATCTTCTTTGTTGGGCAGATATATGTAGGGTTTGTTCACAGCAAAGATAGCAAACGGTCAGTGCTCTCAATAAAAGGATGTCGACATAATATACGTCCAGAATTTTTTAAAAATCAGACCAGACGTAAATAAACGTCAGAGATTGGAGAGATCTGGAATTTAGGAAATAGAAGGGTTTAATCAAGAAAAGTAATCCAACATTTGTAAAAAAACGATATTCAAGCTGCGCATATATATATATATATATATATCGGGCAACAACAGAAGTCTTGTTTAATGCTTGTTTGGGGACAAAAACTCGTACTTGCAACTTCAAATAATGGCGTTTTGACATGTAGCCTTTTAAGTAGTAGATCTAGCCAGCATAGTGGACTTTGGGGATGGCAAAACCCCCCAACATTTATAAAGAGTGGCGGTGGTAACGCTAAAAATTTCATGCATCGTGAAAAAAATCTAGAAATTCCAACCTAGATCTACAAAAATTCCTTATTTAGCCCTTATTGAGAGCAGTGCTTGGTATGCAAAAATTCGATTATTGCAAAATACAACATACGGGAAATACAGAGTTGGAGTATATTTACAATTAAAGGGTTATATACAAGTGGAGAAATGTATTTCCACAGCCCTTGATACAGGAATATTATTTACCTTGAATAACCAAATACAAGAAAATTTGAAATTTCCTATATATCCTAATAGAACAAGGGCAACAATATGCAGCCTGCATGTGGTACACTATTGGAACTGTCTGAAATTTGAGAGAATCTAATGATGCTAAAGATTTAATTCAAATTGCATCTTTTTCAGGTTAAAGCTATAGAGAAGCATGACTCTTCTATGACCTCGAAACAACAGATTGACAGATTAACGAGACCTGGTGCCACTTATTTCAACCTCAATCCTTTTGATGTGAGTAGCTGTTATAATTCATATTTCAGAAGTACAGATAAGAGGGGGTAAAGTCAGTCTATAATCTTTATTTCCTATTGAAACCCTTTGTTGTTGGTACTCATTGGAATCGTCTTGATGAGACGATTCCAATGAGTACCAACAACATAGGGTTTGTGCAATTATTTTTGGGAAAACTTTGATCTTAAATTCAGAATACCCCTGTATCTGTAGCTGTGTCATAAACATCAAGCTGAAGTTAGATTCACTTCTGGGATAATTGTGCCCCCCTGAAGAAGAGGGGGTATATTGCTTTGCACTTGTCCATAGGTGGGTCCGTCTGTAGACCATTTTTTTGTCTGGAGCATATCTGAAAAAGTATGCAACTAGAATCATGAAACTTTACAGTTTGATAGATTGCATTGAGGAGAAGTCAGGGTCCAAAGAATTCAGAAAAAGGCACTCGTCCTGCAGGACAAGTGACTTGAAAAAGTAACTCGTCCTGGTTGGATTGTCACTTGCCCTTCAACAGGCCTAGGGATCGTTTAAGACCATGTTTTGTATCTGGAAACGTCATCTTGAAGTGCAGACGAAACGAAAGTACATTTTTTACGACATTCAAAAACATTAGATTCGGGGCAATAAATACCGGTAAAAATATCATTTGAAAACATACAATACCATGGATTTTTCAAGTAAATTTCAATGATTGTGGCTATAATAGACCAAAGAAGTAGTAGATATGAAAAAAACAGGGGAAAAGTTATTTTTATTTTCGATACTTTTCTTGATTGTGAGATCGATTTGTATTTATGAAGTTTGGGTACCGGGTTATATCATGCTAAAACCTGAAGTTTTATTTTTAGAAATCAAAGTACACGACTGTTTACAGTTCAAGGTGTTGCAAACTTTTATCACGGCGAACTTTTTTGAAGCGTCTTTTTTGTGTTTTACCCAATTTTATCCTGACACTAGACATAATTATTAAATGCCATTCATTCTTTACTCGTCCAGGAGGACGACTGCCTTTGAATTTCCACTTGTTCTCCGGGATTTCTCACTCGTAAATACGAGCGGACGAGTGGATTCTTTGGACCCTGGAAGTGCAGTGCTCAAGAACCATAAATCTACTCATCATATTTTGAGTTATTGCCATTTGTTGATTGACAAAGAATAGGTTCTTGACCTTCCTTTATGGGGGCATAAATATTGAAATTACAAAACATCTCTTGTTGAAATCTTTTGAAACTCTTGATAATTCTGATAAGAAAGTAATATGACTTACAGAATTTTTAACTTTCCCTTAGTCTGGATTGCTTAATGATGTTAAAATTTTAGATCTGTTTTTGCAGATAACATTTGTGTATATCCTTGAGTGTACCAGTATCTAATGTTATTTCAATGGAAAAAGATCTCTTTTGTGGAGAAACAACTACCCTAAATTTCTTCTTTTCAACAATAGTCTTCATATTACATGAAAATTTAGACACCTTTTAATTTCAACTCCTTGATTTCTTAAGTTGAAAAAGTAAGTGTCAAATCTTGAGAAATCCATTAAAATTTATATGCAATTTGGGTTTGACAATAGCTTCTTTTTGCCACCAGTCTGAAGGAACTGTTAGTCCTGAATATTACAGGTCCTTCCTGAGAACAACAGGTCCTGCATGAAAACCATGTTTGAATTTTAGTAATTTAAGGCATAAATTGCAAGGAAAACACTGTTGAAACAGAAGAAATTGCTTTTGACAAGCAATTTATTTTTTGCTACAATATTTCCCATTTTGTAATGCAAATTTTAGTATTGGGAAGGCAATTATTTTCAAAACTGGACAGATTTGAAATACTTAGTTTTGCCATTAACTACAGGTCTGAAGGACCTGCAACATAATGGTAACATCTACCTGTCCTCCACAAAATCTACAAGTCTTGCGCCTGATGACTGGTGTTAGTGTGGATCCCTGGCAACAGTCAGCCCTTTTACTTTTGTATGTAAAACTTTATGCAGGGTTTTACTCAGACATCAACAAGATAAGGTCCAAAGGACTTAATCATTGGGATCTAAGGGATCCTTCCTTGAAAATTTGGGAGTCCCTGCTTTAGGCATAGACTATTTCTTTTAGGATATAATCTTGTATGATTTAGAACTATTCCCTGGTTAAAGAAAAGAAATAGATAGAAGTATATTGATAATTTGGGCTCAACTTTTGGCAAGAGTTGAAGACTGTTTAAAGCAGTCTTCAATTCTTGTCTGAAGTTGATCCCCGGAGAGTCTATGGGACTCACATCACATGGTTTTGAGGGTCCGGTCTACTTATTTTTGCGTCACAGATGTGGAAAACTTCTGTCGCGTAAAACCCTGCTTTATGAATTTCAATTCCATTTCAGGTATTACAAATAGATCCAGACACACCTATGGCAGCAATAAAGAAGAAGTACAGAATGGTTTGTAGTCTTATAATAGATATATATATTATTGGAATGCACATGTCATTACGAACAATCGACACAGGCTAACCTGGTGGCCTTGGGGCTCAACTTGTGACCTGTAGGTCCATAGTTCAAGCCACACTCACTGGGGTGTATTAATGGGTTAAACATTAAATAGCCAGCCCTAGTTCACCCAGCTATAGAATAACTTATTACTTGTACATCTGTGATTCAAGCCACCCTCACTGGAGAGTGTTTATGGGTTAAATATTTAATATTCAGCCCCAGTTCACCCAGTAGAATTGGGTAGCAACATGTTTTAACCACTGCATTTCTGTCAGGGACATGAAAAAATCAGAATTTAGTGATTATGAGCGTAAGCAAATTTTTAAACCATTCAAACTAAATTGAATTATTATTAAACATGTGCAAACATTGAACAGCCTAGAAAGCCACAAAATGCAAATAATGGATAATGAGACTGTCCAAATATCAAGCGCAGGCTCATAGTTTTGATCAACCCTGCATGTAAATTTTTTATAATAATTCAAATGTTCACTTGTTGAGTCCCCCCCCCCCTTCCTTAATTGAAAAAACAGTTGGAATACTGGAAAGAATCCGATCAGCCTATGTATACTCACAGTCTGATTGGTCTTTTATCTTATAACTATACAAATATCCGTATGATAACATCCCGTATGATATTTTTTATGATATCACATAGTTATTTTTAGAACATGATATAATGTGGTTATTTTTAGAAACTTGCATTTCAGATAGAAACACCGACGAAAACAAGACGAATATAGGTTATAAGATAAATATAATACATTCTTAGTGTATTGTATGAAAAAAATATCAAACTCGGTTGTGAGAATTAATAATTGTCTCGGCATAGCCTCGACAATGATCAATTCTCCCAACCTCGTTAGATATTTTTTTTCATATAATACACTAAGTATGTATTATATATCTACATGCCCTCTATGGTTGCTAATCTCAAAGATTTTTAGGCAAACATCTAGTGTTTTCTACAAATGCTGTTCAGCCATCTTGGCTTTTCAGTCCTTAGAAGCTTTATGGTTTTATGTGGACTGTTGGAAATGTCATGCGCAAGCTCAATTAACTCAACTGATATATGCTCTTTCCATATTTTACTTATCATGTATAATTAGGAAAAAATCTTTTGAAATTAAATGAAAAAATTGTATACCGCTTAAAAATCCAATTGTTGTATTTTTTGGGGTCAAAACAAAAGAAAAATCAGTTTTGACCCTATGCCCAAAATTATTAATCAAACAACAGCCTTGAATTAAAAAAAAAAACACTGTACACTGCAATATTTTGAAATTTGTGACGAATCAAATGCAAAGCAGGATAACATTACTTTAACTTTTTTGTAAATGGCTTGATAATCCTAGACCTATGTGGGATAGCAGCTGAAGGCTAGGAAAGGATGTGATGGTTGTACTGGTATCCATTGTTAGGTGCTCCAGCTGCTGGGATATGACTGTAATGATTTTGAAAGTGACGTAAAACCCCATTCTAACGAACAAAATTTTTGCAAACATTTTCATGGTGTTAGTGATAGAAATAATTTTGGTTTATTTCAGATGTCAATCTTGGTCCATCCAGACAAGAATCAGGAGGATCAAGAGAGAGCACAGTCATCATTTGAAGGTAGGATTTATATGTCCAAGGTTTAGCGCAAGAGTGTACTAAGTGTATATACATTGTATATACACTTAGAACATTCTTGCACTGAACCCTGGATATTATCAAGAGGCTGTGTTTACTGTGCCAGTGGAGGTATAAATGTTCTCTCAAGCCTTGTGTCTAAAAATGTCTTGGATGTCAATCTTGGTCCATCCAGACAAAAATCTGGACTATTAAGATAGAGCCTAGTCAACATTCTAAGGTAGGTTTTAGTTGTTTTTCAAAACAACTAATGTATTCATTTATCAATACAATGGAAAAACAGTTGGTTTGGGCTTCCATTGATAACAATCAATTAAGAAAAAAAATCAAGAAAACAAAATTGAGAAGCTTTAAAACATACCTTGATATGCCATAGTGTACATTCATTGAGAATTGTTTTGATTTCTTAGAACCAATTGTTGTATTGTTCATTAGTTGATTGTGCTCTTTTTTTATTAAAACTGAAAATCAATTATGACTTGAAACTTATTACCTAACACTAGCCATGTTACTGTTGACTATGTGACAGTGTGTTTAAGGTCATAAATGTGTTCAGGACCTGAAACATTGCAACCATTGAAAAGTACATATCAAGGGATCAGTGCAATACTATTGTAAGTGCCTATAGATATATAGACACTTACAATAGTGTTGCTCTGACCCTCGATATGTAAAGAGGGTTATTTTTCCCCACAATATTTTGTACCGCATTTAAAGGTATCTGTTTACCCTGCAAAGCTATGTTTGTAGGGTAAATAGGCAAAATGCATAATTACTGACTGCCTGTAGAAGGGTTAAGACCCTTTCAGTCTATAAAGCACAAAGTGAAGATTTTGGTCAGACTAAGCAGAAGCACTGACTAGCAAGAGACTTTGAGTTGGGCTGCTATTAAATTTTGTTGAAAATGTAAGGAACAGGCTCTTTTGTAAAGTTGTCGCTGACTTGATTCAGTTTGGGATGTCATAAGACTCTTAAATTTCCCCATTATATGAAACGAGTGAAATAACCCACTTTTCTTTTTGTTATAGCTGTGAATAAGGCCTACAAGACATTAGAGAATGATGAAGGGATGCGAAGATGTATAGAGATTGTTGATGAAGCCAAAGAGAGGGTGGAGGAATTGGTAAGATGCTGCTTGTTATGCCCCTCTTACACTTGTTGGTTATCGCTGTCTGTGACCATTTTTAGCTCACCTGAGACAATAACCCCATTATATGTGTTGAGTTAAAGATCCTCTTTCTTTTTGTTAAAGCTGTGAATAAGGCCTACAATTGTTGATGAAGCCAAAGAGAGGGTGGAAGAATTGGTAAGATGCTGCTTGTTATGCTGCTTTACACTTGTTGGTTATTTGTCTGTCTGTCTGTAGATCATTTTTTGTCCAGAGCACAACTCAAAAAGTATGCAAGCTAGAATCATGAAATATCACTGATGGATTGAATTCATCGAGGAGTTGTGCAGTGCACAAAAACAACAAGAGATATTGCCCTTTGATGAAGTTAAAATTTCTTCATTGGATACTTTACATTTTCCTAAGACTGAGAGCACAAGAGATAGTGACAAGGGATTTTCTGGTGGACTGCTCTTATCTGGGGCATAAATTTTTTGCAATTTATCTTATAACTATACAAGTATCCGTATGATAACAACCCGTATGATATTTTTTATGATATCACATAGTTATTTTTAGAACAATAATATCATACAGTTATTTTTAGAAACTAGCATTTAAGTTAGAAACATCGACTAAAACAAGACAAAAAGAGGTTATAAGATAAATATAATACGTACTAAGTGTATTGTATGAAAAAATATCTAACTCGGTTGTGAGAATTGGTAATTGTCTCGGCAGAGCCTCGACAATGATCAATTCTCCCAACCTCGTTAGATATTTTTTTCCATACAAAACACTAAGTACGTATTATATATATCTCTATGAATTACAACTAATCTATTTTATCTTTAATGTTCATCCAATTATTTAAATTCTAAATTTGAGACAATTTTCAGATGAGTATGATTCTTTTTTCTAATCTAGGGCCCAGATGTATTGTGATTATAAGGTTTGTTTTGAGTGCTTCTTTAGTCTATGAAGAGATGACGCCGGCTAGCTTAATCGATAAAACATTGGGTTGTCAATCCTGATATTGTTAATTCCAACTCTGACTTAGTAAACTTTCATCCAACATTTGTCATTGTGACAAGCGTTGTTTGTCTTTCACTAATAGGTGAACGATGAGTAAAACACCTAAGAAGGATTGGCAGCTGGTGTCTCAGATAAAATGTTTTTGTTGTACGGGTGTGAGAAACACTAGGAAGACATAGGTAGGTACACCAGCCTATGAAATATAACTGCAATAATGTTGAAAGGCGTGTTAAACCCCCAAACAATAAATAAATCAGTTAATCAAGTCTAAAAAATTTATGAACTGAATTTTCTTAATATAAGTCTTAAGAATCTGACTTTAAGAAAGCACATACTTTTGATAGCATTACTAGCCACCGTCATAGTGCAGTTGGTAGGGCGTCTTGTCAATCTAGAGGTCCCGGGTTTGATCTCCGACAGGGCACTCATCCTTTCCGACTATTTGTCTCACGATAATCGTAGAACTATTTCGGATAGAACCTAGAGGCTAGGAAAGGATGTGATGGTAGTACTGGTGTGAGATATACCAGGAAACATTTGCTAGGTGCTCCAGCCGCAGAGATATGACTTGAATAATGTTAAAAACCAGCATGAAACCCCATTCAAACAAACAAATCAATAGCAATACTTGCATAAGTGCACATTCGCCATCAGAACAAGCCATTTTAGACACAAAAACTGATACATGCACTTATGATTGTCCATTTTAGATAAAAAATCAAAGAAAGAAGTTGAAGAAAGAAGGCAAGCCTTTAGATGTCCCAGAGGATGATCATGATAAAGTAAACTATAGTATCATAAACATGTATAGAGGTCTAGATTGGACGGAATGATCACTTGATGAATAATCATTTGTTGTGGATTGAAATTTCAATGACTGAATAACAAAGAGCTATATTTTCACAGGTTGAGTAAACAACAAAAGCTATATTTTTACATTTGGCTGAGCCACATATAGCTTTTAGTGTTTACACTAAAAGATTTATAGATCTCGTATGTCAAAAAAACCCCAATTATTCTATTTCTTTAATGTGCAAAAAAGAGAAATTTGTTGGGATTTAATATCTTAAATGACATCATTTTGTATGTGAATTTATAATGAAAAATCTCTGTGATCCATTAAAAAAGCATGGAAGAAGTTCTCATTTTTATGATTTCAATACTTTTCTGAGGGTTCACAGAGTTTTCCAATCTTGAGAATGCTTTTAAAGACCAACAGCAGATAGGTTTAATGCTTTAAGATTGATAAAAGATTGCTAATTATAAGTCATTCCCTTGGTCTAGACCTCTATTTATGTTTCTATGCAGTAGTCGACTCTAACTGTTTATCAAGGGATTCTGTTTGAATCCCCAATTGTTACAATGAAGATCCCACCAGATAATCAGTAATCCTTTTCTATATTGAATAGTTAGAATTTTAAAGAATTAGCTCAAAAAATAGGTCTGCATCTAGAGTAAAAGAAATCACTTCCATGAATATCCTTTGAATAATTTTTCTTGATTTAGTCTTATGAAAGATGAGGTACATAGAAATACAAATCAATTAAGAAACAGTGTTTTTTTGTGAAACGCATTACCTGCCCTATAAAATAAAATATGTAAATGAGATTTTGGTCTCGTGAAATACACCCACTTGCAGGAGTGGTATTCAAGTAAGAGTCTGAAATGTTGCGGGTCATAAATATTCATCAAGTTAGGCATATATTTAGATCATCGCGTCATAATAATTGCATAATTATTGGAATGACAAATTCAAGCTTATCTTTGAGAATTAAAGTAGTTTTTGTGTATGTAGTTGTCTAAGATCATTGTCTTGCTATTGAAAATGTTCAAGAACACAGACGGGGGCTTTAATTAAATAACTAATAATTTGCCAAGCCTAGGCTCTTTAATTATCCCCCGCCGAAAAAATTTTTCGGGGGGGATATTGTTTTTGCCATGTCCGTCCGTCCGTCCATCCGTCCGTCCGTCCGACATTCATTTCCGCGCTATTTCTTGAAAACTATAGACCAGATTTCAATGAAACTTGGCACACAGCTTCACTACAATGAGGACATGCGCATATCGTGGGGGTAACCCGGTTCGACCGTCGAATTTAGAGTTACTGCCCCTGACTGTTTAAGCCATATACATACATAGTGATATTCGTTTCCATGCTATTTCTTGAAAACTATAGACCGGATTTCAATGAAACTTGGCACACAGCTTCATTACAATGAGGACATGTGCATATCGTCAGGGTTACCCGGTTCGAATGTCGAATTTAGAGTTACTGCCCCTGACTGTTTAAGCCATATACATACATAGTGATTTTCGTTTCCGCGCTATTTCTTGAAAACTATTGACCGGATTTCAATGAAACTTGGCACACAGCTTCATTACAATGAGGACATGCGCATATCGTCGGGGTTACCTGGTTCGACTGTCAAATTTAGAGTTACTGCCCCTGACTGTTTATGCCATATACATACATAGTGATATTTGTTTCCATGCTATTTCTTGAAAACTATAGACCGGATTTCAATGAAACCTGGCACACAGCTTCATTACAATGAGGACATGCGCATATCGTCGGTGTTCCCGTTCGACTGTCGAATTCAGAGTTACTGCCCCTGATGGTTTAAGCCATATACATACATAGTGATATTCGTTTCCGCCCTATTTCTTTAAAATTATTGACCGGATTTCAATGAAACTTGGCGCACAGCTTCACTACAATGAGGACATGCGCATATTATCAGGGTTACCCGGTTCGGCTGTCGAATTCAGAGTTACTGCCCCTGACTGTTTAAGCCATATACATACATAGTGATTTTCGTTTCCGCGCTATTTCTTGAAAACTATTGACCGGATTTAAATGAAACTTGGCACACAGCTTCATTACAATGAGGACATGCCCATATCATCGTGGTTACCTGGTTCGACTGTCGAATTTAGAGTTACTGCCCCTGACTGTTTAAGCCATATACATACATAGTGATATTCGTTTCCGCGCTATTTCTTGAAAACTATAGACCGGATTTCAATGAAACTTAGCACACAGCTTCACTACAATGAGGACATGCGCATATCGTCAGGGTTACCCGGTTCACCGTCAAATTTAGAGTTACTGCCCCTGACTGTTTAAGTCATATACATACATAGTGATATTCGTTTCCTTGCTATTTCTTGAAAACTATAGACCGGATTTTAATGAAACTTGGCACATAGCTTCAGTACAAAGAGGACATGCCCATATCGTCCGGGTTACCCGGTTCAACCATCGAATTTAGAGTTACTGCCCCTGACTGTTTAAGCCATATACATACAGAGTGATATTGGTTTCCGCGCTATTTCTTGAAAACCATAGGTTGATGTAGATAAAAGATAACCTGTACCTTAGTTTGATATTAACTCCATTGACAATGAAAATATGTTCGGCGGGGGATATCAATTCAACGAATTTGCTTGTTCATCTTTGTTCCTAACATTTGTAAGGAACACAGTGGATTTATAGACCTTTTGCTTAGAAATGGTGGATCCTGATTGAAAGAACTTTTAACTTCTAGAAATACAGAAGGATCCAGAAAGAATTCCTTGCTTGAGCTAGCAGGATCCCCCTTGATAATTAAGAATCCTGGAACAATTAAGGGTTCAATCCAATCCAAACCAATCCATATGCTGTTTACAACATGTTCCTGCGGTTTTTAGAGCCTTTGCAGACAGTATGGACTATGATAAGTTTGTACTGACATACTGTCTGTTCTTAGCCATCACTATTTAATTTCAACCTTTTTATTGTGGGAATAACTTGAGTCTAACTGGTTGAAATGTTGCAACAATAAGCATTTTATTTGAAAAGAAATTTAGATTAAGCAGGAAATGGGTTAAAGGAAACGGTCAATCATTGAATTACTAAACTTATGTAGCTTTAATTCTAAATCTGATGCAATGTTTATAAAAACAAAATTATGGAATTTTGTGGGAGACTGTCTAAACATGCATAAAAGTTCTATTTCACTTCCTACTGAAAATGCTTCAAATTCGATTGATGCTTGTTAAATTGAATGGTAATCATAGGCAAAATAATTTACAGTTTCTACAATGAAAAGGGTAAAGAAAAAATTGTCAAATACACATAAGTTTACTTTCTATCAAATGAATTTAAGCATTTCATAATACAGTTTAGGCTAAGCAAATAATAGAGAAAATATCCAAAGATTTACTGATCAAATTACATTGAAAAAAAACAGAAGGGTTATAAATTGTAATAAAAAAAAGGTTTGTATCTGTAAAATTAATGTTATGTGTAGATCAGAATTACTAAGCTCTTATCCTTTACAGCTTCTAAAGAAAAAATAATTATTTGATGGGCAGTTTGATGCATGCTGTGATTTTGTTTTTCAGCTTTGGCAGGCGTTAAATTGTCATTTGTCGTGTGGCAAAGGAATATTGTATTATTGTTTGCTCTTTAAGTGATCATATTGGTATTTAGGTGATAGATGGGTAGTTGGGGTTTAAGAGCAGGGGTTAGCTTACAGGTGAAACATGTTTTAATTAACAGGTGTGTAGGCGGGTCAATTTACTGTACAAATTGACCAGGTGGCTGGAGATTTACAGAGCTGGAAAAAGGAAATGAGTGATGTACTTTATAATTCTTTAAAACAGGTAAAACCCCTTTTTGATGTATTTAGCTATAAAGTTCAAGAAGCAGTTTCAGCTTACATTTTTGTGTTCGAGGTAGTGGACCTGTTAATGTTACTCAACGTATCGGTAGTCATGAAGTTCAATAGTGTAACCAAGGATTCCTAATGATTTCATAAGGAAACCTTTGTTAAAATTGTAAAAGGTGATGAGTTCAGAAATGTTGCGGAACTATTAAGGCTCCACTACCTTAAATTGCAAATCAAAAAATTGGAATTTGTAATGCTTTGTGTTACCCAGAATTAATTTGAACAAAAAAAATCACTATATTATCTCTCAGACTTAAGCCTGGTCATATTGTGTATGTTTGTTTCTCAAAAGATTGCTGGTAATAACTTGACATACTATATTCTGATTTATTTTCACTTGGCTGAAGTTTGAGAGAGAGTCGACCAAAAGTCTATTTTACATTATTTATTCAAGGTTGTTGGATTAGGTTGGTCAAATATGAGACTGTAGTTCTGTTTTTCTACCTGACTATACTCCATTACAGTACAAGCATGCCGTCTATGTTCAGACCTGTAAACTATTTGCTGATCTCGAGAGACTCCGCGTGGAGAAAGAAGCCAAAGATATGCATGAAAGGTAGGCCGTCTTTTATGGGTGATTACTGACTTGACTTAGGATTTGAAAAGATAGGTCGGGGTTTGACACTAACAACTTTTGGCCACCTGCCTGAAAGACCTGTAAGCCAAAAATTTCACAAGTTTTCTCTGATAACAACAGGTCCTGTGTGATAAAAACCATAATTAAATTTTAGCAATTTAAGGGGAAAATTGCAAGGAAAATAATGTTGGAATTACTTTTCAAAACTGAACAGATTTGAATACTTAGTGCCACCATTAACTTCAGGCCTGAAGGACCTGTAGCATGGTAATATCTACCAGTCCTACCTAGAATCCACAGGTCTCGGGCCTGAGGACTTGTGTTAGTGTCAATCCCTGCCTCAGGTCATTTGAAAAAAACATTGTAGATCAGGAACAAACTTAACTACTCTTCAAGGAATAGTTTAATCAGGGTCTTCAATACTTGCCTTTCACCAAGTACAAGCAAGTCATGTATGTTCAGACCTGTAAATTATTGGCTGAGATCGAGAGACTCCTTGTGGCAAAAGAAGCTGAAGGATTGCATGTAAGATAGGCTGTACTTTTGCAAGGGAATGCCATTTTGGTCACAAGTATTTGGAGAGATAACTTCAAACAAATATTTGTAGACCCAGATTAAACTGCATTCATAACTACTTTAGGTCAAAGATAAAGGTCACATTTGCAGACTCGACACAGGTTGTAAATGGTTAACTATTCTTGTAAACCATAGAGATTGTGTTGAAAACTTTAAAATGTGTAAATTACACATTTAATCAATACACATCTGGTAATACCAGAGTCACACATCAAACTTAAAATTACTGTCATTCTTGCTCAAGCAACCAATCTAAGTTTGTGACTGTTTATATGATCCGACTTCTTTAAACCAAAATATCTTTTAAAGAATCTAGTATTTGTTCAGAAATTATTTATAGCTATTGGTGTATTTTCTTAGCTAAAATCGAGATTGTTTATATGAATACATATTCCATGGCTAACCCCCCAAAATCTACCTACATTTCTATATTGTTAAAACACAATAGAATCATCTCATTGAGACAATTCTAATGAGTGTTTACAACACAGGATTATTGATAAATTAGCAATGATATACATATTCAATCAAAATTATGTTTCTTATCTGTTTATAAAATGACCATTCACTTTAACGGCTGCTTTTTGGTGGCCCTGTAAGTGGTTATTTAGTACAAATTTTACTGTATAAAAGAAATATGAGCCTACGCATGAGATTTCCAACAATTTCAAATATGCGCAAAGCAAAGACCATGACCAGCCTGAGCATCCGCACAGTCTGACCAGAGTCTTCACTGTGCACTTAGTAGATAAAAAAGGTCTCAAAGTATCTGTAGACAACAGGGTTACTTTATTATGCTCCCCAAAGGGAGAGCATATAGCCGCTGTTTTGTCTGTCCGTATGTCCGTAATTCCGTCCGTCCGTCCGTCCCCACCTATTTCTCCATAACCCCTGGGCCAAATTGAATGAAACTTACCATGTGAACTCCCTATGATATAGTAATGATGCATCTGTGACGGTTTTTGGATTTGAGGCCTCGTCACGGGAAAGGGGGACTTAGGGTAAAAAACAGTTTTTCCCAAATTTCTCCTAGTCTAACAGTCAGAATTTAGTGAAATTCCATATTTGTGTAGCAAATCAGATGCCCTTTACTATAAACAATTTGATATTAACGTAAGAAAAAATATATCATGGAAAAAGGGGGCTTAATGTTTGTTACCTTTACGTAAGCGCGTAAATTACAGTTATTTTTCATTTCTCCTATTTTTATTCTCAGAATTTGATCAAATTTCACATTTGAGTAGCAAATCAGATGCTCTTTACCCTAAACTATTTGAAATTTGTGTCTTAAAATATGTCATGCAAAAAGGGGGTTTAATGTTTGTTACCATTATGTTAGCTGTATAAGATAACAGCTTATTTGAGTTTTTGAAATCTGACCACAGAGCATATCTCCTAAAGTATAATAGCTATCAACTTGAAACTTTATGGGTGGATAGACCTCATGGAGGAGAAATGCAGTGCACAAGAACTACAACTCTTGCTTGCATAATTTTGGAGTTATTGCCCTTTGTTGTTTTTGAAACTTAGATTAAGTCTGGAGCATATCTCCTAAAGTAAAATAGCTATCAACTTGAAACTTTATGGATGGATAGATCTTATGGAGGAGAAGTGCTATGCACAAGGACTACAACTCTTGCTTGCATAATTTTGGAGTTACTGCCCTTTGTTATTTTTGATACATAGATTATATCTTGAGCATATCTCCTAAAGTATAATAGCTATCAACTTGAACATTAAATGGGTGGATAGATCTCATGGAAGAGAAGTGCAGTGCACAAGAACTACAACTCTTACTTGCATAATTTTGCAGTTATTGCCCTTTGTTATTTTTTTATACTTAGATTTTGTCTGGAGCATATCTCCTAAAGTATGATAGCTATCAACTTGAAACTTTATGGGTGGATAGATCTCATGGAGGAGAAGTGCAATACACCAGAACTATAACTCTTGCTTGCATAATTTTGGAGTTATTGCCCTTCGTTATTTTTAATACATAGGAGGTAAATCTTTGACAGTACAAAAGAATCTTTAATCTATTAGGCTTCAGTTTACTATCAAGCTTTCGTGGCGGGGGATGTCCATGTCCAACATGGCTCTTGTTTTTGTGACAATGCCTTATTCGGGGAGCATAATCTGTCTCCGACGGCTCTTGTATTTACAGTTTCTGGATGTCTGGGCCTCTCAAAGTTTACACATCAAGAACATTTCAAATAGTTGGAAATGTCATGCACAGGCTCATAGGGGGTTGTGAAATATCTGTATTGTTACATCACAGAACCCATTTAACACAAGGATTGGCGTTTCTAAAAGTAATTTTGTTTTCAAAATTCATTGTATAGAATTATTGCATAGAATCTTGTTAATAAATAACTTAATTCAATGAACGAAAAAAAATCTAATTTAGGAAAAGAAAGGCAGAAGAAGATGCCTTGGAGAAAGAGAAGGAAGAAATGGAGAAAGAATGGAATAAGAATTTTGAGGTATGTATATATCGTCTTTTCTTCAAATGCAGGTAATAGATTAACCCTTTCTCGCACTATTCAAGGCTTATTCCTGCACCCAGAGCTTTTGCAGACATTTATTCTGGATAGACATGCAGTCTTATCTAAGCCGACCTTACAAGCTTTCTTCTGAGTTAACCCTTTCCTGTTTTTAAATTCTAAATTAAGATTTAAATTTTAGACCTGTCCAAATTCAAAGGTTTTTTAATCATATTTTAAAGTGAATATAAAATAAAAAATAATCATTCAGTAGGGAAGAAAAAGTGTGGTAAAAAAAGAAATTGCTTATCAGAAGCAATTTCTTCTGTTTTCACAATATTTTCTCAATCATAAAAAAGCACAGGCATGTAAAAATCAGGGATTAAAGAGAAAGGGTTAATGAGGAAAAAAAACTAATACCACACTGGTTTTAGACTTTGCAAAAATTGGCTCTAAGTTAATTCCTTCTTTTACAAAACACTTCAGATTACACCCCTTCACCACCCTCTACCCCCCTTCCAACCAAATCTAGTGCATATTGTTTTTGTCCAGTCTGTCAATCTGTTCATATTTAATCTATTTGTGCCCCCAAAACTTTAGCATTCAGGGGCTGACAATTTCCTGTGAATAAGGATTCAATTGGACTCCTAACAAATCAAATCAAAGTGTCCCAGCTAAAAGGAAGGAGTCCGAATTTTTATAAGAGGGGAACATTGTGGAAAGGAAGAAATTGCTTGTTATAAGCAATTTCTTATTTTCTACAATATTCTTTGAATTAAGATTGGGTTTTTTTTTCAAAACTGTACACTACAGGATGCAAGCAAATCTTTGCATCTTTTGTAGTAAAAAGATCAACTGTTTTGGCAAGTGTTAGAAGGACACTGCTCTGTGAATTTTTTTTTTTTACAAAAGATCCCTTAGGATCTTGGAGTCCATCGGACTCCTTAATTGGAAATGGAAGGAGTCCAACTGGTAAACAAGGAGTCTCAGACTCCCAGACTCCCTTAGTGTTGAACCCTGATATTTGTCATAACTTTGTATTGGTAAGTTGGTAAGGGATAGGTATTTCATATTATGTATTGCTTTTGACAAGACCATTCTGTCAGTACCACCATCAACATCATTTTTCAAAGTCAAATATGTTTAGAATTTCTGACTAAAAAAATGTCAGTTGGGGGTACAGTGGTGTTTACCAAAACATCTTGTTTGTTTTGCAGGCAAGTCGAGCTGGTCGTGTAGACAGCTGGAGACAGTTTACCACAGGGAAAAAGTCAAGTAAGAAGATGAAGGGAGCATTCCGACCACCAAAACCAAAACTAGAAAAGAGATAACCCATCCTCGTCTGTAATCACTGAGTTATGGTTAGAGGGGGTACTTTGGAATTTAGATTTAAGGTAGTGGCAGTGTTATTCGCAATTTTGAAAAGGGCCTGATATTTGAAT
This sequence comes from Fragum whitleyi, assembly GCA_948146395.1. Classification (NCBI taxonomy): domain Eukaryota; kingdom Metazoa; phylum Mollusca; class Bivalvia; order Cardiida; family Cardiidae; genus Fragum; species Fragum whitleyi. The sequence goes on along the minus strand of OX411546.1, from coordinate 21,249,682 downwards.
TTCCTGGGCAACTTCATAACCTGACTAAATCAACAAGTGGAAACAAAAAATTTTATAAAAATGTCATAGTTATGTTTTGAAAAGGTAATATTTGGTGATCCAGAAATGTCATGACTTCAACCGTGGAAAGCTGAATATCGGGCAATTCAAAATTCTTGCATTATGCAGTTTCTACCTTAAATGATGTTAACAGGTTGCACAAAAATTGTGTTGTGGGTACTCATTGGAATCATTCATAAAGACAAATCCTATGAGTACCCACAACAATTGACTTTGTTGAGATAAATAGATTCTAAATTTTGTAACCCCCTCAAAACTGAACTCTGTGAACGCTCATTGTGAAAGTGTAATTGTGTGGCGATGGGTGTGTGTGAATGAACTCATTGATTGAAAAAAAAAACTGAGTACTTTGATCTGTATTGTTTTTTTAGCTCACCTGAGCACAAAGTGCTCAAGGTGAGCTATTGGGATCGTAGAATGTCCGTCGTCAGTTGTGCGTCGTCCGTCGTCCACAATTTCTTTAAACATCTTCTCCTCCTAAACCAGTGGGCCAATCTTGATGAAACTTGGCAGGGATGTTCCTCGGGTCAATCTCTACCAAAGTTGTTCATATAAATGAAATCCACCCTTAACTTTCCCTTTACCCTAAACAAAAAGGTTGAAAATAGGAAAATCTTTAAAAATCTTCTTCTATGAAACCAGACGGCAGACAGCTTTCATATTTGGTATGTAGCATCATCTAGTGGACCTCTACCAAGTTTGTTCATATCAAGACCTTGGGGTCATATTTGGGCTTTGCCTGGGCCCAACCCTTTTTACGTAGAATCAAAGAGTGAAAATCTTTAAAAAAATTTTCTCTGAAACCAGATGGCTGACAGCTTTAATATTTAGTGTGTAGCATCACCTAGTGGGCCTCTACCAAGTTTGTTCATATCAAGACCCTTGTGTAATATTTGGGCCTTGTACGGGTGCATCCCTTTATCTCTTCAGAGCATGAAGGGTAAAAAACTGAAAATCTTCAAAAAACTTCTTCCATAAAACCAGAAGGCAGACAGCTTTCATATTTGGTATGTAGCATCATCTAGTGGACCTCTAGCAAGTTTGTTCATATTAAGACCCTAGGATCATATTTGGGCTCCACCCGGGCGCAACCCTTTTTACATAGAATGGAAGAGCGAAAATCTTTTAAAATCTTCTTTAATCGAAACCAGAGGGCACACTGCTTTCATATTTGGTATGTAGCATCATCTAGTGGGCCCCTACCAAGTTTGTTCATATCAAGACCCTTGGGTCATATTTGGGCTCCACCAAGGCGCATCCATTTCAGCTCATCTGAGCATGATGGGTGAAAATAGGAAAACCGTCAAAAATCTTCTTTTCTGAAATCAGAAGGCAGACAGCTTTCATATTTAGTATGTAGCATCATCTTATGGACTTCTTCCAAGTTTGTTCATATCAAGACCCTGGGGTCACATTTTGGGTCCACCCTGGTGCATCCCTTTTTACATAGAATCAAAGAGCAAAAAGGCATATGTCTTGCTCTTTGCTGAAAATGTTCCATGGTATTGATCTTAGGCAATTATCTTCTTTTTGACATCTGGCTATCTAATTAATGTGTCGTCCCAGGGGTCAAAGAGACTCAGGTGAGCAATCTAGGACCATCTTGGTCCTCTTGTTTATCATATGTCATTAAGTCATTTTGATGAATCCCATTCATGGTAACTGATATGTTCTTGTTTATTATCTTGGCTGTTTTTGGAGAAAACCTGGGCTATTGTCGTCACCTTTAGGTTGTTTGTGTCAGTGTTGGCTTTGTTATTGACATATGCATGACAAACTTTAACCTTGGTTATATCTCTGTTGTTATTGAAGATATCTTCATTAAACTTGGTATGTGTGTTCACCATCATGAGAGCTTTCAAGACTGTAAAAGAGGATAAGTTTGAAAGCATTTTCGTAAGAATAGTGCCCCTTTAACAAGTTATATTTTTGGCATTATCTAGCACCAGTAGCCAAGTGTTGGTACCCGTATTGCGGTGCTCTTGTATATAATATATACATCTGGCAGATAGCTGAACATGTGGATAGACTCATCAGATAATCAAACACTCAAAAATCATTTAATGATGAGAGGAAGAAATGGTTTTCATTGTGAATGTGTGCCAACGTGTGTGGGAACTCATTGATAAAACTAGTGAATAGTGCCGAGGTGTAAATTTTTTCATTGCTCTAACATTGTTCATATTCATTTAATAAATCACATATATAGGAGCTTGTATGTTGTTGTATAGCTCTGTATGTTTGTCTGGCAGAAAAGTAAACTCACCAAATTAGGTCATAGCTTATCCAGGTCCTGCCAAGTTAATGGTAACCCAGAAAAGGAGAAGGATATCTCTTATGGCTGTTGCTGTATATAACAACGGATGCTATATGAGAAAATAATTGTTCTTTATTTTTGTATCATTATGAAATTAAGAAACGATACACCTGTGCCTAATCTGTTGCCAAAATTAACAAAAAATTGCTAGCAAAACTCAATTTACTGTTTAGTTAGTTATTGTTTTGGTCTCCAATAGGAGAAAGTTTAGGATAAAGAGGACAGCTTGTCATCTTTACAGGTGATTGAGACGATATTTATGTCACCCCATTATTAGGTTGATGTCATCTGACAAAAGAAAGGTTGTCTGTCAAGGCTTTACTTGTGAAAAAAATATGGCTTCAAGGGCAATATTATTTTTCACTTACAGATCTTGTTAAACCATGCAATTGAAAAAAAATGATTATTCGAAAGAAGACAAACAAGGAGAAACACCAGCATGGAAGCCATAAAAGATGTTTGACAAAATCTCTAGGTTGTTGAATCAGTAAATAAAGAAGAAAGGGTTGATCACATTTAAGAGATGAAGAAAGTATTTGTTGATTTCATGGAGGTATGAAACTAAAAACATAAAAACTCTGTATGAATATGTGAAGCGGATTCATAGATCAGAGCGATTATGTTTATAGTTTCATACTTCCATAGGATCAACAAAAAGTCTTTTCAGTTCTATCTAGTTTCTTGAAACAAAAATGTAAAGATTTAATCTCAAATACATGGATTGTTCATGGGACTGCTCTCCGCGGAAGCTTACAAAAAAAGCTGTGTTATCAAAATTGTTCTCATTTAATAATAAAATCGAAATGAAACCAATTTTTCAGTCAATCAGAATACACCAATCATGGTGAACACTAGAATTAAATTATTACGGGGTTTGCAAAACAATTGTTAGTAACACTTTGCTTTAGATGATACTTGCAAACCTTATCCATTAAATATTTTGGCGAATTTTGTGTTGAAAGACTCAAGATATAAATGTGTGTGTGCCTGTGGGCAACATTTCAAGCTTTTTTAACATGTGCACAATGTTAAAGACTCTGATCATCCCATGCATTCATACACACTGATCGTTCTTTACTGTGCACTCTTATATATATATATAACAGATTACCATTGGCTAATTTTTAACCAACAGGTATTTCCAACAATTAAGGGTTGTTGTTTCAGTTGAACCAATTGAAACAACAGTCCTGATTTGCCAAAAATAACCTCTGGTGAAAATTAATCAATGGTTAACTTTCATGCAACCGGGCCTACAAAAACATGTAATTGTTGTAAATGTCATGCTCAGACTTGTATACTTTAACTTGATCCCTCAACATTCTGGTAAAATGTGAAACAAATGATAAGATATAAATATGTGTATTTACCGGGTAGTACTTTTATTTCATGTAGTTTGTTTCAATGATCATTAAAATTTGATTTTATTTAAGGACTGCTTTTGTGTTGCACCTTTTTTATTGAGCCCAATTGCGAGCAAAATTGTATGGTTATGTCCCTTTGATTTTCTTTAAGGCATATGTGATCTGTAATGAGATTTGGTTTGAGATGAGCTGATCTCAATTGAGTCTAGAATAGAAATATAATTGTAACCCTGCAGGCAAAAAGGATCCATCTGGGAAATGCGTAAAAGGTTGACCCCAAGCAGACTTGGGTCAATTATTTCATACTTTACTAATTTTCTAATACTAGAATAATCAATCTACCTTCCTATGAAAAAAGTTTTGCATTGTGACCTCTGGTTGGCCTGTACTAGAACTAATCCCTTTTTCAGATGTTTATTTAACGGAGTACCCAGATGGTCCCTTTGTGTGTGACAGGTCACAATCAAGCGAGACTTGGCAAACTGAAGGCAGTTTGTTGTAGAAGACAAAGGTAACTATCTTTAAGGTTCATGTAAAGTGTTTGAGACCCAATTTTAAGGGCGCTTCATTAGCCAAGAAAAAGCAGTATGTCCAAATATATTGTATATCAAAATGAAGCTATTCATGAGCACAAGCAGTTAAGCAACATAAGACCACCAAAGCTATAGCAATAACCCAAAACATTGTGGAAAAGGGTCATTTTGTACAGAACAAGCAACTCAATGAAGGTTGGATAAAATTGGCTCATATTTTAACAAAGGTACCTTGGGCCTAGATTTTATCCAGGCCACTTCTTCATTTACGGATGGATTTCAAAACTTTTGTTTTTAATCAGGAGATGGTGTTGTTTTAAAAGCACCTGTGATGGATTTTTACTATGCAAGAGGATATCTATGTGACATAATAGCCATCACAATGACAGCTCATTAGCTTGGTGGGTAATGTCCAAACCTTGAGATCACTGTTTTGATTTCCCAGCCGAATATTATCTCAGTGATTGACTGAATGGGTTTAATCATGTGGTTATGTTTACAATTATCCACCCAATAGTTGAGACAAATCAATGGCTCAGTGCGAAACAGTTGTAACTGCCTATATGTTTGTAAACATAGGTAGTTACAACTGATTTGCGCCAAACTATTGAAATGTCGGAAAGGATATGTGCTGATGCTGAGGATCAAAATCATGACACCCCACTATTGAAGATTAGGAGTTGTTTGCCTTGCCCTTGGGAGTGGTTTGCACTGGGCTATGAAGCCCTGTGTGAACCAGGCAGATCTTTGAAGATGTTTCATCTTGTGTCCTTTCATCCAATGGATGCAGATTTCCACAACTCTTTCTATTTGTTTGTTTGAATGAGCCTTAATTTGGGCTTTTATACAAGAGAATAGCCTTGAGGTGCATATGCTTGGCTGTTGGATAGTGAAAAAAAATCAAGTCCAAAAAGGGGAATACTTCACACAAAATGCATCTGGAGTTACCCCCTTGAAAGTATAGGTTCTTCTTATGATAGTATAAATCTTTGCCAAGTTTCAAGTGAATACCTGCAGTATAAACAAAGTTATACAAATGTCAAAGGTTTTATACGACAACAGCATCACCAAGGCTATAGCAATACCTCGGGTTTTCTTTGTAAACAGCTGAACAAAAAATTCTCTTCCATTATCAAAGATAAAGGCTCAATGAAAAGATGTGCCATTTAAATATTGTTTTGAATTGATAAAACACTGCTTTTAAGCTTTTCAGTCATACAATTGTGGCAGCTGGAGAATCTAACCATGGTTTCTTAATAATAATTGGAAAATTAAACGAGACTTACCTTGGTTTAGTCGATGTTTGGTTGAAATTCTATGAGCAAAGGGAGTTTAGGAGGCATTAAATGAGATTTGTGCCGCGCATGCGCAGTCAGTTTTTAAAGACAAAATTGTACGGGAGTACTAGTCACACCAGTACTGTGAAGCAGCCCATATCAATGCTAATACTGCTAACTTATTATTGAGCTGGGAGGGTGGGTGGCATTTAATGCCTCCTAAACTCCCTTTGCTCATAGAATTTCAACCAAACATCGACTAAACCAAGGTAAGTCTCGTTTAATTTTCCAATTCTATTTCGCAAAGGTTTAGTCGTCATTAAATGAGACTTCAAAGCGTACGAACGTGCAATTTTGAATAGAGGCCATTTAAATGTGTAAACATAATTCTTTACCTGAGTGTAATAGAACTACATTTTCAGTACTGCATCAGCGAAGCTGCTGTCTCTAACTTGTTTATTGTAGAATTTTGCGAAAGTACTTTCTTGAGACCATCCTGCTGTCTTCATTATTTCAGAAATTGGTACCATCATGGCTTTTGCCTTGGAAGTAGAAGCAGCACGAATTGTATGGGCTCCAAATTTTTTAACATCAATTCCTGATCTAGCCATGACAACACGAATCCATCGGCTTATTGTATCACGAGTGACAGGTTTATACGGTTTTATATAACTAATCAACAAATTGTCATCTTCACCATGTTTCCTACATGGCTTGGTTCTTAACAAATATTCTTTTAATACAGTTACAACACAAAGCCTCCTGTCTGGAGGATAAGCCCTCAACATGAGGGAGTCTTGATCAAAGCCTGGCCTGCTTTGTTTTAACAAATTATTGAATTTTAACAAATAACCTGAACTTAACTTTTTTAACTGTTTATAACTTAAAACATGCAAAGTTTGCACTCTGGCTGCGTTCGTAAGTCCCAACAACATAGTTAATTTCAATGTCAAATCTTTGAGAGAAATAGTTTTAACTGGTGATAGTTTCTTGAGGTATTTCAGCACTAAGTTAACATTCCATGTTTCTGAGTGTCGAGGTGTTGGTGTTCGAAGATTGAACACACCTTTCATAAATCTAACGACTGTCGGATGGGATCCAGCCGGAAAAGATTCAATTCTAATCCCCATAGAGGAGAGAGCTCCTCGTGCAGTATTCAAAGAACTGTAGCCTAACCCTTTATTGTATTGTTCTGTTAGAAATTCAATTATGTGTTTTATAGAAACTGAAACTTGAGATATTTGTTGCTGACCACAATACTGAATCCATCTCGAAATATAGCATTGATATTCGCGTTTTGTTGAATTTCGCCAGGATGACATGATAATTTTGGTAGCTGTTCTTGAAAAACCCTGTTTTCTGTAGGCAGTCCTGACACACTGCATGCCATTAGAACTAGTTTTTTCTGCAGTGGATGTTCCATTTTTTGATGTGGAAGTTGAAGGTCTGTCTTCCTGGGAAGAATTTTTGGTTCCTGAACTAGTATTTTCATCAAAATGGAAAACCATGTTTGTGTCGGCCAAATTGGAGCTATCACCAAAGCTCTTGCTCTGTCTTATTTGATCTTGCGAACGCAGGCTGGTAGTAAACTGAAAGGTGGAAATATATAACAATAAGTAAATTCTGACCAATTCAGAGTGAATGCGTCAATATATTTTGCTCCTGGATCTGGTTTCCAGGCACAGTACACATTCAGCTTGGTATTCAATCTTGATGCAAATAGATCAATTGAGGGGGTACCAAACGCCCCACATAGCAACTCAAAATGTTTGACAGGTAATGACCTTACTAGCCACATGAGAACAAGTATTCCAAATATCATTTTCAATGCAAAATTCCCAAATATCTCGGCTTACATTGTCACAAGTAATTGACTGAATTCCACCCATGTTAGTTATGTAGCACTGTGCTGTTGTGCCGTCTGTCAAAATTTTTACATGCTTACAAACTACAAGACTCCTGAATGATTTCAGTGCAAACAAAATTGCCAGAAGCTCCAATTCATTTATATGTTTATGCTTCTCTACATCATTCCAACGACCATTAATTTGTGAACTTTGACAGACAGCCCCCCAGCCTAATAGGCTAGCATCAGTTGAAATGCAAATTTCAGGGTTTCCTTTGTCTATGCGCCTGTATTGAGTATGTACATTGGTAAACCACCATTCAAGTTCAGATTTCATGCTCTCTGATATTAACATAAAAGCTTCATAGTTGCCATAGTGCTTCTTAAGAGCGCAAATTTTGCCTCGTTCTAGTTGCCTGTAGTGCAATTTAGCATATTCTACTGCAGAGAAACTGGAAACAATGATGCCAATTATTTGAGCAACTTTTCTGATAGTTGCTTGTTCTTTTTGGTACAAATTTCTACACTCTCTTTCAATTCGATTCATTTTTTCCTCTGGTAAAGTTACTAGCATTTTCTCTGAGTCAATATTATTGCCCAAGTAACACAATTTTTTGGTGGGTACAGTTATAGATTTTTTCAGATTGAGCATGAAACCTAAACTTTGCAATAGAGAGCCTGTTGTCTCAAAGGTATTTGAACATTCTTGTTCATTATTTCCCCCCAAAAGGCTATCATCAATGAAGCCTGTACATATGTGACCATCAGTTCTCAGCTTAGCGTAAACTGGTTTAAGAAGCTTTGTAAATTTCAAAGGCATACACGCTAATCCATTGGGACAAGTTGTAAATTCATAAATGTTTTGTTTCCAAACAAAACGTAGGTATTTTCTTTGCTCTTAAGCAATGGGTACAGAATAATATGCATGCCGTATATCAATACTGCACATGAACATGTCTTTAGTTATCATTGTTAAAGCTATCTCAAAGGTCTCCATTTTAAAATGATGGTACACAATATGCTCATTCAATTTTTTCAAATTCAATATCAAACGAAATTCCCCATTTTTCTTTTCTCTGATAAAAATAGGGGAAATAAATTGGTCTTCATCATAATCAACTTGTTCAATTACTTTCTGAGACAACAGTTTTTCTATTTCTTTGTCAATTATATTGGTTTCTTTTTTACTGAATACATGACAAATAAGGTTTGGCTGACAAGGTGGACTATCATTTATGAAAGGAATGTGAAGATGTTCAACCATATCTAGAATGGTTGGATCACTTGTCAATTTTTTCCATTCTAATAAATAATCCTTAAGTCTACCAGCTAAAAATGTACATACCTGAGAATTTTCTAATTTTTCATGGGGAACCTCAGGCCTCCCCTCTTTGGCTGGTTTTTTGAGTCTCCTCCAGACTGATTTGAAGGTCCAGCATAGTAGCGACCCCGTCCAAAGCCTCTGGACCACGGTCTGATGCGAGGTCTTCCTCGGAAACCACCCCGGTTCCCTCTAAATCCACCTCTAAATTGACCAAACTGCATTTTATTTCCAATTTTTGCAGCATCTTCGATTTCTTTTGCTGCCTTGGAGACATCGTCCCCAAATAGCTGGGTTGTATAGGGCACAGTATGATTGCAAAGATGAGCATATTCATTTTTCAGTTCTGGCCTCAAAAGATCTTTGCGAAGCAAATTTATCTGTCGGTTTGCATGGCCAAGTAGAGCCATAGCTTCATTGGAATGGTCAATTACAAAAGAAATGTCATCACACTCCTTCTCTTTCAGTTTTTTCTCAATTTTAGCAGTTTGATCAACCATTTTAGTCAAAATAGTTGCAGACTTAATGACAGAAGTTTCCACATTCTGTAACTTCTTATCTGTGGTTCTTGCATTGGCAGAAATTAAATCCCACACCAGCTGATTACATTTCACAACTGAGAGTCCCTCACAGTTAGCTGGTCTAGAAAATTTTGGGTCTTTCAGCAAATCATTGTATTGCTCTTCTTCCATTCCTTTACGGAACAAATCTGTAATATTGGAAGCCAAAATAGGGTCCAAATCTTTATCAGTAACCTCTTGGCCTTTAAATCTCTTCGCAAGAGAAGAAAAACGACTGTCCACGGCAGTCTCATTATTATTGCAGTCATTATCCTCGAAGGGTCTTTTTCGGGACAAGCCGAGGCTGAATATTCAGCCTCATGGAAACCTTCTCCATCATAATAATCTTCGTATTCATAATGATGGTGTCCAAACTGTCCATAGTCATCGTAATTCTCATGTTTTTCCAGGTCCTCGACCCGTTTTGAGACCGAATGCAACATTTCCTCGGACTTTTCCATTTTCGATTTCATTTCTCTCAAAATTTCCAAGACTTGCGAATCTTCCTTTTCCTTCTGCGAAGGAACGGGTTTCTTTCCCGAAGAACTGCCTTCTTCGGTGCGCTATCCACCTTATCTTTCGATGTTTGAGTTCTATTGTCTGCCATATCCACGATATAGCGTAACTCGCAAAAGCGAAAGTAAAAATCGTAGGGAGAACACACCACGTGCGTTCGAAGAAAAACCCAAAACAAAACGTAAATAAGATAAAAACACCGAAATAAAATTAATATCCTTGTAGTAACAACGTTCCCACGTGTTTTAGCGGTATACTAAATAATTGAAACACACTAGAAAATCCGTGAATCCGCTAAACTAACTGACTGAAAATGTCGAACCGCGTCCGCCATTAAAATTTTTCAAGCACACTGACTGCGCATGCGCGGCACAAATCTCATTTAATGACGACTAAACCTTTGCGAAATAGAATTCTCTCTCTAAAGTACTTCCCAGACATCCTTTCAAAGCTTCCAGCTGCTCAGTTTATATAACTTTGCAATAATTCAACCATTTATGGGAGATGAATATTACAAAGGATGTGTGCTTCCATGAGAATTGACCCACTAGCTGATTAATTTCTTGAACAACTTTGAAAGAGGGTCACCCAAGGATCAATCCTGTGAAGTTTGGTTGAAATTCATTCTGAGGAGAAGATTTTTAAAGAAAAAGTTTACGACCAGTCGTTCAACGGACACAAAGCCATGACAATAGCTCCAGTGGCTTTCAGCCAGTTGAGCTAAAAAAGACTTAAAAAAATAAGTGATGACCTCAAGTAACAGAAAGGTCTTGCCATAACCGATACTCATAAATTATGATATGTTAACATTCAAAGTTGACTTGTAAGGGCATAAAAATTTAACAGGTTCTAAACAAATAGACCAAAAGAAATAAAATATTCTGAATTGCGAGTCAACATATTACTAACTGCAATACGTTTAAAGAGGTACTCAACAAACTGACACAACACACAACATATTCAGAATTTTTAATTTCCTTTTTAATTTTTTTGTTTCGTCTTCATCATGATACATGTATATTATGTGGAAATCTATGATCGAGACAAAATAAACACTCTTATGTTACAGCCATGTTTGATTCTCACATAAAATACTATCCTATATACACCATGGGAATAAATACAACAATTTACAGTCAACTTAGAACATTCATTCAAATGCCTTTAACTTATCCTTAAATAATCTCTTGATGGCAGGCAGTATAGACTATGATCAGACTGCATGTAAGATCAGATAGAATTAACATGCAGTCTTTTCTTAATATATGCTGCCCATCGTGATTATTTAAAAGGACAAGAATTAATTTTCTAATTAATAACCTGAAACTTACAGAGATTAGCACATTACAGAGGACTATTTCAAAACCATTGTAAGTTTCTTTCATGTAGAGGGATTACTGCAAGATTATTGTAAATGCCTTTATATTTAAAGGCATTTACAATAGTGTTGCACTGACCCCTATACTTGAAAATCTGTCAATTACTCTTCTTTCTAAAGGCCCTAAAACTGAAATTTACACAAATAGGGGCCATCTGGGACGCCATAAAGCATATATTTGAAAAGGCTTTTTGATTCAAAAGAGGTTCAAATTTCAAATTTTGAACAAACATATGATGTCAGATAAAATAATAATTCTTGATTCAGAGCCAAGTAAGGTTTTGACCCTGGTCAATCTGATCCCATCTAACACTCTATAGTAAAATTCTATAGTAACTAAATATTTTTGTTAGAAGTACATTTAAAAGAATCAGGAATTTCTATTACCTTTAAAAACTTATGCCAAGTTAATTAAACCATCACTATAATTTTCATAAACTTAAAACTCTATGGCAAGATTTCCAAATTACCCGCCCACAGCTACAGGCAGAGGGGTGTTTGGATTTAAGATCAAAGTATTTCAACAATTAATCCATAAACCCTATGTTGTTAGTACTCATTTGAATTGTCTTAAGACGATTCAAATGAGTACTCAAAACAAAGTGTTTGATTGCGAAAATAAAGATTTTAGACTGGTTTTATCCCCCTCTTGTCTGTACATCTGCCACCCTTGTCCAAGTAAGCCTTACAAACATTTCAATAAACACATTGACAAAGATCAGTCTGAATATACATGCAGTCTGATTTTTGTCTTCATCACATGCTTGTCAATTTACTAACCGGCACAAGGGTTGGTTTCTATATCTAGATGTCAGCACAAAACTGTTGTAACTACCTATATGTTAACCCTAATCATGCTGAACCCCGGAATATTCCTGCTTTGACAGGAGGTATACAAAGATCAGCCTGCACATATGTGCAGTCTGATCTTAGTTCATACCACCTGAATTTCATTTTTAAACCAGAAAGGTGTAGAACGATGCTTTTTCAGAAATCATTACTCACTCACATTTGGTAACTTCCAGTGCTTTTAGCACTTCGATTTTTCAAAGATTTTTATTCAGCATGACAAGGGCTAATAGGCACTTACATTTGTTTTATGCAAACACATCAATTTAAGGTATTCTGATGGCTCAGAGCAGAACAGTTGAAACTGCCTTTAAACCTATAGGCAGTAACAATTGTTTTGCACGGAGTCATCTTAATATTCATATTATGCCAAAGCCTTTTGTATCATCTTTTATACATGTAATAACTATAGAAATTATATTTATTTTCTACCAATAACAAAGTTTCAGTATTTTAAATTGGCAAATCATACAAAATCTTCAATAATGATAGAGTTTAATTTTTGTAGATCAAGGATTTTAATTAAAATCATCAACATTTTGTCAACATCATTCTAAAAACTTCATATCTACAACTTAATTAAAGCTGTAGTCGTGAGGTTTTGGAATTACATTGACAATATTTTAGTATATTTCATCAACACACTGTTTTACTATGCACCGTTTGTAACATTAACACTAAATAACAATTGTTTATTGAACACTTTATCAATTACGACATTTGAAAAACATTTTATATCCTAAATAACAGCATTCTGATGCATTAGTAGTGGGCACTTACTTTGGTACTGATAGACTAAATGACCGAAATGTCCTCTTGATTTTTTACCCAATCGTTGGATGTAAGTAAGTTTTCATTCAGACAAGATATGACCAAGGTTAAAGCATGTGAAGCCAGCACCAACCGTGAATGATGCAGGGTTTAAGTCTGGCCTCAACAAAATGGGGTCCAAAGAACTCAACAATTGGGATCTTTGAGGTCAATTTTTACTGTTTTGGAGTCCCTGCCCTGGATGTAGATCATAACCTTTAAGTGACACTTTTTGTTTTAAGTGAATTATGAGCCATTTCCTGGTTCAAGGTAACAATAATGTTGGATATATACAAATTTTTGGATCTCAACTTCAGCAAAGAATTGAAGACTGTTTTAAAACAGTCTTCAATTCTTTACTGAAGTTGACCGACAGAGGATCCGATGGGACTTATATCATGAAGTTTTGAGGGTGCAGGCTACAAGTTTTTGCGTCTCAGACATCAAGGTGACGACAATACATCTTTTTTTTTTCTGAAAATAGCAGAGCTAATACTCTTTAGATGGTCAGCCCACCTTCTATGATAATCTAGGCTGCAATTACCATTCAAATAGTTGTCAGGCATAGGCTCTAATAGAAGGGCAATTTTGACAATTGTATAATTGTCAGTCAACAACCAAAATTCTGTAAAATAATTCTGTTTTAACAACATTTTAGTCATCTTTTGTCAATATTGACTAGGGTTATTGTACCCCAATATATAAATTGTATAGCCGAAATAAAAAAGAAATCTTTAAGAACTTAAGGAAACACTAGTTTCTAGCATTAATTCCTCTACAAATTTTTGTTTAGTCCCCTGCCTCCCCCCTCCCCAAAATGCATGTGTTTTTGTGGTAATGGTTATATTTTCATTTTAATGAAAAACACTTGGGACATAACTATATAATACTACAGCTTGTGTTCTTTAATTCACACTTGTTGACAACTAACTATCTGTACATTTGTCTGATTGCGCAATCATAAATACAGGGAGCCACAAAGAGGAAGCCGTTCATCTTCCAAAAAGAAAAATTCCATAGTCAATTCATCAAACCCTATTTTGTGGGTACACATTGGAATCGTCTAAAAAAGATTATTACAATGAGTTCCCACAACATAGGGTTTAGATGAGAAATATCCGGTATAGTTCAATTTCACTCCCTCTTATCTAGGCTCCAGGTAATAACTTTTCTCAGGCTCAAATGAGACTCAAATTTTAAATTTAAATAAATGTATGAAAATAAAAGATAATATCAATAAGTCGTTATATATAACAACTTATTAATATTATCTTTCATGTTAATACATTAAAATAAGTATTAAAACAGAATTATGTCTTTAATCTCATATTGAAATTTGAGAAAATTTTGAATTGAGCCTGAGAAAAGTTTTATAACCTCGGACCCTGGAGCTATGATGATTAGGAAGGCAGTAAAGAGATAAGATCAGCTTGTATTTACAAACAGTCTGATTCAAGTCTATCCCATATGATCCATTTACATTCAAGGGGACAAAGGTTAAATACACCAATTACAAACCACTTTAAATCTCATTTTCAAACCCATTTCCTGAAAACAATATAGCTCTGACAGTGTTACGGCTGGATTCCACAGTCCAAATTTCTTAAAAGTGCCTTTAAATATACCTGACATTTAATTAACTTGTAGTAACAAGCTTTTAGAATCACACGACATATACTATATTGTCACTGAAGTTCTAAAAACTTGTAATTAAAGTTCTATAAAGCTGTAACTATGTTATTTAAGAATTACAAAGACACTGTTCACACCGATCTGCAATTCATGGCGATTTATTGTTGCACTCTTTTTGAATTTGGACTGGCCTAACTTTTAATTACCTTGAAATTTGTTGACCTGGAACTACACAATCCAGGTTTTTAGCACATTAACTTTTTCTTGGAAATCACTTCATGAAAAGGAGGAAAGTTAGACATTCTCCTTTTCTCACTGTCCTCTACTATAATTAGTCATTGTTTCATAGCTTAAAAGCAAATTGATGTCATCTGCAATCTCTTTCAATTTGGACTAGTTTAAAATTTAGTGGTAATGGGAAAATTAATCTTACATTTGTTTAATCCTTTACTGAACAGTCACTGAAATTAATATCCCTGTGATTTTGTACTTGAGAAAATAATGTGGAAAAGAAGATATTGCTTTTTATAAGCAATTTCTCCTTTTTCGTCAATATTTTTTACCGTAAAAGATGGTTTCCACTTTTCAAAGTCATCTATAAACTATTACTTTTGGACCAGTCTAAAATTTGAATATTTGGAAAAGGTTAATATGAGATGATATACACTCCTCTCTGAAGCCAACACACTTTGCCCTAGAGTCTGTTCCCTTCTCACAACCGCAGCCAGTTATGGTTGGGATATAACTGACACAACCGCGGCCTGTTGTGACTGGGTAACATAATAAACACAACTGCGGTCAGTTGTGGCTGGGTAACTTTATAGACAGTCTACATATAAAGCTGCCCAATAATCACAGTGAATTATTAACAATAATAGCCTAAGGTAACGTTCATTATCACACTGGACCATTCTGCATTGAGGCACCTGTCTTGATTGCGCTGTCGTACGATTCTAATGCATCTTTGGCTTGATTTCTGTAAAGAAACAGTATCAAAAGTTATTACTTCATATAAAACATTTTATAGGAATATATTCATAGGAATTCGGAGGTTCATTTCAACAGCACTTATGTGCTTAAACATATAGTGAGGAGTCTAAATAAAACTAATGTTAACTGTCAGCCACAATTTAGGCATTTACAATAGTTTTGTGCAAGTCCCTCATTACACAATCCATACAAACAAATCAACATGCAACCCATCAATTTTAAATTTGAAAATGACCAAGTTTCATTTAAATCAAGACAAAAAGTAAGGAGGTTTGATTTGAATTGGGGTTTTACGTCGCTTTCAACAATCTCTCAGTTATATCGTGACTACTGGAGCACCTAACAATGGATTCCTGGTATTTCTCACACCAGTACTACCACCACATCCCTTTCCTAGCCTCCAGTTGCTATTCCACATAGGTTTACGATTATCTACCCATTGGTGATAGACAAATGTCAAAAAGGATCAGTACCGCGGTCGGGGATCGAACCAGTGCGAATATAGACCCCTGGATTAGAAGTCAGGCGCACTACCAACTGCGCTATTGCCGCGGCTCAAAAAGTAAGGAGGAGTTGCCTTCAAAAGGCTGCAATTTCAATAAGCCCCAGACACTAAGTTTTAAGGGGGCATAATTCAGGAAAATAAATGATCCATATAATCCATGATCAATGTACATCTACAAATTATGGTGATGACATTGACCAACTTTCATTTAAATAAAGACAAAAAGTAAGGAGGAGTTGCCTTCACAAGGCTGCAAATTAAGCCCCAGAGACTAAGTTTTCAAGGGGCATAACTCAGGCAAAAATCAACGAACCAAAAAATCCTTCCTTCATGCACATCTACCAATTGAGGTGATAACATTGACCAAGTTTCAAGAAGATCCAGCCAGAAACTTAGGAGGAGTTGCGTTGAGAAGAAAGTGGACCAGAGACTAATTTTAAAGGGGCATAACTCAGGCAAAAATCAACGAACCATAAAATTCTTCCTTCATGCATATCTACCAATTGAGGTGATAACATTGACCAAGTTTCAAGAAGATCCAGCCAGAAACTTAGGAGGAGTTGCGTTGACAAGAAAGTGGACCAGAGACTAAGTTTTTAAGGGGCATAACTCAGGCAACTAGAACTGTCGCAGAGCGGACTAATACCCCCACAAGCGCTTTGTCAGAATGTAAGTGTTATTAGTGCAGGATGTGTTTGTAACTAATATAGAGGCCATATGAAGCATTTGCATGAAGTTTCATGATTCTAGGTCGCTTGGTTTTTGTGTTAAGAGTCCAGAAATGAAAATTGAACAAAAATTGACTGTGACCTTGACCTTTGACCTATATGACCTAAAAATGATAGGGCACTTCCTTGGATCATAAGGAACATTTGCATAAAGTTTCATGCATGTAGGTCACTTGGTTCTTGAGTTAGAGTCCGGAAATGAAAATTGAACAAAGGCTGACTGTGACCTTGACCTTTGACCTATATGACCCAAAAACAATAGGGCATTTCCTTGGGTCATAAGGAACATTTGTATAAAGTTTAATGATTGTAGGTCATTTGGTTCTCCAGTTAGAGTCCGGAAACGAAAAGGTCTACGGACG
This sequence comes from Fragum whitleyi, assembly GCA_948146395.1. Lineage (NCBI taxonomy): Eukaryota > Metazoa > Mollusca > Bivalvia > Cardiida > Cardiidae > Fragum > Fragum whitleyi. The sequence continues at coordinate 21,232,634 of OX411546.1, read as the reverse complement.
GACGGACGGACGGACGGACGGACGGACAGACATGGTGAAACCAATATACCCCCTCTACTTCGTAGGTGGGGGGTATAAAAATCAATGAACCATAAAATCCTTCATTCAGGCACATCTACCAATTGAGGTGATAACATTGACCAAGTTTCAAGAAGATCCAGCCAAAAACTTAGGAGGAGTTGCGTTTACAAGAAAGTGGACCAGAGACTAAGTTTTTAAGGGGCATTACTCAGGCAAAAATCAACGAACCATAAAATCCTTACTTCATGCACATCTACCAATTGAGGTGATATCATTGACCAAGTTTCAAGAAGATCCAGCCAGAAACTTAGGAGGAGTTGAGTTGACAAGAAAAGTGGACGGATGGACAGACAGACAGAGAAGATGACGCCAATATACGTCTGCCTCCGGCGGCGGATAAAAAGAAGGTAATGTCTTTGAATTTTGACTAGAGTAAAGATTTACCATCCAATAATATGTTAAATGCTCGAGACATTAGTCAAAGGCTCAGTGTAAAACAGTTGTAACTGCATATACGTTTATAGGCAGTTACAACTGTTTCATGCTGAGCCATCAAATGTTGTGTAATTAGTCTGCTTTCTGCGTCATCTTTCAAGAAAACTTTCATTGGTGACAGGGGGGAATCAAAGTTTTGTGAGCTTCTTTTCTTTTAGACTTTCAAGTTAATAGGATATCATGATCCTTGGAAGTAACCTTTTTCTTTTTCAAATGGTGTCTTATATAGACTTCACTGATATCCGCCTTTCTTCTTGAAAAGGATCACTAGTAGGCGATTTCTTCACATCATATGAAAAAGAGCACCGCCTACGGGTGCCTACACTCAGCTGTTGATTGCTGAATAGTGGATGAAAATTTAAGTAAAAAAAGGGGCATAATTTTCAAACAAGAGGACCAAGATGGTCCTAGATCGCTCACCTGAGTCTCTAGATCAATACCATGGAACATTTTCAGCTAAGAGCAAGACAGAAATGCCTTTTTGCTCTTTGATTCTATGTAAAAAGGGATGCACCCAGGTGGACCCCAAAAGTGACCCCAGGGTCTTGATATGAACAAACTTGGAAGAGGTCCATAAGATGATGCTACATTCTAAATATGAAAGCTGTCTGCCTTCTGGTTTAAGAGAAGAAGATTTTTGAAGGTTTTCCCATTTTCACCCATCGTGCTCAGATGAGCTGAAAGGGATGCGCCCGGGTGGAGCCCAAATATGACCCAAGGGTCTTGATATACAAAAACTTGGTAGGGGCCCACAAGATGATGCTACATACCAAAAATGAAAGCAGTGTGCCCTCTGGTTTCAATTAAAGAAGATTTTAAAAGATTTTTGCTCTTTGAATCTATGTAAAAAGGGTTGTGCCCGGGTGGAGCCCAAATATGATCCTAGGGTCTTGATAGGAGCAAACTTGGTAGAGGTCCACTAGATGATGCTACATACCAAATATGAAAGCTGTCTGCCTTCTGGTTTCATAGAAGAAGATTTTTGAAGATTTTCATTTTTTTACCCTTTGTGCTCATAAAAGATAAAGGGATGCACCCGTGCAAAGCCCAAATATGACCCAAGAGTCTTGATATGTACAAACTTGGTAGAGGCCCACTAGGTGATGCTACACACCAAATATTTAAGCTGTCTGCCATCTGGTTACAGAGAAGAAGATTTTGAAAGATTTTCGCTCTTTGATTCTATGTAAAAAGGGTTGGGCCCGGGCAAAGCCCAAACATGACCCCAGGGTTTTGATATGAACAAACTTGGTAGAGGTCCACTAACGATGCTACATACCAAATATGAAAGCTGTCTGCCTTCTGGTTTCAGAGAAGAAGATTTTTGAAGATTTTCATTTTTTTACCCTTTGTGCTCATAAGAGATAAAGGGATGCACCAGTGCAAAGCCCAAATATGACCCAAGGGTCTTGATATGAACAAACTTGGTAGAGGCCCACTAGGTGATGCTACACACCAGATATTTAAGCTGTCTGCCATCTGGTTACAGAGAAGAAAATTTTTATGATTTTCGCTCTTTGATTCTTTGAAAAAAAAAAAGTTGGGCCCGGGCAAAGCCCAAATTTGACTCCAGGGTCTTGATATGAACAAACTTGGTAGAGGTCCACTAGATGATGCTACATACCAAATATGAAAGCTGTCTGCCTTTTGGTTTCAGAGAAGAAGATTTTTAAAGATTTTCATATTTTCACCCTTTCTGTTAAGGGTAAAGGGAAAGTTAAGGGTGGATTTCATTTATTTGAACAACTTTGGTAGAGCTTGACCCAAGGAACATCCCTGCCAAGTTTCATCAAGATTGGCCCACTGGTTTAGGAGGAGAAGATGTTTAAAGAAATTGTGGACGACGGACGACGCACGACGGACGACGCACGACGCACGACGGACATTCTACGATCCCAATAGCTCACCTTGAGCACTTTGTGCTCAGGTGAGCTAAAAAGTATCTAGAGTTATCCCTCTTGATAGTATAGGTTGCTCTTTTTGATGGTGAACATGTGTGCCAAGTTTCAAGTGAATGCCTTCAGTAGAACCATATATATCAAAAAATGTCAAAGTTTGGGATTTTATGCCGCCTTTAACAATTTTTCAGTGATAAAGTGGCGGCTGGAGCACCTAACAATGGATTCCTGGTATTTCTCTCACCAATACTACCATCAGATCCTTTCCTAGCCTCCAGCTGATATCTAACATAGGACTATGATTATCAACCCATTGTGAGAGACAAATAGTTGGAAAGAATGAGTGCCGCCATCAGGGATCAAACCCAGGACCTCAAGCAGATTGGAGTACATAACAATGGTTTCCTATACTACCACTACACCTTTTCCAAGCCCCCTACTGCTCATCCCACTTAGTGTTGTGATTATCCACCCATTGTATATTTGCTGCTACTAGGGGTCAAACAAAAATCCGGAAGAAAGGATGTCAAACAATTACTGACTATGCTACAGCTGTGGCCCACATAGAAAGAACTATAACATATCGATGCCCCAAAGCGAAAAAATTATCATAACTGCCTTAAATTGGGCAGTTATAACTGTTATACACTGAGCCATCAATGTGGTTTAAGACATAATGAAATGTGCAATTTTTTACAAGACATTGGGTATGATAAAGTTTTTACCAGATATAACTAAATTTAAACAGGTCAAAAAGAAAACATTGTGTATGTGGCTAGATTTTGCATATCAGTCAGTCCTTTATCTTGTGCATATTGATCGACAGATAGATTTTTACCAGACATAACAGTAGGACAAGCAGTATTTCATGAAGCCTGTAGTTTCAGCCCACAAGATGTTTACCTAATGTCTTCAATTTTGTCCACAGATGTCCCAAGGTCCTCAGTTGTTGGCCCATTTCCCTGAATCTCACTATCCTTTGTATCTGTTGAATTGGAGGGAGATGATTGTTTCATCAACCCAACTTTTGTGAGGAAACTGAAACAAAATTAAAATCTTTCTCAGAACAATGCAAAGTTTTTATAAAATAGAACCAAATAAATGTAAGGTCCTGCTGCAATTTCAAGACTAGAAATGCGTCACAGACACCCCAACGCATGTACAAAAGTAACTCATGGCTGCGGAATAAAAACTTACTGGAATCACTTTTCCTTTTATAATGACTTTAAATGCTGGAGCTGTAGGCCAGGGGCTTGTTTTACTTAACATCTTACGATAATTTTTTGCGCAAGTCAAAAATCAAAGTTGCTAAAGTAGTAATTAAATACTGAATTCCGCCATGCAATATCTCATAAGAATCATCTTCGTCTTCTAAAGACGATTCTATTGAGATATTGCAAGGCAGAATCAAACAATGAATGAAAACACCAGGTATGATTTCTCTTACGATCAATTTTTTCGTAAGAAGTTTAGTGAAACAGGCCCCAGTTTTCTTAAAGTTGTAAATATATTCCCCTATTGACAATAAAAAAACCAATCCAAATAAATATTTTTATGCATTTCAATGTGCTACCTAATTATACAAGGTGTGAATTCCACTAAGCCATCAAGCCTAAGTGTCTATTTCAAGGGAAAGCGCAAAACTATTCTTGTTCCTATAAATATATAGATATTTATTATAATTTTATTTAACCCTATGCAGACTCCTTTAGGATTATGCTACAACTAGGGATATTTCTCAAGATACTCCCATTCTCTAAAAGGGTTTCATACAGACTCTGTAACCAAAATTACCCTAAGGTAAGAGAACTGTAGTTCTGTAATGGGAATTGTATAGACATATTTTATATTTGTATTAAAGCAGATTCTGACTAGAAAATGTGCCAGACAGGGATGCCTCGTTTACCCTTGTCAAACTTAACGTGGAATATTCCTGCTTTGACAGGGGGTATAGACAAAGATTAGCCTGCACAAAAGTGCAGTCTGATCTTTGTTTGTACCACCTGAATTTCATTTTTAAACCAGAAAACCAAAGGTTTAAAACAATGCATTTCTGATATCAATACTCACTCATATTTGGTAACTTCCAGTGCTTTTAGCACTTTGATTTTTCTTTAATTTTGAAAAGTTTTTTTTTATTCAGCATGACAAGGGTGAGTACTTGACTTTTACCGTGACCTATTTGACCTTCATGACCTATTTGACCTTCAGCCATGACCTTGCTGTTGGCGTATCTGGACAATCTATTCACATGACACTCATGCTCAAATGTAACACATCATTTCAAAATTCATCCATTAATGTAGAAGTTATGCTCTGGACAGGAATTGGACACACAAACCAACACCCGCACACAGACAGGTGAAACTCTATTTATCTTATAACTTAACAAATATCTATGTGATAACATCCCATAGGATATTTATTATGATATCACATAGTTATGTTAGAACAATGATATATAACGCGGATATCTTTAGAAACTTGCATTTCTATTAGAAACATTGACAAAAAACAAGGCAATTAGAGGTTATAAGATATCTACAATACATACTTAGTGTATTGCAGGAAAAAATATATATATACGAGGGTTGTCCCAAGAATTCGTGAACTTTTGCGATAACTTTTATTAGAAACTTCCGATGAAACTGAAAATTACCAGTAATATGGACAAATCATTTTCCTTTATTTTGGTGTGACTACAGAGGGCTATCTTCAATACTCGCGAAGATATGGATTAAAACGTAACACTAGTAAATGGGTGTCGGCGCAAGCTATTAAGGTCGTTTTATAATACGTGAAACGTCGTTTCAAAACTGAATCACTTCTAATCAAAGTAGCGTTCTTACCAGCCCTATATACTTGTTACAAAGAAATAACCTATGTCAAAACACATCTCAAAGCGTTGTTGATAGAGACTTTTGTTATGCATTCAATAAGATATTTGATTTTAAAACCATTTCCTCATTCTTTTACAAGGATACGCACTATCGTATTTTTTAACCCGACAATGTGTGAGTAGTGAGTAAAGTAACTGGTTTTTTTGGTTGTTTTTTTTTGGTTGTTGTTGCTTTTTGTTACAAATCGCTATATCTTTAGACATTCAAAAATATGAACTTTTATTGTTTTATACGCACAGGAAATAAATATTTGGGTTTGTATTGTATTACTTAGTATTACACTACCTTAATTTATCGAGATAGACCCACCAAAGATATCAAGGATTTCGGTGAAACGCTTCCAAATCTCTTTTATTGCCGAGTGTGCAAGCATATTTCTTTAAAATCTCGATACCTATCGTTTATTGGCACGACTCATGATAAAGTCGAACGATACACCGCTTATTTACTTAAATGTATTTGCAGTTTCTGTATCTCACCAGGCGTTCTGATTGACATTGCCTAAATCGTCTTTTATTCATTTATCGACGCTTCTCGCAATAGTTCTTCCTAACTTGATATTTTTTTCCCGACATTCTTTCAGTCAATTTCACTTTTTTACCTCGTTAATCCGTAAGAAAAGAGTATGCGCTACAAATAATTACGGTCATTCTTTATTTCCAAATCTTTTATGGTCTGTATAATGATTATTTCCTGATTCAGACCTAATTATGAACAACCTTGTGCGCCGAGCGTTCCGTTGACGTTGCAATTTTCACGCCGTTTGACTTGCACTCGGACAAAACAAAATGTCATAACTGCGCACTGCTTAATGTCATTTGTATGAAAATACACATGCGTGAACTCCAGAAAAATCTGCTTTCAGCAATGGTTGTTTTATTTCAAACTCATCATGAATATTGAAAAAAATGACGTTCAAAATTCTACGAGATAAGATTCGTAAGTAATGAATTTGATGTGCGCCGACCGCCCCTACCGAGCGTGTCTTTTAAAGCTTTATTTGTCAACATGACCATATCAAAATGGTAAAACCTTTACCAATCTGTTGCAAATTAACGTGTGTTGTCAACTCAAGAGTTTTACTTAAATCAGACGCGGGATTTTTGAATAATCGAAAAAGCTCACGAATTTCTGGGACAACCCTCGTATAACTTGGTTTTGGGAATAAATAATTGTCTAGGCATAGCCTTGACAATTATCAATTCCCACAACAGAGTTAGATTTTTTTTTTTCATACAAAACACTGAGTATGTATAACATATATGTCCGTACCCTGTTTCATGGCTACGGACTTATAGTTGTGTAGTTGCATCTGAGTGATACTCTTCATAACAGGATCTAGTGAAGGTCAATAACCAAACATTTTATTGACTATTAACCTGTTAAAATTTATATTTTTTTTTTTGACCCAGTTCATGCAAATTTTTGTCACAATAATTTAGTTCAAGCTAAGACCAGATTGCATATATGTGTAGGCTAATCTCAGACTATACTGTCTGCCCAAGTTAGAATATTATAGGAAGGATTACCCTAATTAAAGAAGGTCAACTAGAAGAAAATGAATATCAAAAAATTTCCCAAAATAACCAATTAGAGTGCTAAAGATAACTTAGCAACGACACAAAACTCCTGCACAAGCAGACACTAATAAGATGTACAGTCCATATTGCTCTAGCAACCAGTTCTATTAAGCGACCAATTTTATTAAGCGACCACCAAAAAAGTCCCTTCACGCAAAATCTCTGAAAAAGAGGACATTCTTAATGAAATATTGGTTATTATTGAATCTTATGTTGTTGGAGCCAATTAGAATCGTCTCAATAAGACGATTCTAATGGGTTAGAACATCATAGAATTAAGTATGACTTGACTGACAATCTATTACTACCATCAAAATGAACTGTCACATTTTCTAATGATATTTTGTATTAAGTAACCATTCCAATTAACGACCGCTTTTAGGTGGTCCCCTAAATGTTCGCTTAACACAAGTTTTACTGTATTTGTGTAACTATAATGCCCCCCCCATAACAGCAATTTATTCAAAAGTTTGACCTTGATAGATGACCTTGACTTTGTCAGATTACCTTGGCCTTTGTATTATCAATTGCAAATCAATGAAATCTACCATCATGCCAAAGATCAGAATTGTATCTCAAATAGGCTCTTAGTATTTCGAGGGGTTAGCGCAACACTATTGTAAGTGCCTATACATTCATAGGCACTTACAATAGTATTGCACTGACCCCTCGATTTGGCAATGCTTAGTTTTTTTGTTAGTTTTCGCAGACAAAAAGACAGACTGGCAGACAGACAGGTGGACACTGGTAAAACAATCTGCCCCAAATCTCATTGATGTGTGAGGCTAACTAGCTTAGACCTAAACCTTCTTTATTCAACTGTTGTTGTTGTTTCTTTTGTGTCTTAATTTTTTTTTTTAATTGAATTCTGAGATAAGTGATAAGACACAACACCCTTGTTTCTATAACAACTTAAAATGCCTCTACATAATCAATGCTAATTATTCATTTAAAAGGGGTTTTATGCCGCTGTCAACAATCTTTGCTACATTGCAGCGGCTTGAGCACCTTGATGCAAACTCTTATCAGATTCACCGACTTTTAGTAAACATGCATACACCATAATAACAATTAAGTCATGATTTTCCTATCAGTATATTTTTCCAAGTTGGATATACGAGGGTTGATCCAAAAGTTCGTATAATGAGGATATAAATCCACAGAAAAGCTTACTTTCAAAATAAAAATTATACAGTCTTTTAATACATCATATATGCTTACACTCAATAGCGGCTGTAAAGGGTATAGATCAAGAAAGAGACCCTGCATGTAGGCGGGGGAGCAAGAACGTCAAATGCGACGTCATGATTAACTCTCTTCTACATAGCCTCTGCTAACTCTTATTCCTTTCTGTGCCTGATACACCAACTTACAGAAATTATCCTCATAACATGTGGAACCAAATTACTTTAAAATTTCTATATGCATGGCATTTCTAGTAAAGCTGAGATCCAGATACAGGGCCTATTATTTTGGAAAATAATGAGAATCATTGGAATAAGTTCGTTCGTTCAAACTCAATTACACCATCCTAAATCCTTCTACGAAACCTGGTCCTCTTTTAATATCCAGAATAGCCTTACGAAAAATTCTCTTCTATACATTTTTATCATTTTTCTAAAACATCTGAAATGTTTGGGTTGGTGAATAACATAGATCACGAAAAAAAAATCGAAAAATAAACGGCATTCATATTTCGGTTTTGACGTCTTGTCATTTTTAATCGAATAGTCTGTGTTTTTAAAACATTCTGTGTCCGTAAAAGTCTCCCAACAAGCTTTAAAATATAACAAATAATTTTCTATTAGCATCTTATTTAATTAAGCCAAGGATTTTCAACTACAGCTTCAGAAAACTTACAGAAAACTAGGTTAATTTAACAGATTTTCAATATTTTTTCACGCTCCCCCGCCTTAGCATACATGTGTTACTATGGTAACGTATCCATAGGTCGCTAATGATAATTCTGCAAAAATAATACTATTTATGAACTACGCAGTTACTAAACTGCACATTCACCAAATTATATACTGAACAAGCCAGAAATGCGAAAGTTATTAGCACATTTTACAAACTTCTGGATCATCCCTCGTACATGTATCTTTTCTCAACTCAAGTTTCAGAAAAACATATATACATTATCAAATTCTTTGAACTGTGAACAAAGTGAAGTATATAATAGTGTTAATTCAATTATTTTGGTGGGATCCAACTTTTAATCACTCAATGGTATCATCTAATACTTATGAATTCAAACATTGAATACTCTAAAACATCAATAAGTGATTTGACACTCATTCGAGGGGGAATTTTGGATTTCAATTAAGATTACTTCATCCTTAATTGAATAAATCCTATTTTGTGGGTACTCAATGGAATTGTCTTGTCAAAATGATTCAAATGAGTACCCACAGCATAGGGGTTCTATGGGGAAATAAATGTTTTAGACAAGCTTTCTTTCCGCTTATCTGTATTGCTGATCTTAGGTCTGTCTGACTGGTCCCAAATCAAAAGGTAAACATTCAATACCACTGACAAAAGACCTGGGCCTGAGGTTATATATTTTAAATCATTTCTCAAGCTCAACTTTTTCAAATTTTGAATTAAAATATTGATTGATTGAATGGAGTTTAACCCTGCTTTCAACATTTTCCAGTTGTGTTGCAGCGGCTGGAGCACCTAGCAATGGATTCCTGGTATTTCTCTCACCAGTACAACCATCACATCCTTTCCCAGCCTCCAGCTACTATCTCACATAGGTCTACGATTATCAACCCATTGGTTAAATTTAAATAAATGTATTCACATAAGAGATTATATTAATAAGTTGTTATTCATAACAACTTATATATACACAAGATCAGATTCAACCATAAAAAGTCTGAGGTCAAGCTGTTTAGGTAGTGGTTCAGTAATAGTTCCGCAACATGTATGAAGTGTTAACGGATGTTTCCTAAAGATTTTCATTAGGAAACCTCGGTCAACATTGTGAAAGGTCACGAGTTCCAAAATGTTGCCGAACTATTACAGGTCCACAACCTCTAGCTGTATGAAAAGGAAAATGGTTGAGAAAAGAAGACAACTAGATTTTCTTAGTAAGAATTCCACATTTTTTCAAAGAAATGTTTTATCACTCAATGACGATACACAAGAGAAAAAGTTGGATCCCCAAGTTTTTTCCCCTTATCCAAATACAAGGTAAACACTACACAATATATAAGAGGTAAAGAGGTGAGAAAAGTGAGGTATAAAGGTTGGTGATGAGTGCACTCACTTAAAATTATCACTTAGATCTGGCTGTTCTTCCCTTTCATCTTGTGAACTCCCCTCATGCAATATTGTGCTATACCTTAAAATCAGAGTAAACGGGAATTGTGTCCATATATGATTAGATCTAAATTCTAATTATGTTACAGTTAGCACAAATCTTCACTTTTACAAAATCTGACAAAGCCTGAAAGAGGAAGAATATGTTAATATCAATCAAACTGCAGATTTTACAAGAGCCATGTTGGACATGGCCATCCCCCGCCATCAAAGCTTGATAGTAAACAGAAGCCTAATCAAAGGGCAATAACTCCAAAATTATGCAAGCAGGAGTTGTATTTCTTGTGCATTGCACTTCTCCTCCATGAGATCTATCCACCTATAAGTTTCAAGTTGAGAGCTTTTATACTTTAGGAGACATGCTCCAGACAAGTTAAGTGACAGAAGGACGTACGGACGGAGACTTTTACTATATAGGTGCTGCCATTAACTACAGGCCAGAAGGACCTGCAGCATGGTTTTTATCTACCAGTCCTCCCTAAAATTCACAGGTCTCGGGCCCAAGGACTGGTGTTAGTGTCATTCCCTGACCATGTTAGAGGAAGCAATTTCATTTGTGATATACATCAACCCCATATTAAAAGACTTTGCCAGGAATTGTACAGAATACTTGTGCTTTTTGTCATATTTTTTTCCATTGTTTACTCTTGTAAACCTGTACTTTTGAACTTAGACGAATCATATGTATGGAAACTTACATTTCAAAGGACTATAGAATTTGGTGCTTACGTGAAAGACAAAACATAATAAAAGATAATGAAATTGCAACACAAATGCCAGGGATATATGTTATTGTTTAGATAAAAACATACTATTAGCTTATAAAGAGAAGACTAGTTAAGTGATAAACAAGGAATTACAAGCTGTCTGCTGTTCATGTGCAAAAAAGGAGAAAAATATTTCAACAAAATTTGCAAAATCTCAAGTTCAATAGATTTTTTTCTTTATTTTCAATCTTGAAATTTGACAGAACTTCTTTTTTTCTAAAAATCTCTGGAGAAATTAACAGTAAGGAAATTGCCAGTAATTATAAGGGATTATAAGGGAAGAAAATAGTAATTTGATAAGACATGTTACAGGTAGCCCTGGCTTGGTTTAAAGCAATAGAAAAGCTCAAAATGTCCCTCTTTTTTTTATACAGAAAACCTCTAACATACATCCATATTCATGTGATGTTTACAGGGTAGATTTTATAATTAATTCCACAAAAAGACACCGGCAATCCATTACCGACGCATAGGTGCATCAATATGACACTAGCTTACATTAAGAAGATATTGAGCTTGAAATCCACCTTACTTAACCAGATCGGTATATACAAGGTCTATGGTATTTAGAAAATGTGACCCATCATAGAAAAAGAGACCATCTGGGAACTCCGTAAAATAAATGTTTGAAAAACAGATTGGCTTTAGTACAGGCCAACCAGAGGTTGCATTTCAAAAGTTCTTTCATAGGTAGGTAGATTCATAATTAAAGTTTCAGAAAATAAGTAAAGTGTGAAAAGTTTCGACCCTAGTCAGTCTGCACAGCATCTGCAGTCTGACTAGAATCAACACTTCACACACTTCCCATATGGTCCCTTTTCGCACAACAGGTCACTTATGACTTAAGCAACAAAGAGCAGCTCCCCCAAACCAAAAGACTACCCACAAATATTCTAGGAAAATACATGTAGGAAGTGAAGAAAACAATTATAAAAGATGTCAAAATTAGCCACCAAAAAAGGATATATTAAGTTATGCATTACCCTTTTATCATTACTAAAACACTGAAAGAGTCATTGAGAATTATTTTTTGTGTCCTTGGCCTTTGTGTTGCACAATCAATCATTCACTCGTTACAATATTTCGTTTGAGATATTCATCGTAATCTCTTAGCACTGGACATTTTCCTCAAATTAATGCAATCTGTGATAAATTGCATGCTCAAGTTCACAATGAACAATTCTACTATAATCAGGGGAGTTAATAACTTATGCCGGACTTATCTGACATAGGCTTATAGCCATTTATTCATGGACAATTAAATACCAGTGTAAATCTTGAAATGGTACCAAATAGAGGCGATTAATTATCTTATTGTTTATTGATTGATTGAATGGAGTTTAACGCCGCTTTCAACATTATTTCCGTTATATCGCGGCGGCTGGAGTACCTAACAATGGATTCCTGGTATTTCTATCACCAGTACAACCACCACATTCTTTCCTAGCCTCCAGCCGCTATCTCACATAGGTCTACGATTATCAACCCATTGGTGAGAGTCTTATTGTTTACATCAAAGGGTAAATAACATTGTCTTTAATGAAGACAAGGCATTTTCTTCCTTTAAAACAATGTTTTCTCCAAATTTATATATTCTTTTTTTGTGGACAAGTTCATTTTAATCCTGGACAAGTACAAAATTTAATTTAACTTGTCCAGGGACAAGTGGTGAAAATGTGTATTTCCACATCCCTAATAATCACATGTTTCAAGTCTAATTTTATGTAGGACTGGAACATAAGATTGTATTGGATGTAATTATAACTATGAGTTTGACTTTTTGTTCATATTTTAGGTAAATGGGTTTATATCCCAAAACATATCCAACCCCCCTCCCCCCTCCCCCAAAATGTCTTAAATATGTCAATAAAGCTAACATAGCAACATTAATATGACCTTGTATGTTTGAAATGACATGTTAAAACATTTACTTCTACATTTTCTTTTGATTAGATATATGTGAACTGTCACACACAAAGGGACCATTTTGGTAGTGTATAAAGTGTCAACCCTAGTCAGATTGCGTGGGGTCAAAATTTTTCACACTTTATTAATTTTCCGAATCTAGGATGATCAATCTATCTTCCTGTTAAAAAATTGAATTGTGACTTCTGGTTGACCTTACCAGAATCAATCTCTTTTCCAAATAAGTATTCTATGGAGTTCCCAGATAGTCCCTTCTTGAGTGACAAGTCTCATATTCATATCAATTTTGCAGACACACCATTCATTCTAAAAGATGCTTAATCTTTTTTCTTTGCAAGGCAAATTAACTTTCATGCAATTATATTAGTAAGCCTTCAAAACAATCAAATTTCTCTACTTTGAAATTAACCGAAAAAGACATACTACACTAAGGCAAACCTAATTTATAGACATTCTTTGTCAACCTAAATTATTCTGATAGCTCCATGTATGTATAAGAGAGAGTTAAGATAATCTTAAACCTTGTTTTTCTCCTCTCAACCAATTGTTATTGGTTGATTGATTGAATGGAGTTCAACGCCGCTTTCAACATTTTTGCAGGTATATTGCAGAAGCTGGAGCACCTAACAATGGTTTCCTGGTATTTCTCTCACCAGTACAACCAACACATCCTTTCCTAGTCTATCGTTGTTTGTACAATCGTTGAGGCAGTTCTAGATACTAACAACATAATGAAATAAGGAAACTTTGAAGTCAATATCACTCCTGCATTTTAGTAAACTTTTTTAGTATATAGTACAACACAGAGCATACATATGTGATAACACCTTGTCATGCATGTAGAATTGATTGCTATGATACCTGTCTGTATTCAGAATAAATGTTCATCTTAACCCTTGTCATGCTGAACCAGAAAAATTCCTACTTTGGCAAGAATAGACAATCATCAGCCTGCACGTATGTAGTCTAATGTTAGTCTACACCGCCTGTTTTTCACTTTCAAATCAAAATTGTCAATAGATTTAGTTTTCAAATTTAAATTGACCTACAGTTGGTACTTTCAGTGCTTTTTGCCCTTTCATTTTGATGAAAATTTATTCAGCATGACAAGGGTTAAGAGTTATTCTAAATTCTTGTAACTATAACTTGTTCAGGCCATAGCTACAAAATTTCAGAATAAAGCTGATAAGACAATATATGGTATAATTAAGGCTTGCTCTGACTTTGCATATCCCTCCCTACTTTGTATTCTATCTGTGATGATATTTGTAATGTGTGTCTATGTGGGAATGTGATAATATGTCTACTACGCGCTAGGTGTCTAGACAATACCTACCCATCACCCTGGGCTTGCGTGTCCCCCTGGGAGGGACTAGTGGGATCACAGTCTGGTTTGGAAGAGCTCGGACTACGTGGGGACTCTGGTACGTCGCCGTCATCGTCTGGTGGAGGATTGGAAGGAGGGGTTGGAGGTTTGTCATCCAAGCTGAAACCAGAAAGAATTGATATTAATGTTTTTGAGAAGGTATTTACCAGAGGTACAGATAGAGTATTTTGGATTTCAAATAAAATCATTTCAACATTTATTGCTAAAATCATGATTTGTGGGTACTCATTATCGTCTCATTGAGACGATAACAATGAGTACCCACCACATAGGTTTTAAATGAGAAATTAAGATTTTAGACTGTAAATACCGCCTCTTATCTGTTCCTCTGATTTACTCACAATTTCAGAAAGCATTACTTCACACTTAGTTTGTATTGTGTTTAACGCTACTTTGATATATTGATTATGGTATTATTACAGAGTCACAGCTTTAATTTCAATTTGAAAAATTCTGCTTTAAGGAGTGAGAACAGTTTTAGAATCCCAGGCACACCCCAAATATTACTCTCAATACAATACTGTTTAAAGTTGCAATAAAAAAATAGGCACTAGCAACAGTGTCCGGTTCAGCCCTTGATATACAATAAATCTGCATTGACCCCTCAATATTCAAATCCGTTTTCAAAGAAACCAAGATAGTTACCTCGATTCTTCCGGTGAAGTAGACGAGTCAGCCTCGGATACTATAACAGATTGTGATTGGCTGTTAACCACTGCGTTCGTTTGACCACCGGTATCACTGGAGGACAGTTGTGACGAGCTCACGACTGAATTAGAATTGTCCATATTTTGTTGTGTATCACTGTTTTCAGTGTCTCTATTGTCACTAGATGTTATATCTACACTACTACTTGTTGAATCTATACTCTCTAGTTTTATATCTGATTGTTGTTGACCTTGTGTTGGTGCGTCTTCTTTACTATCTGCCACTGAAATATACACTTAGTCCATTTTATGAATGTACAGTAAAGCTTGCATTTAGTGACCACAAATGGGAAGAATAAAAAGTGGTCTTGAAAAAGACCTTCTCTTGTAATACACACTTCCTTTACATTGGATATGTACATTATAGCAAAATCGTAAAAAATCTTAAGTTGTATAAACTCATTATTAGAATTGTCTCAATGAGATAATTCCATTGATTAGTTTACAATATTCTTTAGAATAATACAATCTCCTAGCCATGATATTTTTATGCAAGGAATGGAATTTTGAGACTTCCCATAATATGACAATAGCCCGCTGGCCTTTCGGCCAGTGGAGCTAAAAATTGGTTACTTAATTGCCTTGGTCGCTTGAGCATAACGGCTGTATTAATTTCAAAAACAACTGTACAATTCATCATTACTTGATTTACTCTGCCAACTAAAAACCAATTATTAATTGTGATTTGAAATCAATTGCCCAACACTACTGCTTAGCCAGAATCTCTAGCTGGCGATCATTCTATTTCTTTACTGCAAAAATGAGACAAAGTTTGAAATTTCTAGCTTATATTTTCGTAAAGTGCGTCCTTTTGCATGTGATTGCTATGCAACATTCATTGAGATGTCACTTATTTCGCCCCGCATAGATGACGTCAGATAGGATGAAATGCACAAAAGCAGGGTATAAGTTTTTGATAATGTCACTGCTTTTGCGGTGAGATTATCAAGTGATAATCTACCGTTATTTCGATAAACCTTCGAAAAAGCATTAAAGAAAAAGTCATATTTACAATAGGCATTTGTTCTTGAGCTAGGTGTCGGTTCTGTTGTGTCCATTGCTACTGGGGAACTACTTCTAGGCTCTGATTTCACACTGAAACATTAGGATAACAAACTAGTGTCAAAGAAAGATTTTTCATGGTAACTAGTTTCATTGCTCAGTAATTTACAGTGGTACAGATTAGAGGGGGTTGAACTCCAATTGCAGGGGTTGAAAAATCTCAAAAACCCAACTAGTCCTGTAGGATTAGTAACCATAAATTTCAACTCGCCCTTTTTATTTCGGCTCTTCCAGTTTACGACTCTCAGCGTCAGAACATTTTTTTTTTTAAAGACAATCTGCAATTTAGAAGCCGTTGGAAATCGGGAAATATTAACTGCGACTACGATGCTACATTGCAATAGTCATTTGTTTAAATATGAGCTTTTCCTTGCATGATTGAAAGCCTAGATTTGTACTCGCCCGTCGGACTAGCTCACGCAAAATTCTACTCGCCCTCTGGCAATTTCTACTCGCAAATTCGAGCGGGCGAGTGGAATTTTCAACCCCTGAATTGTAACTCTGTATTTCTCAATGAAACCGTAAAATGTGCGTACCCACTTGAATTTTCTTGATGAGACAATTCCAAAGAGTGCCAAAAAACATAGGGCTGTATTGTTATTATAAGTTAATTTGATCTTAAATCTAAAACATCCCCTCCATCTGTAGCTCTCTATATTAAACCAAATATTATAGGTACAAACTGGAGTTGTCATGTTGAGAAAGTTCTAGTGTGTATCCACAATAAAGGGTTTAGAGTTTTAAATTTAACTGAAACTGTCATCGCTGGCCCTTTTCAAATCTCTGAAGAATATTATTTACATACATAATTTATTCAATATTTGTCTAACAAAACCTTTTTGGTTTTCATAAGAATTGTTCAAAGACCCATGTAAGAGAGAAAATGAAATAACTTACTCTTTTAAAT
Source organism: Fragum whitleyi (assembly GCA_948146395.1). Classification (NCBI taxonomy): domain Eukaryota; kingdom Metazoa; phylum Mollusca; class Bivalvia; order Cardiida; family Cardiidae; genus Fragum; species Fragum whitleyi. The sequence continues at coordinate 21,215,657 of OX411546.1, read as the reverse complement.
CTGAGAAATTGCTAAAATCTGCCCAATTATCTTTCATTTCATCTTGCGACACTTTATTTGTGAACTCTGCCCACTTTTCTGATGTGGTTTCTTTAGGCTGTGCTTCGTTATCCCAGGGTGACGTATCCATGGCAATATGTCCTACATCTGGTGGATTCTCAAAATTGGCAACCCAAGCTATAAATATACAATAGTTATTAACAATGTCTAACATTGTATTTGTATGTGTTTTACATATGAAATACTTTTCACATCATTCAGCAATCATGTATTAAACAGTACAAAGATTCATTTTGGAGAATATATATAATATTCTCTGATTTTTGTTGACAAAACTGATGCCTTAGCTTGTTTTTTAATGACATAACCTACAAATTCAGGCTTCAAACAGAGAGAGCCCTGTTAATTTGAGTCTGTTACGTCTAATCTACAAGATTCAATTGACAGATGATGATATTTTCTTTTTGAAATGAAATCACATTCTTTATCTGGAAAGATTTGCAAATTAGAGCATAGTCTGCAGGTGCCTAATTGCAGGGGTATGGAATTCCCATACCTAACTCAGGGTTTTCCCTGACCCCCTGTTTCTTTGAATTTGGACCCCCCCCCTTTTTTTTTAAATGACCCCCAATAATTGTCGAAGAAACATTCTTTATCTAGTTTAAAGGGGGTCATAATGTGACAAAATGACCCCCAGTTTTGAACATAGAGGGAAAACCCTGCTAACTTGTCCGACACTTGATTTTTACCTAAGGACAAGTAATTTTTTTCTATACCACTTTTCTGTGGACAAGTTAAAACCAGGACAAATATCAGAATGGTACTTAACAGATCTAAGAGATTGATTTTCATAATGTTAATATCAAAGGTTAGAAAACATTGTTTTAAATGAAGAAAATACTAGAGTCCAGCATTTTCTTCTTTAAAAACAAAGTTTCTCAAAATTGATTGGTTTTCTTTTTTGATGTCTTGTGATTTTTGATATGAGACAAGTAGAAAATCATCTTTTCCTAGTCCGTGGACAAGTGGAGAAATTCTGTATTTCCGTATCCCTGCTAATGGTCAGCTATTTGGTATAGTTTTGCTTTCAGCATAATGTTAGATTGAAAAGCCTGATATTAATACAACGGATCACGCAAGAGTTTTATGTGTATTAAGGTTCATGTAAAGTGTTTGAGGCCCAACTTTAAAACACTTCATTTGCAAAGAAAAAACAGTATGTCCAGGTATATTATATATCAAAATGAAGCTATTCATGAGCATAAGCAGTAAAGCAACACAAGACTGTCATAACTATAGCGGTATAGACAAAACGTTGTGGAAAAAGGTCATTTTGTACAGAACAAGCAACTGCATGACTGTTGGATAAAATTGGCCCATATTTGAACAAAGTACAGACTAAAGTACTACCCAGGTAGTACTACAAACGTTGGTATAAAACTCGAGCCCAAAACGTAGTTATGCAAGGAATTTATTTTGACTTATTTTATAAACACATATGTCGTATATGTCATTCTAATTTTGAGAACGTGTAGATCTTTTTAAGGTATGGTGTGTTATCATAACATTAATGGACATTAATAGTTTATATACCTGTAAGGTTGTTTCGCAATATATCAATTTCTATTTCACTGAATAATAAATATATAGTAATTTATCATAGATCATTGAATTCAAAAACTGTAATTTAAAATAAATTGCAGAAAATATTTCAAGATATTATGGTGTGCTGTTGCACCATACCTAATGTCTATTTTGAAAACAGACCAACCCGGTTTGACAAGTATGTTGACAAAATAAATGGGAAATGATTGTTTCAAAAGAGCTTTTTGAGACCGAGTTTTATATCTTAGGTTGTAGTACTACCTGGGTAGTACTTTAGACTGTACTTTGTTAAGATATGAGCCAATTTTATCCAACCGTCATGCAGTTGCTTGTTCTGTACAAAATGACCCTTTTCCACAATGTTTTAGCTTTACCGCTATGGCTTTGGTGGTCTTATGTTGCTCAACTGCTTGTGCTTAAAATAGCTTCATTTTGATATTCAATATACCTGGACATAGTGCTTTTTCTTTGCTAATGAAGCGCCCTAAAATTGGGTCTCAAACACTTTACATGAACCTTAATATACAATACTTCTCACCTTCATTTGAATCCACGTCCATTCTCTCCCCTGAAGGTGCGGCCTGAACAATTTTTTTCGGAGACTCCAATTCGTCTTCACTGTCCGTACTATCTTCACTATCGTTACTATTTCTACCCGTGTCACTGTAGCCACTAACCGGTAAACGACTGAAATTGGACGGAAAAAGGTGGAGCTCTTATTTAGCATCACAAGAAATCACGTACCCTGTCCCAATAGTGCTTGCTAAATGTAGGTGGACTGTATTTCGATTCAATCGTTAGATAATTTGTCTGTAATCAGCTATGTGTGTTTATTCGCTAAGTCAATATTCATGGAGAACTTGATATTTTCTATTTTTGGTGGCTTAATGAAAAGTTAATGCAAAGCAAAGGTTAGAGACACAATATTTTTTGCACATAGCATTACATGTACTGCGTAAATTAGTAGTCTTTTAATCCATATTTTACAATAATAAGATAGGTTTTGGGGACTACTTTACGTGGAAACTTACAAAATGGCTGCATACTCAAAATTGTTTTCAATGTGTAATGAAACCATTTTTAAGCCAATCAAAATGCACTTAGCATGAAATACACCACTAGAATTAACTTATTATGGTTCAATGCCAAGAAATTGCAGTGCATGTATATTGCAGTATAGCTTTTGTTACAGTATCCAATTCCAGTACTAGCTAGACTTACTCTGATCGCTTATTTTGAGCACTGGATATAGACTTACTCTGATTGCTTATTTTGAGCACTGGATATAGACTTACTCTGATTGCTTATTTTGAGCACTGGATATAGACTTACTCTGATTGTTTATTTTGAGCACTGGATATAGACTAACTCTGATTGCTTATTTTGAGCACTGGATATAGACTTACTCTGATTGCTTATTTTGAGCACTGGATATAGACTAACTCTGATCATTTATTTTGAGCACTGGATATAGACTTACTCTGATTGCTTATTTTGAGCACTGGATATAGACTTACTCTGATTGCTTATTTTGAGCACTGGATATAGACTTACTCTGATTGCTTATTTTGAGCACTGGATATAGACTTACTCTGATTGCTTATTTTGAGCACTGGATATAGACTTACTCTGATTGCTTATTTTGAGCACTGGATATAGACTTACTCTGATCATTTATTTTGTGTACTGGATATAGACTAACTCTGATTGTTTATTTTGTGTACTGGATATAGACTTACTCTGAGCATCTCTGTTGAGTACTGGATTTAGACTTACTCCGAGCGTTTATTTCGTGAAATGGATATAGACTTACTCGGAGCTTTTATTTTGTGTAATGGATATAGATTTACTCTGATCAGTTATTTTTTTTGTACTGGATATAGACTTACTCTGATCGTTTATTTTGTATACTGGGTATAGACTTACTCTGAGCGTTTATTTTGTGTACTGGACGGTGAGAAGGTGATCTCTTTCTCCTCCCAGATATCTTCATCACTGTCGTCTAGAGGCTGTAACCTTTCATTACATGTTTGTTCAAACATCGACGCATTTGCTCTCTAAAAGGGAAGTGCTTAAATTATAAGACCTTATATCTGAATAATGCTGTTCTTTACATTTAAACCTGATTTTCAATTTTCCTATCTAATGAGACTATGAGCAAAAATCTATGTCATATATTGTGAAATGTATGTAAAAGTTTTATCATTTTTTAGATTAAGCTTGCTTTTATTTTCAAGGAATCTGGGTAAACATTTTTTTCCTTTTTTTAAGATATACATATGATTACAATTTTTTGTTCAGTTTTTTTTAAGTATTTGGAAGAATAATCATTGTTTTTCACAGTAAGGCATTCATCATTATATTCAGAAATATCACTTTTTATTTTTTGTTTAAATTGTGTAAACGAACACAAAAATCTCTGCATTAGGTTGATTTATTTCTTGGGAGTTTTACGCCCCTTTCATCATTCTCTTTGTTAGAAAATAATTTCAAAATCACAGATTTCAACTGATGAAGGCAGCTGTGCCATTGAAAGCTATAATACCATAATTGTGTAACATTATTTTTCATCTTGATTATTTTTAAGATCATTTACTCCTAGTAAAGTGTTAAAGATGCCTACGCTGATATTTCTTCTTTGTCTTATTAATATTGCAATTAAAAATACTTACCCGATCATCATTCACACTGACTGTGAAGTCTATACTGGATATTCGGTCTGTAAATGGGGAGCTGAAATATAAAGGTAAATTGGCTTTGTATAGATGTCAAGATTGGAATGAATAAATACAACAACTTTATAAGTAGCATATATTTGCACTTGCAATAGTTTTCTGCTTACACCTTGAAATGACAGAGTAGTATAGTTTCCTATTTAATTGCTTACTCAAAGGCTTAAAAATTGTTTTGAGGAATGTTCATTTTTTTCACAGTAAAACACTAGATGCTTGTCACTAGTGCCTTTTTTAACAAATGTTTTCCTTCTTGTGGAAGACAAAATGTTTATAATTAAGCTGTGAGTAATCAACAAGGTATCAAAGTTTGCTTCACATGATGTTTTTTTTCTTCAGTCTCACCTCTTTCATTTAAGATCTTTTTTTATTTTCATTATTTAGGTTGGAGGGGGTGGGAACAATTTTCACATAGACATGATTTATGTATTTTGGCTGAGGTTATACACCCTTTTTTTAACTATCATAAGATATGTGGCAGTTGGAGCACCTAACCTTGAATCCCCAGATTTCTATCACAATTAGTACCACAAGATCCTTTCACTGCCCCAAGATGCTCATCCCACATAGATTTATAGATTTACAATTATCAACAAAATGTCTGAAAGGGCATGTGCTACCACTTGGGATGATTTTTTGTTGTAGTGCGGTTAACTGCAAATTTCAACATTTTTGAAGTAATATTTATGGCGCGATGGCAGGTTCACCTACCCATGGTTTCGGTCCTTTCTCACACCAGTACAACCATAACAATTCATCCTTGCTACCAGATGCTCATCCACCTTAGGCGTATATCTAATCATACACCCATTGGGTGGAGACAAAAGACTTGTGTCAAATTGACTTTTGTCCAAATAAATGTCAGATGAAAGTTGGCCTAGCATGGGTTCGAACTCGCGGCCCTGGAATTGACAACTCTATGGGTAACCTACAAGCTAGCCGGGATGGGACACATTGAGCATTATCACAAACTATCAGCCAAATCAAGTACAAATACTTACTCTGCCTTTTCGTCTTGATCCCCGAATTCCTCTTCGTTAAAGCCAAACTGGTCGATGAAGTTGGAGGTCATCTGTTGCAGCTGATAATCAGAGAAGGCCTGATGAATGATAAATCAGGCAACATAATGCTAAACCAGCATATGGCACAGACATACCAAATAAGGGCGCATGCAACACATATCTACATATCCTTGATTTGTGACATAAAACCTTGTAACTACAGCTTTTTCAAGCTGTAGTTACATAATTTTGGTCACCCATCAATGATATTCTAATCCTAAATACCCATAACCAAAACAAAGAAGACTAAGCAGAATGATGAATGATTCATCAGGCAAAACAAAGCTAAATCAAGCATGCGACACAGACTTTACAAATAAGGGTGCATGCAACACACACATATCTACATATTTCTCAAATTGTGACCAAAAACCTTGTAAACACAGCTTTTTCAAGCTGTAGTTACATGATTTTGGTCATCCATCAAAGATATCTTAAGCTCAAAAACCCACAACCAAACCTAAGAAGACTAGACAGAATGATGAAAGATTAATCAGGCAACATAATGCTAAATCAAGCATGTGACACAGCCATTGAAAATAAGGGCCCATGCAACACACACATATCTACATATCCTTGATTCATAACAAAAAAACTCGTAACCACAGCTTTTTCAAGCTGTAGTTACATGGTTTTGGTCACCCATCAAAGATATTTAAACTTAAATACCCATAACCAAAACAAAGAAGTCTAGGCAGAATGATGAATGATAAATCAGGCAACATAATGCTAAACCAGCATATGGCACAGACATACCAAATAAGGGCGCATGCAACACACATATCTACATATCCTTGATTTATGACAAAAAACCTCGTAACCACAGCTTTTTTCAAGCTGTAGCTACATGATTTTGGTCACCCATCAAAGATATCTAAATCTTAAATACCCAAAACCGAAACAAGACTTGACAGAATGATGAATGATAAATCAGGCAAAATAATGCTAAATCAAGCATATGGCACAGACATACCAAATAAGGGAGCATGCAACACACATATATCTACATATTCTTGATTTGTGATCAAAAACCTTGTATCTACAGCTTTTTCAATCTGTAGTTACGTGGTTCTGGTCACCCATCAAAGATATCTAAATCCTAAATACCCATAACCAAAACAAAGAAGACTAGACAGAATGATGAGGGATAAATCAGGCAACACAAAGCTAAATCAAGCATTTGACACAGACATACCAAATTAGGGCGCATGCAACACACATATCTACATATTTCTCGATTTTGTGACCAAAAACCCTGTTACTACTGCTTTTTCAAGCTGTAGTTACATGATTTTGATCACCCATCAAAGATATCAAAGATATCTTAATCTGATATACCCATAACCAAAACAAAGAAGACTAGACAGAATGATGAATGACTAATCAGGCAAATCAAAGCTAAATCAAGCATGCAACACAGACTTTACAAATAATGGCACATGCAACGCACACACTTATTCATCTACTGATTTCTACCTATCCTCAGTGGGCAACCAAACAGAATGATGAATGATAAATCAGACAACATAATGCTAAACTAGCAGTTGACACAAACAACTAAATAAGGGTGCATGAAACACACACACTTATCTATCTACTAATGTCTAGTTTCATCAATGATGGGCGACCAAAAACCTTGTAACTACAGCTTACAAGTTGTAGTTATACAGGTTTGGTCACTCATATAAGATACTTTAATCTGAAATATCCAAAACCAAAAATTTGAAAACTAGGCAGACTATAAAACAATCTCACAGAAAAAAACAAATCTGTTAGAGCACAATGCTAGCAAGAGTAAAATATGAAAGTGAAGGTTTGACCTAAATGGAAAGTAAACAAATGATGAAAGACAAGAGCCCCGCTTACAGGCGCCAACGCTAGACTGCAGATGCAAGAAGAATACTCCAAAATATACTTATTCAAAAAGGGGACATAACTCTTACAAAAATGCTTTTAGAGTTATCTCCCTTGGTGGTCTAGATAGCTCTTGTGATGGTGAACACATAAGCTAAGTTTCATGCGCCTTTAGACAACAGCAGAAATTTGACCAAGGTTCAAGTTGCCAGTGCAAGGCCAAAAACATTGTCAACGTGAATGATATCAAGGTGATGACAATACAGCTAGGGAGAAATTAAGTATCAACATCCAATAACAGCATATCTAACCAAACAAACAGGCACAATACATCAATAATCTACTTGGTTAATTTCTAAAATGCAAATTAGAAGGCAATGAAGAAGAAATGCAGAATGTACACAATTGTTAAACATACCAGGCAGCAACTAGGTCAATTGTACTTTTTTGTTCTACAACAACCTTGGGTGTGATTGTGGTGTTTGGAGTTTAATGCAATTTTAAACATTTTGCAGTGAAATTGTGGAGTTTGGGGCACCAAACCAAGCCTCCAGCTGCTTCTCACACAGGTTTACTGTCATCCTCCCATTGGTGACAGACAAATATTGGAAAGGATATGTCCTGCCATCCAGAATGATTGGTTGTATAAATGCATTACCAATTATTAAGCTATGACATAAGAGTTAAAATTGTTATTCTTTTTCATGGTTATAGGTGTGAAATTCTTGAATAAAGGACCTAACAGTTTGAGGTTCTTTCTCCTCCAAGAACAGCACATAAAGCTGAGAAGCTATAGGACCTTGGCTTGAAAATAGTGGAATCCTGATCAAAAGAACTTCCAGATTCTATAATATTGAAGGATCCTAAAGGAATCCCTCGCTTAAGCTATCAGGATCCCTCCTAATATGTTGAGGTCCTCAGGATCCCAGAACACTGTTAGTTTCAAATCCTGGTGTCAAGTTTGCTGACCAATCAACCACTTAGCCACACAAACTTGATTTGTGCAGAAGTTTAGCCCAAAACTCCTAAAAGACTATGAACCAGTGGCCATGTAAGACATCACAGAGAAACATGCAACTAACTGAAAACAATTTTTCACAGAAATAGCAAGGGGTTTTTAGAAAGGTTTTCCAAGCAACAAAGATAGATGTTATAGTTTGAAACAAAATGATATGGGTAATGAATGCATAAAAGCATTTGGTATGAGTTAACATTATGCTGGTTAACCAATCTCATTAAAATCATATCACCAATTGCACTGTGCTCTTTTTATCTCAAAGATCAATTACATTCGAGATATTTCAATGTTTAACAATTGAATACATTAAAGAAAGGTTTTAAACTATAACCTATCAGGCACTTGTATCTTTATCATTATGAAGACAATTCTGTCATTGAAATTTTATTGCCTTAATGTAGAATTCATGTCGGCCAATGCTCCATTTTGTTTGTAGACATAACTCTTTTATTATATGGCTTATGTAGTTTATGACATCAAAATAATAAATCTCCTACCGTATATTTTCATAAAATGGCATGTGTTCATTTTAATGCACAGCTTTGTCCTAGCCGAGTGAGTATGGCCAGCAATGTTTGGCCTAGAGCAGAATGACAGGTCTAGTATTGTATATGATTTTAGTGAGATTGGCTGGATGGCCTGATAAACAATTAGAAGTGTGGATCAAATGAATTGGTCAAAACTACTGAGCTACAGATGGAGGCGTATTTTGGGTTTCACGTTAAATCATTTCAAGTGTACTTAACAAATCATATATTTTGGGTGTTTATTGAATTAAGTACCCACAACATAGGGTTTCAATGTTAAATAAAGATTTTAGACCAGAAATATCCTCTTTTATCTGTACCCCTGAAACTATCACTTTTTACAAGCATTATTCAATAATGTTAGCTGCAAGCTGTATTGATTAATACTTTTTAACCCTCGTCATGCTAAACCCGGAATACCTGCACATATGTGCAGTCTGATCTTAATCTACATCACCTATTTATCCCCTTCCAAGGCAGAGTTGTTTACAAAATTGAATATCAAAAGAAAGATTACCCTATACTCTTGGATTATTGTGCTTTCAGTACTTTGATTGTACCAATATTTTGGGAATATTTTTATTCAGCATGACAAGGGTTAAGAAAACAGGGAAAGGAGATAAAATACAAATTGTTTCTCCATTTAACACCTTTATTTTCTACCTAAAAAATAAGGTACGAAAACTTTGAACTACCTCCTTTATTTCTAACAAGTCTGTTTTACATTGTGCTGAACAAGTTTTGACCAGAAGCCAATTCTTATAACATAAGAGTTATCATCAACATCATATCCAATTCATTTAATCCTCAGTACAAACAAAAAGTTCAATTATGTTATCAAAATGGTAATTATTATTGCAAATTCACAAATCAATATACAAGCGTTTCAAACAGAGAGTGATTTTGATATCAAAACAGAGCAATTTTGAATTCAATATGCTCATCAACTCTTATATTGGGGGTACTCATTGAAATTGTTTCATTAAAACAGTTCCAGTAAGTACCTGCATCATTAAGTTTGAGTGAAATAAGATTTATATTTATACAAGTCTGAACATGACATTTCCAACAATTTCGGGTGTATGTAATTTTCAGACATTGGGAAGTATGGACAACCAACAGGATGCACTGAAAATATCATTTGACTGCAAACAGGAATTTTGAGACCATTGCTATCTGTTAAATGCACAGTGAAGGGTCAGGCTAGACTGTGTGGATGCAAAGGCTGGTCAGAGTCTTTACTTTTCTCAAAAGTGAAATACTGGAAATGTCAGGAACAGGTTCAGTTACATTGAAACATGTTAAAACAAGGTAAAACATGACAATAGTTTGAACAAGTTAAAATTTGTTCCTTTGTTTTTATGGTGTTTAACACCACTTTAAACAATCTCTCAGTTATAAAAGTAGAATTCGCTATTGTGACTTGTCGATTGCACACTAATGTATTGTAATCACAAGTCACAATATCGTATTTGAATTAAATCAGGTTTACTTTCTCGGTACAACAGTACCAGGTTGTTGCTATGAAATGTCTTGCCCAAGGACATACCTTTCCAACCAAAAGTTTTTGTTTGATTGAATAGAGTTTAACGCCATTTTGAACAGTTTTCCAGTCACCTATCCATGGATTCCTGCCATCACTACTTGCATGACATCCTTGATTATTCCCAAGCTACTCATCCCACATAGGCTTATGATTATTCACCTATTGGTGGGAAACGGATTTAAGAAAGTATGTCACCACTATTGGGGATCAAACCATGTGCTCCATGGTGTTAATCTCATGGCATCCAACTGCAATTTGAGAGCTGCCATTGTAACAAGAGGCACAGACAAGGCTCAAATCCACTACCTTTGATTTCCTCTGGGATTTTGATTTACTAATTTACCAACCAGTCCTCTGATTATGATGTTTTTTATCAAATTTGTGGGCAATAAGACACAAACCCTTACCTGTTGCATAGCAGTATCCTGTGGGAATGGAATGTTACTAAAATCAGCGTCATCATCTTCACTACTGGACGCCAATGCATGACCTGCCCGCACCTATAATAACAACATTATATACACTAGTATAACAATTCTATCACTTAGACTGTCTGTCACAAAGCAGACCAATACACCCCAACCCCCCTTTACAAGTGCTTGTCAATAAGAGCCATAACTCAATCAAAAGTAAACAGATCATAACCAATTATATAACTTGCACATCTCTACTTAATATTGTTCTAGGACTGAAACAATAAACAGACTGTGCAGATATGCAGATTTATCTGTCTTTACTTAATGTACACTGATAGAAAAGTGACACACCAGGTAAAACAAGAGCACCGCCTACGGGTGCCTACACTCGGCTGTCGAGTGCTGGATGGTGGGAAAAAATCTAAGTCGAAAAAGGGGCATAATTTGTACAAAATGCATCTAGAGTTATCCCCCTTGATAGTATAGGTTGCTCTTTTGATGGTGAACATGTGTGCCAAGTTTCAAGTGAATGCCTTCAGTAGAACCAGAGATATAACAAAATGTCAAAGTTTTCGCACGACGACGACAACGACGACGACAACGACACGGAGGCTATAGCAATACCTCGGGTTTTCTCCGAAAACAGCCGAGCTAAAAATGTGAACAAGGAACAAGGAACAAGATCCATAAAATTTCTTGATAGGAGTGAAATTGTGGTGAAAGCTAGATAATACCAATTTCCCTCATAATGAATCACCTTTATAACATTCTCTGACAAACTAAGTAAAGATATCCTTCTATATATGCAAATTTGAAAATAGCTAAACTATATTAGGCATATTTCATCAATTCATTTCCCTCGTTTTCTGTTATCATTATCAAGACAATTACCAGTTCTATTGTATTCTTTTTATTTGTCTCTGCCAATGACCCAGCTAGAAATGCTTCCCACCTTTCTTTTACTTCGGAGGATAAATCTGCAAAGAATAATATTCAACCCTTGTCACGCTGATCCTGGAATATTCCTGCTTTGGCAGGAGGTATGGACAGACATCAGCCTGCACATATGTGCAGTCTGATCTTAGTACATACCACCAGATTTTGCTTTTTAAACCAGAAAAGTCTCAGAAATCGTATTTTCAAAATCAAATGCTGACTCACAATTAGGAAAAACAGAGCTTTCAGCACTTTGATTTATATATATAATTTTGCCAAGGCTTTTTATTCAGCATGACAAGGGTTAATCACATCATGCAAGATCATGCTGGATCTATACAGTTATAGATAAAACATGGAAGATATTTTATTCACATTCAATCAAATGCTTAATAAATGTATTTGTGATATCCACAAAAATTGCTATGGTTGTTTGTTTGTATGGGGTATTATAACAATTTTTAACAGTTTTGCAGTTAAATCTTGGCAATTTGTGCACTAAGAACACATGCCTTTCTCAAAGCTGCACAACCACAATCTATTAAACTCCTGACCCTTGGATTATGAACGAAGTGTATAATTGAATGATTTGAATGATTTGTTTGTTTGAATGGGGTTTTACACTGCTTTCAACAACCTTTCAGTTATTTTAAGGCAGCTGGAGCACCTAACAATGGATTCCTGGTATTTCTCACACCAGTACTAACATCACATCCTTTCCTGGCCTCGAGCTGCTATACCACATGTCTTCAGTTATCAACCCACTGGTGGAAGACAAATAGTAGGAAAGGACAAGTGAATCTAACTTGGGACCGTATTATCCAATGAACTAGCCAGGTTCAACCTTTAAGTTTATAAACAATAGCAATATATTTTCTATAACCTACAAGCCAGTTATAAGATCTTACAGAATGAATAAGACAAGAAAGGCAGTCAGAGAAATAATAATGATATGGCCTACATCACACGAGTGAAATAACCCTGTTGAAATTTTTTTTTCTAATATTTTTCAATATTACACAGGTGTTATTACACTAGTGGAATAACTATCCAAATGACCTAAGAATGTATTGTGCTGTTATATTTTCGTTGTAAAAATGACATACTAATGCATTTGCAAATATCATTATATGTTTAGCAGATTAACTCAAGACCATGAATTTCTGGAATTTCTTTGATTTGGCACAAAAATTTGAGTCTTATTACAAATAGAATATCAAATTTGTGCTCATAAAATACCAAACTTTTTAAACTCCTCATTTTCAAAAAGCCTAGTTTTTATCTGTTAATAGATGACTCATTTAAACTTGGTATTTCATGACCACTCATTCAATATCTTCTAGATATCAACTCACCATCTACTAAAGATTTTATTGTATCTACATTTTCTCCTTTTTCCTGAGCATTTACAATATCATTTGCTAAACGTGTTAAATGACCCATAAACCCACGCCGCCTTCCACCTTTTGTCCTGAAAGAACATCAGTAATGAATTTTAAGCCAATCAACATAAAATATAAGAAATGAATTTGTAAGAGATTGTCAAGCAAACATATCTTTGATGATCTAGTCTTAAATGAAATTGAATGAATATGTTTGTTAATTCCAAAACAAGAGCTGTGAAAGGACAGCCATACTCCACTATTCCCAGTGCTAGATAGTAACAGCAAATCAATATCGACATCGGAAAATTCAATTGAATGAAAGTGGAAGTAGAGATTCATTGTCTAGAGGATGATATGATGGACATAGAAGCATGTGCAAAGTTTCTGAGCAAAATCTTAAGTAAGCACAGAGATGTAATTGATATACAACAGATGCACATAAAAACTTAACCAAAACTTTTAAGTCCAAAAAGGGTTAAAATTCCACTCAATTCAATATCAGATTAATGAATCTTTGTCTAAGGCTAATATTATGGTCAAATTGCATGTGCAACATTTCCAAGCAATGGCTTTAGTAGAAATAAGATATAACAGATATAAATCAGTTGCACATAAAAACTTAACCAAAATTCCTAAGTCCGAAAAGGGTTAAATTCCACTAAATTCCATATCAGAGTAATGAATCTTTGTCTAGAGGCTGATATTATGGTAACAGAAGCATGTACAAAGCTTCAAAGCAATAGCTTTAGTAGAAAAAGACATTTTACACACTTGCACGTCAAACCTTAACCAAAGCATTACGCTTATGCTGACACCAATGCCCTTGTGACCAAGTTTTACAAATTTATTGTTTACATCATATCATTACAAGAAACAGGTAAAGTGACTGCAAAATTCTACAAATGATTTGCTTTTTCTGTCGTTTTGACCCCTTTAAAATCCATTTTGACCTCCAGGATTTCTATGGTGAGGAGCCCTGCATGAAGTTGTAATAATAATGTTAATTGAGACTTATTCTACTTAAAACTCTTTTTTAACTTCTCTTTTTATTGAGGTTCTACATCCTAACGGCCAATAATCATGTAGTAATCACTTACTGATCGGCTTCATTGGCTTCCCATTCTTCTAATATTTTTTCTAGAACTTTAACATCTGTAAATAACTGAAAAGAGAGTTTTTGATGAAGATAATGCTTAACCATTATAGGGCCAATTTAACCAATAATTTCTAACCCATCAAGACGATGCAAATGAGTTACCACAACAGAGGGTTTCATTTAGAACAAAAAGATTTGCTTTACCCCCTCTTATCTGTATGTCTGTTTAAATATTGTTAAATTATTGCAAAATAGCCACCAATACAGATTTTCTCAACTTGTCTCAACTTGTCTCAGGAAAAGTATGTGACATTTTATTTTATCTAGAATCACAAAGAGCTTTTCCACAAAAGGAAAATAGAAACATTTTGAGAAAAAGTTATTTTTTAACAGAAAAAATGCTGGAATCCATTTAAAACATGCTTTGTTATAAACATTGGAATAATAAATCTCCTAGATCTATTTAGTTACATTCCTAGATTTGTCCTGGTATTAACATATCCATGAACAAGTGGCCAAGAAAAATACTTGTCTGTAGGTAGAAAAGCCAATGTCCGACAAGTCACCCCTGTGAATTAGATATCAAACTATGACTTAGCAATACATTTAGGGGGCTTAACTCAACTCTTGTGAGTGGCTATATGGATATAGGCACTCACAAGTGTTGCATTGAGTCCTCAAGATTTGAACCTTCACTAGATTTTGAGGGTTAGGATGTTTTTGCTACAAGCTCTTGAGTCTTGCAAACTTCCAACAGCTCTACAAGAGCATCAAATAAAGATTTTGGTAAGCCTATGCATCCATCTACCCAGCCTTAATTCAATACTCTGCCAAGAACGGATGTTTGATATCATCTTAAAGATGTCATACAAAAAGGGTCCTCTCAGGATTTCTGTTAAAAGAGATCCTACAACAAATGATCAATCACGAAAATGTATCATCATTTAGTAAGCAGACCATATTCAGTAAAAATACTGACTCAAAATTAGTGCTTCAATTTCATTCTTCTGTATTTGCTGCCTGCAAATAGTCTAAAACTATTTTTCCCTCCAAAGAGGATTCTGTTTTGCATGACTGACCTGTTAAGATTCAATTAGATCTATCGCAAAGCAGACTAATAACCCCTCACAGGCGCTTTGTTCCATAAATTGTTTTTGGACAAAGTTCAATAGTAGCCTTGACCTTTGACCTTCATGATCCAAAAACAAAAGGGTACCTCTCTGTGTTATGGGCAACAATTGTGCAAAGTTTCATAATTCTAGGTCTCTTTGTTTGCAAGTTAGAATCCAGAAATGAAGGTCTAAACAAGAATGGATGGAAAGACAGACCATGTGAAACTCATAAACACTTCTCTATTTCATAGGTGGGGGTATGAAATGATCTATTGAGAAATCAACTCACCTGATTTAAAAGAGGACATTCTTTTTGACCTTCAACTTCTATAGGGGGGTTTGTGAGTATTGTATATATACACTGTGTTACATGCGTGTGTAAAAAGTTATTCCATACATATTTAAAATATAATTCCTGAAAAAGAAAATAATAATCTTCATATAGGTTTTAATTCCGAACAATTCCCTCATGTATAGCTATTTAAGATAAACAAAAACAATCACATTCCTATCCCTAAGTTTTAGAAATTACTAAATTATTTTAAGGTTAGTGGACCCATAATAGTTCTGCAACAAATTGAAACTCGTAATCTTTCACAATGTTGACAGAGATTTCCCTAATGAAATAATTAGGAAACCTCAGTAAACACTGTTAAAGTTCATCACTCTGAAACATTGTGCCAACTTATTTCTGACCCTGGGCGGGTACTGTTGCCCGCAGTATCAGAGTATCTCGCTAAAAGCGTGCGAACAGCTCTAGACTAGTCCACATTTCGACTATTTGAATAGCCTCACACAGGCTATTCTGATATTCGACAACGACACCAGTCTACACCTGACCTGAAAGCGGCGAGAAATAAGTTGGCCCATTGCTGAATTATCACAGGTCCACTACCTCAAGTCAATGAGTTCTAATTGACAGTACTGGTCTACTTAATTTTGCTGGAAATATAACAACCTATCTAGAGAGCTGGAAATAGAAGTTATTTAACTTTACAAAGTGTCACACTTCATTATTTGCAGATCAGGAGTTATGATGTGGGTACCTATTTAGTATTGTCAAGATAATCAAAATTTTGAAAAAAAAAAAGAAATGAGTTTGTGTTCACTGAAACCTCCTCCCCATTTGTAGACCTGAAGCCAAATCCTTTTACTTAACACCTATTCTGTTCATTCTTTTTTTAACTTTGAAAAATTCTGGCTCAAGTTTTCCCCACATCAAGTAGAAAGTAGTATGCAGGTAGAGTAGGCCAAGACCAGACTGCACATCTGTGCAGGCTGGTCTAAGTCTATTCAATCCGTCAAAGCTTTGTCTAAAGGAAGAATAAGTCATGAACACCATAAGAAGGTTTAAATTAATCTATATCCAGAGATGTTTGTAAAATATTTATGCCATCCATAAGAGCATGTCGATAACTCAAAAATACAACAAGTAGAGTTATGGTTCTCGGGCACTGCACTTCTCCTCAATGAGATCTATCCAGCTGTGAAGTTTCAATATTGTAACTTGCATACTTTTTGAGATATACTCCAGACAAAAATGGTCCATGGACCACATACAGACGGACTGACAAGAGCAAAGCAATATATCTCATCTTATTCCAAGAGGGCATTATTATGTGACATGCAGTCTAGGACAATGGGTGGTCAAAAACAGATATACCTTAATGTTATTCATAGTTAAACTAAATTTTGTCAAGACTTGAAGTAACAAGAGCTGTCACTGTAAGATGACAATGCCCCCGACACCGCTTTGATTTTAAATTATGGCCAATCTATGTTGAAGGTCAAGGTCATCCAGGGGTCAAGGTCACCAAAGTATGTGCCTACAGAAAGGTAATGTACCAAGGAATGTTGTGGTAAAGTATGATGCGAATATGTTAAGTAATAAGGAAGTTATGGCCAATGTTAAAGTTTTTGGACGGAATGACGGACGGACGGACAGACGGACGGACGGACAAGTCAAATTTATGATGCCTCCCTATCGGGGGCATAAAAAGTATCTTTTATGCTTCAGAAATTCAAACCTAGCCATTAAGACATTAATGTGAAAATTTCGAATCTGTTTCAAAGTTATTCGTCAAGAGGTACAAGATATACTTACTAATAAAACACTAATGGTCCCTAATTGGGATAATTCGTGATTTATAGACTGTGTATTTGTTATAAGTAACGAGGCTATTAAACGGCTAGTTTGTATACGAGTATTCCCTAAAGGAGGATCTAAGTGCCCAACTGTTGAAGGCATTGACGTAAATCTTTGCTGAAAATAGAAAAAGAATCAAGTTTAATTCAGCAGGAAGAAACCAGATTAATTCAACAAAAAGAGACAAATTAAAATGAAAACAGGCTCCAAGTCCTTTCAAAGCTTGGTTAAATTTATACTTTATACAAGTATATTTTAGTTTGATTACATTGAAAGCTTAATGTGATAGAGATGTTCTGAGACACTCAATTCCAATGTTTTTATGTCTGAAAGAGAATCAGTTGCTTAAACGCACTGCTTCCAAATTCTACAGCTTTGTTGACTGAGGCTGGTAATAGTATTATGCCCATAATCACAACTAATGACAATGGGGCTGGAACAACAGACCTTCAGGTCACAAGTTGAGCACCTATACCACTCTGCCACCAGGGCAGTCACAGCTTTAATGAATTAAGAATGAAATTCAAGAACAGGGATCAACACTATTAGACTTTGGGATCCAGAAGAACCCAAAATATTGGGAGTATCCCATTAGTTTGAAGCCAGGGATTCCATCAGGATCCTTTTATATCTAACAAATTTTGACATTCTTCTTTGACACATTTTGAAATACCCCTCTACAAGTGCATTCATAATGAAAAGTTGTTTTCCATCAAATAGCAATAACTCTTGACAAAATTCAATGGATTATAAACAAAATATCACTTGCACATCTCTGCTTGAAATTGATCACATCTGTAAGGTTTCAATGAAATCCTCCCATTTGGTTGCTGAAAAATTGAGCAGACAAAAAAAATGCTACAGATGGAGGGACCAAAGGATGGACCAATGGACTGATAAGCCTACTCCTATATACCCTAAAACATAGTTTAGGGGGTATAAAAACAGAATACATTGACCCCTGAAGAGGATTGAAAGACTTGTGTAAAACCAAACACTATTTAAAGCCTTCTTCTTTAGTTGATCAAGCAAGCAGTAACACTCACCTTTGGAGGATCTGTAAGAATAGAATGGAAATCTTTAAGTCTAGGACAAATAGCTGTTAACACATTGTTGGCACCGGTAAACATCTTCTCGGGCTCCATACCCAGCATTTGTTCTCCTGAATCCTCAGGGCTGAAATATTCAAATTGAACTCTTTTTGAGAGACAATGTGTTTCATGTAAAACACATGCCTTGAAACAACACTATAAACCTTTAAATATGTGGTAACAAATTGATGCTTTACGAGTCATTGATTTTTCACCCAATTACATCTTGATTTTTAGTTAATCATCATTGGCCTAGCACTAGTTATGTTTGTTTGTTTGTTTGAATGGGTTTTACGCCGCTTTCAACAATCTTGCAGTTATATCGCGGCGGCCGGAGCACCTAACAATGGATTCCTGGTATTTCTTTCACCTGTACTACCATTACACCCTTTCCTAGCCTCCGACTGCTATTTCACATAGGTTTACGATTATCTACCCATTGGTGAAAGACGAACGTCGGAAAGGATATTTGCCGCCACCGTGGATCGAACCCACGACTTCCAGACTGGAAGTCTTATGCCTAACCATCTGCGCTATGGTGACTAGTTATGTACAACCTTGATATCTTACCATAGCATTACCATAGTAATTATTACCCCTATTTAATGAAAAAGTTATGCTTGTAAGTAGGGTGTGGAAATTTGGTTTTTTGCCACTGTGAAAGATGCTTTTGTACTTGTCCTGCAGTAAAATGAACTTGTCTGAAAAGTGAGAAGATAAATATTGAGAAAACATTGTATTTTATGAAGAAAATGCCAAAACTCTTCTACCCTTTTATACAAACACTTGTCCAGGCAGAAGTAGCCTAAATTAGTGTCAAAAGCCTGTGTCGGAAAAGTCAAGTATGGGAAGCCTTGTTCCTTGCTCCAACAATTATAGCTTAGTACCAGAATTTAGATATTAATACAGAACATTGAACTGCTGCTAAGTTGAAAGTGAATCTTTTAACCATCCATTACTTTGAATTATAATCATTGTTCCTAGCAAAGCTTTTAACCCTTTGATTTGATCATCCGGGGTTCAATCCTACTTTTAACAGTACATCAGTTACAAAATGATGTCTGGTCAATCTAACAATTGCTTTGTGTTTATCTCACAAAAGTACAACCACAACAGTGACAACACTTCAGCAAAGCCTACAACTACCCCTCCCACTATGTCTTACAACATATCATTTGCATATATGATGCTTGTAATAATTACTTTTGTCAACTACCTGAAAATTGTGGAGCTAGGGATCCAACTCGGGACCCCAGCCCTGCATTCAGGATGGCAAAACGGTTATAACAGTTTGCCAATTTAAAGGGTGAGAACAAGCTTTCAAGTAAGATAACATAGCTTGGTTATATTTCTTTGAGTGTGCATTTTCTTTTTAAATTGTAATCAACAGTTGGGACCATATAATTTTCGAAGTGTATACCTACCCCTGCCTCTTACATTCCAATAAAGTCTGTATAACTGATAAGCCATTAACTATAACAGACTCTGACTTCTCTTCTGCCAACATATTTTCTAACAATTCTGATACTGTGTCTTCCCTACAAAACATGATAAAGATTATAAACATTAAGGTAGTGGACCAGTAATAGTTTTGCAACATCAAGGAAGTAATGAACTTTAGTAATGTTAACCGAGGTTTCCTAATGATTTTCATTAGGAAACCTTGGTTAACATTGTGAAGGAATAATGTGGTCCAAAATGTTACGGAACTATTATGGGTCCACTACCATAAGTCTTCTCTGACTGACCCTGCTTTGGTTGTAGCCTTGATCAATTGATGATATGAAAAGACATATATAAGAATGGGAATTTGCGCATACAAAAGACAAAGTTATGCTGACAGAAAGATATATCACATTGTACTCCTATCATCTAATATCTATAACAAATGCACAGTGCATACATTTATGCCTTTTATTATAAGCTTTATTTTTCATATCATAAGCAATTCCTTCATTTACCACATTTTGTACCTTTTCTGATGGTTATCAGGGCTCATGCTAGTGTTTGACATTAAGGTGTCATTGACTCCTAAACCGTGAAATTCTAGGGGTCAAACTTATTCTAACAAGGAGTCAATATAACAGAAACAGAAAATTTTGAGCAGAATTTTACAGGTTTTAGTGTAAATTGACACTTTCTTGTAATAATATAAAGGAAAAAATTATTAAGTAGAATTGTAAATAGTATATACAATATACATCATTAGAATTTGAATGACATTTTTGACCCTTAGAATTTTCTGTTAAGGGGTCCTTGGGAGCAATTTCTAAGGCTCAAAATAGGATATTTTCAGATTTTTGAGGGTCAAAACCCTGGTTTAAAGGTGAAACACAAGCCCTAGTTATATTTCTATTTAGTAATTACTATATTTACTATTATTCACCTAAATTAAATTTGACATCTTTAAATTGAAATTGGTTAATCTTTTAATTTTATTAAGTTTTCAAACAATTCACTTACTGCTCTATGCTGGCAAGTAATGGATCTTGATCTGCCCTGTCTTGTAATTGTATTACTTGTTCTCGCCCCAGTCGGATTATATCACACAAACTTTGGGCTGCATTACAATGAATCTGTAAATATCAGATAATCAAGTTTTTAGTCTGATACAGGTAAAACAAACTAGTCTGTTGCAAAGACGACAAATACCCCTCTACAAGTGCTTGTCAATAATGAAAAGCCATTTTCAATCAAAGGGGCATTACTCTATCAAAAGTCAATGGATTGTAACCAAAATTTTCACTTTCACATCTCTACTTGATACTGATCAAATCTGTTAAGTTTAAATGGAATCAACCAATTACTTGCTGAGAAATTGAGCAGACAAGAAAAAGCTAGACAAATGGACCAGCAGACAGATGAATGGACTGACAGACACACTTGCTCCTATATACCCCAAAACATAGTTAAAGTGAGTATAATTACCAAGGAATGAATTATTGGGATGATTGGGGTTCATTCCTGTGCTAAAGGTTTAGTAAACCCTTCTACTCTGTCTAGGTTATTTCTTTTTCTTGTTGCTTTATTTCTTTTTCTTGTTGCTTTTTTAATGGCTATCATAGAACAATTTCTGGACACAGGCTCCTTACTTTTTTAGAGTATGGAATAGATATGGACCTTTAAGGCTATGCATGGGGTAGAATTGGAGACGCTAATCAGTGCTGTAGGAAATAATTATGGCTGTGATAACATGAGCACTGTCACGCCAGTCCCAATGCGAGCAATGCTAAGGCGATCATAATACCTCCTATTTTCTCCAAAACAGCCGAGCTAAAAATGCACAATTTCAAGCATGCAATTCCAATTATCAATTCAGTAAAGACATTATACAACCTCGATGATCAAATATCAAAATTGCATTCATAAAATACCAAATTCATCAAACCAAATTTACATTAATAAGATTCCAAATTTATTAAACTTGTCATCTATGACAGATAAGAACCAGGTTGCATTTCAGAAATTCTTTCACAGTGAGGTAGACAAATTGTTTAATATTCAGGAAATTGGCAAATTGCGAAAAGTTTCCATTCTAGTCAGACTGCACAGTATGATTGACACTTAATGCACTACCCAGATGGTCCCTTTTCACATGACTGGTCACATGTGTATACTTACATCTTCATCATAAGCGCTTGTAATACAGGTGACTAGTCTCTTCACAATCTTTTGATCATTTAACCACTGAAATAAATACAAATGTGTGTATAATTTTCAAATGGTCAGAATCCCTCTGTATTATAAATCCAGAAATTTAGTAAAACCCTCATTCTTCTTTCATTTTAAGACATTTATCATACCTTATCCAATCATGATTTCTATTTTTTTCTTATCAAGGATATTTGTGATGCTTTTTAAGGGGTTTATAAATTCATTCATATCATGTGACTCTAGTACCTAACCATGGATTCAAAGTATTTCTTATACCAGTGAAATCATATCCTATCCAGCCTCTAGCTGTTCATCATGCTTAGATTTATTATAATTTACTAACAAAAAGAAACCTGAAGCTCATATTGATTTGTTTGTTAGAATGGGGTTTTATACTGTTTTCAACAATCTTTCAGTTATATTTCAGCGTCTGAAGCACATAACAATGGATCCCTGGTATTTCTCACACCAGTACTGCCATTACATCTTTTCCTAGCCTCCAGCTGCTATTCCAAATAGGTCTATAATAAACAATCCATTGCTGGGAGACAAATTGTCCGAAAGAATGAGTGACGACATCAGGGATCGAACCCTGGACCTCTAGAAGCTCATATTGAATGTTGCGATTGTGTTGCTGACATGTCAATATCTGTTTTACTCTATCCATGCAATTGGTCCTTATTACATAAATGCTCTTAATCTTCACCTTGTCTTTTGAACATGTAGAACAAACCATCTATGTTTAAAATCATAATTTGATATTTTCTCCTGTTTCTTTTTTATGAATTGGTTATGACAATGCTCTTACCTCAATCATGGCACGTCGAATTTCTGGTGATTCAATACATGTGAGCAATCTAAGTAATAAATCCATAATTGCTGATGTGCCTATATGCCTCAATAGTAAACCTACAAAGTCTTCTTTAGCTTTTAAAAACTCTAGAATCTGAAAAATATAATTTAAATCCATATTAGAGTCTGAAACAATGCGTTTTTTAGACTGGTACAAATAGAAGACAGTTATTCTTGGTAGAAAACAGTTCCTAAAATTTTTGTGACAGACAGTTGCTTTATTTCCAAAATGTTCTCCCGTTCATGTGTGTGGAAATGGGTTAACAAATAGCATTTATCTTTATTCCTTAAAGCCCAAAATAAAGTAAACTGTTACAATTTCCAAAATACTGCATATCATATGTGGGTACTTTTTGAAGTTAAGTCATTCAATCTAAGTCCCTGTATTAAAAGGTTTTTATTCATCAGAAGTACCACCTAAAACTTTAAGAAAAATACTCAATAATGAATTCCTGTTTGTTACTTTATAATAATTTTGCTATACAGTGTTGCACAATCATTGATTTCCCTGGACATAGTATTCTAAGAATATTTGCTGATTGTCTGAAGTCTTAGGCTAAAGTGGACCTCTAATCAGAAAGTGCAAATGCATGCATCAATTTCAGGGCTCGTGTTTGACTCTTAAACTATGGTTTTGACCCCCAATATCTGAAAATATCTTAATTTGACCCCTAGAAATTTCTCCAATCTGAACCCCTTGAGAAGAAATACTAAAGGTCAAAACATGGTTTTATACTTAAGATTTCACAAATAATTCATTACTTGTTTCATATCATTACAAGAAACAGTCAAAGTGACTTGAATAAGCAAAATTCTACTTATGATTTGCTTTTTCTGTTGTTTTGACCCCTCTAAAATCAGACTTGAGCCCCAGAATTTCTTAGGTGAGGAGTCAATGACACTAACATGAGCTTATATTTTGTTACAAATACATCACACAGGCTAAAATTGAAGCCATACCATTTCACTCTTTCTGGTAATTATTAACCCCATGACTTTACTGAAGAAACTTGCTAGTAGAGGATTCAGCGGAGTCGTTTCTGTGTCTAAGAACCCATATAACTTATTGACAAGCTCATCTGTGCCAAGAGCATCATTGATCTGTGATACATCTGATGTTAGCAACTCACACGCTGTATTGGGGTATCTGTAATAAATAACCAAGTAATCTGTAAGCTTGTTCACAAATTAAAAATGTTTTACAGGTAAAATTCATGTAAAGTCCATCTTGCTTGGACATGTCTTTTCTTTAATTTCATTAAGCGACCATTTCCAAAATCCCCTTCTTTGAATTTAAATATCTTACAATGTACATATTATTGGTTAAAAATTTTTTGTAAAAGAATCCTTTGTTGTTTAAACTCATTAGAATTGTCTCGATGAGATAATTCTTCTTAGTTTTAATAACACAGAATTATTGACAAATTCATAATAATTAACAAATTTAAACAAAATAAAGTTTGATCCAGTGACCTAGTTTCCACCGCCATTTGACCAAAATTTAACTCGCCTAAGATGCATGTTAACAAGAATTCTGGCAAAGTTACAAGAGTTTTGGGGAAAAAATGTAGCCTGTACAGTGCACGAAGGATGTTGACAGACAACAGGATGCTGGACACGGCTGGATTACAATAACTCAGTTTGTGCTCAGTTGAGTTAAAACCCTTGCACAGTAAGGGGAGTCCAAGGCTACTTCTTTTCAAGGTCAGACTACTTTATAATGTAATTCATGGTTCTGATGAACTTCATTTGTCAAATGAGAATAATAGAATAATGAAGAAAGTGGGGAGTTTCGCTTTAAACCGTCTTTTTGACAAAACTTGTCATGCTGAATAAATTTTCGCTAAAAATTTTCATCAAAATCAATGTGCAAAAAGCACTGAAAGTTTCAACTGTAGGTCAATTTTAATTTGAAAAACTAAATCTATTGACAATTCTGGTATGAAAGTGAGAAACAGGTGGTGTAGACTAACATTGGACTGCACATATGTGCTGGCTTATGTTGGTCTATAGCTCCTGCCAAAGCAGTAATATTCCAGGTTCAGCATGACAAGAGTTTAGAGATCTATTCACTACAAAACTTGTTTCAGACAACATTTGTTTGCATCCACTAGTATTTCACAAAAAAAAACATTTTCATGAGTGGGGTTGGTAGTAGAGTGGAAATTGCTTGAAACAGGCAACTTTCCTTTCCGACAAAACTCTCCCACAGTCAACATTAGGAATTCTTACTTTGATCATTGACTCTTTTAACCCTTTGCAGTTTAATCCCTGCTTTTTACGTGCCTGTCATTTTATGATTGAGAAAACATTGTGAAAAAAAGAAGAAATTGCTTCTGACAAGCAATTTCTTCTTTTTACACACTATTCTCTACCCTACTAAATGGTTATTTTTCAAATTAAATGCACTTTAAATTTTTGTCTGCAAAACCTTTGAATTTGGACAGGTCCAAAATTTTGTAAAACAGGAAAGGGTTAATTTCCATCGTAAGGATTCCGCTAAACATCCCAAACTTGAAGAGAAATGTGCCTTACTTGTATTTGACCTTTTCCTCCATATCTTCACCAGGTTCTTCTGTTATCAGTTTGACCAATTCTTCCATGTTTTCTGGTTCCACCAGACTGTAAAAAAGACCAAAACAGTCAAATGAATCAGGCCTTGAAAATTCTACTCGTCCGCTCGTCCTGCATGATTTTTTCCTTCTTTGTCTATATAAACAGGACAAGTGGATTTTGCAGAATTTCACTGAAGAAATTAATTTATCACTATATTTTCTTATATAGCAGGACGAGTAGAAATTTCAAGAATTTTCAAGCCCTGTGAATGAAGGCAGTCATAGAAGTTCAAATTTTCATTTACAAGCAAGCAACTAGTTATTAGTTTGTTTTTTTTTCTATTAGCCCCTAAAAAAGTTAACAAGCTAACTCAGATATGTAATATTTTGCAGGGTTCAACACTGACAAATCTTTGCCACCAGCCTACAAGACCTATTAGCCATAAATGTTACAGGTCCTCCCTGATTAAAACAGGTCCTCCATGAAAACAATACTTGTTCTTCTGTAATTTAAGGAGTTAATTCTAAGGAAAACTTTGTGGGAAAAGAAGAAATTGCTTCTGGCATGATAAGGGTAAATAATGTTAAATTAATGGGGAAAAAAGAAAAACATGAATTGGGCAGTTATTTTGTTTTGGAAAATAGGTACAACTGTGTTTGCCACAAACTACTTTTTGCCACCAGCCTAAAGGACCTGTTAGTCCAAACTATTACAGGTCCTCCATTATAACAACAGGTCCGGCATTGATGAAACCCATATTTGAATTCTAGCAATTTATGGCATTAATTACAAGAACACATTGATGGAAAAGAAGAAAGTTGCTTTTACCAAGCAATTTCTTCTATTGTACAACGTTTTCCATTTGGTAATTATGCATATTTTAGTATTGGAAAGGCATTTTTCAAAACTGGACAGATTTTAAATACTAAGTGGGGACATCTAACTACAGGCCTTAAGGACCTGCAGCATGGTAATATCTACTATGGGTGTAATATTATGTCGAACTATCGCTGTATCATGATGGTTTACCTTGCAATAGCAATAGGTCTATAGTTTACAATAGGTTTTTTTTTTAAAATGAAAGTAGAACTAAATGTAGTAACAATGCTGCCTTTCTGCATGTTTTTATCAGAGAATGAAGTCAAATCCAATTCTTTTTCAAGGGAAAATATGTAATTAACTGATTTGATCATTTACTCGCCATTAACAGGGTAAACAGCATCTTACAAGACCAATATAAAGTTACTGTCTGATAAACGGTTGAAGCTTTAACATTGATTTTATCTATCTTTTCTGTTAAAACATCAATTGTGATAGTATTGCAATATTTTTCTGACTATTGCAATACTATTCTAATAGCAACTTTACTATCGATACTTTTGTGATACTAATTTTGAACTCAATAGTCACCCCTATATTGTCATCTACCAGTCCACCCTAGAATCAACAGGTCATGGGCCCGAGGACTGGTTTTAGTGGCCATCGGTGTACAACATAAATGCTCTCTGCCCATGTTTTGTTAGCTCAAGGGAGCATTTATTATGAGAAATATGGTTAACTCTCACAATTTGTGTTGGGCAATCGGTTTCAAATCACAATCGATAGTTGATTTTCAGTTGGATGAGTAAATCAACTAATGATCCATTGTAAAATCGTTTTCTAAGAGAAATTAATACAGTACTCCATGTATTATCCTTTGAAGAAAAGAATGCGTAAGTTAAGTTAAAGCTCATAACCTAGAGACTCTGTCTGCTGATTTTTCTACCAACTTCATGGCTCAGCATGAAACAGTTGTAACTGCCTATAAACATATAGGCAGTTACAACTATTTCACAATGAGCCATTAAACTCAGATTGGCTTCAAAAAAAAAATTTATAATAGCTTTCATTTATGTGTAGGATCTGATTGATTATGAAATTTCTCAGTCGATTATCACAATCTGAAGCCCAAACCAACTGATTATCGATTATTATCGATTAATCTGCCAATCACTACTCACAATGTTACCAACTTTCTGTTCTGTGCCTTGCATTCTTGCAATATATCATCTTCATCCATCAACTCATGGAGGGTAACATTCTGTAACAAACAAGTCAACATCTGTTACTCTGTATCTTTTTCAAATTGAAATCAAAACTTAAACATGTGTGCAGGGGTGTGGACATACTGATTTTTCTCCCTTGTCCCTGGACAAGTGAAAGATTAAGTTCTACTTGTCCAGGATCAAAATGAACTTATCCGCAAAAATAGAGCATGGATGAATATTGAGAAAAAGTTGTCTTTAGCGAAGAACAGCATTTTCTTCATCAAAAACAATGTTTTCTACCCTATGATTCAAACATTAGGCCAATTAATCTGTCACATCTTTTTGTTACCATTCAACAATTTGCTCTGGTTTTTACTTGTCCATGGACAAGTGACATTGAAAAATGCACTTGTCTGCAGGTAGAAAAGCCTGTGTCAGACAAGTTAGGCATGGGAATTCCACAACCCAGATGTGTAAACGAAATGCTTATTATACCGGAATATCAATTCTGTACAAAGTAAATGTATAGCTTTCAAAAATGGTCTTTACTATGCAAGTTGACCTCCACATTGTCAAATGTCCTGAGTTGACAATTTGTACCTTAATCATAAGCTCAATACAGATATTTGGTTAAGAAAAGAAATTGATGGTACACTTTGAAGATTTTGATCATGCTATCCTACCTATATCTGACATTCTACAGTAAAAGGAGAACCTACAAGTGCTTGTCAATAATGAAAAGCCATTTTCCACCAACTCTGTCAAAATTCAATTGATCATAACAAAAATATCATTTGCACGCCTCTGCTTGATACTGATCACATCTGTTAAGTTTAGATCAAATACAATTCTGCCCATTTGTTGCTGAGAAATTGAGCAGACATAAAAAAGGTACAGATGGACTGACTGGCATACCAAGCAATGGACCGACCGACAAGCTGACTCCTACATACCCCCAAAAATAGTTTTGGGAGTATATTGATAACATGCTGTAGTTATGAAATTTAAGCAGAAACCCTAATAAGTAGACTAATAATTTAGTAAGAAAGCAAACATCAGGTAACCTACCTCTTTGTCAAGCAAAGTGTCAATGTGAGACGGAGTAAGTAAATTAAACTTCCAAAACATCTTTGAATCTGAAAATAAAGTGCTTTATTACTTTAAAATGATAACTGTGCTTTATCACTTTAAAATGATTACTGTAAATGAACCTTTTTTTCATATTCCTTTTTTTTTTAAGTAGGGTGCTGAAATAAAGCAGTTCAACCAGTGACTGGTCAACTACGCCCATTTTCAAATCGCGCCATAGGCAACTTGGCCCAACATATCACTCGGCCCTAATATCATTTGATGCCAAAATTACTTTATTATCAATATTTTTACTTTGGCTGTTTTCAAGAAAACCAGAGGAAGTATGATCACCTTGGCGTTGTTTGCGTTGGCGTGACAAATTTTAACCTTGCTCATAACTTTTGAATGGTTAGTCATAGAGCCTTTTTATTTCACATGATCATTGCTTGGGCAGGGATATTTCTAGAATATCTAAGGATGGGCCATTGTTATGGGCCAATGGCCCATCTCCCTTTCATTTTCATGTAAAATATATGATTTTGATGGGCCATCAGCAAAATTGATGGGCCATTTGGAAAAATTGATGGGCCCAAGAATCCTTAATACCTCTCCTAGATTAAAATAAGCATCAGATTTGAATAGTTTATATTCGGAGCCCATCCAAAACTGTCAGTAGATTTAGCCAATCACAGATAGTTTGTCCACAAAATCAGTTTGGCCCATCCCAGAATGATCCCTGCTTGGGACAAGACCTTTCTGTAGCTACCAAGTTCAAGGTCATCACTCAAGGCCAAGGTCATTTTTCAAGGTCAAATTTGTTAAAACAAGAGGGCCAGAATGGCCCTAAAGCGCTTAACTGAATTTAAAAGGTCCTGTGGATCTAACATAATACTTTTCAACGAGAATGAATAAACCATAACTAAGAGCACCCCCTGTCTCAGTCAGGAAACAGACTTCTTTATTGACAATAAAGTATACATTTACTCCATAAAGTCCTATAATAACCTTATATAGCTTGATGTTTTAATATTTATATGATATTCAACTGAAGTCATTTGATGATTTTCTGCAGCCAATGTATTCATAATGTTAGCCCTTGAATAGCACAGGGATTATTTTGGGATGGGCCGTACCAATTTTGAGGACAAACTTTTAGTTTTAGACTAAATCTGATTACAGTTTTGGATGGGCCCCATATATAATCTATTCAAATCTGAAGCTTATTTCAATCTAGGATAGGTATTAAGGATTCTTCGGCCCACCACTTAAGCCTAATGGCCCATCAATTTTGCTGATGGCCCATAAAAATCTTAGATTTTACATGTAAATGTATGGGACTTGGGCCATTGGCCCATTTCAATGGCCAGTGCTCTCAATAAGCGGACGTCGACGTAATATTCGTCGAGAATTTCAGAAATTACGTCCGGAAATTCAAACCCAGACGTAAAAAACGTTCGAGAATCGAGGAAAACGTCCTGTAATTTGACCCCGGACGTTTTACGAATTTACCTAATAAAGGATTTGACGTAAGTCTACACGTGCAAAAAATCGATAATCAACGCGAGGATACACATTATAGCAGACCAAAACAAGCCATGTGTAACGCGCGGGGTATTAAACTGTCGCTATAACAACCAGTCTCTGATTACGCAATCTTGTCAGGTTAGCGACGCGTCATTACCGCTTCTGTCATTATCTTTCTTAGTCGGATACAGATCGCCAGGGTCCTTTGATAGGTTTATTGAAACAAACAAAATTCAAATCAGGGGAAAATTCGTTATATCAAACGTAGTTCATGCAGCTCAGACCGATAAAATTTCAAAATATCGCTTCCTAAAACTCTTAGAATAGATAGATCTACGGGTAAATTATCCGAAGTGAAAAAGACGCTACCAGAAACATTCGACTGTCCTCGTTTAAATACGTGTAGAATCGGCATCTTCGGAAAACGTGGGGAAATCCCAATGACGCCATTTTAGTTGTCTGCAACATGTCTGACGAGAGATTTGAAATGACAAATTTTTCTTGACTTCTGCTATTTGGATAATTCTGCGTAAGTTTAAATAGGCTTAGAACTTAAAGTTTTATTGGCACACTGCCTAGAACGTTCGCCATCTTTGGAATGACAGGCCGAGGAAAATTAAAGCTG
The DNA here is from genome assembly GCA_948146395.1 of Fragum whitleyi. Lineage (NCBI taxonomy): Eukaryota > Metazoa > Mollusca > Bivalvia > Cardiida > Cardiidae > Fragum > Fragum whitleyi. Next base: position 21,184,823 of record OX411546.1, on the reverse strand, counting down.
CATTAATTTCCGTAATATCGCCGGATACCAAAACATCGTAACTAAAATTTGAGTTAGCCGCATTTCCTAGGCCCACCGCGCAAGATACAGCTAAGGACCGATTCCAATTAGAAAGTCCACATTTTCTCATATTAGTTTCCATAATTTATTCAATGAAAGTAATAAAAGGGAATTTTGAAACCAAAGCTCGTCCCTACAGCTTAAAGTCAAAGTTACAAGTTTTAAGGCTTGGAAGTCGTGTATTCTTAGGGAACCAACTAGAATTATGGACTTTTGGAGCAAAAATTTAACTTACATTTAACAAAGTGTACAGAAAAAGGAAGGTGTGTGCGTGGGGGGGGGGGATAGCAGGGGGAGGAGTTATAAAATTCCTTACTTCGTAAAAAAAATTCCTGAAATCCAAAAAATGGAATTACAAAAATTCCTGATTTTGGCCCTTATTGAGAGCACTGAATGGCCCATCATGAATTTGATCCAAAAATATCCCTGATAGCATGCACGAAATGGACATTTGGGATGTTGAAATGAGTTCTATTTTGAACTTTAGAATGACGTCGATTCGCGTGACATTCTAGTTTGGCTTTCGGAAATGAAGTGTGTTTGGTCATAGATTTAAGTATTCAATGGTAGCTTATTCATTTAGCAATGAAATGATGTATTGTGCATTCAGATTGGGTGAAAACTGTTTTAGAAATTTGACTCTTGATTTGTGCCAGGTGATGTTCACTCCAAAATGGAGTTCGACCCCTTGTCTATATTATAATATATATATTAACCCTTGTCATGCTGAACCCGGAATATACCTGCTTTGGCAGGAGCTATAGACAATCATCAGCCTTCACATATGTGCAGTCTGATGTCAGTCTTCAGCACCCGTTTCTCACTTTCAAACCAGAATCGTCAATAGATTTAGTTTTTCAAATAAAAATTGATCTACAGTTGGTACTTACTGTGCTTTTTGAACTTGGATTTTGATGAAAATTTTCAGCCAAAAATAATTTAGCATGATAAGGGTTAAAAAATCAGCGGGACATTCCCCTGTGAATTTAACATCCATATTAAAGGCAAAATTGTGTCCATTTTTGAAGTTCATTACATATGGTTGATATGCCTAAAGCCGTGGGTTGTCTTTTCTCCGTGGCTTTTAAAATAATATTGAACAAAGATAGGAAACATTAAATTCCTTCACAATTTATTCTGAGAAAGGATTATTCATATGTTTTGCCCAAATTTGCTTTGAAAAAGAGAGATTGGTCCATCAAAATTCAACATAATCAAACTTTTATCTAAAATTTTCGGAATATCTGAATTTGAAAATGGTAGGCTTCTAAAATGAAAGGATTTGGGTATTTATGTACATTTTGTAAAGTCCAAGTTTAAGGATGAAGCTTAAGACATACTATGCATGTGTATCATCCAATTTCTTTAGGTGTCATCCCAGTATTGTTCTTAATTTAACCTACATTTTTGACAGGCCACGGATTAAGGAAAACCGAGTTTTTCATATGTGATGTGTAATTCCTTAACATAACATTCAATTATTCCTAAAGCAAGGAAGTCACACATAAGCAGACCGTGTCAAAACAAACACAAGATAAGCAAGTTATTTTCTAGCTCCAAAATTCTCTGTTTTGATGACGTCATCACAGTTGTCTAGAGCTATTTTTAGAAATACCCACGGAATTAGGCAAATATAGCATATATAAAAGTCCATTTCACAGTAAAAGGTCCATTCTGCTCCATTTCGTGTTTATGGTCCATTTCATACTTTAGGCAAACCAGTAAAATGGTCATGAACACTTTTGGTCTGCTTTGATAAGGACCTCTAAGAATAACCATGCAATGGTTATTATATGATAATTTTCGGTATCTCATAGATGTTTAATTTTTCTGAACAGCATTGAACAAAATTTAGGTCAGAATAACAATCAAAACAATTTAGTGGGTGGGGTGAGGAATATCTTTCCTTCAAAATTGGTGTCCTGAAACCGTTTCTCACCTTTGTCTTCTTGTCTTATGGAATTTGCTTCTTCGGTTTAACAAATATTCTTAGGCCATGCTAAACATTCCACTTTAATTCTATTAGTGTAACATTTGAAGGTAAAAACTGCGTCTTTGATGGGACAGTTCAAGCTGCAAACAAAATCAATGTCAATACAATACAAAGATAGAAATTGTCGAGATAGTCACATATTCATTTGTTTGATATAACCATTCAATTAACGTTTTACACACGTCCTGTTGCCAGTTCTTGGCACAGACAAACGCAAGAAACAATTTTCCACGAACGGGCGGGAATGGCACGGGACCGAATCAAAATGGCGAACTTGAAGATGTTGATCCCAGAATGCAATTCAAATTCTCGTGAGATCCCGTCTCTATAAATAAATAGATACAGTGAAATAAAGGGGAAACCAGACTTATAAATAAGCTGTAAAATTTATTACTTGAGGAATTGACATCGTTAGAAAACTATACGAAAGGTAAGATAAAAATTTCACGGTTTAAATAATTGTTTTTTTCGTGAATTTTTTTGTTTCTTCTTGTTTATTTTCGACCAAATCTTCGTTTCCCTGTACGTCAAACACAAAATAATTTGCATATGAAAGCGTCACTGCACATGCGTGTTCATTGAACTTTCAGAAGCAGATTTTCCAAACGAGGAAACAGACGTAAGTAAGAGAAAGGTTTTCTTAAAGCTGAATTTTTAGTACTTTAAGGTTAAAGAAAATAATGACAACCGGTAAAGTTGTTTCATAATAGTTCGAACGATATTTTTAAAGACATTTGATCACTTCTTTTTCTACTTTCGAAATATTTCTGGTGATTGACCCAAATTGTTCAAATCACAGGCATCTAAGGGTCGTCAGGGTTTCTTTGAAAAAAGAAATCTATACATGTCAAGATATATGTATTAAAACTGTATAAAGTTAAAAAAAAATTTCATTATGTGTTTCCATAATGAAAAAAATATTGAATTATCTTTTCTGATACTTATTACTTTTACATTTATTTGATCAAGTGCATCATGTATGATCATGTATGACAATAGATAGCTTCAGTAAGGCTTTAAAAAAAAAAAAAACTTGTCATGCTGAATTGAATCCCATTACATTAAAACCAATGTGCTTAAAGAAAAAAGTACACTAGCTGTAAGTCTGTATCCATTTTACTTGAAAACATAACTTTTAACTTTTTCGTTTTTATTAGGAAAATCAGGTGGTAAAGACTAAGATCAGACTCCAAGTGGTTCCATGCTGATCTTTGTCTATACCACCTGCCTAAGTAGGATAATTTTGGGTTCAGTATGACAAGGGTTAAAAGTTGAATTTTATTCCACTCTAAATATAGTGGATACTATAACAACTGAAGCAGTTTACAATGTATTACTGGTATTTTTCACACCATAACTACATTCTGTCTGATCCTCAATTGCCCACCTCAACTAGGATGAAAAAAAAAAAATCAGGGGGGGAGGATGGCAGAAAATGAGAACAGAAAATGGTGAAGTCCTGTCATAATTTATTGTTTGATTTTCAATCTACATTTTGATGAAAGCCAAGACTGATCAATTCAACTAGTTAAATATATACCTTCTTTCTTGCTATAGAATAATCTTTTTTCAAGTTGTCATAGCAACTTGATTTATCCCATGTCCATTGGTGTCTTAGATCATCTCTCTTTGCCTTCTTGTATGATTTCTTTATTTAGTATGTTTGTCTGGCTTCCAAGCACTGTAATTGTCTCTGTGTAACATTTCCAACAATTTCATATATATGCCTGATGGTCAGACATTGAGCTCCATGGGACACCATTTTGATTAAAGCAGTAATTATTAACTATTCTTGGATTGTGAAGAGACTGTGAGTTATAATGGCTGACCTGAGTCTTAGCATTTGGCCCTTGTTTAATTGTAAGAAATGTTATTATGTTTTGAACTTTCTTCTCATATAATGAATGGGGGTCTCTGGGTAATGTCCGCCCTGTCAAAATGATGCAAGGGATTTAGTCTGCTTATTAAAATAGATTGAGGGGTATATGTCTGCCATAACAAAATGACCAAGGGAAGTTTGTCCGCCCTGTCCAAAAAACAGCAAAAGGGATTTTGTCCAGAGGGACTTTAGTCTTAGAATCAGTTAACACAGGAGACAGCAGCTGGAACAGAGTAAGGGCTGTGGCCTACAACATCTACATTTCATAAATTTTGATCTGGTAATGGGTCGATATTAAATTATGCTGTCACAGCCAGATCCTTAGGCTTCAGGTGGAGACTGAATTTAGAAATTCCTCATTCTATTTTAAAAGGTAATCAGTTTCCTTCTCTGATTGTATTTTTTAGATTTTTTTATAACCAAATAACCAATGAAATGAGTACCAACAACACAGGTCCCAGGTTCAATCCTGGACAGTGGCTCTCATCCTTTCCGACTACTAGGATAGGATGTAATTGTAGTACAGGTATGAGAAATTTCAGGGATCCATTTTGAGGCTCCAGCCTCTATGATATAAAATAGAAAGATTGTTGAAAGCAGTGTTAAACCATATTAAAAAAAGACCTACAACATAGGGTTCTGAATGAAAAAAAATATTGAGCTTGTCAAGATATTGTTCATATCTGGAGCGCAGCCACTTTTTAACCACTGGAGTATGAAATACTCTATACTACACACTCGATATTCATTTAGAGAGTGGGCGTTACTATTTAGTGATTCATTCCATACCTTAGAGGCTAGTCCTAGTCAAGTGTGTAAGGGTTACACACTGTTTATAGATTTATTGAACACTTATGTCATGTTTTTGTGTGCTTCAGGGTAAAGTGGTTGTGTGGAAGTATTCATCAGGAATAGATTAATTCAAGAAGAGACAAAATGTTCAGTTTTCACAAACCAAAGATCTATCGGAGTAATAATGGGTGCTGTATATGCAGAGCAAAGTCTTCAAGTTCTCGTTTTACAGACAGTACGAAATATGAACAGGAATTTGAAAAATGTTTCCGCATTCGTGAAAAGCGTTGTGGTGAAATTTGTAATGCCTGTGTGTTATTGGTTAAAAGATGGAAGAAATTACCAGACGGGACTAACAGACATTGGAATCATGTAAGCTTTAATTTACTTACCATTTTTTCCTTATAAAAGTGCCCCCTAATATTGGCACCCCTATTTTTTTTCTAAGAAAACCCCACTTCAAATGCCTTAATTTTTGGAACATTTTGAGACTTCTTCTTTAATTTGAAACGAATTTCCTCTAAACAATCAGTTATATGATTTTTTAGAGGAAATGCACCTAAAATCAAAGGGAGAAGGGCATAAAAGACATCAATTTTAATGATTTTTTTTAAATTAGTAAATGTCTACCAAATTAAAGCTCCCAGACCATGTTAATGTAAAGCTCCCGCGTTTAATAGGAGAAGTAAAGTATTATTACTATTATATAGATTTAAACCCTTTTCCATTGAAATATAGTAATATAATTGAAAGAAAAGCTTTGGGGCTGATATTGTATTTAATTTAGTAAAGAAAAAATTTGGTAACTGTAAATCATTTTAATGATTTAAAGAAATATAAATTTTAGGATAAAATGAAAATTGTACAGGCCATTCTCAAAATCTAAAACTTGATAATAATCACTAAAGAAATTATTTAAAAAAAAAAGGGGGGGGAGGGAAAATGGAATAGATTCCTCCATTCAGTTTGAGATAATATAGTCCGTTTGACTGCTATATGGACCAACCTTTTCATCAATTACATAAAATTGCGTTTGAATAAAGGATTTGTATGTAGTAAAATCTAAATTTCAGCTTAATACCATTCCAAAATATATTTTCTGAAAATAAAATGATATCAAAATAATGATTTTGTCTATCTAGTTAATGTTAATATTTTCGCATTATCCGTCCTTAAATACAAGGGGTGATGGAGGCTGTTCAATAGTAAGAAAATGTCAACATAAATAGTAAAAACACGTGGTTTTATACTAAACTTTTGAAAGATGAAATGTCAATTGTTCCTTATTTGGACATGCTAATTAGCATATCGACGGTCATGTCATCTTAAACTTAAATAACATGTGATTTTTACCGTTAGTACTCGCCTTTTCATCAAGTTTTCCTCGTGAAATTCCCATCTACTTCGTTTAATAATGCTTTTTGATTGGTCTTAACATGTAAATATAGGGTTCATCTCAGAATGAATAAAATTAATGATCAATTATCTGGTTAAACAGTTTCTGAAGAAAGAGAGAATATACGCAGATTTGATATCCAACGGTAGCAAAAATCTTAGACAAACTTAATTATATTGAAAAACTTGATTTTATAGTAATACAATTCATTTAAAATCTTACTCTTTTGACTCGGCCCCTATGCAAATCAGTACTATTTTTGGTATTACAATTCGCTGTTCCATTTAATACAGTAACAAGTAGGTATGAAATGCTGAAAGTTAATTTGTAGACTGACGGACAAAATCATTATTTTAAATTCAAAAATTCTGAAAAACAAAATTCATCATGGTATAAGCTAGAAAAAATGATATGGCAAGAAAAATATGCGTTTCATTAATTAATTTCTGAGATTTTCGGCGAAATGTTGGTCCATATAGAAGTCAAACGGACTATACAAATCTTTTATAAAGGACAAATTTCTATGATACATAATGTCACCTAACAGAATGTCCATGAAAGATGTCTTTCCTAGAATTCTATAAGTATTGGAAACAGAGATCAGACCCAGAAGAGGACAATTGAATATTGGGAATAAACATTAAGTAAGGTAGAATGACTTTTCAAGATACAGATATTTAAAAGCAAGATTAGCCCTGAATCAACCTGCTGTGTTGGGTGTACATACAGTCTGACCAATTAAGGTCAATGCTTGACACTCTTCTAAGATAGTCCCTTTTCATTTCATGATATTAAAATTCTGTGGAGATTTAGCTACTTTTTTGGCCAGGCCACATCTAAAAACTATTATTATTTGCAACAAATGTAATCTAAAAATGGGATGAGATGTCTTTGTTACTTGAAAGCTACACATGATTCAAGCAATCCATCCCATCCTTCTGAATTCTTTACTATATTAAACTTGAATTTGTCAGATTTTAATCTTATATTCAAATAATGTGATAAGTGTTAACTAGGTCTCTAGTCCACAATTTATATCCGAAATATGTCAAATTGTCATTCATGAATATTCATGTGGTAGTCGTTACTTGTGGGTTTAATACAAAACTATTGTAAGTGCCTATAAATATAAAGGGTTTTACAATAGTTTTGGGCTAACCTGTAGTAATTGGCCTGGGGGCTAGGAGTAAAATCCACAGTCAGGAAGTGTGATTTGGCTGTAGGGTACAAAATGTCAATGTTTGACACAGATGGCCATGATCGGCTCTTCTCAGCAGGGATAATTAAACCATTACCAGATGACATAATTGTGCTATGGTCCAAATTCAAAGAGGCTGGAGTTTGATAGACATCAGTGGGAGATATAAAAGGGGATGGGTAGGGGGTCATCTTCTATAGCCTAAATATTTCATTTTCAGATACAAATACAATGAATATTTGGTAAATTAAGGAAAAATACCAACCCCCCACCCATCATTTGGTCTATTGGCAAGTACTGAGGGATATCAAATGAAAATGATATTTTTATTTGGCCACCTCCCCCCCCCCCTCCTTCGAAAATAGAATTCTGAATCTGTGCATTATATTAAAAGCCCTACTCCCTTTCAATCTCGCTTTCTTGACCCTCGAAACTGTTTATTTCTTGAAGGATAAGTCACTGTAAAGTAATGCCAAATTAACATTTCTCTATTGAAGTAAACTGATTTTGATTGAGTCTTGTATGATGAAATGTAGAGAACGATGAAACCTAAATAATATGGTTGCTTTTGGTTCTGTTGGCAATAAATTAGATAAATATTATTAGTTATCTAACAAATTGATGGTGAAATAAAATTAGATATATATAGACAATCCCTGCTATGATGACTTCTCAGTTATTTTTCGCTCCTTGTTCATAAATAGAATCAGAACGGATGGCGTTGAACTCATATGAACCCTCGGTCAGTTCACCTCGGCTTAGTTATAGCAGATGGAAAAACTGGGTGAATGACCGCCTTCTTTCTCCTGGTTTATGGGGTCATTTTAAGGTCTAATCAGCTGCCTATACTTGTGAAATTAATTGCATTGCTGGTTTTACTTTGATCATGTAAATTACATGTAAATTTCAAGTTGTTAACATTACTATCCTAAAATGTGATCCTTTTTTGAAATAGCTTATGTATCTTAGAAATTGAAAATATATATTTTCCAAGAATTTGAAGAGAGAAAAAAAAACGGTAGTCTTTCTGTATTTCAAACATTTCTACTGCTCTATGTACATAATTTAGTATTTCAACATCATTTATTTGATAAATTGAATAAAAAGAATCTTGTTTCTTTAATCCCTTTTATGATTTCTAAGTCTTATGTAACTAGAATCAATCATGAAATAAATTTTGACTTAAGTAACCCTTGTCAAACTGAACCCGGAATATTCCTGCTTTGGCAGGAGCTATAGACAAACATCAGCCTGCACATGTGTGCAGTCTGATGTTAGTCTACATCACCTGTTTCTCACTTTCAAACCGGAATTTTCAATAGGTTAGTTTTTACAAATAAAAATTGACCTACAATTGGTACTTTCAGTGCTTTTTGCCCTTTGATTTTGATGAACATTTTTAGCCAAATTGCAAAATTTATTCAGCATGACAAGGGTTAAGTTAGCTGCGTATAGTAGATGTTCTTTTTATCTGGAACTCCACAGAAACCTGCAGGAAAGCACATTCTTTCTTGCTAGATCATCAATTTTCATGAGCATACATTACAACTGACTACTTGCATACTTTTGCATAATGATAATTAAGCGTTGTACCATACTTCTTGACGTTAACCATTTCCCGTTGTGTAATATTTTTTTTATAAGTCCATATTCAGTGTCTGTGAATGATAATGAAAAGTGGATGCAATTTGAATTTACCCACAACATAGAGTATTTGTTTAATAAATGAAATTTGCATTTTTAAAATGGAAACTTCGCAAGATTCCTTTATGAGTTCTGTTACAAAATGTTACACATATGATATCTATATCTCTTTTAAAAACTGATTCTCAGCCGTGTTATTATGAATCTGTTACTCCCCATTCCAGTGATAATTAAATGGTCCATTAAAAATTGTAAAATATTATTTAAATCATATCAACCATTTTAAATTGTATATTGTTTTATCTGTAAAGGTATGTTTTTAATTGTATCTAAAAAATAACGATTTGGTAAAAATTAAGTTAATTAAATGCAAAAACTATGAAGGGTTAATAGAAGCTGAAGTAACTTGATCCTATCTTGAAAAGCTCTTGCCATAAATGAGTTTGTTATGATGTGAAATCCTGTATGACTCCAGGATTATTATGACCCAGTAACCTACATTAAGTATGCAGAAAAATACACACATTATACAGCCATGGCCTGCTGTGTTTCAGGGATAACACAGGGGTTTTGTGATTTATGCAAGACACACACACACAAAATGCAAGTGGTTGTTAATGCATGGAGCTTAGACAAAATTCCTTTAAATATTATGTATGCATCAGGGGTGTGGAATTCCCATGCCCCACTTGTCCGACACAAAGCTTTTCCACTTGCGGGCAAGTACATTTTTCTAGGCTACTTGTCTGTGAACAAGTAAATACCAGAGCAAATCTTGGAACAGTACTTAAAAGATCTAGGACAAAAGTCGGCCCAATATTTGTATCAAAGGGTCGAAACTTTGTCTTTAATGAAGAAAATGCTGAGTTCTAGCATTTTCTTCATTAAAAACAATGTTTTCTCTATTTACCATTTCCCTTTTTTTGCGGACAAGTTCATTTTGATCCTGGACAAGTGAGAAGTCAACTTTGACTTATCCCTGGACAAGTGGGGAAAATTCATATTTCCACACCTCTGTGCATGTATCAGTCTCGAATCAAAGTAAATTAAGCATTGCTTGGTTTGTTTGCTGGTGAATAATTCTTTAAGAATTAATTATTGAGTTTCTTGGGCATATAAGGGACAGAGAGGTACCAATAGACTTAAATCTGACTACTTTTGATGAGCAGCCCTGTGTGGAGGATAACAAAATGTTGGAAGCTGTTCACAATTTATACCCCGCTTTACATTTGCACTTGCATGCAAAACCGGGTATAATTAGAAAAAAAATTCCAGCATTTTGCTATCCTGAATGCAGGGCTAGCTTATCCTGGTCTTTGCTGCTTTCTCATTTAGCCTAAGAGTACTCGTGATCAACTGACTGATGGATCAAGCTCTCTCCATAATGAGGCAATTAAAAAATGTTCTTTGTCGGTCTGAAAAGGTTGAAGTTACTATCATGATCATTCACGGAAAGACAAACATGTATGAAGATCAGGGAGTAATTTAAAATCTTAGCTCTTAAATGGTTTGATATGAATAGACAGTATAATGACCTGTGAACAAATGGTGAGCCATTGAGTGAATACAATGGAGTTACACAGGGATTTACACAGCTCAATGATCATCTTTAGGATTAGAGGTTTAGAAGACACATTCGAGTATTATGTGGATTAGGAATGCAAAGAATGCCCTGATTGCTATCAGGGCTATTTAGGTCAAACTTTGAGGCAATAAGCAGTTACTAGGTCATAGCCCATTAGAATTAATATGGTTTTGTCATGAATTTTAAATGGTTGAAATGGGCTCTGTCATTAAACATTTCATGTATACTCCAGTTTAACAAAAATGTGATCATTCAATCATGAGTTGACCATTGTCATGGGTTTGATCCAAGGCAGGAACAATATCTTTTAAGACATTTTTCTTCCGATAATCATATGCATGTGACAAAGTAAAGTGCCAGCTGGGGGTAAGAGGCTCGTGGCTAGGAAAAAAAAGTAACGGTTGTACTGGTGCAAGAAATTCAAGGAACGCATTGTTAGGTGTTCTAGCCAGAATGACGTGTCTTAAAAAAAGTTTTGCTTTGACCCCTAGAATTAAATCGATACTTTTAAGGCAAAAGAAAAATTAAACCTAGGTGCCCAGACTGCCAAAATTCAATATGGAACATTAGGAGCATAGGCATTTTCTCAAAAAGTTAAGGAACCCAGCCCAAAACCTAGAGGCCATAGGGTGACCCTTGCTAGTCTTTTTCCCTGTACATTATCAATTTTATGGGCATCAGTCAGCAAAGATCACTAATTGATAGAAATGCAAAATGAATGCTTATCTTTGCAATTCATGTACATGTATTCTGAATCTTGAATGTAGGTGCCAATCTGTCAGAAAGTGAGTGGCCCCATACTGTTGGGCCATGTGGGGTGTAGAAGGTTATTAGGTTAGATTATACAGTGTACTCATGTATGAGGGTCTGTGATCAATCACCCTAATGAGAGAAGTGTGCAGCAGTTTATGGCATCAGTGACAGCTGACCTGCCCACATACCTGGCTTATCTTGACCAGCAATGATTACAGCCATTGATACAGCCTCATGCCAGGCTAGCTCATTTCAAGCCTTACAAATTTCAGACTTACAAATTGAGCCTGTGTGGGACATTTTCAACACATTTAAACATGCATGAGTTGCAAACATTGAGCAGACTTGACAGTTCCACAGTGCAACAGGAAGATTTGCTGACTGTCTGAAGACACTTCTAGACCTATTTTATCTGCAAAGTGCAAAGCAAAAGCTCAGGTCGGGTGCAGATGCACAGACTGGCCAGACTCTGTTCTGTATGGTTTTATCCTTCACTTTTTGGAGCCAACTTCAATGGTGCCCTTATGATGCCAAGAGTTTATGCTTGGCATTCATTTCAAATTGTTGAAAATGTCATACACTTGTTCAATTTATATCAAACGAAAAGCTATGTAGAGAAAAAAGTGTTGGGCATAACCTGAGAAAAAACTTTCATATTTCAAAAGCTATGATAATAATACAAAATTTTATTTTCCCTCTATTTTGGAAAATCTTACAGCATTAATTAATAATATCCCCCCCACACACAACGAAGTTTTGGGGGGGGGGGGGGGGGTGGTGGTTATACTTGAAACAAGTTTGTCTGTCTTTCCATCCGTCTGTCCGTCTGTCTGTCAGTATGTATGCTACAACAGTTCAAAGGCATAGGACAGTGAAAAAAGGAAGATTTATAACGGTGGGACCTCCTGTTTGCGAAGCTGACACTGCATCACAACCATGGGTACCTAGTGATCGGCAGATTTTCGATTATAATAATTGATAATTAGTTGGTTTTGGCTTCTGATTGTGATTATCAACTAAGAAATTTCATAATCGATTAATCAGTTCCTTACACATTAGTGACATTACATATTATTTTCAAAACTGACATCAGTTTGACAGCTCAGCGTGAAACAGTTGTAACTGCCTATATGCTTATAGGCAGTTATGACTGTTGCATGCTGAACCATGAAGTTGGTAGAAAAACCTACAGAAAGAGTCTTTAGGTCATGAGTATTAACTAAACTTTCACATTCTATTCTTAAAAGGTTGATAAGCAGAGTATTTTATCAATTTCTAAGAAAATGATTGTTCAATCGATCATGAGTTAATTAACTCTTCCTACTAAAAAACACTTATTGATTGTAAATTGAAGCCAATTGCCCAACACTATGGTTACACAAATGTTCAAATGTATGCAGCATGAAACCTTTAGTATCAAATATCAATTTTGCCTGGTAGAACAGGGTGCCATAAGATTAAGCATGAAAGTGTGAATGATCGAATGTAGGTAAAAATGCCAGAGGTAAAAATGCCATGGGTAAAAATGTCAGAGGTAAAAATGCCATAGGTAATAATGCCAGAGGTAAAATGGTAAAAATGTCATAGGTAATAATGCCATAGGTAAAAATGCCAGAATATATGAAAACTTTATGATGATTTGATAACATTAGGAGTATTTTTTTATTTTATGAAAACCTAGTTGATTTCTTAAGTTGTCATAAAGTCTTTTTGGATAAATAAAATGACTATATTTATTTATGTAATAGTATAATTGAAAAGAAAAATATATGATAATATTTGTCAAATATAAGTGAAATAAGTTATATTACACGATCTTAATCAGTTCCATATTTCATTTGAATTTCTACTTTGAAAAATACAACTAATTAGATTGAGTATACATTTGGTATAAGAGCAAGATTTTGGGAATTGTTTTAAAAAATGTGCCAGATTTACCAAAATGTTACTAAGAAAAGTGTGAAATATCACACTTATGTGTTAAATTTACCTTAAACAGTATCCTACCTTAATCACATATTATACTAAAGTAAATTAAAAATTAATCTATATCCTATATGTGAATAAATAAATATATAGACATAGTTCATTTCTGCTATTTCTTATAATTTTTTATCTATTTTCAGGTTAATGATCATATATACACAAGCTTTGTCATTTAATTACAAGCCACTAATTTGTATACCCTTTTGCTTAATTCAATATCAAAGTCTTGGAAAAATAAATAATGAAATTGAACAAATCATTAAACGGTTTTTGTAACAATTCCTTTTGTGCATGAAAATAAAATTATTTTTCTATTTACTAAAGTCTAAAAATAAAAGATATAATATACCTCTGGCATTTTTACCTATGGCATTATTACCTATGACATTTTTACCGTTTTAGCTCTGGCATTATTACCTGTGGCATTTTTACTTCTGACATTTTTACCTATGGCATTTTTACCTCTGGCATTTTTACCGCACACCGAATGATCTATTATAATGAAAACCAGACCTGCATTCATTTACAGTGATAATGGGCTTTATTCTTTGATAATCACACTTCTAACAGGAACATATGGGTCAGATTTACAGGAATTGTTTGTAGTAAATCTGCCTTTAATGCTAATTTGATTTGCACCAAGTGAAAATTTTATTGTCCTTTAGAAAATCAATCATTGATTTGGACTTTGATAGTTTTAATGTCAATGAAATTTCTCTTCCTTAATTATATCATAATCCATTACATATTGGTACATGTTAATATTTCTTGAATGTAGTCAAAAGCTTGCCTAATTCTTTCACAGTTCTCAAAATTTTAGATTGGTCCTTAATTAAAAGTTGCAAAAGAGAATGAATTAAATGTGGCTGCAATTTGGATATTAACATTCTATAATGTAGAAAATATTGTTGGAAATGGAGAAATTGCTATTGACAAGTAATTTCTCCTATGTCCACAATATTTTCTCAAATGTAAAAGTACAGATCTGTTTTATACTACAAAAACAGAGCTACAGATAGAGGGGGTATTTTTGGATTTCAAATGAAAATTTTTCAGCAATACTTTTCTAAATCCTATATTGTGGGTACTCATTTTCGTTGAGTTTTGTCATGACAATTCAAATGAGTACCCACAACATCGGGTTTGATTGGGAAACAATGATTTCAGAATGACATTACCCCCCACTTATCAGTACCTCTGAAAAAGGGCTTCTACAAATTTTGCATATTATGAATATTTACATAAAAGTATATTAAGAAAAGCAGAAAGCACTATCTCTAGGACAATTTGAGGGGTTAGTGCAACACTATTGTAAGTGCCGATGAATATATAGGCACTTACAATAGTGTTGCATCGACCCCTCAATATTTTAAGCTTTTATCAAATTATTTACTTTCAGACTCTATAATCAAAACTCGGGTATTGTTGTAAATATTATGATTGGTAAAGGATTGATCATGACATAATAGTTTTATATATAAAATTTACATGCTGATATCATTATTATTGTAATGTACCAGCTCACCTGTATTTATCGTAACTATTGAAAGTCATTGTTAGGTAATAATAACCTCAATAAGGTATATCTGTGTCTGTCACATAGTTAAATTGTCAGTGGGCAACTAAAACTTCTTAACTTCTGCGTCATTGATGGCGAAACAAAGATTTATAGCTTTCTTCATAAAAAATCTAACTATCCTATCCTTAATAATTGTCCTAATTGTCCTAAATAATTGTTATTTCCAAGTTTTGATGTAGAAGAAATAGCAAAATATGTGAAATAATATGTTTTAGGAAGCCCTTGAATGGATAGGTTAAAGGATAAAAAACATGTATAAATTTTGTATTTTCTTTTTGTTACTGAATTTGAAACTTCATGATCATCAAAAGTAGGTCAAATGCTAGCTAGCTCAAAATGCTCAACATTGAAAAGTTAAAACCACCATCAGAACCTTATAAGTAAGGATACATTCAGCCCAACACTAATTAGTTCCTATATTTTTATAGGCAAAGTTTTGCACTGACCCCTAGATTTGTATTGACAACTGATTTGTTGATATAAATTTAGTGTGACTTAGGACATGACTAACCCACATTTTACACTTCCTTTTTCAAGCCATGTGCCAAGTGACCTAGTTCTGACTGTGATTATTATCATCCCCAGGGTTTTAATCAGACATCAACCAAACAGGGTCCAAGGGACTCGATAACTGAGATCTTAGGGGCCCTTTCTTAAACTTTGGGAGTCCCTGCTTAGGATAAAGATTATTTCTTTGAAGCGCTTAACTTGTTTTTATACGAATTTTGAGCTATTCTCTGTTTCAAGGTAAAGAAAGTATTGGATATATATTGACTATTTGGGGCTCAACTTTAGGAAAGAATTGAAGACTGTTTTACACAGTCTTCAATTCTTTTCTAAAGCTGATTTCCTGAGGGTCTTTGGGACTCACATGACATACTTTTGAGGGTCCTGGCTACTTCTTTTAGAGTCTCAGACTCACAAAACCTGCATCCCTTAAAACCCTGCATCCCCCTTTCTCTGTACCATTGAGTTTTCTGTTATTTTTATAGATCACACTAAGTATCAAATTTTAAGTATTAAATTATCGAAACGATTCTCATGTCACAGTCAGGATTTATTGCCTGTGGCACCTTAAAACGTCAATATTTCAAAATCAATATTTAACTTTTATATTCTATGTCTCTGTCAAGAGTTAAAAAAAAAGGGAACATTTTACGTTATCCAATTTTACTTTGATAAAAGGTAGTTCACTACTATAACAATGTTTTATAAAGGGAGACAATAATATCAAGAAAGGGACATTCCTAGAATGCACAAAAAATTTGAGGTTTTATCCTCAATTATAATATCAATATCTATGTATGGGAGTGGTTACATATTTAAGGGTTTTATCAGAGACATTTTTGTACTACGCCTACACACTAAACCCTGAAATGGCTAATATTAGTAAGATACCTGTCAATAAATAATATATCTCAGGGATCAACACTAGCACCAGTCCTTGGGCCTGAGACCTGTGGATTTTAGGAGGGACTGGTAGATGTAACCATGCTGCAGGTCGTTCAGGCCTCTAGTTCATGGCAGTACTTAGTATTTCAAATTTTATCATGTTTTGAAAATTTTCCTTGCAATTTATACCCTTAATTGTTAAAAATCAAACACGTTTTTCATGTAGGACCTGTTGTACTCATGGTGGACCTGTGATAATTTGGCTAACAGGTCCTTCAGGCTGACGACAAAAAGTAGTCATTGTCAAACCCTGTATCTTAAAATATGTAATTTCTTGCTGTTACATCTTTATGAGAGGACAAAATTTGAGATTCAAATTGCAAGAATAGCATTAATATTATAGGCACTTACAAAAGTTTTGCCCTGCCCCCTTGAAATGATCAACTTGGGCTGAATGAGTGAGTTATTTGTGTAGATGACAAAGGTACACACATACTTGAAATTTTAGGTCAGGTAATTTTAGATATCTCCGGGTGACCTCACCCCTTTGTTTGCTCTGACCAAACCAAGCTATTGACCTCTATTATGGTTCATAACTATTGATCGTGGTAATGCTCATGATTGTTTTGCTTTGTAGCCAATGAAAAAAGCGGCCTTTATGAATTTTTATGTCCCCACATTGATAGATTGGAGGCATATTGTTTTTGACCTGTCTGTAAGTAAGTCTGTTTGTCACCCAAAAAAACTTGAACATTGGTCATTAATTTTGATTGGTAAAGGACAGATCCTTCATATTAAACATGGGTATTGCTTTTGACAGGACCTTTCTATTGCCTATATCAAGGTCAATTATTGTCAAAGTCAAATATATTTAAATTTGTGAAAATGGCGGGGGCTTGAGGTGTTTTACAAACGCAACTTGTTCTTAATACATTATCTGAAGCGGTCCATACACAATGAAGCCACTGTCATAGCGCAGTTGGTAGTGCGTAAGACTGTCAATCTAAAGGTCCAGGGTTTGATCCCTGACAGCGGCACTCATTCTTTCCAACTATTTGTCACTCACCAATTGGTTAATAATCGTAGACCTATGTGAGATAGCAGCTGGAGGCTAGGAAAGATTTTAATGGTTGTACTGGTGAGAGAAATACCAGGAATCCATTGTTAGGTGCTCCAGCCTCCGCCAAGTAACTGGAAAAATGTTGAAAGCGGCGTTAAACTCCATTCAATGAATCATCAACCATACACAGTGAATATTATTGACAATAATATCAAATCAATATTGATTTATATTCAATATTATTGCCCATATATCAGACTTCTCAAAATACCGCTGGTCCCACTCACAAATCTGGTAAAAATCATGCTGGTCTGATAAGTTGCACATGAATACATGAATACAGGACCGACTGACTGGTAAAATCTAGCCACATACACAATGTGTCCTATTGTTCCATCTGGTGGAATTTAGTTGGATCTGGTTAAGATTTAAAGTTTACCTGACCTACTTCTGGTAAAAAATATGGTTATTTCATGAAGTCTGATATATGATTAATTGATATTGTCAGTTCTGTATAATGACAATAATATTGTTCATGTATGGGGAATACCATATTTTTTTCTTATAAACTCTAATGGGAGCTATACATAGCATGGTCATCGAGCTATGATTTAGAATCTAATATCAACTTTCTGATTTAAAAAAATCATTGAATTGGTGGTCTTTTAGGTCCTAAGTTTCCCTTTAATTTGAGATGAATTTTCTCTAAACAATCATTTATATGATTGTTTAGAGGAAATTTAACTCAAACTAGAGAAGAAGTCTCAAAAAAGTTGTTAAAATGTAGGCATTTGAAGTTGATTTTCTTAGTAATAGATGTAGGTGTGCTATTAGGGATGGCGCTTTTATTAGAGGAAATATGGCATATTGAAGAAATCAGGGGAAGTGAAAGGATCTATGTAGAATATTTTTGTCTGAGTTTATACATTTTTTGCCATCACCTGTTGAGCATGTGAAAAGGTGGTGTTGTCATGTCTAGACTAGTCGAGATTACATAAGGTTAATGATGCCTGCATCACATTTCATTTTCTACGATATATAGAGGAAATATTGGAGTATCAACACAAAACAGTTGTTTGTGCCTGTATGTTCGTATAGGTTCATCCAGTTTTACACTGACACCCCCCTCCACACCTTGTTGCACATTTATCTTAAGTAAGTCAATTTAGCAATCAAATATATTTTGGTGGTATGGCAAAGGAAATTAACTACCCAATGAGGTAAAAAAGATAATTGAACAGGTTTGCTTAATACAAGCCAGAAAACTTTAGTTTTGAGTTTCATTTTATAATGGACGTCAGGTCATGTCAACTATGTGTAATGCTCGAATTTGTATTTGGAGGACCTAACGATAGATTCCTGGTATTTCTCACACCAGTACTACCATTACATCCTTTTTTAGTAGCCTCCAGCTGCTATCTCACATAAGTCTACGATAATCAACCCATTGGAGGGAGACTTACTTACTGGTTCTCAGTTGACGGCAGCACTCATTCTTTCCGACCATTTGTCATCCACCAATGGGTTGAAAATTGTAGACCTATGTGGAATAGCAGGTGGCTTTTGCATGAAAAGTGAACTTATTATAGAAACCTAAATATTAGACAAATGCATAGAGGAAAGAGTAACTGACCAGTGGTCAAGGTATTTGACCAACATACAGTGGGAGGTCTTTGAACTGTTGAACCAATACATATCAGGCCAAATGGTCAGCACTGGTCAATCCTTAGGTCATTCAAGACATGATTCATACAAATGATTGAGTGTTCAATTACAGGTACATGCATGTTAGGTTCACCCTTAATTTCCTAGGATTTTCTTCTGAATCAGTTTACTGCCAGCCCAGTGAAGTCAGTCTATAACACAATGTAAATCAAGGGCAATTTAGATACATCAGCACCACATGCAATTGTTTCATAATCTCTTCACTGTCACATAAGATATTAGCATATAATGACCAATTTGACGAAAATTAGATTATGAAACAATCACCTGTGATAAGCACCCACTGTCAGTTGTTTGCTCTAATGGCTGACCCTATTAAGCAACTATCTTGCTTATGGTTACCACAAGAGGAGTCATTCTATAGATATTTTTTCTAAACATGTAGAGTTCGATTCCCTATGGCGGCAAATATCCTTTCCAACGTACGTCTCTCACCAATGAGTAGATAATCCTAAACCTATGTGAGATAGCAGTCGGAGGCTAGGAAAGGGTGTAATGGTAGTACAGGTGAAAGAAATACCAGGAATCTATTGTTAGTTGCTCCGACTGCCGTGTTATAACTGCGAAATTGTTGAAAGTGGCGTAAAATCCATTCAAACAAACAAGCAAATCTAAACATGTAGAGCGATGTTTTGTGGATACTCTTGTGCATCGTCAACATTTACAAAGAATACTCACTACATAATAAAGTTGCTTTTCAAGAGAGGGTTTAGGGGGTTTAAACACTTCCATCCACATCTGCAGCCTAGTGGTTTCATTTTCATAGGGAAATCAATCAAAACTGTGTAATAACATGAAAATGAATCTCTAACTTGTTAATTTAAACCCCCTCTACAGAATCCCCGGATCAGCCATGGTAGGATTTATTTTAGCATTTGGAAATGATTCTATGGATATGTAATATAATCAGGACTCTTTTGTAGAGGGGTTAAAAGTACAGAGGATTATTTGAGTTTCACAGCTGTTAGGTAATAGTACAGCTTTAAATGTTCATGACCTCTAACCAGACAATGGGTTGGTGCAGTGGTCAAGTGAAAATATACCAAATAACCAATTATAAGGACCTTGGTTCCAAACCCAAAGGCAGCAAATTCTAAGGTCCTTGGTTCCAAACCCAAAGGCAGCAAATTCTAAGGTCCTTCAGGTTCCAAACCCAAAGGCAGCAGGATAATTCAGGAATACTGTCCACCGCCTAAGTAGAAGTGAACTAGTTAGAAACCTAGAGGTAGCTTGGTGTATATTGGTGCTTTTAAATGGGTACATTAAAGAAACAAGGTGGTCTGTGAGCTTAAAATAGGTGTAATTTGAAAAAACAACCATTTATGGTTGAGGAATCCTTTGAAGGTGCTCCAGCCTCCGTGAAATAACTGAAATATTGTTGAAAGTGGCATAAAACCCCATTCTAACAAATCAAAATCTATTTAAAACCACAACTTATATATAAAACCTTAATTTTAATTTATAACTTGGTTTATTATAGTTTAAAATAAAACAAAAGAAAATAAGATGGATGAGGTATTGTTACTTGATGTCAATCCGACATAATCAGTCATCACTTAGGTTACTTAGAAAAGAGGGTTATTACTGAAATGGGACCCTCACAATGGGTGTATCTAGGACTTTGAAATTTTTACACACTCAGAAGGCGACATCCAAATGAATAGAAACAAATCCATATGTGGACTGTGACAAAAGATGTCTGCCCTCCGTCTGCTCCCTTAATATGATTTGAGCGTTGCTGAATAATCAAAACATCATAACTACAGCTTGAATAAGCTGTAGTTTCGATGTTATGATCATTAATCAACGATATTTTTCAACAGATGATTATTTCTTTTACGCACCTGCGTAAATTGCGTAATGGGAGTTACACCCTAGCATACAAAATAAGGAGGTTTGACAATCTATATTCAATGGCTTCACTCTTATAAAAATCTTTGCAGAGCTACAGATAGAGGGGGGTATTTCAGATTTCAAATTATTATATTTCATCATTCCTGACTTAAACCCTATATTGTTGGTACTTATTTGAAGCGTCTCATCAAGACAATTCAAATGAGTACAAACAACATAGGGTTTAATTGATAAATAAAAAATTCAGACTGGCTTTACCCCCTCTTATCTAGATCCCTATCCTTGGTGTGGGTAGATTGTATCTATTTTAAGCTCATGATGTACTTTTCTTATATAGCCCTGTCCATTTGAAAATGGGTCAAGTGGGGTAAAAAACTAAGTTGTGTGTGTGGGGGGGGGGGGGGGGGGGGGAGCAAATCTTAGAAAAACCTCAAGTGTATAATCTAGAGGCAAGGTTTTGGCTCAAATGTCTTAAAATTCTGTCAAAATGTGTTTTCTACATGATATCTTGGCTCAGTGAAAAATTGAAAGAAATATTTAGACCTGATTGAAATTTCTCCGTCTTGAAAATGGGTTGAAATGACACAGCACATTACAATATAGTGATCACCTAGTGAGTTAGTCAACATCAGTTTGATGAGTTATGTGTGATTGGTGATCAATATTGAACCGGGTAAACCCTGATCAATGGTGAATAATTGTCACAGAGATCAAAGGCTATTGATCTATATAACTGATTCATCAACTTGATCTTGCCATCTTCACCCTTTCTTTGATCAGACTTTTTTACGGGGTCAGCACAAAAGTATTCAAGCACTTATGAAATAAATAGCTTAGCAGCCCATTAGCTCAGTTGGTAGAGCACCGGACATCAAAACCATTGAAGTTCTATTGTGTTGGTTCGATTCCCGGGCTGCCATACTAACAAACTTATTTTTTTTTACTTGAGACGAAAATTCCAGGTCCTGTGAGACAGTGCTTTATACACTTAGCCCGTTAAAGAACCATGGTGGATCTCACCAGTAGTTTTGTCATGTATCCTTGCGCTATCCCCCTAAAACATTTAACCGTCTTCTTGGGGCGTCACTCATACGAGCATGTGCTAATGAATAAACAGAAATACACATAGCTTTGCAGTAACCCATCAAAATATTTTGATTTAGCATGTACATTTGAATGAATAACTCCAATCCTATAAATTGGTGTTGGAATTCATAGATAAATTCATGGCAGCTTCTGTCCATTATAAGAGATATTAAATGAATTATTTCGAGAACTAATTAATAATGTGTCCAAAAACATGGATGAATTATAGTGGATGTACCCCATTTAGAGACATCATTATTAGAAGCAGCACATTACTAGTGATCAAGTAAAATGTCTATCTTAAACTTGTTCATATTTTGGTCACACAAATTAAAACAATTTTCTTCTTTTTCCACAGCATTCCTTTTCTATACAGTTGTAATTTTAATACAAGTACTTAATGGAAAGACAATATTGTCTCAAAGATAAAAATAAATCTTCACATTAAAACAGGATCAAAATTTTGTTGTCTGGAGCAAAGTACAATGCTGTGTCTGCATATTAACACTTTCCTGTTTTACAAAATATTGGAACTGTCCAAATTCAAAGGTTTTGCAGACGAAAATTTAAAGTGCATTTAATTTGAAAAATAACCATTCAGAAGGGTAGAAAATAGTGTGGAAAAAGAAGAAATTGCTTGTCAGAAGCAATTTCTTCTATTTTCACAATGTTTTCTCGATCATAAAATCACAGGCACATAAAAAGCAGGGACTAAACAGCAAAGGGTTAAATGAAATTTGTGTCTCTGTGTCAGCCCAAAATGGAAATCAACTTTGGTATTTCCTTAAACATAAATATATGTGAATTGGGACAATGTGTGCTTTGGTGTAATGATATATTAAAGGAACTTCAAATGAGTTAGTGTATAGCATACATGCAAAATTTATAATGTAGAAAAACGTTTCTTCAATAACCTGTGATCTTCATACATTGTCTAATGTCAACAATATTGGTACCACTCAAGAGGCCATAAGTTTGGATCAGTCTTTTCAAGACATTTGAAAATATTTGCATCACCATGAGGAAAATCGCTAATGAATTTCATGATGACTAATGTCACAGGAAAGGGGATCTTGATGACTATTTCCTTTTTAACCATTGTAATGCTGAAACCAAGAATACTGGCAGTAGGGACAAGGATCAGCCATATGTGCAGCCTCACCTTGGTCTTTACAACCTTTTTTTCCTTTTAAGCTAGAAAAATTTTAAAATCCAAAATGAAAACTAACTCATAACTAGTGCTTTTATCACTTTGATTTTACTTCAATTTTGTTTGATATTGTTATTATCTCATTTGCAGGGATCTTTTTTTTTAGAGATTGAGATATTCTCTCATTTTCTGCCAGAAATCTCATTGAAACTGGCTTTACGAGAGAAAAAATCTCAAAGAAAAATTTATATAGTAAAGAATTTTGTTTGCTCAGCAAAAAAACAGTTGTAACTGCCTATAATTATATTGGCAGTTACAACTGTTTTGCGATGAGCGATTTATTTTCAAAATTTATCTCCAAAAATTCTTGAATTTATCATAAGATTCAACTAATTGAGATATTTTTCCACTGCTATTCTGAGCCAGAATTATCCTTGCATAAGTAAAGATAAGTAAAGATTTTGTCACTAAAGCCTCGTTTACATTTGGCAGGGGTGTGGAATTCCCATGCCCGACTTGTCCCACTCGGGCTTTTGTACTTGCGGACAAGTAAATTTTTCTAAGCCACTTGTCCAAGGACAAGTAAATACCAGGGCAAATCTTGGAATGTTACTTAAAAGAATTAAGAGAGAAATCATCCAAATGCTCATATCATAGGGTAGAAAACATTGTTTTTAATGAAGAAAATGCTAGATACCAGCATTTTCTTCATCAAAAGGCAATGTTTTTTTCTAATTTTTCCATTTACCCTTTAGTGGACAAGTTCATTTTGATCCTGGACAAGTAGAAAATCCGCTTTTACTTGTCCAGGTACAAGTGGAGAAAACTCGTATTTCCACACCCCTGCATTTGGCCTACGGAGCCCGTACGGCTCCCGTATCTCGCCGTAAGCATAAAATCGTGCGGTGACATACGGTGCCCGTGCGATCATCGCACGGTCTTACGGCACCGCAGATACCTGGGATCTCGTTAAAAAAAAATGTTATACACAAACGCAAGCCTGTAGAATTGTGCGGACACCGCACATTCGCTGCACGGACATCGCACGGAACCTTGCGATGATCGCGAGGAAATCGCATGATATCTTAACAATCAACCATCCAAAGTATAACCCATAGAATCGTGCGATGACCGCACGGCATCCTCCCGATATCAGTACGGAACCCGTACGATCTCCGCACGGGAATCTCACGATTACCTTGCGATATCGCACGGGACCCGTACGGTCTCATTAAGGTATGTTCCCCAATAAATATTTTCAAATTGCACGGTCACTGTGCGGCAATGTGAACACATACGTCGCAGACCGTAGCTGTCTGTGATTTCCAAAACATCGTAAGAAAAATCGCAGGCTGCGATATCGTACGGCGACCGTGTCAAATGTAAACTAGGCTTAACTAAAGTTAATTGTCTCATTACAGGTTGTCGATGCTAGGGCAGGTCCAGGAACCAAATCCACACTCAAGATCAAAAACAAACTCAGTCCTTCCACACAGAAATACAAATCTCCATTAAAAACCAGCAAACGATCATCATCTCAACAGCAGCAGCAGCAAAGTTTTTCCATTCCCAGTCCACTTCCAGATGAACTGTCAGGTAAGAAAGTAGACACAGAAAAAAAATTGAGTCACAAAAGGTTAAAAAAATTCAGGTAATAGGAAGAAAATGCTATATTGATCACTGGTTTGTATACAAATGTATAGTTATGATACCGGTAAATTGCATATTTTATGATATATATTAGGGGCAAGAATTGGTACCTGGCTCAACCAGTTTTCATCCATTATTTGATAAAAGTCAATGAGACACAAGTCCTTTGACCAACTTATTTGTGCATGATCAGTTGTATGCCTTAGTTTGATGAATATCTGGTGGTTGGGATTAAACATTGTGGTTGCACTGGTATGAGAAATGAAGGGAAACCATGGCTAGTTGCACCAGTTGCAACAAAATAACTGCAAAATTGTTGAAAGTCTTGTAACACATTACCCATACAAACAAACAAAACCTCCAAAAGGCAACCTGGCTATCGTCATGGCAATGTGTCTATTGTTTGTGTGTCCACCCATCTGCCCCTATAAACTTGACATGTTCTTTCTAATCTTTAAAATTTTAACTTATTTTCCATCAACTTAATGCATTCTCACTGTTTGAGAAGACACACTAGAGAAATAAATTTGAGATGTCTATATTTTGATAAGCTAAACGGGGGGAAAAAACTGTAAAAAGGTGTAAAGCTATTTTAACAAGAAGACTAACAAAGTGTTTGCTAATGGGCTGTACCAGATGTTTTGTTATTGATAAAATCCAGGTCCATTTTCTCTATGTCACTATGATTTTGACCTCTTTTTGTGTGAACTCTCAAGTCAATGACCGCTAAACAAAATATTCAGTGTCATGCTTGACCAACTTTTCTGACACTAAAATAGCTTTGTCTCTGACTAATTGGCCAGGGGGATCAGTCAGAACTGCTGCAAATCCTTTTGAATTCCTGTTAACCCTTGTCATGCTGAATAAATTTTTGTTAAAAATTGTCATCAAAATCAAAGGGCAAAAAGCACTGAAAGTACCAACTGTCAGTCAATTTCTATTTTAAAAACTAAATCTATTGACAATTCTGGTTTGAAAGTGAGAAACAGGTGGTGTAGACTAACATTAGACTGCACATATGTGCAGGCTGATGTTTGTCTATAGCTCCTGCCAAAGAAGAAATATTCCGGGCTCAGCATGACAAGGGTTAAGCAATTAATTTCAAAGGTTTCTGTATTTTCCCTATTCTCATATATTTGTTTTATTACCTTGGCTGTTTTTGAGAAAATAGGAGGTATTGCCAAAGCCTTTTGTTGTTGTCATTAATTTTGCGAGCACAAATTTTGCGATTTCGTGACATCTCTTGTTTTACTACAGGCATTCACTTGAACCTTGGCACACATTTTCACTGTCAAAAAAGAAAAATAACACTATCAAAGGAGTAATTTCAGATGCATTTAATGCAATTTTTTATTCAATATCCAAGCACAAAATAGCCTAGAATAGGCACCCGTAGGTTATGCTCATGTTTTCCTTCAGTTTGGTGTGTGATGTTGTGAGTTTGTAATTAATGTCGATTGTTGTCTTTGTGTAATTGTATTATTATTCATGATGATAAGACAATTTAACAAACTTTATGTTGTCTTTTAATCGTAGATATTCAAGTATTTGAAACGTTGATACAACTGTATTTGATCAAAGCATTAAGTATGCATCTTTACAGTTCAGAAAATAATGACGTCTTTGATCATTCTTCTATCCATGATAAAACAATTCAAAATACAAAGCATAGGTAAAAGTTATTATACCCCCCACAACGAAGTTATGGGGGGGTATACTGGAATCAGGTTGTCTGTCTGTCCGTCCGTCCGTAGACATAATTTTGTGTCCTCTTCTACTCCCACAGTTTTGGACCAATTTTGCTGAAATTTTATCAGGTTGTTTCCTATCATATGAAGTTGTGCACCTGCAATTTTCATCCAGATCCGGTCATTAGTTTGAGAGTTATGCCACTTTGAACTTTTTAAGGAGGGGGTACATTTTTCTAATTTTGTGTCCTCTTCTCCTCCCACAGTTTTGTATCAATTTTGCTGAAATTTTATCAGGATGTTTCCCATCATATGAAGTTGTGCACCCGCAATTTTCATCCTGATCCAGTCATTAGTTTTAGAGTTATGCCATTTTGAACTTTTTATGGAAGGGGGGGGGGGGGGGGGGGGAGTAGTCAAAATTTAAAATTGCAAAACTCAGTAACCATAAGGGGAGTAACCAAATTGGGTAATTAATCCTATCATATGAAGTTGTGCACCTGCAATTTTCATTGTTTTGGGCTGACATAGGTCAAAGGTCAAGGTCACAGTAAATTTTTGTTCAATATTCTAAATCGAGAACCCAGCGACCTAGAATCATGAAACTCTATGTAAATGTTACTTATGACTCAAGGAAGTACCCTATTGTTTTTAGGTCACATATTTCAAAGGTCAAGGTCACATTAATTTTTTGTTCAGTTTTTGTTTCCAGACTCTAATTCAAGAACCAAGGGATCTAGAATCATGAAACTTCATGCAATTGCTGTATATGACTTCAATATTTGTTACAAACACATCTTGCACTTAAAGGACTTACATTTTGACAAAGTGCTGGTGGGGGGTATAAGTCCGCTCTGCGACAGTTCTAGTTTTGTTATGTTTCAGATTCTAAGATTTATATAAGATGCTGTATTTATAGCTTTCTTATAACTGTATTTCAAGCTTAAGGTATATAAGATGCTATGTTTAGTGTACATTGGTATATCAGATGCTATGTTAAGCCAATATCAGATGCTATGTTTAGCAGACCAGTGCTATTTGTAGCTGTCGACACCCAGACAAACTAAACCACTACATTATTTATTAGACCAGACATTGATCTTATGTAAACTACATTAACTACTATCTGGCATCTTTCTTTGTTCTAACCTAATGTAACAGTACCCAAATTAGCCTGGGAATCAGGCCCTGTTTTTAGAAGTTTTTATATCAGGGTAGTTAATCAAGTTGGAAGTTGGTGCCTACAGTAAATAAAGATGAGTTAACATCTCTTCAAAAATATCAGGCTCTCAGTTCATTGGAACTTTTTTTATATAAATCAATTATCATACATATGGTATTTATGCTCTATTTAACAGACTTATACCAGTCTATACCCAAATCAATGAGTCTAGATCCAGGATGAACCAATTATTCATACCAGCTGAAAAAAGATTGAAAAGGGTTTGAGGAATCATACCATGCTTTGCATGTGTACTAACATGTAATGCAGGGAACAGTTTTTAAAAGATCATGAACTTTTCCTTATCCTAGATGCAGAATTTAATGTAAAATTCAAATTCAAAACAATTTTAATAATATAATAAAATTTGTATGACAATTTAGAAAAACTGAAATTTAGAAATTTATGAAAAGGAACTGTAGTTTGCCAATCAAAAGTGAATACAAGAGTTATATATTTTTTTCAACCGAAGTTCAGGGCTTGAAAAATCTTTAAATTTCTACTCATCCTACTGTAGGAAAATATAGTGATATATTTATTTCATATGTGAAATTTTGCAAAATCCACTCACCCTGCTTATATAGACAAAGAAGGAAAAAATCATGCAGGACAAGCGGACGAGTAGAATTTTCAAGCCCTGAAGTTTACTATCTTAAAAATTGATATGGGTATAGTTAAGGAAAATATATACAGAATTGCAATAGCAAATTTTGATAAAATATGTTGATAGAAGTGTTGTATCTTAATTAAAGAGCCGGTGTGTGACATTTCCAACAATTTCACATGTTCACAAAGCAAAGCCTCTAGCCAGCCTGTGAAGCTGCACAGTCTGACCAGAGTCTTCGCTATGCACTATATTGATTGGTAAGGTCTTAATTGCTCCTTTGGCAGTCGGCATATATTTTTATTGCACTGTGCTGTTGTCTACATTGCTTAAAGTTTGTACCTTGTGAAATTGTTGGAAATGTCACACACAGGCTCATAAATAAAGGGAGTAAAAAAGTTAGCGTTTAAACTTTGAATGAGCCTAAAACATCAAAGTATAATCCCAACACACATTTTGTGGTAGGGAATGTGTATTGATTGAAAACCTGGAATCAAGTTTTTCTTCTACACAGACTCCCATGGGGCTCCTAGATAATGAAACATATTCATTCATTGTATGACTTTCATAATGAGTCCTTTCAGTGTATTCTACACAATTTGGTCTTTTGTGGCTTTGTGGTTTGAGGGTCTGGCTTGTTTGCTTAGCAGTATTTTGCAACATAAAAACAGGTTTAACACCAAAATTGTAATAATATCATGATGCAATACACATAAAAGTTGGCCTATGTAGGTAAGCAGCTGGATGTACAAGGAATCCATTGTTAGGTGATCCAGTTGCATTTATTTAATTGAAAGATAGTTAAAAAAGGTGTTAAACTCCATAAAAACAACAAATGATAGTTTTTGCCCTCCTAACTAATGATAAATGACAGTGTCCATGTGCAAAAATAGTTTTGCAGTTATTAGTATCAAGATATCCACTAACTAAGAAGTGAAAGCAGTTGAAAGGCTTTCTGTCATTAGGCTCCAAATTAACGGTTTCTGCATGGTTTAATGTGGCTGTATAAAGTGAAAGTTCAAAAGGCTAAGAAAGTGCTGAAATAAGTTAACCTAACTGCACCTAAACTTGATTAACATCCTTACTGCAGTCAAATGCAGGCGAAACTTTCCAGTTCAATAACACTGTAAAATTTTACATGACTGTTCAGTTACTAGCATCTTGCTGAGAGGAATGCATTTTCTGTTAATCAGATCATATAGTAGAGTTGAATAGACAGGAGAAACAGATAAGGGGGTTAAAGCCGGTCTTAAATCTTTATTCATCAATAAAACCCTATGTTGTGGGTACTCATTGGAATCGTCTTGTCAAGACGATTCCAATGAGTACCCACTAAATAGGGTTGGGTTTATGCAAGTATTATCATAATACTTCAATCACAAGTTCAAAATACCAGCCATCTATCAGTAGCACTGTTAATCGGATCATGCAGTGGAGTTGAAATGAGGTGCCTGCAGGTCGATGACCGCTGCAGTTTGTAACCTGGTCAACACCCATTTGCATCTGACCTTACATGAACTCTGTCCTTTCTCTTTTCTGCTGTACTTTCAATTATTTCGATTGGGGAATTTACCCTCTCCATCATTCAATATCTGGTATAATGTCTTTCCCACCAAAAATTATTTCGAAAGGTTTAATATCTTCTCCATAATTCAATATAAGTGTAATGTCTTACCCACCTATCACTTGAAAACTATACTTATCATGCTTAAGATATTTGATTAAAAGAAAAAGAATTTGCTCTCAACATTCTTCCCGCAAGTTCCATAGTTGTTTTAAAATGTTGGAGCTTTACCATTGTCATAATGAACCTGGATTAATCCAGCTTTGGCAAGGGGTGCAGACAAAGCTTAGTCTTTACTAGCTGAGTTTTCTTTTAAATCATAATGTTTAAAAATTACATTTTTCGTTAAAAATTTATACAGACTTAATGTGATTGCAACAATGCATCCAGTGCTGTAAATCCAGTTCTTAAAGCACTATGATTGAATACTATTTCACCAAGGTTTTCTAATCAGCATGATAAGGGGTAAAGATAATAATACTATATGAAATATTTAGGGAGCAGGAGAAATTGCTCTTTTAGTTGTTTCTTTGGCATCAGATATTGTGTTTTACGGTTACTTAGTTAGCTACTGTAAAAACTCTATCGTTTTGGATTATTCAACCAAAAAATGAAAACATTATAGACATTAAAGTTTTATCTCCTCTATTTTTAAGAGCAAACATTGACCTGGATTCAGGCAACATTCCCTTGCACTCAATTCCAGCGATTCCAGTGTCTGCAGATCAATTATTTGTCTGGTTTTCGGCATCGCTTTACAAAAACCCGTCAGTCAGCCATAGTAGGGCACGAGTCTACGGGAAGAGAATTTGTCAATATCTCCCGATAACCCTTTAAGTTACATGATTACAATGATATTGTCCTTGAACCTATTACCAGAAGACGGCATTTCAACTTGTACAAAATTTTAAGAAGTTTTTGAAGAAAGATGTCAGTTCATGAAAATTTCTAAAATTATTTGTCATTTTAAGGAAGAAAACATTATGGGCAATGAAGAAATTGCTTGTGAAAAGCAATTTCCTCAATTTCTATGCACCATGTTGTCTTCATAATTTGATGGCACATCAAATTATAAATATATAGGCAGTTACAATTGTTTCACACTGAGTTATCAATATTTAAATGAGGGCTGGTTGAATTTAATCTACAACTTTTCCCCATCATAAATATTCCAGTAAGTCATCTGCAGATAATTAGCTGTTGATGTATAGCCAGCATGGAGGTATCGTGTTCCCATATTTGGTGTGGATCGATCATTCGGTGAATACCATCAGGGGACCTCAAACTTCCTATTTTGTCACCAGGATTCCTTAATTAGATCTGCTTCAAATTATGTTTTACCAGCTTTTGGTCTTTATGTACTTCTGAATATTAATTAAGATGGTTTTAGCAAACAGAATTTTCACACCCAACTCTTGAGAAAGCTATTGACTGACTCCGACTCTAAATATCTTTTGGCAATCAGGAAATATTCAAAGATTGTCTTGGCTGTTCTTGTTATGCCTATTAGCTTTACACAGATGTGAAAAATGCTTGAATTGTCATGCATTGCCTTATATTTTAATCTCATCTGATACCTTTTTGATGGTTCAGTGCAAAACTTTACTTAGTACCTATACATTGTAAACATACTTAGTACTGTCAGAGGTACATATAGGAGGGATATAAAGCCAGTCTAAAATCTTTATTTCACAATCAAACCCTATGTTATTGGTATTCATTTGAAGCGTCTCAATTAGACGTTTCAAATAAGTACCACTAGCATAGGGTTTAAGTTAAGAATAATAAAATATTCAAATTTCAAAACAAAGAAAAAAAACTTCGATCAGAAGCTCTGGTACAGTCTTGCACTGAGCCCTTGATATAACTACATGTAATTGATAATATTTCACTTGCATGTTTTTCCTAGTAGGTGTGTGTGTGTGTGTGTTATTTCTCTAGGGATAATTCGATAGATAATTATGATGATTATTTATTTCCAGGGTATGAAGACAGCCTGGACAAGTCGGACCTTTTTTCACAAGACATGTACGAGAGCGAGGAGTCTGAGTTCGAAGAAAACACTCCAATCTCTACGGCGAGACATATCAGTAAACAGAAAACAGAAGAAGAAATCAGTCAATTCCTAGATCTCACTTATTGGAAAAGGTGGGTATACTGATAAATCAATGGCTCAGGACAAAATGCCTGTAAATATATAAGCAGTTAATACTGTTTTGCGCAGATCCATCAAAATGGTGTACACTTTTAGCTTGATTTGTTTCAAAGAAAAACCCGAGGTATTGCTTTAGCCTTGGAGACTTTGTTGTTGCTGTCATTATCGCTGTCCTCGTCATGCTAAGACTGACATTTTGTGAAATCTAGGGTTCTTCAAAAGGCATTCACATGAAACTTTGCACCCATGTTCACTTTCAAACAAGCAACCTTAACATGTACATGTAGTACTAAGGAGATAACCCTAGATGACTTTAAAGCAAATTATGCTTTTTAACATGTCAATGCATCAAAATAATGCTTAATTAAAGGTTAACATTGCCAACCCTGAACAAACTGCACCTGGATGTAGAGGGACAATTAATTCAAAAAGGATAGGAAACTGGTTTTAGAAGTTAAGTAAGACAGTACATCAAGGAGGAATAAGTTCAGAAATAAAAAGGACCAGTCAGTTAGTATGGTATTCTTCATCTGTCAATGAGCTGTCAAGGTCAGTGACGTTAGCATTCACCACCAACGGTCTTATTTCCTGCTCATTTACATATCAAACTAGACATGGTCACATTAGGACACAATCAATTTGATATTTCCGCAATTCAGTTTATCAGCGATATCATCTTAACATCATCATTGCTGATTATTTCTTTGAAACAAGTATACTTGAATTAATGATGTGCAAATTAAAGCATTATTTAGAAAGCTCTGTGTTGATAGATTTACCTTTGAGGCTTTCTTTATTATTTTTTTTTCCAACTTAATTGGTATTGTTCAAAATGATGGTATTAAGAAGGGGGAATTAAGACAATCCAAATCTGTCTTCACCCTTTTCTCATGGTGTTCATTAGAATGATTTTGTCATGAAAATCACTTTGCTCTGGGTTGGATGGGGTTTTTAAATTGCTTTAAACTGTGTTATATCACTGTTGTTGGAGCATTTATTATTAGCAGCTTCCAATTGATTCTAACACCAGAGAAAAACACAATATTTCATCAAAACCATCAGCTGTACATCCCACTTAGGTCTACTATTTATTGTGACACTTAGGGATACTAGATATTGTGACACTGAGGTGTACTAGTTATTGTGACACTAAGGTCTACAAGTGATTATGACACTAAAGTCTACTAGTTATTGTGACACTAAGGTCTACTAGGTATTATGACACTAAGGTCTACTAGTTATTGTGACACTTAGGGATACTAGATATTGCGACACTTAGGTCTACTAGTTATTGTGACACTTAAGTGTACTAGTTCTTGTTATTCTCGCATGTTTGTCACAATAACTTGCTAAATTTTGGATGAAAGATAGCCTATTAAGGAATAGAGCTCACAACCGAAGGATTGAGAACCCATCTCATTACTGACCTGCTAACTGGCTTGACACACTCTGCACTGAAGCTTGGCTTTTAAATGATAAAATATTCTGTTCCCTAAATGAAATTAATCTTCAAAAATCAAGAGTCACTGAGTTCCCATGCTAGACTTGTTCAAAACTGGCTTTTCTACATACGGTAAGTAAGTACCAGAGTAAATCATGGAATGGTACTAATTAGTTCTTATAGATTAATTAGCCTAATTGTAGAAAACTTTGGTTTTAAGGAAGAAAATTTTCTATGTTAAAGCCAATGTTTTCTCAGTATTCATCTATTCTCATTTTTTGCAGACACATTCATTTTGACATTGGACAAGTAGAACAGGATTTTTCTCTTGTTCCAGACATGTTGAGCCGCTGTCATAGCGCAGTTGGTAGCGCATCGGACTGTCAATCAAGAGGTCCCGGGTTCGATCCCTGACAGGGGCACTCATTTTTTCCGACTATGTGCCTCTCACCAATGGGTTGATAATCGTACACCTATGTGAGATAGCAGCTGGAGGCTAGGAAAGGATGTAGTGGTTGTACTGGTGAGAGAAATACCAGGAAACCATTGTTAGGTGCTCCAGCCGTCCCGATATAACTTAAATAATGTTGAAAGCGGCGTTAAACTCCATTCAATCAATCAATCCAGACATGTTGAGAAAATCCTTTTTTTCCAATTATTTTATCATTTGTATCATCAGGAATAGGGGGTGATATGACAGATGTTTAGAGCAGTTTTAGGGTTCATCAGGTCTAATATTAATGATGTGATGGTGGGGAACATTTTTGTGTGTAATCAAACTGACATCATCCTGTTACAGCCTGTTAGTGAAGTTTGCCCCCATCATACATGGGTGCACAAAAGCAAGCTTTGATCTAGGATTTTTTCATGGGGGATGGTTCAACCAAAACAGGCTTGGCTAAAAGATTAATTTGTGTAACTAGAATGATTATTCTACTTCCCTGTAAGATTATTTTTATGCCCCTCCCCCACCTGTCTTGAAATGGTTACAGGCATTAAGACTTGCCACTGTCAGTGTGGGAGGGGGAGAGGGATGTATATGAGTCTGAAGCATAGCTTCTATATTTATGAATAAATCTTTAAATAACTTGGCACAGCTGTTCGCTTGTGTGAGAACTGCCGTCAAAGCTTAGTTGGTAGCGCGTCGGACTGTCAATCTAGAGGTCCCGAGTTCGATCCCCGTGGGCGTCACTCATTCTTTCTGACTACTTGTCTTTCACCAGTGGGTTGATAATCGTAGACCTATGT
Source organism: Fragum whitleyi (assembly GCA_948146395.1). Lineage (NCBI taxonomy): Eukaryota > Metazoa > Mollusca > Bivalvia > Cardiida > Cardiidae > Fragum > Fragum whitleyi. Next base: position 21,150,119 of record OX411546.1, on the reverse strand, counting down.
GAGATAGCAACTGGAGGCTAGGAAAGGATGTGATGGTACTTGTGAGAGAAATACAAGGAATCGATTGTTAGGTGCTCCAGCCGCGATATAACTGAAAAATTATTGAAATAGGCGTTAAAATACATTTAATCAATTAATCCTCTGTGTGAGTACAAATGACATGCGAAGAGATTGTCTATATATATGTCCCCAAGGTTAAGGTCACAACTGAAGGTAAAATAGGTCACAGGTAAAAAACAGGGGGGGGGGGGGGGGGGGGGGCATCTGTATCTGATACAATTCTAGTACTGCTGATTTTTCAGAGTTAACACATGTTTTCAAAAATTACTGTGAACAGTTCATCAACCCACATCATCTGTTACAAAAATACAAAGTGCCATAGGTTAAAATGACAAAATTATTAATGTTGATTTAGAAGCATATGTTGCATATGTGTAGATATTATCATCATACAGTTGCTAAACAATAATGTTGCAGTTTTGCTTAACATATATGTGTACATTATACTGTATATCATTGGCATAATTCCAAAACCTCCTAACTACAGCTTTGATCAAATACATGTACCATCACAGCAACTGAATACAAGAAAGAACATGTTTACTATAAAATATACTGCATTTAGGGATACAGTAGGCTTTTCCTGAACACTTCCAAGATTTTTCATCCCTAAATTTTTTAATTTCATCAACTTAAAATCTTAGCCTGCACTCGCTTGGAATTAGACAAGTCTTAAACTTCAACTTACTTGTTGTCTGGTTATGGGTTAAATGCCATCTTTGTGTTGTTGATCACTACTATAGACAACGTGGTGCGGAGTTTTATGTAAACAACAAAAGAACTATTTTTCAGTGCCATATTGATTGGGTGCATTCCTTTCTGGTTATTTTAAGAATCGGCAATAAATTGTTCCATCTCGAAACTTTAATGAGTTCAAAGAAAATGTACTTCTGCAGATGATAACTTAAAAAAAATAAAAGGAGAAAACCCGAGGTATTGCTTGCTATAACCTTGGTGTTATCCTTGTCATCATCATTGTTGTGTGATACCTTTGACATTTTGTGATATCTCTAGTTCTACTGAAGGTATTCACTTGAAATGTGGCACACATGGTCACTTTTAAAAGAGCAACCTTTTACAATCAAGGGGGATAACTTCAGGCCTATTTTGTGCAAGTTTTGTCCCTTTTTCAATTTCAATTTTTTATTCACCATCCAGCACCCAATAGCAGGGCATAGGCTCCTGTAGGGAGTGCTCTTGTATATGTCTAGGAACTATGAATTTTTTATAGAATAAAAATTAAGAGTATTATATTATTTGCATATTTTCAAAGCACCAGATCAGAGCAATCATTATAGCCATCAATTTTACTGATTAATGATTTAGGTTATAGAGCCTCTGGTGTTGTAGAAGGGGGTGGAGTTTGGGGGGGGGGGGGGGGGGGTAATTCCAGCCTAAAACCTTTATTTCTCAATTGAACCCTATATCATGGTTACTCATTTGAATCATCTCATCAAGACAATCCTATTCCTAACGAGAACCCACAAGATAGAATTTGTTGAAATTATGTTGATTGTTTTAACCCTTATTATGCTGAACCCGTAATATTCCTGCTTTGGCAGGAGCTATAGACCAACATCAGCCTGCACATATGTGCAGGTCTGATGTTATTCTACACCACCTGTTTCTCACTTTCAAACCAGAATTGTCAATAGATTTAGTTTTTCAAATAAAAATTGACCTGTGGTTGGTACTTTCAGTGCTTTTTGCCCTTTGTTTTTTATTAAAATTTTTAGCCAAATTTTATTCAGCATGACAAGGGTTAAATCCATAATAACCCCTCTATCTGTAGCTCTTACGGTATTTAATGTCAATGGTGATCAATAGCAGGTTGATTGGAATGTTCAATACTGCATATTGAAGCATGTTACACACTGATGATAAATTATGATTAGTGATCGGAGAATTTGACATAAAGACCACCCACTCATTAAATATTTTTGTAGTTTACAAGATTGCTTTCACTGATCAGTATCCTATAGGTGACTCAAAATTGATGATACAGAAAAAATACAGATTTACGTACATCCAGGCATATTGGTATATTAAAATATGAACACTAACCCTCCTTTAATTTTGGATTATCACCTTGCTGATAAGTGGCCTCTGTCATAGTGCCGTGGTAGCATGTCAGACTTTCTTTCAAAAAGTCCGGGGTTTGAATCCCTACAGTGGCACACATTCTTTCTGACTATTTATCTTCCACCAATGGTTTGATAATTGAAGACCTATGTGGGATTGCAGCTGAAGGCTAGAAAAGGATGAAATGGAAGTACTATAGTTTGAGAAATACCAGAAACTCATTGTCAGGTGATCCAGCTGTCACAATATGACTGTAAGATTGTTTAAATGGCATTAAACCAAACAAACAAACTATTCAGTGATGAACATTTTTGTCCCACCAAAAAGGGCTTGTTAGTGATTTTTCCCAAATCTAGCATCATCTTCTGTATGACGGCTGTATGAACATGAAAGGCACAAGGTAGTGAACCATAAAAGTTCCACAACATTTCGGAAATTATGATCTTTAACAATATTGATCAAGGTTTCCTAATGAAAATCATTAGGAAACCTCAGTTAACACTGTGTTTATTACTTCCAACATGTTGCAGAAATATTACAGGTCCACTACCTTAAATTACACAACTTTTGGATTGAGTGTTAAGGCTACAAAATTAGTCTAACGCCTCTAGATGACGGCACTGTCATATGAATGCCATGGTTACAAATATAGGTGAGGTAGTCGAAAATAGTTCCTTCACAAATTAGTGTTTGTGAAAATAGACTTCTTTGTTAAAATATCAGGTAATATTCCAGACTCAGCCCACTCAAAAAAACAGACTAATTTTCAATATTTTCCATATTTGGTAATAGCTAAACAGACTCGTAACCTAGACATGCGGCACCTGTTGATATCTAATTGTAAATTCTTTGCCGATGAATGAAACTTTACACTTCTCACTACCGGTATATTATACATTCAATTAGGGACAATAGGAAATGTTTTTGGTGAAAATATTTAGAAAAATATTGTATTATACTGTCAATCTTTCTCGAGTGACCAAGTCTATTAAGCGACCATTTTTATTTAGCGACTGCCTTAAAAATCCCATCTTTAAATCAAAATGCCCCCAAAAAGTACCATAGGTATTATTGGTCTAAAAATGATTGAAAACGAATCCTATTGTGTTTAACTCACCAGAATCATCTTGATTCTCTTGAACTTTGACAACATAGGATTATTCAATATTGAGAATTTCAAGATTATATGCATAGTCAATCAAAATAATGTTTCTTTTCAGTAAACAAATGTTTATTAAGCGGTCATTTTCCTAAATGACCGCTTTTTGGTGATCCTGTTAGTGGTCGCTTAAAACAAGTTTTACTGTACTGCTATCTTAGCTATCAAATTAGAGAAATTTGTTAATTTGGTGTGAAAATTAGATGAAATGGATCCTGTTAGAATTCTGAAGTTAAAAGATTCAAATTCTATATGTGAAATTAAGTGAAACATTGATTAACCTATAGGTCACTATGTTAATGTGGAAATTGAGAGTAGAACATTTCACAGGCTTATTGTATTTCAATGCAATGCAAAGAAATCTGTGCTTCTATTGTGAATGATATCAATAAATAGCTGCACGAAATTTTGATTGATTGGTAAGGAACAAAGTGAAATTAGAAACCTTGGCTTGCAAAGATACTAGAATATATCATCAACCTATGCACCTTTTCCTTGCTCTCTTATTAGAATTCAAAGGGATTCTCAGGGAGATTTACAGTTGTGAAGACATTAAAGAATTGATAAAAATGCAGTAGTATTTTAGGCCATTTTCCAGATCTTAACAACTATAGCCTCTAATAAACCCCCAGCCCCTTCTAATAGATACATGATGATTCTAATTAACCCCCAGGGTTGTGTTAGAGCTTTAACGTTACACTTTTTACCTAAGATGCTGTAATGTTCTTCTTTATGCTTTCAGGACTCAGGTATGTTGTGGAATCATCTTCAAAGGCATGAACGGAGAAGTTTTAATAGACCCACAGTTGTTGCAGCCTTGTTGGTCATGTCACAAAGGAAAACAAACCACCAATAAAAAGACAGAATTGTCTCGAAGTACTTCTTTGGAAGACACGGACAGTAATTCAAGTGCCCCGAGTTTAGGGGTCATGGACTTTTACGATTCCAACGGTATTGAACCAGAGACCCCTCCGGAAAGTCCGCCAAACAGCCCCAAAAGTAAACTCACAGAGACGGCAAATACGCTGTCACAGTTAAAGTGTACGAGCATGATCGACTTTTCTGGTCCCGTCTCGTTGACAATGGAGTGCTAAAGAGTCATTGGACTTGGTTAGTTGAACTGGTACTGAAGCCTTAAAATCTTTAATTGAAGCCCATTTCTGTACTGTTCTGTGACTGAGATTTGATAATCATTACTTGAAAATATATTGTTAGAAAAGAAGAAATTGCTTTAAACAATCAATATATATTTTCTTCCACTGAGGATTGTTTCTTTTCAAATTTCATTCACTTTTCAATCGTTGTTGCAACTTGTTTAAGTTTTGACCAATCTAAAATTTTAATATTTGGGGAATAGTTAAGTATGGTCCTTTTCAAGAAAAGAGATCCTTTTCCAAGAGATGAAATCTAAAATACCATCTAAAACAAAAAAATATTGTGTTATGTTCACTCCTTTTACTAATCTTGACATGAATTTTTTTAAAAACACATACAACATAGGAGTTTATGCATATTTATGCATATTTTTGTAATATGTAAATTTTGCACTCTATTCCTGATGATCTGGATAATACATGTATATCAAGAGGTCAGTCCATATACAAAACTTTTGTAACTGTAAATTTTCAGCTTTCGCAAAAATTTATTTTGACCAAACACCTCTCAGATTTAAGGAAAAATAGGTTTCTTTCAATGATACCATTTATTTTGTGCTCTTTGTAATCGATCTAAAGAATTGCAGCCTTCAGTATCCAGTTCAAATGTTTGCCAAGATCAATGTGTAACATCAGGGATCCATTGCGGGATAGATTGACTTGCCAGTATATTTATTTCAAAGGGTTTTAAACCCAACTGTGATGTCATCATTCAAAGAGAAGTGGCGAAGTGAGAAACTGTGTAATTGTGATTCCAGGAACACGGATTTAATGTCAATGAAATTGAGAAAATGTTACCATGACAACATAGGTCATGAATAATTATTTAGTTGTGTTGGATTTCCTGAAAAGCTCAATTTGAAATGGATAAAATGAATAGAAAATGAAAAGAAATTAAAAAAAAAAGATAGCAAAGTATGTGATCTCAGGAATTAATCCAAATATGTGCCCAAAGTAACAGATAAGCATTACCATGGCAACCAAAATGTCAATCATTTTATACATTCAAATTTTATATTGTCCTTAGAGGGATGCTCATGTTGCCAGTTTATCATTTCCATGACTTTAAAAAGTCTCATGCAAAATTTGCAATAAGCAAGCCAGGTCTATTGACCTTGACCTTTAGTGAAAACATGTTGCATTTAAGTTTGAATGGGTTTCATTTAATTTGCTAAGCACTCATTTTATGATTGATATTCATTTTGTTTATAAGAGATAATTTGGTATAAATGTTTCATTTTCTTGCAAAGCATTCATGACAGAATGTGTGTTGGTCTTATTGCTAAGCAACATGTCACCATAGAGATTCCTGATTGTTACATTACTTTCTCATGAGGTGTTTGAGGATTCATTAATTTTATTCACATCAGTGATAATTAAATGGAGTGATGTCATTAATTTTCCTTAATAACTCAATTTTTTTCAAGGAAGTAAATCTAGTCTTTAATCTGTTTGATTTGGCCCACTATGTTGGGCAGAATAATGAAGGATTGTCATAAACAAGGTGTTGTGCTGTGTTATCATATACCTTTAATGTATTGTCAGGGATCGACACTAACACCAGTCCTCAGGCCCGAGACCTGTGGATTTTAGGGAGGACTGGTAGATGTAACCATGCTGCAGGTCCTGCAGGCCTATAGTTAATGGCATTGGTTAGTATTTCAAATCTATCCTGTTATAAAAAAAAGCTGTTTCTCCAATACTAAAATTTGCATTACCAAATGGAAAACATTGTAGAAATAGAAGAAATTGCTTGTAAAAAGCAATTTCTTCTTTTCCAACAATGTTTTTCTTGCAATTATTCCCTTAAATTGCTAAAAATCAAACACGGTTTTCATGCAGGCCCTGTTGTTATCATGGAGGACCTGTAAAATTTTTGGCCAACAGGTCCTTCAGGCTGATGACTAGAAGTAGTTGGTGTCAAACCCTGATTGTATAGGGAATATAATTGTAAAGGTCAGTTCAATACTATTCTTAATACATTGATACCTTTAATGTTATTGTATTTGCTGCTTAATTTTGATTTACCTTTGGGCTGAGCGTTTACACCCATCACAGAGGTTGAGCTATGGCTCATATTTTTGACGTTTTCTTGCAATGCCAGAGGAAATAATTATTTCATTTATGAAAAGGAAAAGCGTGTACTTGCATATCATTTGAGCTAGAGTGCTATACATTTAAAAATTTGTCAGAAGATGTTTAAATAAGTTTAGCTAGTGTTAAATACTATTTAGAGTCGGTATAAAGAAAGCACAACAAAGATCATTTTATAGTCAATCACATTTTTTTTTACTTTTGTAATAAAAATCTTTAGGAAAATACTGTCATGAAAAATATCTGTATTTTATGTGTTCATTGATTTTAAGTCTAGATGCTGTGTAGTGGAAAACAAGAGAATACAAGAAAATTTGATGTTAATGTATGTATAATGTACTTCCGGAAAAAAATCTCTGAATGCATAATATCAATGTTAAGGTTGCTCTCTAATCTTTTCTTGCCCTATATGTTAATATATATATATATTATCTGCAGAATTTCCTTCTTTCAAATTATCCGAGCCCTTATTTCGTTTGGTGCCAGCCTAAGATGTAATTTTTGTCAAAAGAGATAACAAAGGTTGTCAAAAAGAGTAAAGAAATAAAATTGATTTTAAAGATCTGCAGGTAGATTCAAAGAGGAAAAATAGTAAAATATTTTTTACCCTCATATTCTGTTCTTCTGAAAGATTTATGTTTTAATAAGAATCTCTATATAACCGTTAAACATCCCCTTTAATTAAAGATCTCATTGCAAATCAGTAGAATACTCAAGCAACTTTCTCGTATTTCTCTTACATACTTGAATCTTACCATAAAACCACTCAAGCTAATGTACACTAATTGAGAAATGGGTCTGGAAATCATTGTGCAAAATGAAGAAATTTCTTGTTACAAGCAATTTCTTCATTTTCCACGGTGTATTCTTCCTCAAAAAACAAAGATCTTCAAAAATTTCTTTGACTTGAAAATCATTGTGGAAATTGAAGAAATTCTAAGCTATCAATTTCTTCCTTGTTTCAATGTTTTATTTCCAAAGTGTCAAAGATTTGTTGAAATTTCTTTAACTTAGAGCTGTTGTCTACAATAACTTTAAAATTGGACCAGTGCAACATGCTATTGTCTGTAAATGGGTTAAACTGAGCTAAGCAGAAGTGCTGAAACAATGTTGAATAATTAGGCTGAAATCGTATGAATACCACTTGCATGAATGCACTGTATTTGACTTTTGTACATTTTGTAAATACCAGTCTTATTTATTTATTATTATCTATTAAACTGTTTATTATATTCTATATTTTATCTGATTGTTCATCATTAAATTTGATGTTGGCCCTAGTTTCTACATATGCACAAAGGTGGTGTATCTTTATTAAGCTTGGCTCCAGAAAAATCTTTAAAAAAAAAGTTGGTCATTTATTCTAACCCTTATCCTGGTGTTAACGGCATTCTCTTGCTATACAAGGTATAGTATGGACCAACTGTCTTTGACTTTGGTTGTATGAAAACTTACATACAACATAGCATTTGAAAAAAGGAAAGTGAATTAAGATTGTAAAAATCACTTTATCTGCAAGATTCTACATCATTTTTGGTATGGACCTACTGTCTTTAATTTTGGTTGTATGAAAACTTACACACAACATAGCATTTGAACAAAGAAAACAGATAAAGATTGCAAAAATCACTTTATCTGCAAGATTCTACATTATTTTTGGTATAGTATGGACCAACTGTCTTTGACTGTGGCTGTTTGAAAACTTGCATAATGAGCCTAAAATAGATTAATTTAGATTCCCTTTAAGATGCATTTGAAGAAACTAGGAGTATGTTGTCTATAGTTTTAGATATAGAAGATTTAAGTATTTATTATTAATTGTTTGTTCTCAGTATGGCAACATTTTCAAGCTGCTAATCGCGTTAATCATGCAACTTATACCTCAGTTATATACGAGCACCTTTGTGATCAAACTAAATTTTTTGCTCGGCTGTTTTCGGAGAAAACCCGAGGAATTGCTATAGCCTCCGTGTCATCGTCACTGTCGTCATAGTTGTTGTTGTCGTCGTCGTGCGAAAACTTTGACATTTTGTTATATCTCTGGTTTTACTAAAGGCATTCACTTGAAACTTGGCACACGTGTTCACCATCAATAGAGCAACCAGTACTTTCAAGGGGGATAACTGTAGATGCATTTTGTGCAAATTATGCCCCTTTTTTACGTAGATTTTGTCCCACCATCCAGCACTCGACAGCAAAGCTTAGGCACCCATAGGCGGTGCTCTTGTTTTACTTCTCATTTGCATGAAAATATGAGTAATAATGAAAGCATTTGAATTAATCAGTTTCAGTGTTTGAATAATGATCTCTTTCAAAACTTCAATGATATAAGATGGATTATGTGGTCTTCCAATAACTTATATCATCCTCACCATTTGAAGGCCATTGATATCTTAAATGTTTCTCAAACTATCAGTCTGTGTATCAGTAGATTTTAAGTCTGAATTATTTCTCAGAAACTGCATATTTCCAATTTAGCAATACAGGCGGTTAAGTGCCTCTTGTTCTAAAATCAAATAGTCAATGTCCTAAAGTCTGTCAACTTACCGGTAATTTGATATGTACTGGAAAAAAAAATACATCCATCCATTTTGATTCATTAAAAATAAAAATATTTTCTATTGATTGTACCTAAGAATTAAGTGAAATCTTAAATAGTATTCAAACTGATGTTTTGAATGAATCTTAATTCTGATATGTCCAAAACAAAATCAGGAATACCATTATTCATGTGTCTAGATTGTAATTGGACATCATAGTTCAAGCATATATAAGAGGAATTTTGAAGGTGGAAAAAAGGAATTGGAACTGAGTTTCCTGCGAATTTCATGCTGCAACGATGGTATATGGTTATAAATTATCTGAGATTAACCTTATGAATTATCAGGGAAGAAATCAAATCAATTGTTCAATATTTTGTTGTCATTATTTGAAAGTCTAGCAGCACATAGTTATAAATCACAAAATAAAGTTGTCTGAGATGTTCTTGAACATAGATAGATATGTTTTATGTAGTTGTGTACTTGAAGAGATAGGCTTGCAATGTATCATGTGTACATATGTGTAAAGATTATTTTTAACTCAGTGGTACATAATACAAAAAGAACTGTGGAAAAGAATACATATACATATAAAAGTGTATTGTGTAACTATTTTATTCCTTCAAAGATGATGCATGTTTTCAGATCAATATTTGGCATGATCAGATAAAATTTATTTGTTAACTCTTCTCATGCTGAACCCAGAATATTCCTGCTTTGGCAGGAGGTATAGACAAAGATTAGCCTGCACATCTGTGCAGTCTGATTGTCATCTATACCCAGTGGATTTCGTGTTTCAACAAAAAAGTGAAAAAGGCTTATTTTCAAAATGAATACAATGAGTGCATCCAGTGCTTTGGGTACTTTGATTTTAATGCAATTTGGCTAATGTTTTTATTCAGCATGACAAGGGTTAATCCTTCAGTTTTGTACATATATATGGAAAAGAACAGATTCAGTAATATATTTCCTGTTATTTATTTGTCATCTATGTATTATTATTGTGTTTAAAACACTATTTGGTTTTAAACAGAGCCTATTCTCTGTTCTCTTATTTGGTAAATAATTTTAATGAAATAACCATTATGACTATTGTAGAAAAATTAATTCACTTTGAGCAATTGGTCAATATGATAAATTCGAAGTACAATGTACTTGTATTGATTCGATGATCAATGACTCAATCACAAAGATCTTATTCCCAGACAATGGCACTCATTCTTTCCAACTATTTGTCTCTCACCAATTTGTTGATAATCGTAGACCTATGTGAGAGCAGCTGGAGGCTAGGAAAGGATGTGGTGGTTGTACTGGTGAATGAAATACAAGGAAACCATTGTTAGGTGCTCCAGCTGCCGGGATATAGCTAAAAAAAAAATGTTGAAATGTTGAAACTCCATTCCATCAGTCAATCAACAAAGGTCTTATGAAAAAAATATACTTCATTATCATTTAACTCAAATTGTTTATTCTTAAGACCACAATTTGAGAGTCTCCTTGAAAATGACGTAAGCTGTCGGATGGTCCTACATTGATGTTGGCCCTAAAATGATATGAAAGGCGAATTTACCAATTTCTTATTTTATCAAATGTTAAAAAAAAAACCTTAATGAAGTGATATACTTTTGAGTTTTATTTGCAAAAGGAATCTCATGAATATTAAAGTCTTTTTTGCATAAAATTTGAAAAATGAATAGAACACGGCAACAGCTATCTCCATGCCCACTTTGGCAACCTTTCTCTCCTTGTATATGTGACTTGAATAAGTTATACAGTTTTTACCATATTTATTTTTTAGCTCGCCCGGGACGAAAGTCTCGGAAGAGCTATTGTCATACCCTCGGATGTCGGCGTCAGCGTCGGCGTCAGCGTCTGTGTCGGCGTCCGCATTAGGTTAAAGTTTTTATTTCTATCAATATTTATCCTAGAGGCTTTATTTTTTACAGAAACACTCATTAGGGCATAGGCTTTCATTTGAGACCAACATCCATGTCGAAATGACCTTTAGACTGTGACCTTGACCCTTTCAAAAAAACTTTAACCAAAAACTTTAACCAAAATCTTTAACCAAAAAAACTTTAACCTTGCTTATATTTTCTGTAAGCTTTAAACTAGAGACATCATTACTTCATATACACACTCATTAGGTGATAGGCTTTCACCATAGACAAAGGTCCTTGACAATTTGACCTTGACCTTGACCCTTTGTTGACTTAGAAAAACTTTAACCAAAAAACTTTAACCAAAAAACTTTAACCTTGCATATATTTTTTAATGCTCTAACCTAGGGACATCATAGCTTCATATATATACTCACCAGGTGATAGGCTTTCACCAGAGACCAAGGTCCTTCACAATTTGACCTTGACCTTTACCATTTGTGGACTTAGAAAAACTTTAACTGTAAACTTTAACCAACACTTTAACCTTGCTTATATTTTCTGAATGCTTTAACCTAGGGACATCATTACTTCATATACATACTCATTAGGTGATAGGCTTTTGTGAGAGATCAAGGTCCTTGACAATTTGACCTTGACCTTTTATGAACTTAGAAATACTTTAACCGAAATTCTTTTTCCAATAACTTTAACCTTGCTTATATTTTCTGAATGCTTTAACCTAGGGACATCATTACTTCATATACATAGTCACCAGATGAAAGGCTTTCACCAGAAACCAAGGGCCTTGACCATTTAACCTTGACCTTGACCTTTTATGGACTTGGAAAAACTTCAGCTGAAAAACTTTAACCAAAAATTTAACCTTGCTTATATTTTCTAAATGCTTTACTAAGGGACATTATTACTTCATACACATACTCACTAGGTGAAAGGCTTCTACAGAGACCAAGGTCCTTCACAATTTGACCTTGATCTTGACCTTTTGTGGACTTAGAAAGATTTTAAAGAAAAACTTCATGTTTGATACAAAGAAATTCCATTGGCAACCTCATCTGCTTGTAGGCTTTCACTTTACCCTAACCTTATACATGCAATTAAAACAAAAAAGGTTTTATATTTCTTAATTACTACTCAAACAGATATATATTAGATCATGGACTTTAACATTGAAAGAAACCACTTTGAACATCAGTCTTCGGTCAAGCGCTGTTTGTGACAAGCAGCTGTTTGGGCGAGCTACGTTGTCCGCGGACAACTCTTGTTGAACAGTATGCCTTGCTCTGGTATATGTTGCTCCTTTAAAGATTCAATGGTCAAATGATGGGGCCATTATTGTCAATGGAGACTAAAAGGTCATAAATACAGCTTGAATAAAGCTGTATTTATGACCTTTTTTGTCACCCACTGATGATATATAAATTTTGTAAGTAATCATAGGAAAAAAGACTGCCAACACACTGTCCTTACACCAGTGACATGAAGATAATCTTCTTTGAATTTATACAGTTTCTACCATATTTATTTTTTACCAGTATGCTATGCTCTGATGTATAATGCTCCTTTAAAGATTCAATGGTAAAATGATGAGGCCATTGTTGTCAATAGAGACGTAAATGACGTAAATAGAGTTTGACCAAAGCTGTATTTACTACCTTTTTGTTGTCCACTGATGATATATAAGTTTATTAGTCATCATAGAAAATAGGACTGTCAAAATAATTTTTAGCTCTGCTTATTAAGGAGAAGACCTGAGGTATTGCTATCGCCTTGGTCATCATTGTTGTTGTCATGCAAAACCTTTGACATTTTGCAATATATCTTGTATTACTAAAGGACTTTGCTTGATGTGACACACATGTTCACTATCAACAGAGCAAACTAATATACTATCAAGTAGGATGACTCTAGATTCATTTTGTTCAAATTATGGCCCTTTTCCAACAGGTTTCTTATCCACTATCCAGCACCCAACAGTCGAGCTTATGCAACCGTAGGCAGTCCTCTTGTTGAAGCTCCCTGTTGGTCCCTTTATGACATCGGAGTTGACATATTCTGAAAATAAATTATGAAAACCCTGTTCAGACTTTACTTAAGTACCGGTTACCTTTTATCAATGTCTTTCTGTCCATAGTTGTACAGTTAAGTATTTAATATTTATTAAACTCTCTGTGTATTTGTGTGTGTAATGTCATGTGTATTATGTACTTATATTGATTTTTAATCCTAACAGTATGTAAGATATGATTTAAATAGCTTAGTGATAAGAAAACTGTGTAAGCATTTTAAATTTGGCTTTTTGAATTGTATAGTATATACTTACATGTATTTTTGCCACCGACCCCACCAGATCCCTATAGGGTTCTTTCTAAGATCAAATATTTTACCTTGCAGACCTAAAATTAATTGTATTGTAGCTATATTACACATGGTGACAATAACCATTTCAGACTTCAAGGGTATGTTTGTAAATTTATTCTGGACATCCTGGGAAGTCTAATAAGCTTTTAAATGCTTAGGAACACCTTCCTGAATCCATTCTCTCTCTCTGCCGGAATAATAGATAGTTCAGCTTGAACAGTAATGGAGGACAAAAGTTATCATGTTGAATTTAATTTTGTTTTAAACTAAATATGGACTCCCTGTTTGGGCTAAATTGAATTAAACAGGAAAAACATAGCTTTTACAAATACACCCAACATTTCATTTTGACTTCAATGTTTTGTGTGTCCTCAAAATTCTCAAACTCATAACAAAACCCTTTTATAAAAGAATAAAGTGTATTACTGAAATATTTGAACAAAAGTGATGAACTTTCAAAATTCTTGAACATTGTCACAAATTGTTTGTGTGAACAGATATCTTTGTTTAAAGGGTTAACTCAGGGATAAATTCACTGCCTGTTGGGTAAAATGTTCCCAGACTAGAAAGTAACCAGTTGTATATAGGTCATACTTCTAAAAATACCTCACATGTCCAGGATATGATCATGTGACATTGATGCACTGATTTGATTGGTGCTTTACAGAGTGTGTTGAATCTTGTAGAAAAATATACACATTTGTAATGCTTGAATATTTTGTAAACACTGTAAATACATATAGAAACCAGTGTACCCCCTCAAATTAAACCAGTAACTGTTTCCCTCAATTAAACCCCTGTTGTGTCTTAAACTTACTCAATGATCTTAAAGGAGATAATGTGTTATGCTTTTTGACATACAAAACTATGAAAATATTCAAATAAAAAAAGCCCCATCTGTCTTTCTTAAACTTGATAAAACGTTTTTGGCTTTGCAACCCAAGATAAAGTACTTATGCTTAATGGCACTTGGCTATGATTTATGCATGATTATTGGTTGTTATTATAATCAAAGAAATTAATTGAACAATGAAAAACTTCATGAACTTGACTCTGAAATTGAGACAGATAGATTCTATATTTGATAGAGTTTCTTGTAAGCTAGATTTAGAGTAAAGACGTATTTATGAGATAATACTCTCATTAAACACTTTGAATTGACCAGGATGTTGTTTGTGTATACAATTAAAAGGATCAGTGCAAAACGGTTGTAACTGCCTATAAACATATAGGCAGTTACAACTGTTATGTGCTGAACTATCAGACATGTACTTTATTATTGTCAATATTTATGCTGTCTCACTTCTCTTTATTATTTGTACAAAATGGCAAGACAATTGAATAATTAGACAATTAAAAGAATTTAAGGGAAAAAACTGTCATGCTTTCCACATGGCAGCTGTATTTGCTTTTTTTAGCTCCACTGGCTGAAAGCCACTGGGGCTATTGTCATGGCGTTGTGTCCGTCGTGCGTCAGTCCGTACGTGCGTCCGGTCGTAAACTTTTTCTTTAAAAATCTTCTCCTCAGAAACTACTGGATGGATTTCAACCAAACTTCACAGGAATGATCCTTGGGTGACCCTCTTTCAAAGTTGTTCAAGAAATTTTGATCCAATGAAAAAAATGGATTTAATGGGCGTGGCTAATTTCCAAATATGGTAAAAAGTGACTTTTCTCAGGTTCTAATTGATGGATACCTATTAAATTTTACATGAATGATCCTTAGGTGACCCTTTATCAGTCTACAAAAAATTATTGTGATCAGATGAAAAATATGTATTTTATGGGCGGAGGTCATTTCTCTATATGTTATACAGTAGGAACTTTGAAAATCATTTTCTCAGAATGTAACAAATAGATATCAACCAAATTTTACATGAATGATCCTTGGGTGACCCTGTATTAGTCTATAAACAATTATTGTGATCGGATGAAAGATATGTATTTTATGGGCAGAGGTCATTTCTCTATATGTTATATAGTGGAAACTTTGAAAATCATTTTTTCAGAATCTAACCGATAGATATCAACCAAATTTTAAATGAATGATCATTGGGTGATCCTGTATCAGTCCACCAAAAATCATTGTGATCGGATGAAAAATATGTATTTTATGGGCAGAGGTCATTTCTCTATATGTTATATAGTGGAAACTTTGAAAATCATTTTCTCAGAATGTAACTGATGTATATCAATCAAACTTCATTAGTATGATCCTTGGATGATCTATTATCATGCAGCCAAAAATTATTGTGATATGATGAAAAAATATGTCTTTTATGGGCGGAGATCATTTCTCTATATGTTATAATATATATGTGGAAACTTTGAAAATCATTTCAACATCAGAAGAACCCAAAATATCTAAAAACTAGTCAAAACTTTGACTTGCTGTTACAAGAAATTCAAGCCTGTGGAGCGACACAAGCCATTCATGGCTTTCTAGTTTCTAAAAACAGAACACTGTTTTCAAATGCTGGAAACGCTGAAATTTGTTTTTTTAATGTATATGTCGATTCAAAAATGGTGCATTTTCTGTCCCAAAAGCTCCAGACTTATTATGACTACATGAAACAAATGGAAATGCTTTAAAATTGTTTAATTTATTTTACAACTCTGGATAATTCTATAATAAACTTCTTTTTAAAATTTGTATATGAATCAAGAATTAATCAAATAGGGGTTCTTCTATTGAACATCATTTTGTTTCATAAAATACATGTAAAGGCCATTGGTAAATACTTAACAGTATACTCATTTTTGTTTGTCAGTCTATCTTAATAAAGATTCTTCGAATTTTCATCTAACTTGCTTCTTATGAGCAATTATTTGATTTGTCTTAGTGCCTTTATTGGCTTTCTTGAACACGTCTTGTTTTGTTTAACTTGTGGTCTGTCAATGTATGTAGTTCCCTCACTATAGCTGAATGGAGGAATTTAGACTCATGGACTGGTTGAGTTGTTTGTTAATCTTGTATTCATAGTAATAGAAATTATTCATCCGCTAAAGGAAGATGCATTTAGTTATTATTTGAAGAAGCATGAATACATGAGAAGTTCCAGGGTTGAAGACTAGGAGCCCAGACCTCTCCAAAACTTTGGCAAATTCATGACTTTGAAGACGGAAAATTTTAAAAATATTGTAGTATTATTTGGTCAGTGGGTAAGAAAAATGTTGTTTATGCTTTATAAAAGCTGTAGTGACGACATTTTGCTTTCCCACTGAGGAAAATTAATCGAAAGTTACAAATGAGCCTGTGCGTGACATTTTCAACAATTTCAAATGTTCGTGAAGCGGGAATATTGAGTAGCCTGGACAATCACACAGTACATTTACAAGGTAACCAGACTATCTAAAGGCACTCTTTCGTCAAATTGCACAGTAAAAACCCTGGTCAGGCTGTGCGGATGCACAAACTGGCCAGAGTCTTCGCTTTGCTCACATTTGAAATTGTTGGAAATATCACACACAAGCTCAATTTCTGTGGACTTCCATGAGAAAAACCCTGGTTTCGTGCATGTGGGGATGAGTTCATGACAGGTTTGAGAGGACAGAATGGGAAGGCGTTTAAGCACTTCTTTATTGGTATTTACAAAATGTTCTATTGTGTATGATTGTGGAACAACCATTGAGATAACAGTATAAAAAGAAGTGTTGTTTTATGTTCTAGATGTTAGATGTTATATCTCTTTTAAAGTGTTGGGGTATTGAATTGTTCATTTGAATTTTTTCCATGAAGTTTGCCTAGCTGCAGCATTATGAGTTTTGCAACTGCATAGTGTTGAACATGATTAGTTAAATTTCCTCGAAAGAGGGCAAAAGCAGGTCAGTTCAAATTAAAAGAGGCTGTAATTTCAGTGCATGAAGCCTAATGGAAGGATATGCTTATTAGTGCTTATGAATTATCCCCAGTGTCAAAACCTCATGATGTTTTCAAATCTAGGAGCAACCTCTTTCGTGTATTTTATTTGCAGGTGGCCCTGGAGCTAAAATGATTGCTCATAGAACTGTTTAATGCATAATAAGGCTAACGACACATACACATACAAATTAAATGATGGACAACAAGGCTTGTTATTTCTAAAGATGCTTCTTTGATGACGCATCTACTTAAAATCTAAACGTAATTTCAACTTTTAAAATATAAACTAAATTACAGAGAATACATGATAAAATTGCCAGTTCATGTTGAAAAAGTTTATCTCAAATGGTAAAATTTTATGTAATTTAAAAGAAATAGCGATTCAATACCTTTAACATCAGATAATCATGAATCTTTTATCATCATTACCATGTATGACCTATTAGTTTCTAGAACAGGTAATGTTTTGTGTTCCCCTTGGTGATAGTAAACTAATGCATGTTACCATGGCAACCACTTTTTACTATAAAATGTGAAATTGACTGAGAGAAATATTTTCATTTCACCTATATGTCCTTGAGATTACTAATAATTGCAAAACAATGTCTTTTTTTACTTGTTCCTCATCACAGAATCATTAATTGTTTAATTGAAGATTAGTTTGTGTAAGTAAGGCTGCCATGGAGATCTGAATTGAGATGTTTTCAAAAGAGAGAAAAAAATGGCTGTACTGATGTGAAAGGATGTAATACATTTGGTTTGGGTCAACTGCACAGGGACATATAATAATTAAGATTAAAGTCAAAATTTAAAGAGGTTAGCGCAAAACTATTGTAAGTGCCTTTATATTTATAGGCACTTACAATAGTTTTGAACCAACCCACAGATTTTTTTGCGTACTACATAGAAAAATGCAATTGTTACATGTTCCTGTGGTCAATGCTGTACTAAGTGTATATACATAAAGTGTATATACAATGTATATACACTTAGTACAGTATAGCACTAAACCCTTGACAGATCACTCGTTTATTTGAAACCCTGGGTCAATATTCTTAAACTTAAGTGATCAAAAACACCATCTAGGCCTTTTCAATCTTAAGAGCTTAAGAAGAGGGAGAATATTGCTTTGCACTTTTTTGTAGGTCTGTTCGTCAATCATTTTTGTCTGGGGGATATCTCAAAAAGTATTCAAGCTAGATCCTGAAACTTCACAGGTGGATATATCTCATTGAGGAGAAGTGCAGTTCACAAAAAAACATAACTCTACTCATCATATTTTGTGAGTTGTTGTCCTTGACAAATAATGTGCTATTGGCCTGTTCTTATGGGAAGCATAAATGTTTTACAAATATCACTTGTTTCATTTGCTGATTTCTCCAGCACTATCTAAAATTTCAGATTTGTTATTTGGTTAATAATATTACGAAAATCGTATTCGAATATTCGCGGGAAAAACGAATATTCAAATATTCGTTCCCAATCCTACTTAATATTGATTCCAACATTTGTATTTGGCATAAATATTTCTTCCTAAAAGACAATAACTAGACTTAAACGGTTAATTCCTTATTTCCTTGTTTGATGAGAGAATAATGACCTTTGGTTTGTATTTATATGGAATTGTAAATTTAAGGTAGTGGACCCGTAATAGTTTCACAATGTCTCAAAAGTAATGAGATTTAACAGTGTGAACCAAGGTTTCCTAATGACTCTCATTAGGAAACCTCGGTCAACATCGTAAAAGATCATGTGTTCCGAAATGTTGCTGAACTATTACGGGTCCACTACCTTGAACAAAAAACTTATGGGATTACCCCTTATTCACATTAATCATGCCTATGCTGTGATTAAAAATGATAAAAATAAAGAAAATAAAGTTGAATATGTGTAAATAATTATGAGTTTTGTTTTGTGTCCTTTACCTAAACAGCAGTTCGTCACAAAAAATGGGAGTGGGTTGTCTTGTGGAACCCTTTCATGATTATCTCCGTTGTCATATGACTATCGGATATCATTGGAAAACATTGTTGGAAAATCAATACCGTGAGAATGAATATTTTCAATGATTGCTGTTTACTCTACATGCCACTTTCCATGGTTTTAAGAATTCTCATATGGCAATTTATTCGTGCGACTATATAAAGACAATTAATCAAGACAATTAATCATCCGCTATATCGGTGGGTCAGCGCAACACTATTGTAAGTGCCTATGTATTTATAGGCACTTACAATAGTGTTGCACTGACCCTTCGATATATGATATGATAAATTCCTACATCCCAGTGCTTAATTATTGTTAGTACCTATACATTATTATAGCAGTGGCTGATCCAGAGGGGATTCAGTGGTTCAAATTAACACCGGCATCGTCATAGCGCAGTGGAAGCGCGTCAGACTGTCAATCTAGAGGTCCTTGGTTCGATTCGCACGACGACACTCATTCTTTCCGATTATTTGTCTACCATCAATGGGTTGAAAATCGAAGACCTATGTGGAATAGCAGCTGGAGGCTAGGAAAGGATGTATTGGTTGTACTGGTGTGGGAAATACAAGGAATCCATTGTTAGGTGCTCCAGCAGTCACGATATAACTGACAGATTATTGAAAGCGGCGTTAAACCCCATTCAAACAAACAAATCAAACTAACACCCTCTGAGGCACATTTTTATATTGTCATAGGGAAATTCAATCAAAATTTGGTTTTGGTGAGAAAACGAACCGTCACCACCAAACATCAGAATCACATACAAACAATAAAAGTAACTCTAGTTATATTTTCATACGAATTATGCCCCTTTCTTCCGATTTAGACTTTTGATACACTAGTATAGTCCGTTTGACTTCTATATGGACCAACATTTCGCCGAAAATCTCAGAAGTTAATTAATGAGACGCATATTTTTCTTGTCATATCATATTTTCCAGCTAATACCATGACGAATTTTGTTTTTCAGAATTTTTGAATGTAAAATAAGGATTTTGTCCGACCGTCTACATGTTAACTTTCAGCCTTTCATACCTACTTGTGACTGTATTAAACGGAACAGCGAATTGTATAACCAAAAATAGTACTGATTTGCATAGGGGCCGAGTCAAAAGTGTAAGATTATAAGTGAATTGCATTACTATAAAATCGAGTATTTCAATATAATTAAGTTTGTCGAAGATTTTTGCTACCGTTGGATATCAAATCTGTGTATATTCTCTCTTTCTTCAGAAACCGTTTGACAAGATAATTGCTTATTATTTTTAGTTATTCTGAGATGAACCCTATATTTACATGTTAAGACCAATCAAAAAGCATTATTAAACGAATTAGTTGGGAATTTCACGAGGAAAACTTGATGAAAAGGCGAGAAATAACGGTAAAAATCACGTGCTATTTAAGTTTAAGATGAAATGACCGTCGATATGCTAATTAGCATGTCCATATAAAGGTATATTTGACATTTCATCTGTCAAATGTTTAGTATAAAACCACGTGTTTTTACTATATATGTTGACATTTTCTTACTACTGAACAGCCTCCATCACCCCTCGTGTTTAAGAACGGACAACGCGAAAATATTAACATTAACTAGATAGACAAAATCATTATTTTGAAATCATTTTATTTTCAAAAAATATTTTTTTTGAATGGTATTAAGCTGAAATTAAGATTTTACTATATACAAATCCTTTATTCAAACGCAATTTTATGTAATTGATAAAAAGGTTGGTCCATATAGAAGTCAAACGGACTATACCACTATCAGGCGCTTACCAGGGGCCCGTTTGACTAAACTTCTTACGAAAATATTAATCGTAAGTCAAAATCACAATTTGTACCTGATGTTTTCATTCATTATTAGATTCTGCCTTGTAGTATCTCATTTGAATCGTCTTTAGAAGATGATTCCAATGAGATGATGCATGATAGAAATTCCATATTTAGTTACTACTGCAGAATCAACTTTAATTTTTAACTAATGCAAAATAAGAAAACATAATACTTGTTGAGGTGTTCAGTAAAACAGGCCCCAGATCCGTAAACCCATATTTCGAGTACAATGACGATAACCACTAGTTTTGAGTTGACTTTGCGGTTGTATTTAATTGTTGCGAATATCACAAATATTGAAAATTAAATGTCATACAGTTAAGAACATCGTGGAATTGATGAATGATATTGGAATGAAATTGATTGAGTGTGTGGAGTTTTGAGTGAAATTAAAGGGAGGAAATCCAATTTGGCTAATTTTGTTCATCTTAAACAAAATTAGCGATATTTTTATCTCCCTTTAATAAAATATACGTACTTTTCTGTTTGTGTGTCTTCGTGTACCAGTCACTAAGTGTCTTGTCTAAGCCAATAAAATCGTACATCAATTAGCTCGATTTGAATAAAATTTTTATCGTCCATTTCGAAATGTTTTTAACTGATTTTTAGCGTTTTTGATCGATTTGAATAAGTGTTTGGAATTAATGAACAGAGCGCTGTGTGAATGATTTGGAATGACTCTGATCAGAAAGGTCGTCAATTTCACGATGTTTCTAACAGTGAATCGCTGGGGATTAAATGCATGATATTACCACTCGTAAACGAAATTAAGACTCAGCTTAGCCTGTGGACCCGAAAATCTTTCGCTCTTTACGCGGCCACTGGATCAAGGTTCCGTTTCGGCGTAAGAGAAAATAACTGCTTGACAGTAAGCTAGTCAACGATCGAACAGAGCACACCTTTCTAAATTATACCGACCTTTTGGGTGGTGGATTCGTAATAGTTCAGCATCGTTTTGGAAGTAATTCACATCAACAGTGTTAACCGAGATTTCCTAATGATTTTCATTTGGAAACCTCGGTCAACATTGTGAAAGATCATTTCTATTACGGGTCCACTACCTTAAGTCTAAGTATAGATAGAAGTCTGAAGAAACGTGAAGACTTTTCCTGGAAAATAGTGTCTGCAATCTGTCGCAAGTCCAAGCGCTCGTCTGCAAATCAGGGGTCAGCGTTCGTATGAACCGACTACGCGTGGAAAGTTCCAAGTAATTATTTCTAGGTCAGGATAGACTCAATATTGCACAACCGTTTGCAGCATTGATTTTTTACTCGTCTGGAACGCGTGTTTAAAATGAGACCAGGTCTGCCTGCATGAACGAGCACTTATTTTTTCCAGAGTGTTTATATGTGACTCACGAAAATATAACGAATTAAGAGCATCGATTTTAATGATAGACCCCGACGGCGGTTTTCATCCCTTCCGACTTTTTGTCTACCACCAATGGGTTGATAATCGTAGACCTATGTGGGATAGCAGCTGGAGGCTAGCTAAGAATGTGGTGGTGGTACTAGTGTGAGAAATACCAGGAAACCATTGTTTGGTGCTCCAGCCTCCGCGATATAACTGAAATAATGTTGAAAGCGGCGTAAAACCCCATTCAAACAAATTCAATGATAAAAAAATGAGTTTTGAATATTTTTTCTCCCAACTTTCATTTATTCATTATATATTGTATTCCTAAAGTTAGCAACAATGATGCAGCCCCTGTTTCTGATATGTAGATGACCTCAACTGTTGACTTCCTACATTTGTTTATTAAGGAAGGGTTACAAAATCGCAGCTATATTTGGGTATCCATTTTCTGCTAAATTTACTCTTTTTTAAACGAAGCCCAAAAGCAAAAATAAGAGCAGCACAAACGAATGTCCACTCTCAGATGGGGCCTGTTTTACTGAACATATTACGACCATTTTTTGCGTTAGTCAGAAACTTTCGTAAGAAGTTTAGTAAAACTCTCCCCTTGGAATAGAGCTTGCGTCTGTTTTTGGACAGATCTACTGAGTCAACGACAGTAGCCCGTCTGCATAAGCTTTTAATATCCTTGCAATGACTGGCTGGATTTTTGGCCAATTACACGTGTCCTTTATGCTTGGAACCGGATCTAGTTCAACTATTGATGTCACTTGAGTAAATGAAGTAATCATAACACATACCCTTTGTTCATCAAAAAGGAAATGGTAAAACTTTCAAATACGAGTATTGAATGTCAAATTTGTCTTTATCTATACCGATATAGTCACATTTGACCTTAGATCAATCACAAAATCTTGTCAATATGCCTATATATATGTTCGATGTGTTTTTCCCATTCAGCGATCGGAGTACATCCGGATTATCATCCTTGTCTGAATACAGTTTACTGACTGGATTTCGAGTCCGTGTCCTTATTGTTACCAATAGCAACCGGATTTAGTGTAATTGTCAATTGAGTCAATAACGTAATCATATCACACACTTAAATTACCAACAACTGAAAATCAATAGACAGTTTTAATTGAATTATCAAATGCGAAAATATTGTATCGTATGTATATATATAGATGTAAAGATGTATATATACATGTAAAGACAAAATTTACCCTGGATCACTTACAAAAACTTGTTTAGAACTTTTAAAGGTTGCTTTATTAGACCTATGTCTATCCATTTTTGTATAAAAAATGATCTTTGATCACTCACGAAAAATCGTTTAAAATATTTATTGAGTGATCAAATATCAACATTTCCATAATGTATCAAGACAAAATTTACTTTTTACTACTCACAAAAAAGGCCACTTCGGTCGTTTGAAGCGCGAAACGGTTGTAACTATTGTAACTACCTATATGGTTATATGCAGTTACAACTGTTTTGCGCCCAGTCATCGATCTGTAATGTAATTGGGTAAGTTCATATGGAACTCCGCGTTGATTCGACGTCGTCAAGGCCACTCGTTTAAAGCCAATGCAAAACCATCTTCATTTCCACATTAAGATATCTTAAGATTCTTATTAAGCCGCTTAAAAATCTTAATCTAAAACACGCTACATCTTAAAAATCTTAATGAGATTCTTAAGAATCTTAATCTAAGAAACGCACCTCAGTAGTCCTCTAACAGATAGAGGGGGGGGGGGGGTGTTTCAAATCGAAATATTTCATTATTCCTCACTTAAACCCCTTTATTGTTGGTAATCATTTGGAACGTCTCGTCGAGACTATTTAGACAACTTCCAGCAACATAGGGTTTCATTGTGAAATAAAGATATAAAACTGGTTTTATCCCTTATATCTGGACCCCAGTAAATATTCCCTCAAAAGTATTGATATAATATATAATAATCTTTATTTATAGTCGGGGGTTTGTACGAGGTACAGTTAACAATTAACATAAGCTATGTATAGCTTTTAACCGACTTTTTACCCATTCTAGATGTTATCAATTTTGATTGAGAATTTCGAGGCAGTAGAATCCTTTTTTTTTATTGTGGAAGAGTTTTCATCCACTGCTACCCATTTACAGCTGGGTGGGCTGAGGCAGTGACTATTAAGTTTCTTGCCCAAGGAAACACCTCGCTGTCACCAGGACTCGAACCCCTGACCTTCGGATCAGAAGACCGACGCTCTAACCACTGATAAAACGTTGCATGTGTGTTACTGGTGCATAGGTTGGGTCAGAGACATAAACATACATATATGTTATTCTATGTCTCTGGTTGGGTCAAACCCGTAGCCGAAAATATTTTGATTGCAACTAAAGCTATGGTTGCTATGATAACAAATTGGGGATATAACAAACTACTATTTTTATTTATCTTAAACGAACGGCGAAAACTTTGATAAATGGTGTGGCACAGTTCGCTCCGAACCTCTTAACAAAAATACATTTGCATTTACATTAATCTTAATGTCGGTTCAAGAAAAATGTGACGTTGAAACCACTCGTGAAATACGAAGGAAATGTAACGAGTATGGATTTTTGTAGACACCCATTCAGACAGACATAAGGACATACGCACATTCAAGACAAAAAAAGAAAAGAAAAAGAAAGAAAAGATACATGTCCCTGCTTTCAGGATGATAAAACCCTGCAAACTGTTTTCAAGTACCCCGCTTTGCATGTGCACACAAACTGTTTGCAAATTATATCCCACATTGTACGCAAGTGCACGTGCAAAACAGGTTATTATTTGCAAACAGTTTGTACCGTTTTGAAATCCTGAGGGCAGGGCTTGTCTATCAATGAAGGTCATGACCTATAAATTCACATAGATTAATATTGTCAACAACTTTTTTTGACATCCGAAAAAACGAACACACAAAAAACTGCATGTAGTTTATATTTACCGTTTCTTTACTACTAGAGAGGTTTTGTGAGTAACATGACCAAATAAGGATTTCATTCATTATTAGCTGGTCTCCGCTTTTGTAGGTGATCAGCCAAGAGAGTATATGGATATCGAGAACCATCAACCGAATTTGTCCAATAAAGGAAGTAATGTAGTCCTCACTAACCAATGAGAAATTAGGTCAAGTATGACGCGCCAGATTATGTTTATTCACGTCTGCTTTACGTGCTTCTATATTCGTATGTAAATAACTGACGCTTGCTGCCCACAAAAGCACGTCTTTTCACCTTCGTTACTATATTAGTGACTTGTGCGTGATTATGTTCATAAAATAGTACATTTAATACCGTCGATGGGCGACCAAATCTCCGTCTTTTTACGTTAAACAGTAGGTTATATACAGAGACATCGAAGACGTGTCAATAAAGGCTTTGTAAAGCATTAAGAAAGAAACCAATTCTCTACTTTCTGTATTTCTTTAACAAAAATCGGGGGTGGGGGTGATCCCTAGCTCAAAAGCATAGTAAAAAAAGGTTAACTGTCTCAAGATTAGGCCTTATCCGTAGGCGTACCTAGGACTTTGAAATTCATACGCGCTCAAAAGGAGAAAACCAAGAATATAAAGGAAAATGGCGACATGAGAACTGTAACAAAAGATTGATGCCCTCCGTACGCTCCCTTTTTTATGACTTGAGCGTTGCTGAATAATCAAAACATCGTAACTACAGCTTGAATAAGCTGTAGTTTCGATGCTATGATTATTCAGCAATGATATTTTTCAATAGAGGATTTTTTTACGCACTTGCGTAAATTGCGTTATGGGAGTTACGGAGTTACGCCCTTGATATCGTTTCAAATATGCCAAATTCGTTATTACATCACCGATCTTACTGTGCAAAGCCAATCGACGATATCCGATCTGGATCCATGTCTTTCGATCTACCGTGTAAAGTCAGTGACTTAGCCTATATCGATCTTTGTGATTTTGCGACTCACAAAATCACAAAGATCGATATGGTTCGTTGACCCACGCAAGCCTCGTACTTCCAGTCCGGCAATGCACACTGAATGTTTGAGATTTTAGTCGCCATTAGGCATATTATAGATAGTCTCTTAACGTTTCACCTAAGTCATGTAGTTAAGAGTCGTAAAGGAAATATGTAGCAGTTTAGCATTAACAGATAAATCTTTAAACATTTTTGACCTAGTTAAGTCAGTGAATTACTCAAGACTATGTGGGTCAATATACATGTAACCTTGGTCAATCTATAAATTGGTCACTTTGACCAAGTCATTATCTAGAGTGTCCTTTTATGAACCGGTGTCGTACTTTATGAATTAATGTCGTACTTTAAGAAACAGTATTCTACTTTATGACCTAGTGCCGTACTTAAAGAACCAGTGTCGTACTTTTAGTAGCCTTAATTCATGGTGCGAGCCCCTGTTGTATGAAAGGCAGCCATTTATTAAGTTTGTTTGAATGTCAATCTAAAGGTCTCGCATTCGATTCCTGACGGCGATACTCATCCTTTCCGACTATTTGTCTCTCACTAATTGGGTGATAATCGCAAACCTATGTGACATAACAGCTGGGGGCTAGGAAAGGATGTCATGGTAGTATCAGTACAAATAGTACAAAAATACAAATGCGAAGTGCTCGATAGCCGGTGCGATATAACTGAAAAATTGTTAAAAGCGAAAAAACTCGACTCAAAAAAAAGCTTACACTATTTATAAGGTCATCCAGGTTCTACTTCTATTCATTAAAACGCAACGGTTTCAATCAGCACGGTTTGCTACTTTGGTGCAATCATTTTAGTTTTAAAATGGTGGTTTCAATCAAAAGTGTAAAGGTACCCATCTGGGTAGTGCGTAAAGTGTCGATCCTAGTCATACTACGCGCACTGTGGACTGACTAGGATTAAAATCTTTCGCAATATGCTAATTTTCCGAATCTAGAATGATCATTCTACCTTCCTTTTAAGGTAGCAATGGACACATGGCGTCATTTTTTTCCACCCAATGATTTTTTTTCTTGTTCACATATGTTGTAGATTAACATTGTCTAGTCATTATATCAAAATTTGAAGGTACCTTTCCATGCTCGTTTTCATGCTAGAGTTATCTGCCCTTGAGTGGTATTGGCCATATTTCAGTAAAACGTTTAAATTCGTTTTAGGTCTAGTATAAACTAAGCACTAGCTTATGGCTATAAAACAAATACATTTTAATAGACCTTATACATGTACACAATGGCTGTTGCCAAGAAAATTTCTCTTTGATCAATTGCATTTGCACAATTTGCCTTCAAAAGTTAAAAATGCACTAATTTTTGTAATTTTAGAGGGTAAAAATGCCACAAAATTCTATTTTTTGAAGAAATTACCCAATGAATTTTTCTTGTTTTCCGATATGTTTAAACCCCATATTTTTCCTTTATTCGGTAAAAAAATCAGCATACCTTTCCATGCAAATAAGAAAGTTTTTCGTTATTTTACAGTGACCTCTCCGAATTGAATGACGCTTTTGGAGCATTTTTATTGTTAAATTTAATGATCCAGTCATTCAGTTGATATCAAATGTTGAAAAGAAGCTTAGTTATGAAATTTTACCATCATTGTTCTACGTTATTTCCATAAGCAGAACCTTACGAAAACCGGTCTTTTTAACCAACGCGCAAAAAGAGCCGTAAAATAAACGAAAACCCACTTCCGGTTTAAAGAGTCGAGAAGCGGCTGTCCATTGCCACCTTAAGAGTTTAAGAAATGCGACCTCTGGCTGCCCAATGCTGGAGCCAATCTGTTTTTCAAATAACTACTTTACGGATTTCCAAGATGGTCCCTTTCCACGTGACGGGTCACAAATGAATCCCAAGATGCAAATTCTAAAAGGGAAGAATCGGCCCGTCATATTGCCTTTGTATGCAGATGGCGACTCCAACAGCTATTTAAATACGATGGCGCGTGGTTACGATGTTATTTTGTCATATGGTCCTTTGTCAAGTGTTGACCTTTGGGTTTTGATGGTCACTCGGGGTGGTGGTCAAAAGCCGTTAAGTCGGTCAGAGATAGGATCGGTCAATAATCAAATTGTCAACCGATGACAAAGAAAAATCACATAGGGTGCACAACACCCATAGATCGTGTTACTGGTATGTCGACCAAACTAAGCGAGATAATTAAAATAAAATGCCCGAACAAAATCTATTCATACACCAAATAGAGTTGTAACATTACATGAATAAATATTTTTCTCATTCGATACTATTCAGGAGAGATATATCAACTTTTTTTTTTAGAAATTTGCGAACTGAAATTTTTGAAGGCCTATATATAAACCTGCCCTTTGCAAGCCTTGTTTGCAAGTAAAGGCGGGTTATAATTTGCAGGGGAAAAATGCAGCCTTTAGTCGTCCCGAACGCAGGGCTGAAATATCAAACATGGACCTAGAGCTTTTCTCATGCATAGTCATTTAGAAAATCATATGATTTTTGGTGAACGAACGTCGTTCACCAGTGTTATATACCATGTCAGGAAAATCCTGTAGGATGTTAATACATTTGAAATAAAGTAGCGCCTCTTAAAATTCAATTTAGTATCTTTCAATATTTTTCTCCGCAAAATCACTGCCTATTTCTTTAACGGCGTGATACTATTATTCTCCATCAAGTGAAGATAATGAAAATTCGCCTTGAAAAACACAAAATGATCTTGCAATGTTTATCAAGGGAATTTTTGATGGGCGTAAGCTTGTCGAGAGTTTAAAGCAAAAACAAAGTTTGTGTCTAAACACCGTAGAGACGGATACTATGTTTTTGTCCCAAGCCTTCGCTGGTGCAACTTGTAGTAATTAGCCGGAAATACGTGTTTATTTAGGTCATGTCCTCTTGAACTTACATTCGGCAATACTCGGGCGATCTCCGACTGCTCCGATTTAAATGTAGGTTACAGGAATCGGCCGAGTTGAGACGAATGACACATCAAGACACCTTGTGTCTTTAGAAACGGTAACGCGGTTTTACATAACTTTTCAACTAGCGACAGTCAGTCTCGAGACGGGTTTTAAGAATGATTCGACATGTGTTTTACATATACAACCTTTCTTGCACCTTTTATTTGAATAGGGATGAACGCCGCTATTAAGATTTTTCTGTAAAATTGCGTTGGTTGAAGTAGGGCTTGTAAGGATACACTCGAATATTCGGTGAACATATTCCCAGCGAAAACGTTTCGTATTCGTCTGTCTCAGAAGCGAATATTGACGAATACCAAATGCGGCAGGCACGGAAGATATTTCATTGGGATCATTCTACTCTACATTTTTTCAATCTGTAAAACCATATCAATTCAAAATTCTATTTGAAAATTAAATAAATGATAGCTAAATATTCAACCCTAGATACAACTCCAATTGACGAGTAGATATTGCCGTGGTCAAGGGGGGTCCAGATCCGTCATGCACTTGTTTACAATTCGACAGGCGGGCTCAGTTGTTAAATTATTCTGGAAAAGTCATTGCGTTTTTTACAGAAATCATAAAAATCTTATACGATGAATTAAAACTGGCTCCATCCTTCCCAAAATACGTTTAGAATTGGTTAACTACAGTTTAAGCAAAAACTACCTCCGAGCAGAAAAGTCTAATATCAGCCGCAATACTGTAATAAGATATCGATAGTGAGTGATTTTACAAGCATCCAAACTCTTGAAGGTAAGCAATAGGTTCTCATGCAAAAAATAAACCGACAATTGTAAGGATTCTCAATTCTTATTGGGAAGAAAGTCGGGAGAAAAAAAAAACATTGTATTATACTTAAACATAGTCATAGACATATTCATGCAATTATTATTAAAAAATAAACTTCTTAAATAAGATTCTTATTCGTTTTTAATGTAGAAATTACGTTACAAAAATAATATTTATAAAGACTTTTAGTATGCAATTTACTATTTTGCATTTTTTTATTATAAAAAGTTATACTTTAATTTCTATACCTTAAACAGAAATTATCTATGAATTATACCAATAGGGCACTAGACCTCCTTTAAACTATACCTAAATATTTCTCATCCTGCAGTGTTATAAAATTGAATAACGACATAAGTGTCAACCACAGAAGTGGTTTTGGCTTAAGATATGATAAAAATGAATCTCTCAAGTTATGGTTCAGAATACTGTTAAAAAGTTAACAAATCATAACTTTAAACAATGAGTACAGTTCAGAACTGACTGATATTCATAGGTGTTTCTTTGGTTGGTACTCAAAGACCTTTTCATCCTCCGAGAAGAAACAAAGATAGATCAAAAAGGTTAAAACAAATACAACAAATTTACTTGAAATAAGCTTAAACATGATAACAATTACTTTTGTAAAAACAAACACCATTGGATATAGGTTGAAGACAGTTTTAGATAAGATTAAATCGTTTTCTCCATTTATGTTTAATTAATAAATGTACCTATTTCAAGTGTGTAAAAGAAATTTTCACAGAGTAACAACTCATATTCTAACAAATATTTTTTAACAGGATTTTTCCTCTCTTTCCCTTTCTTTGAATTCGCAGTGAAATTTCCGAATAACGAAAATTTTGTCGAGGAATTCCTACCCCCTTTTTTTACATTCATAATTTCTCTTATCTAATTTAATTCAATATATCACTCTAGATTACCATCAGGTTCGTTCACCATCAGGACTTTCAGTGCTTTGATTTTTAGTCTAATCGTTTGGTACAATAGCTGTACATCGCCGCCGTCATACCGCAGTTGGTAGCGCGTCGGACTGTCAGTTCGATCCCCGACGGCGGCACTCATTCTTTCCGACTATTTGTCTCTCACCAATGGGTTGATAATCGTAGACCTATGTGAGATAGCAGCTGGAAGCCAGGAAATGATGTTGTGGATGTACGGGTTAGAGAAATACCAGGAACCATTGTTAGATGCTCCAGCCGTCGCGATATAATTGAAAAAATGTTGAAAGCGACGTAAAACTCCATTCAATTGATCAATCAATAAAAGCTGTATAACAAAAATGTGAATTAGATATTTACGAATCGTAGATCTGACAAGCACCATTAGAAATAAGTAACTATTTAAAAAGAGAGGCACCAAACTTCTTTTGCATTGTTAATTATAATCAATAAAACATTCCCCTTTCGAT
Organism: Fragum whitleyi; assembly: GCA_948146395.1. Classification (NCBI taxonomy): domain Eukaryota; kingdom Metazoa; phylum Mollusca; class Bivalvia; order Cardiida; family Cardiidae; genus Fragum; species Fragum whitleyi. The sequence goes on along the minus strand of OX411546.1, from coordinate 21,118,596 downwards.
TAAAAGGTCGGTCTCGTCGGTAAATTTATAACTGAGCCGGTTGTTGTTTGTTAGTCTGCCTGGATGCAACTTTCATAAAGGTCAAATATCATATTACATTTCATAAACAAACAACATTGGAAATCAAAACAAATACGGCTTGACCTTATACAGAACAAAGAAGATTTCCTCATAGTAAATAAGAGTACATTGACTTGTTTACTATTCTAAATGAGCATGTGCGTGACATTTCCAATAATTTTAAAGTATGCCAAGCAAAGATTCTGGACAGCCTGTGCTTACGCACAGTCTGACCAGAGTCTCCTACTCAGTGCACTTTTTAGATAGATAAGTGTCTCGAAAAGTCTTTTGAAATACAGCGAATCTTTTAATTAAATTGTATTGCTGGCTAGGCTGCTGGTTGCTCGCGCCTCGTAAATATTTCAAATTGTTGGAAATGTAACGCACGGGCTCAAATGTTTTCTAATGGCTCGACAACAAGAACATTTTGTTTGGTTAAAATCATGGCGGTATAAGAGGATCGAGTGTCAGTTTGTTTAACGTACTAACGTACTACACCCGGTGGCTTTCTTTTCCGCCAATCTTTTCTCTTGGCTTATATACTCAGGTGAAAAAGTTAAGTCAACACTTTTTTGTTTATGTTTCTTTAAATGTTTTACCAAGTAAAAAGAAAATGCATTAGGTGCTCTTGTTCTTTTTGTGCAAAAAGACATGGTGTTTTTCAACAAACATGTTTGATATAGAAAGTTTTTTTTACAACAATGAGATCAACCAGATCCTGCTCTAACATGTTATATATGAGCCAGTGCGTGACATTTCCAACAATTTCACTCCAGCGCAATGTATAAATGTTAGGTAGCGTTGACATCGACACAATGCAATAATAATATATGCTGACTGAATGAAGATGGATTAAGACATCGTCTATCTATAAAGTGCATAAGGAAGATTCTGGCCAGCCTGTGTGACTGCACAGGCCGCCCAGAATTTTGCTTTGCACACACAGTTGTTGGAAATGTCACGCACAGACTCATATATATAATACGTATTTAGTGTTTTGTATGAGAAAGAATATCTAACGAGGATGGGAGAATTGATCATTGTCGAGGCTCTGCCGAGACAATTATCAATTCCCACAACCGAGTTAGATATTTTTCCATACAATACACTAAATACGTATTATATTTATCTTATAACCTCTATTTGCCTTGTTTTTGTAGATGTTTCCAACAGAAATGCAAGTTTCTAAATATAACCGCATTATATATTTGTTCTAAAAAAAAAACTATGTGACATCATAAAAAATATCATACGGGATGTTATCACATGGATATCTGTATAGTTATAAGGTAAAAATGGCATTGACTTTGTAACTAACCCTGCGTTCAGGATATCAAAAACGGTGCAAACAGTTTACTTATTTCACCCTTCATGCACGCAAGTACATATGCAAAGCGGGCTAAAATTGGCAAACAGTTTGCACCATTTTGTTAAGCAGGGTAAGTTTCAGTTTTTTCCATAATGTTACTGATCGGTTTTGGTCCCTTCAGATCTATTAATTGCAATTTTGATGAAAATACAGAAATAGTTGATTCTATTGGAATGTAAATGAACCCTGCTGAAAATCATTTAATGGCATTCTTTCGTTCTATAATTTCATAAGAGACAACTATAAGTAAGTAAGTAAATTTTATTATTATAGTGACATGTGTTATGACAAAGTTATGTTTATAATACATATAATAGATACATATTTTAAATTATAAACTTATTATACGAAACACCCGGCCCCATGGACCTATATGTCACCTTGATCTTTCTTTGTTGGTACTGCGTGAGTGAAGCTATCTAGAATTATAATCGTTGACGTAGACTGAATTATGACTACGAGTCCGGTGGCCATGATTCGCTCTTTCTTTTAGGAAAGGACTAATTAGGCCATCTAACTCGCAGACTCGCAACAAAATGCTCAATAAAGTGCAGCTATCCCTTACCCAAAATGACACAGAAAGGGGTAAACTGTCCTTCTTGAACAATGAATGATTCAAATGTATTTTCCGGATTAATGAGCTTTGCTTAGAAGTATTCAGCAAATATATATATTTGGTTAATTCAAACATACATATATATATTTTAAATGAAGGTTAATAAATGAAAATTCTTGTTGAAATAAAAATGAATAAGAATTAAATATTGATGAAATATTGGCGAGTGAAAGGTTTATTGAATGGATGGATGGATGGATGGATGGATGGATGGATGGATGGATGGATGGATGGATGGATGGATGGATGGATGGATGGATGGATGGATGGGTGGATGGATGGGTGATGGATGGGTGGATGGATGGATGGATGGATGGATGGATGGATGGATGGATGGATGGATGGATGGGTGGATGGGTGGATGGATGGATGGATTGGATTGGAATGGATTGGATTGGATTGGATGGATGGATGGATGGATGGATGGATGGATGGATGGATGGATGGATGGATGGATGGATGGATGGATGGATGGATGGATGGATGGATGGATGGATGGATGGATGGATGGATGGATGGATGGATGGATGGATGGATGGATGGATGGGAGTGTGGATGGGTGGGTGGTCGGATGGATGGATGGATGGATGGATGAATGAATGTATGAATGATGGAATGATGGAATGAATGATGGAATGAATGACGTATGGATGAATGAATGAATGGATGACTACATGAAACAAAAAATACGTATACATGATGCAAATAACAACAAGTCTGTAAATAAGTTAAAAATATACAATGTATGCCAATTTCAGACGATTAAGTGATCATAACAAATCCAATCTGGTGGGCGATCATTTCACAGAGACGTTTTATTTACATTTCTGTGATATAATCGCACATCTATTAGACTTTTGAATATAAAACCTCTCGTCTCTTTGTGTATGCTTTAACTAGGTATTTTGCAAGTTTACGAGGATATTTTTCAATTAAAAATGACAATTTCTCTAGAGAACTAAGACCATTGAATACTGAGTCCGTCACACATTGAGACAAAAACATTGCTTTCTCGTTTGAATAAATGCTACAGTCCATGGTAAAATGTGCCTCGTCTTCGACTTCACCTGAGTTGCACAAAATGCATTTTCTATATTGATATGACTCGCCCGTGTAGCGACCAGTCTCAACCCTAAGAGGCAAGATCACACATCGTAGTTGGGCTAAGAGGGATCGTTCATGCTTACTATATGAGCAATACACGCAATAAAAAACTAGGAGTTTGACACAAACTTCTTAAAGTGGAGGTGATGTTTTCAGCCTGTGAATTTTCAAGTAGACACCATTGAGAATATTTTATTGAATAGTAATTTAAATTATAAATAATTTCATCTGAAAATGATAATTTTTATTCGAAAAATATTCTATATCCATACCGAATTTGGCAGATTTTAACCGAAAATGTCAGCATTAACTAAACCTTTTCTTCGGAATATACATGTATAATTCAAACTTTTGTGATGTTAAAATATACTAGTATATCTTACATAAACTTCTGATAAGCACGTGCTATTTATGCGTAATGATTGGTTGATGTCACAGAATAATCGATGAAAAATCATAATTTGTGTTAATTTCAAACACCAATTAAGCTTAATTATAAAGTAATATCGCGTTTGTGGTTTGTGGTTTTTACTGATCGATGGAATATCGACTTTGAAAAACGAACAATGACTTTTCGACGATGAAGCACGTGCCTATCATTGCCGATAAGAATTTAAATGACGATGAATGATTACACATATAAACAGAACAGAAAAGATTTTTATTCAACTTATTAGTTACTTTTAATGTTTAATTCAATCCTTCTTTTATGCACCGCCTTTGTGTAGAAAACTCCAACACTATTAAAGTTTTTGGATTCTCTTTATTTAACAATTCTATCATTCTAAACATGCTAGGATTGTAATTAAAACACTTCTTAAACTATACCTTTCTTAATTCGATATAAGCTGGGCAAACTAACAAAAAATGAAATTCGTCTTCTACTTCATTGAGGTTGCATAAGGTACACAATCTTTCGTTTCTATCTACGTTTCTATGGCGTCTAGTTTCAATAAAAAAGTTCACGAGCAGAAATTAATATTAATCAAACTATCATTCTGAAATTGCATTGGTTGATGAAATGATTTTTCGGATTGCCCATTTTAAAGTTGGATATTAATTTACCTTAGTGAATGTAAATAATAATAATAATAATAACTTTATTTATAGAAGGTAGCATGTTAAGATACATATACAATCTTATTTTCAACATGGCCCTCTTGAAAAAACAAAAAAATCGTGGCGTAACGTGTACAATATATATATATAATCGATTAACCTCCCTCTCTCTCGTGATTTAATGAACTGTCAATGGACCAGTCATGAATTATCAAACGATAATTTCTTTTCGGGCAAAATAAACGATGTACGAATGATAATATAATAGATTTCATTTACCACGATTGGTGTTGACGTCCTAAGTACATAATATTCTGTCAATTATGTAGTCCACTATTTCTATGCCATTGTTCGTTTAACCATCGGGTGTGATAGTAAGCAAAACCTTTGAGGATAAGTAACAAATATATAGTGCTAATTGTGAGCCATATATAAATCAGGATAACAAAGTCGAGATGAACCGTTTTATTAATCTATGTCATAAGAACAAGCTTTGTGAATTCTTGTAAAATAAGGACAGTGTACTACTTAGACGGACATTCTTAAAACAAACATTTCTTACCGTGAAATCATGATATACCTACCCTCCCTCCAATTAGAAAATTGCGTTTGTTTAATAATAAGGAAATATATTTTAGAAAAATTCTAAATTACAAATAACCATTTTGTCCTTCCGCCATTGACCATATCGATACGTGTTACTTGCTTGAATCCTTTGAAATGTTGAGTCACTTCTACAATGCTACATTTTTCCCCGTCCTCGGAAATCCCTCTATATCCGTATTTGCTACGCTATATCGACGATATAGCGCAGCAAATAAGGAAATCTCAGGATGTCCGAGGATGCACATTTTCAATGTAAATTCCTTTAGTGATTAAAAAAAGTTGAATATCTTTTGAGTCTTATTGAGAAAATTGAATCTAGTCACATCACTTTTACTTAATTTTATCTAATGAATACAAGATTGCTTTTTGGGAAACAAATGATGTAGGCCCTATATTGGGATCGGAACTTTATAACGTAAATAAATGAATTGGGTAATAATACTATTAAGTTCATGTAGCTTCGGGCCTCCAATGGACCGGTTCTCAACACAACAAGGATTATGGTTCGACGACCGATATTCTTAGAATAAGTCATGGCCATGACCCAATTTTTATCTTCTCATTTCTAACGGAATTGGATGGACAACCTATATTGATTTTTTTGCTCGTCATTAACTCGCGGTAGAGGCAAATGACCATTCTTGAAGTCTGTCTTAGTTCAAATTGGATTGGAGACTCGTTTGTATTAGTTATTAATCAGAAGTTTCGTAATGAAGAAATAAATCATGGTTAGAGGGAAGATCTATCGATGACAATCTAACGGCTTGACACATTTTCTTTTCCAATACATACGAAGGATTCAGTTAAAAAACGAAGAGCATCGCGTTCCCTGGCCTACGCTGTTGGATGTTGTATAGTGGATAAAATCCTAAGTAATAAAAGGGCATAATTCACACAAAATGCATCTACAGTTATCCCTTTGGTAGCATATGGCACTCTTTTCATATATAACATGTGTGCCAAGTTTCAACTGAATTCATTGAGTAATACCTGATAAAAAACGCAATAAAGTAAAACTTGTGTTGAGCGACCACTTAGGGCACAACTGAAAAACTGTCGTTTATGAGAATATGTCGCTTTTTACAATATTCCCAGGTAAATGAAATTGATCATTTTGATAGCATTAATAAATATAGGCGCATAGTAGGCTATCACCGAGTCGATTTTACTGGGTTCCAAGAAAATAAGAATCAATTATAAACATTTTTTCGTTAAGGATGACCACTTTTAAGAGATTTTGCTTACGGTGAAGAGACTTTTCATGATGGTCGCTTAATGAAATTGGTCGCCAAAAAGTGTTCGCTTAGGCAATATCGGCTGTATTAAAGTTTTCGCACAACGACGACCACTATGATAACGATATCAGTGCTAGAGCAATACCAAGCTATAATCGAAATCTGATTAAGGTAGTGGACCCGTAATAGTTCCGCAATGTTTCGGAAGTAATGAACTTTGTTAACAGTGATAACCGAGGTTTCCCAATAATTATCATTAGGAAACCTCGGTCAATATTGTCAAAGTTAATGAGTGCCGAAATTTTGTGGATCTATTACGGTTCCACTACCTTAAGCATCGAACGAATAATACGATCACATAGAAAACACCAAGCTTGTATCATTCCTTCGTGACTCAGACTGCTCGGCCAAATTTCAATGGTAACTTTGGTATTAACGCCATTTAACCCTTTGCTGTTAAATCCCTGCTTTTTACGTGCCTGTGATTTAATGTTTGAGAAAACATTGTGAAAAAAAGTAGAAATTGCTTCTGACAAGCAATTTCTTCTTTTTCCACACTATTTTCTACCCTAATGAATGGTTATTTTTCAAATTAAATCCACTTTAAGTTTTCGTCTGCAAAACCTTTGAATTTGGACAGGTCCAAAATTTTGTAAAACAAGAAAGGGTTAAAAAGATCGATGGCACTCAAATCCGACAAAGGACAATGACCTATCAGTCGGTATTAACAGGCGACAAAATGGTGGGTTTTCCGACATAATAAACCATTTTTGGTTTTCGGGGATCGATTTTTGGAATCCCAGTGGAATCACTGTTAACAGTAAGGGACCGGTTGTGAAATTGACACAATGAATGATTTATGAATGAAATTGAATGAGTGTAATCAGCTAGTCTGGAAGGATTTACAAAGGATGTAGAAAAGAATTGATAATTTCGTGCACTGATCATGGACGTAATTAGCTTTACCCCCCCCAACCCTTTAAATAAAATCAACGTACTTTTTAGATTGTCTAAAAATCAACACTAGACAATAAAAAATCTTTTTGTTGAAATGCGATCATTTTGAACGATTTTAAAGCCGGGTTTTAGCTTTTTTAATCACTGGAGTGAGCGTTCTCAATACTAGTATATGATTGGTACGCGAGCGAGTAATTTTGAACGGTTTTGATCGAAATGAATGTCAATTTCACGATGTAATTAACTATAGTATGCAGATATTCAAATCTTTTTAGAACCTAGACATGTGTTTGGAAACGGTTTTTGATTTTTTGGGAAAACGAATCCAACTCTTCAAAGGCTGAGTAAAAAAGAAATGTGACTCGTCCAGCAAAAAAGGACTTCCTGGGTAGTGCGTAAAGTGTCGATCCTTGTCAGACTGCGCTGATTGCGCAGGCTGAGAAGGATCAACAGTACTTTTCAAACTTCAGCTGATTTACTGAATCTAGATTGACCATTCTACCTTTCTGTAGGCTATAAAAGATGCCTCTTGATGACCTCTCCTGGAATCAATCGCTTTTTTCAAATACTTATTGAATGGAGTTCGTGTGATTGGTCACAAACCAAGTCGTGTAGGAAAGGAACCTCAGTAAATAGAATTAATGGTAATTGTAATCAAACTTAAGATTTTTCATTTCAAGTAATTAAATTTTTTCTTGCTGGATAAAAAGTTGTTTAGTGATCAATATAACGATACGTAAGGTATTTTGGAGTAGCAAGATTGACTGCAAGAATGCAAAAAATATCCAATCATTTTAAACTTTCGCTTATTTGGATCGGATAGCCTGGAGAAAAAGGTGTGATTTAAAATGCAGTTCAGAATTCCTTTTAGAATCAAAAGGCTCTATTTATGACGATCCATCGCAGCATTTATATATGCAAAATAGAAACGGAACAAACACTCAATTCCCGTAGAAACGTTTTAAACAAGTACCCACAACATGGGGTTTGGGTGAAAAATAAAGATTTTAGAACGGCTTTACCCCTCTTATCTGTACTTCTGTCGAATATAAAAAATATTGAAGACATCGCAAAATCTTGCCAATTTAAGGGTAGATATACCGTTTGACAGTGTCGCGTATTTGATATCTATAATTTGATTTACCTTCGTGTATACGACAAAATTGAATGGCAGGATTGCTCAATTTGTAGAAAGTAAAAGGGATATAACTGTATTAGCATATTACATAGATAGCTCGTTTGAATTATTTCCCTTGTCTTGCAGCAAAATTCATTTTTTTGTGAAATACGTTCACACCGTTCAATGTTGAAATAAAAGATAAACGTTGATTATATATTTTCACTGTTGAACCCATGATCTCGTAGTTTGTCATTGAGGTGTCTTCAAAAAGAAATTTAATTTGTGTTTGTTGAAATCCTTTGATGAAAGATGACCATGTTATTTATAAGTTTTGTCCACGGTGCCAAAAGAAACGTAGTGGCACGTCGATTGGCCATCTGAAGGCCCAGACTACAGCTTTAATAAACTAAAGATTCGAGTTTTGTACTTTTTTTCTTTCTTTTAAGTATATACCCACCGAATTATATCGCATGCAAGGCAATTTGAGCTACTTAAATTGACTGTCTTCGCCGACACCGTAGTCCCATCTGCATGTCATCGTGGCTTTGTACGATGGATGTACGACAGCATTACGAGGTCCTCACTCAGTCGTATTCTCTCCTTAAGCAATCGGGCAACTTCTTGATTCCTTCGCATTGCCTTCACCAGGATCGAAAAAATGCCCAACGAAGCAAAGGCGTAACTACGATTTTGAAATTTATACGCACTCAGAGGGCGACCAACATAGAATATACATTATATATAGTTGAAAGGCGATATATGGACTGTGACAACAAATGAATATCCTCTGTCCGCTGAGTGTTGGTGAATAATCAAAACGTCGTAACTATAGCTTGAATAAGCTGTAGTCTCGATGTTATGATCATTCATCAACGACATTTTTCGAAAGAGGATTTATTTCTGTTACGCACCTAAGTAATGTGCGTAATGGTAGTTACGCCCTTGTAAAGTAAAGACGAAGGTAGTGTAACATCAGCATTAACAACTAAGACAGAAGAAACATCCTAGCCTATTTCAGCTTGAATGATCCAGAATTAAGGAGGAGAATATTTTTGTCTAAGATTTTCTTAATTTTCGACCTTTTGATTACCATGGCAACCATGGCAACTGAAGTTAGTGACTGAAATTAGTATTTTAAGAACTTTTGTGAGATTCCCCTAAGAAACACCCCAGCCTAGTTTCATTTTGATTGTCCCAGGAGTTTAGGAAGAGATGTATCTTGATTTTCGGCACTTCGGTTACCATGGAAACAAGGGTATTAGTTAAGAAGTAGAAGATTTTATTGAGAGTTTATCGATCTTAAGCCTAACGGTTTTTATGGGAAAAAGAGTATTTGATGGAAAGAATTCATTCTTTTAAATTCTTTTAAGGGGACATCCTTGCAAAGTTTCAGCTTGATCGGCCCAGAAGTTTTATGAGACTTTCTGATTTTCGGCCCTTCTATGGTAACAAGAGCATTTGTCGGAATAAAATCATTTTACCCAGTGGGGTAGAGCTTCACCCAAAGAACACTTGTGTCAGGCGTTGCCCTGTGGAAGTAAAAACGTTTCGCGGGCGCTTTGAGATGATACCCCAATTTGCACGTGCACATACGTGCAAAGCGAGGTATAATTTCGAAAACGCTTTATAACGCTTTCAATCTGAACACAGGTTGAATTTTGGGAGGAGAAGATGTTTAGATGTATTTTTGACTGACGGACAGATGCAATGACACCATGGCGACGGAAAGCGAGTGTTTACAATAGCTCAAAATTGTTTTCATTGAGGAATGCAAATTATTCAGCCAATCAGAACGCACGAATCTCGAGGAATAAAAGTAAAATTGATTGTTTCGTTTTTCTATCCCATTTTGGTATCATCAATTTTAAATGTTGACAAGGTGCGCGATTTATTGTTTACTTAAGACCTGGATATTTTGTCATTATCAGTCATTCATACATGTAATTACCTTTTGCTCGCCCGATAATGATTGCAAATTGATGCAGATTTTTATTCGAGATATAAACCGCTGTCGAGCGAAAGACCCTTTTTCCAGTGCGGGACTATTTTACAGTTAGGCCTAACAGCATCGTGACAATGACAATTGTTTGTTTGAATGGGGTTTAACCCTTTCCTGTTTAATCCCTGCTTTTTACGTGTCTGTGATTTTATGATTGAGAAAAGATTGTGAAAAAAAGAAGAAATTGCTTCTGACAAGCAATTTCTTCTTTTTCCACACTATCTTCTACCCTACATAATGGTTATTTTTCAAATTAAATCCACTTAAAATTTTCGTCTGCAAACCTTTGAATTTGGACAGGTCCAAAATTTTGTAAAACAGGAAAGGGTTAACGACGCTTTTACCAATTTTACAGTTATATCAATACAAAACAATGATTTCGCTCACCAGTTCTACAATTACATCCTTTCCTAGCCTCAAGCTGCTATCTGCACAACGGTCTACGATTATTAACCCATCGTGACATTGACAAGGTAATTTTAAAATTATTTCGGAATGACCTGAAATTGAATGAATTGGAAGCGCAAATTTTAGAGATTTTAAATGGATGTGAAATCGGACGAAATTAGCCAAAAATCATTTTCACCGCTTAATAAAATATACATACTTTTCTCTTTTGTGTCTTCATGGACAAATAAACCTTTAAAATACAAAGCAGCCATGAAATCGTTTAACTATTTGATCAATAAGAATTTGATGTTGATCGTTTTAAACGATTCCAAAGGGATTTTTAAATCATTTTGGAGCGTGTTTGAGTGAATGGATTGAGTGTTTTGAATACATTCAAATTAGCGCGGATCGGGCAATTTAGAATAATTTAGACCTATGTGTCAATTTCACGATGTTACTAACTCTGCCTATCTGGAGAATCGTCATAGAAGACACACTTTTGTCACATTATTAATGGTTTGTTAATTAGTTCACCTGAACACAAAGTGCTCAAGGTGCAATATTGCTATAACCCACCGCCCGCCGTTCGTCCAACGGCCGTCCGTCAACAATTTCTTTAAAAATCTTCTCATCATAAGCCATTGGGCCAGGTGTAACTTGGTAGGGATATTCTTTGGGTGAAGTTCTACCCATATTGTTACAAGAATTTATTTCCATCCAAAATTCTCGTTGCAATGGTAACAGAAAGGCTGAAGATTGATGAAAACTTTGAAAAAATATTCTCCACCTAAACCACTGGGCCAAACAAGCTGATTCTTGACAGGGATATTACTTAGATAAAGCTCTTCAAAAGCTCCATTAAAAACCTTGCTTGCCATGGTAACAGAAAGGCCGAAAATTGATGAAAATCTTAGAAAATATTATTCTCCTCCTAACCACTGGGAAAATCAAACTGAAACTAAGCAGAGATGTTTCTTGGATAAAGTTCTACTTAAGTTGATTAAAGAATTTGAATTAATCAAAATAACTGGTTTTCCTTGGTAACGAAAAGACAGAAGATTGCTGAAAATCATAGAAAAAAATCCCCTCCTAAACCATCCAGTCAATCGATCTGAAATTTTGCTGGGATGTCCCTTGGGTAAAGCTCTACTAAAATTGTTTAAATAATTCAATTTCATCAAAAACTATGGTTACCATGGAAACAGGAAGGACGAAAATTCTCGAAAATCATAGGAAAATTCTTCACCTTCTCAACCATTGGGCCTATTAAGCTGAATCTTGACAGGGATGTAACTTGGGTGAAGCTCTAGTTTTAAGTTGTTAAAAGAATTGAAATCCATCAATACTCTGGCTAATTTTATGTTTCAGTTTCATAATTATTAGATTTAGATGGATCAATTTCACAGACTGTATAGACTAAGATCAGCCTATAGAACGAGCAGTCTAAATTTAGCTTACACTGCCTACTCTCTGCATTACATTGTACTACGAGAAAAACGACACTATTCAAAAAGTAAAGCAAAATGGCAATTTGTTTAAAAAAAATCAATCAATAGGACGAAACTAAATTTTATTCCTTTTATAACCATCCTAAACAAGAGATGTTTGTAAAACATTTATGCCCCCCATAAAAGCAGGTCAATAGAATTTTCTTTGTCAATCAACAAAGGGCAACTCAAAAAATATGATGAGTAGAGTTATGGTTCTTGTGCACTGCACTTCTCCTCAATGAGATCTATCCACCTGTGAAGGTTCATGATTTCATACTTTATGAGGTATGCTCCTGACAAAAAAAAAGTCTACGGACGGACCGACCGACGGACCCACCGCCCAACAAGTGCAAAGCAATATACCCCCTCTTCTTCGAAGGGGGGCATAATGATGATCTACATCAAAGCAATCTCTGGAATTTACAACTCGGTTGATAAGTTATGAGATGACTTACTCAGGTGTGCGATTTAGGACCATCACAGTCCTCTTTTTTGCTTTAACTGTTTTTAATGTCGTTTTAACATTTATCTGTCATACCGCGACTGATTTCGCACCCAACAATGGATTCCTAGTATTTCTGCGCCATTCTTCCATTCTTAGCCACCAGCTGCTATCAAACTCGAGTTAAAACGATTATCCATTCATTGGAGGAAGAAAGATGTCGGAGAGGGTATGTGCCTTTGCCGGGGATTGAACCATTGACACTCAACGATTGAGGTGCACTACCATAAGCGCTACCTGCCGCTGAGACATTTTTAAATTCAAGAACATTTCGTAACTTATATTTCTGATTGTCATCAAAAGAGAAGGGCGGACCGCTTCGAATCCCCTTTAAAATATTCGTATACATTGAAAAGTGGAGTCGAGAAAAGATAACAAATCGAGAGTTTAGTGCAAACCCTCGAAATGTAAGTAGAAAGTACTCTAGTATTCTGGCCGCCAGTCTCTTCTTTTTTTTATTACACAGTGGGTTTTCTAAGGGAATTCAGTAATTACAAATATTACAATTAAGTCCCCTGTCTCTAAAAAGTTTTTTTTTCAGCAAATTTTAAAACGAACTTGGAATAAAGAGGCATTAAACAGAACTACAACAATAATATTTTCTGAAATAGCAAACAAAAACGACTCAGGCCAGTCTAGTACTCTAGCTATGGCCTACAAAAACCATTGCTATCTACAAGGGTGAATCAAAAATTACGTAGAGTATCGTTGAAAAAATTTTGATTTCGTAGACTCTGAAGAGATAACTACATTGTTATTAAGTTGAGGCTTTTTTCTTTTTGTCGTGTAAATTTGGATGAAATCCTAATACTTGGTCATCTGTAGCAACCATTCTAAAACATGTAGTCATTAGGTACCGGCACACGTTAACGACGTCAATATGACGCTGCGGTATTGATAAGTTCCGTCTCGAAAGTCAGCACTTTTCAAAATACTCAACTCAACAATAAACACGATTTCTGTATTACCTATCCATTAGATAAGTACTATTTTTTATATCCATCTGATCCAAAACGATAATCTTAAATGTGTAATGTGTCTAAACGAATCTGAACTGATGTGGTTCTGTGACAATAACAGATTAAACGCCAAGGAGACGTTTTCCATTCTAAGAGTGTCGTCCTTCAGAAACACTCTCCATTCTTAAACAAACATTTAAACCATTTAAAAAAAGGTGTCTGCTTACATTTGAAGACCTTTCGGCATAGTTTATCATTTAAACCTCTCGATTAGATTTTCCATAGGTCCAGTAGAACTTTATTATTGTCTAGTTGTCTCTTGCTGCGCCGGTGCCGTCCTTTTGAAGTTCAAAAATTGAAGCGTGCCCTTAGTTTACTGCATTTAAATTAAAGAAAGCGAATGGATTATGCTTAAATTTTAAATATCCTAACTCATAACGTCAACACGTAATTAGGCGAAGTTTGGAAGTGTCTGGTCCAAATTGAGGGGACAATTACGGGTAGTAACACTAGGAAGTAACGTAACAAAATGGGTTGCGCCGGTGACACCTACCCAGGTATATCAAATGTTGGATTTTTTACGTCAGAGTCATAGCAGGCTCTTGTAAATTTGATATTTTGTCAACATTAAATGATTTGAGACGTGTGCAAAATTTCATTGATTTCCGTCAATACCAAAGTTATAGTAAAAGTCCACGTATTTTTTTATCCACCCTCGTAAATATACTTAAGAATTCGGTATCCCTGTCTTATTTCAGCTGAAGGGTCGTTATTTCTTTACACAGATAAACGAAAAGTCAGTTTGTCTGGGACACTAGTTGATTTTAAATTGCTGGGATACGTTTTAATAAACATCTTACGATCATTATTTGCGTAAGTCAAAAGTTAAATTTGCTTCTACAGTAGTAACTAAACATGAAATTTTACCATGCCAATCTCATTGGAATTTTCTCCTACAGACGATTACAATGAAACATTGCACGGCAGAATCTACCATTGGATAAAAACACCAGATACGATTTGTGATTTTGACTTACGATTAATTTTGTCGTGAGAAGATTAGCAAAACGGGCCCCTGGTCAGTTAGGACAAAGGGAAAATGTGACACTTTAAGAAACAACTGGAAACTCCGAAAAATAAATATTTGAAAAAGAGGTTGGTTCTAGCAGAAGGTAACCTTACCTGACGGGTCAACTATCGATGACTCAGCGCGAAACAGTTGTAACTACCTTTATACAAATAGGCAGTTGCAATTGTTTCGCGCTGAGCCATCAATATATAAACCGTAGATTGGTAACGTAAATAACCTTTCATTCTAATTAACTTACGGCGCTTTTGTAACTATCGGCGAAAAAAACTAAACAAAATAAAAAATGTTCTCTGGGAATAATTTCACGGCTGTGGATCTAGTAACTATTTGATTAATCAAAAATATTTCAGTGAAAGTTGTCATTTAATTCAACCCTTTCCACTCAAATCAAGATACCTCAAGCTAAGGTTGTGATTCACGACCAATATAACTGACAATGATTTCAAACCATTATTCGGCCGTCGATTCGTATAGGCGCCCAACTCGTGACCTGGAGCCCGTTTTTCTAAACGTCTTACGACAAAATTCATCGTAAGTCAAAATCTAAAATCGTACCCAGTGTTTTCATTAATTGTTAGGTTCTGTCTTGCAATATCTCATTGGAATCGTTTTTAGAAGACGATTCCAATGAGACAATGCAAGTCAGAATTCCATTATATTTTGTTATTAATCTATCAGCAACTCAAATGTTTGTCTTACGCAAAATATGATCGTAAGATCTTTAGTAAAACAGGCCCCTGGAAAAAGGAACCCCCAAAGTCACAGATTGATAATGGGCAAAAGACTTAAAAGTCGCTACTGCTTACCCAGAGATGCGTCTTTCAAAGGGTATGAATACATCAGCCCTGCGTTCAGGATGACATAACAAAACATTTGTTTGCTAATTATGCCCCGCTTTGCACGTAAGAGTGCGTGCAATGCGGGATACAATTTACAAACAATTTGAACGGTTTTGTTATCCTAAAAAAATGCAGGATTGAGTGTTCAAGAGCGACTCATAAGCTTCAGCGTCCTTTGCAATGGTACGACAATAAGATTTGTATAAACTTATTCAATTGATACTAATAAATCTGCACAATAATCAAAACACCATCCATTGTAAATTGTAAAACACGTATCGCAGCCGTACACGTGATACAGTGTCGCGCTTTTGAAGGGTACCGTGTAGACCAAAGCAAGATGTCGGGCAATAACAACTTTAATTATGAAGCGTGAGTTTTGGAAAGAAAAGGAAAAGAAAAAAAATTAGAGAATATGTTAAGAGCGACACTGAATGTTCAACAACATGATATGTTTTGGCAAAAATACTGTTCCTATAAGGGTGATATTGCAGATTGACTCAGTATCATTGATAATAATTTTGATAGTGTAATGGCCGTAGAAGGGGATCCTACATTTTCTGCCATTGAAGTGTGAGACAAGTTTATAATGAGGATTTATTTTCTATTCATAATTCGCATTTTTTATTCTTCATTATTTTATAAAATCGAGATGTCACAATTTTTATCACTTTTTTTTACAAACTAATTCAATTTAAAGAGTCTCATTTCTGGGTTATTCGACCTCTTGGTTACTGCTTGATATCTATCACATTCCATGAAAAGGAACTATAGCACATTTCTGTGGGTATTTTATTATGCAACTTGAATGTACTGGGAAACATTTGGACGAACTTTCCTTCTTCACCCATTGATCTCTTTCTGGATTATACCGATAGAGATTGACGTCATGATCCTCGCGATCCTTCCGTGGAACTCCGCCCACTAGGTAGAGCCTCTCATCTTTAGCGAACATCCCGAAATGTTTCCTAAACACAGGCTGTTGACTACATAAATGTGCTAGACCCGCTGTGACCTCGAAACATATCATATGACCTTGACCCGTTGCAATGTAAATGAAGTCTCCCATGGTCACAGCTTGTCCTCGTTTGAATGCCACCGGAAGGTTATTAAGCTTGGTGACCTTATTGGTTTCTAGGTTATATTGTTGTACGGTCGACACAGGACCCGCGGTCGTACGACCACCGAATACATAGATAGATTTGCCGTGAACCGCGGCTACTGCCGAGTACACGTGTACCGGTAGATCTCCTTTCTTAGACCAGGTCTTCTCCTTCACGTTATATTCCTCGATACTGGGGACCTCTTTACCACCGAGAACAAAAACACGACAGTCAGCCGTGGGAACCATCACGTGTTTTGAACGTCCCTGGTGCATCTTGGTTACTTTCTGCCAGCTATCCATTATGACGTCATATTTCCACATAAGATTCGAACATTTTCCCGCCCCGCCTGATACAAATATGTATGGAGAATTTTTCACGTCACAAGAACAGCATCGAAATCCTTTGTCAAATTTTTGAGATTTTGCGAGTTTGCACTGAAATATTTCCTTCTTTTGAGACATATCAACAACGATAGCTGTTGATTTTGTCCCTTTATTGGAGGGCACGGTAGAAAACGCGATGTAAAACTCGGGAAAAGACGCTTCATCAGGATCGGACAACATCGACAATGATCGTTCGTATCCGGTCTCCGACTCTTTTTCCACAATTTGTAAACATCTTGAGCAATTTTTGAAACACGATAAAACCTCATCCTGAGAATTGATGCAACAGAAAGAGAAACAGTGCATCTGTAATTGTCGGAGACAAAGTGACTTCGCCACGTGGAAATAATAGTGAAGATTTTCCATGGAAATAAAAATATCGTCTGTTTTACCAGACGACAAATAGTTGGCCACGGCCGTCCTCACATCGTCTGGAGTTCCGTCAAGATAGGTTAACATATTTTCCGTGTTTTCATCACGAAGCTCCGGCTCAATTGGCACGCCAGACAAAATATTCTCTGATATCTGACGAAGCAGACGACATTTCTTATCGTTGACCGGGCTAGTCGGGTGACAGATTCGTCCAAACCAACCACGGCTCCCTTGGTCAAAGTGGTCATGCGCTTCTGACGTGTCGGACTCCGACCCTAGTCTTTCCGCGCGCGCATTATCGTCTGCCTCTGACTTGTTTTGCTTTAGAATGTCGCAGATAATTTGACTGGTTAACGACAAAGTTTTTTCGTCACCATCATCCGACTCAAACGAGTATTTCTGTGTCGCTTGATAGCTGTTACCGGACGCCATGGGCCTGAAAAATTATGAAAAATATAATAGATCCGTCATCCCGAAAAACTTGCCCAAATGCCAATAAATTGAATATAGAATAAAGGTAGGCGACCCGTAATGATTCAACGATGTTTCGAAAGTAATGAAATTTAACAATGTTAACCGAGGTTTTCAAAAAAAAAAAAAAAAAAAAAATCATTAGGAAACCTCGGTAGACATTGTGAAAGATCATGAGTTCCGAGATGTTGCGGAACTATTACGGGTCCACTACCTTTAATTCTAATTCTAACCAAAAAAGCCAAAGTTGTTATTCTTTGAACAAAATAAAAAAAATATTTTCCAAAAAGAAAGAAATGCTTTGTATGTGTTAACGTTACGACTATTTCCCCACTAACCAATTTTTATGCACTGAAATCAAATAAGTGGGAAAACATTTAGAAAAAAGGAGAAATTACTTGATTCAAGCAATTTTCTCCCTTTGATCAATGTTTTCTAAAATGATTTATATATACAGTCATTTCTCAATTAGAACGCACAATGAATGAACGTCTGCCAATTCTTTGAAATTGGATTGGTCTAAAATTGTTTGATTTGTAGCATATTTCCTGAGGTAGACAACCGAAATTACATTTTTAGTGACGTCATTTGGGGAGACTTTTCCTGGAAACTGAATCAGATATAATTCTATTCAGGGTTCCCAAAACCCCTCAAATAGGGTTTTTTCACCCCTAATTTGAATCTTGTACCCCCAATTTTTCAAGTAGCCTTCTTTGTTTCATGTAAAGGGGGTACAAGTATCCTGTAAAATGACTGTTTTCACCTCGAAATTTAAAAGTCAATGGGAATCCTGCTATTTTTAAGATCTAATGTGAATGGTTAACTTCTATGTAGTACTCATCGATAGCCCTATAGGGCCTAATATATAGGCAGTCACAAGTGTTTCGCGCTGAGCCATCGACACGTGACTCTTCAGGCGGAAGGGGACCTTCTGGATAGTGCGTAAAGTGTGGACCCTAGTCAGTCTGCGTGAGCTGCAGAGGAAAACTAGGATCGAAAAATTCGCTTCTTTTTTTTCCGAGTCTAGAAAGATAATTTCAACATCCCATAAAGAATTATTGAATTGCATCCTCCGGTTAAGCCCTACTTTTGGTCTCCTATCAAATACATGTAATTATTCGACTGCACGGTTCCCAATATGTCCCATGCATATGGTATTAAAGTAGCTCTAAATGAAAAATAAAAACCAACACTCGGGCGTCACTGTCCATAATAATAATATAAATAATAATATAAATAATAATAATAAACTAATATAATAATAATAATAATAATAATAAAAATAATAATAATAATAATAATAATAATAATAATAATAATAATAATAATAATAATAATAATAATAATAATAATGAAAATAATGATAATTATGAAATAAACCACAACAACTACAAAATAAAATTTAAAAAAAAAAGTAATAATATGTCTTTAGTAAGCACAACCCGACTCATCGACATGAAAACCTTATAAGTCACTTACATTATCAAATTCACAGAAATAGATTTAATTTAACCTGCATTACTCACAAAAATATTTAAATCCAAATCTACTCAGTAGGTCACTGACCAAACTGAATAAGAAGGGCAGTGAACGTTACACATTTATATATGAATCTAAGCTGTGACTCGGAAATTCACTGACATTTGTAATTAGAATGAAAAATGAAAAATTGGACTATTCAAACGAAATATGACGAAATTGTAAACAGAAATGTATCGGGTGCTATATACAAAGATGCCTAAGTTGAAACAAAAGCTTTCTCAAATACTAGCATGGCAAGCGTTTTATTATCTGCGTCAAAGATTATAAATCTTTATTCGAACTCAATTGAGTATTTACTCAAAATTTTAATTGAATAAATTATCTATCTCAAAACTGGTGCAACTAACCATGTGTTTTAGTCTTTGTTCGTTACTGCAACGACAAGATACCGTCATCAAACCGTATTGTTGTTTAAAAATAGCAGACGATCTGTTAATTATGAGCAAACTAACAATTAACAAATAACGTTGACATTTTGACTCGCTCAAAAATAGCGTCTTATAAGCCATATTTCTATAGTTCCAAGAATTCTTTCAGACAAAATGAAAAGCTTTACAGTAGAGCTCACTTGCGCACTGGATACTCTTGTTCATTATGGAATGATCCATTTTCATCCGTGTGAATTTTTTTGATGGTGTCAAGCGAGGCGTATCTGTATAAAAACTTTCTGGGGTAGCATCTTTATTTCATCCCATACTTACGGCCATATGATGTTCTACCAAAAGTAGTTAAGAAAGATTAAACTTCGTAAGATTTTAGATTATTTCAATTCATATTTTGTGGACATTTCTTTTGGAGTTAAGTATAGAAAAATCTACAAGTTTATATGAGACTCCAAAAAATTTAATTTGAAATGAGGTTCAACTTTTTACAACATGTATTTGCATAGAGTAAATTGTAAGCGGACGACCTAAATGTCGTAACTACAGTTTTATTCAAGCCGTAGCTACGACATTACTGTTGTCAAACGACGGAATGTTGTAAGCCTACACCATTAATTATTGTCAACCATGTCACATTGTCTAAAAATTGTAATTAATTCCGAGGTACATATAAGAGTGGGTAAAGCCAGTCTAAAATCTTCATTTTTCATTGAAATCCTGGGTTGTGGGTACTCATTTGAATCGTCTTGACGAGACGATTCCAATGAGTTCACACAGCATAGTATTTATGCAAGTTTTTCCCATTTTCCTTATTTGAAATCCAAAATATTTCCTCTTTCTGCAGCGTTTTTTTTATATCAAAAGAAGGGACTGCTACCTATGAAAGAACTCCTTTCACATATGCCATTACTTTGCTTATTTGTTCTGCAATGGTAGTGTTGCTTAACAACAACAACAACAACAACAACAACAATAATAATTTCGGCTTTAAAAAAATACAATTTATCAGCTTTCTGATTCGTTGATTTTTTTTTCAAATCTCAATATAATGAAAATCGGGAACACAATCTTTCTCTATGCTTGCGCTCATAGAAGTTTATTTAAATGTATTAAAATAAGAAGAACATACAATTGGCCCATACTACTTTGTACTTTAAAAAATATCTAGGCTTAGAATTTGAGTTCCTCAAGGATTTTTGTTTCGTTGACTTGAAAGGGAGGGTACGGGGCATGGTATTTTTGAAATATTTCATCGATAAATGTACATGAAATGACTTTAACTACATGTACATGTAGGTACTTTATGAATACTCATGGTATAGTATATTGTGCTACGCTGACGTCTGAAAGTTCGTCGACATCCGATCAGATTTTACGAGTTGTTAGTGAACCATAATAATCGTTTCGATTCAACTGTTAGTAGTTCTGTCTTGATGAATGATTGATCTTTTTCGCAGATACACCAGAGAGCATAAATTTTGCAATATTAGCAAGTTCTAGTTCTAAGAACGAACGGATGTGCATGTTTTTGAGAATTGTTGGCCTGGGTAGAGGAAGATAAGATAACACGACACCTCATACATTTCAAAAGATTGGAAATCGAGTTTAAAACTGTGATAACACGGCACAAATGTTTAGATTATCCGAATTTCCGCCTTAACGATGATGCACTGATCGTATTCGGAATAGTGTCTTAATATTTAAGCTTATGATAGCGTGACATTGAATACTTTTGTATAATCCAATCAACCCAATAACTTGTTGCACTTTTTCTACACTTTGGTCAGCAAAATTTGGTCAGTTTCGACTTGAATTCCTGTATTCCTTTCCACGGATTTTTATGTCGGTTTCAAGGGTATTTTAAATTTTTCATACAGAGAAGCTGTCTAGAGGATCTAGTAATCGTGTATTCTTGGAATATCTTATAGAAATATGATACTACTATCCTATCAAACCCTCCAGATGCACAGACGGACCCTAAATCTCGCGTCTTTTTCACATTAGCAGAACCACAACTTTTCATCCTAGCTGCTCATCCAAAGAAGTGCTATGTTTGCCTTTCGTTCATTGGTTAAAGGTATGTGTTGCGAGTCACAATTACTTTTGTCACACGAAGGAGGGCGAGTCAAAATTGAATTAACGGTCCTAGGATGGTAAAAAAACTCAACATGAGTCAATATTTGTTGACCAGAATGTAAATATAAGTGATATGAGGAGTGACCTCACTGGAATTTACTTCCGGAGGTCGTTGTATGGTAAAAGTAGATCTTAACGAAAAAATAGTGCGGCTTGAAAATGGCATTTTGAAGTGGAGAACAGTGATCCACGTGCATATTTATTTTATTTTTTGCTAGTCTTGCATCTCTTCTTTAATATAAGGCTTGGTTCGATCTTTTTTGTGCAAGATTTCCTTTCCGGGAGGACGGATGTGCGACGGTGGGGGTGCCCGAACTAACCGACCTCTTCATAGATGGAAAAAAGACGGTTCCTTTACTCTGGCTTGAATAGCCCAAAAGTTAAACCTAAAAGACCCAGTTATTTTAGTCTCAAATGATAGAACCATGAATGTAGATGAAGCGCTGGTGACGTAATATATAAACGCATTGTTGTGGAATGCGCTGCAGAACCTGAAAGTTGAGCAATTTTATATAGAACAAAGAAGGCCAAAAATCGGGTGGGGTCTGACCTAGATGGTAAAAAGGTTCGATTTTGAGAAAACGAATTTTGACCTCTTCAGATAGTTGCAAATGAAGTAATATTTTGTCAATAGTTTCAAAAAGTGTAAAAATTTTAATTTTGATGATTTTATCGATTTAAAATCATTTTTTTAAAATTTTTTAAAAAATTAAAGGAAATTCCTTGTAAGTATTTATTCTTGCATTTTTAACTTTTGTTGAGGCTAAAATTATCATTAAGTCAGTTTTTGCGCTTTGGGTAGCAATGATTAATTTAATTGGTCAAGTGGATGTAATTAATTATGTAAACAATGCGATAGAATGGACATAAAAAACCCTTACCCCATTTAAAACCTGCGATTTTGTAATATGAGGGTATCACACAAATGTGATCGAAAAATCGTTTTCTCGCTGCAAATTTTTAAATTACTTTGCTCAGAGTATTGGAAATAGACATTTGCTGGTAGTAAACAGGAAATATGCATATTTCTTCTAATTCTAAATCCCTTTCCTGGCTTAAAATTCAAACCCTTTTCACTATATGGGTAAGTTTAATATCGAAAGAAGCCCATTTCAATATTACTTTTCTGGCGTTCGAAAACTTCAAAGCAAAAATTCCATGCTGATAAACTTGGGAACCATTTGTTTTTCAATAGTCTTGCAATTAAAAGTGAATTTTAAGTAAGAAATGGTGAGAAAATGCTTAACCCTTGCCCCGATAACGGTTTTTTATGACTTTGTCGCAGGGGAATGGTCCTATTTGATAGCGTTTTTTATAGTCATTTTAACACATTTTCCAACTCGTTTTCTCAATTGAATAAGACAGTTTCAAAACACTTTTAAAAAAAGCAAATTAGAGACAAAAGCTTTTGAATCAAGTTAATTTGCTAGTGGAGACATAGGGTCTTACAAGTCAAAATGATCAATTATTTAAAATGTTCTCCTCTTTATCGTGTCAAGTTGTTTCTTGTAAATTGAGTGATCTTCCGTTTCTGTTACTTAAATAGTAAAGTCGTCATAGCTGAATACCTACACGTGAGTGAAATTCTCGACATGGCTCGAAATGATTCAAGAGACCCATTTTCCAACCCTTAACACCCATTTCAGAATGGATATTTATTGAAGTGGGTACCCCCATTCCATGTTGTACAATGCACGATTCTCCTTCCCGTTGCGGTTTCTAATACCTTTTATTGAGTTGTAATACAACATATCTGTTATAGAACAAAGCTTTCTAGGAGATTTTTGACATAAAACTGCATTTTAAGAAATTAAATGAGCGGGCTGTCATTTTTTTTTTAAATTTCACACCCAGTATGACTATTTTGACATGTTTTTTGAGGATTGGTTTTCGTTATTCCTACACATTATGTAAGTTTACGACGCACAAACTCTTAAACGATGTTTTAGATCCTGAAAAATTACGCAAAGATTGTGGAATTTTGAATTCCACCCTTTACTCTATATGAGCCCCTTTTCATTTCTGGGGAACGCTATTATACCATTTGATTCCTCAAAGTTACGATTTTTGAAGCTAAGATGTCTGTTTTATTTTTTCTTTCTACTGCCATTTTGATACCTTTTAACAGAAAACACTCTTTTTGCGCATATTTTCATGATTAAGTTCTTTTAATTGGCATTAAAACGTGAAAATTGCGATTTTTTTGTTAAAATTACCTCGACCTTCAATGATTAACTCCCCTTTTTATTGCCTCAAAATCAAGTAATGTTTAACATTTTTGGCTTAACAAGTTTGGATGGAGTAATAGTTCAAAATTATACTTTGAGAAATCATTCCCAATGGCTTCTTACCAAAAATTATTTGATTAAGTAATCATGTTACATCACAAATATCAGTGCTCTGAATTCTTGCCTTTTTTCGCTAAACAGGTCATGTCCTAAAATCGTCTTATTTTTGTGACAAATGCAAATATTAAAACCTTATTGACTTAACTTTGGTCACAATACCCCCCAGCATTGACCAAAGTGTTTAGAAGTTAGAGGAATGCAAAAAGCTCTTAAATTTAGGAGTGACCTCACTGGAATTTACTTCCGGAGGTCGTTGTATGGTAAAAGTAGATCTTAACGAAAAAATAGTGCGGCTTGAAAATGGCATTTTGAAGTGGAGAACAGTGATCCACGTGCATATTTATTTTATTTTTTGCTAGTCTTGCATCTCTTCTTTAATATAAGGCTTGGTTCGATCTTTTTTGTGCAAGATTTCCTTTCCGGGAGGACGGATGTGCGACGGTGGGGGTGCCCGAACTAACCGACCTCTTCATAGATGGAAAAAAGACGGTTCCTTTACTCTGGCTTGAATAGCCCAAAAGTTAAACCTAAAAGACCCAGTTATCTTAGTCTCAAATGATAGAACCATGAATGTAGATGAAGCGCCGGTGACGTAATATATAAACGCATTGTTGTGGAATGCGCTGCAGCACCTGAAAGTTGAGCAATTTTATATAGAACAAAGAAGGCCAAAAATCGGGTGGGGTCTAACCATGAATTGTGGTATTGGTTGGAATATACAATAACTCAATGAACGAATATAAGCTAAAATATACAGAAAATGTCTCGTATTCGATCATAGTTTAGGAAGAAATTTAGATGATCTAAAGACCGGTGACGTGTTATTACAGTTTCAAGAAAACTGTGGTGTCGAATTCAAACTGCTTGAAATATATGAGGTTGACCTCCGCTGGACCCAGTGTCTTTTTCAAATATTCTTTCTGCGAAGTTTCCACGGACCTTTTGTGAGTGAAGGGTCTCACAATCAGAAATTCGTATTAACAATATCAAAGTTGATCGGCAGAGCGTGTAAAAAAATAACTAAATTATGTTTATATAACTTTTATAAAATCAACGCCTGGTTAAATATCAATGGCATCGCTGTTTACATTTAATAAATCGATCATCGATTTTTATGACCTCTTATCGATAGATCTACGGCTTCGTGTGTTTGTCTGCTTGTACTAAAGGGCATTTCAATTTCACGTACAGATGCACAAGTTTATATGGGTGATCAAAGGCCAATTTTGTCTCTAAAGATTGAGACAAAATTGACATTTGACCACTCTCTTAAACAAGTGTATCTAAAATTCTAAACATGCACATTTATTATATGTCATCTCAGAGTGTTTGCTTAAATCATCTTTGTCCGACGACGGTGTTTCACCCCCCCCCCCCCTTATACCCTTCAGTTTCATTTGCCAGGCTACCGTCATAGCGCAGTTGGTAGCGAGTCGGACTGTCAATCTAGAGGTCCGGGGTTCGATCCCCAACGGCGACACTCATTCTTTCCGACTATTTGTCTCCCACCAACGGGTCGATAGTCGTAAGCCTCTGTGGGATAGCAGCTAGAGACTTGAAAAGGATGTAATGGTAGTACTAGTGTGTGAAATACCAGGAATCCATTGTTAGCAGCTCCAGCCGCCGCGTTATAACATAGAGATTGTTGAAAGCGGCGTAAACCCCATTCGAATTCATTTTCCTTAGATATAGCTTAATTTCTAATTCTTTAGGGCTGAAAACAACGGAAAATATCGTATATTTTCTTAGCTATTTTTTCTTCACGATGCTTTGGGTACAATTCAAAGAAATTACACATTGTTTTTCAATTATCATTCAAAATGGGACTATCTGGGCAATGTGAAAAGATTCGATCCAAGGCAGACGATGCAAAAAATAAGCTGGATGTGTCCAAATTCCCCAATAATATAAGTTTGCGTCTAAACTATTTACTTTTTCGTCTAAACGCCGACCGTTGTCTAAAATTGATATTGATTTATCGATACTGCGTAAAAAGATCTATATTTTCCTCTAGTAATTGATAAGTTCTGAGGATCTCATTTAAACATACTTAGTTACAAGTTGCAAACTACAAGTACGAATCGATTGTGGCGATTTTGCATGTTTATGATAAAATACATTTAAAGTTATTTTTTATCATTATTTACAAAAAGGAAAATATAAAAAGTTAATTACCTTTCGCGTTGAAAAACCGTTCGGGGTACTTAAATCTTTATCTTTACACAGGTCGAAAAATAATCCAACTATACACATATATGTTTAATAAGTGACGGTTAAATATCTAGAGTGCGTATTTCCCTTTTCTATATATAGATAAAATCATCATAGTAAAACGCAGTTTCTTTACACCTGTAAATTTCCAAATGTCATTAACCTCAATTTTGGATCAAACAGGATAAACCCAGTGCCGATCCCCTCTAATTAACCATTATCACGTTGTTTACGACATGCTGCTAAGCCGCCGTCATCCGCAATCGTAGCGCGGCTAATCTATCTTTCAAAAGGTTCGGCGTTCGATTCCCGATGGAGACATTTATCCTTTCCGACTTGATAATTGTAGACCTATGCGGAAAAGGAGCAGGAGGCTAGAAAAGGATGTAATGCTAGTATTGTTGTGTGAAAATCTTCGTGTCATTGCTTTAATGTATGAAGTTTTCTTAATAAGCTACATTCGTTTAATAAAGATAATGATATTATCATTACATTTTATTATTATTATTATTATTATTATTATTATTATTATTATTATTATTATTAAATACCAGGAATACATTGTTTGTGCCACAGCCGCCGCGATATAACTGAAAGATTGTTGGAAGCGACGTAAAACCCTATCAAACAACACAAGCCATGCTGCAGAACACACAGCTTCGGAAGGCACAATAGACTATGATCAATCTGCACAGACATGCAGTCTGATCTTAGCCTACGCTAACTGCTTTCTATTTCATTTATTGTGTCATAAAACTTGTGCAAAACTGGTTGAAGTGTAAAAAAATGCATTTTGATTAAAAAAAATTAACTTGAATCAGCCGGATAGGGATGAATTGAGGCATTCCAAGTTTCTCACGAAAACATCATCGATTTTCTACCAAAACCTCGTAACTACAGCTTTAATCAAGCTGTAGTTACGAAATTTTAGCAGAACACCGACGGTATACTATTATTCATTGCAAATTTAGTGTCAGTGTTAAACCCTTTACATGGAAGGAATGTCATTTTTTGACGTTACATATTTGTGACCCGTCAAGCGAAAAAGGTCCATCTGGGTAATGCGTAACGTGTCGATCCCGTTCAGACTGCGCGGATAGCGCAGATTGAGTTGGGACGAAACTTTTCGCACTCTGCTAATTTTCTGAATCTAGAATGATAAAACTATCTTTTCGTGAAAGAATGTTTGACTTGCGACATCTTGTTGACCTATGCTGTGCCCAATCTCTTTTTCAAATATTTATTTTGCGGAGTTCCCAGATTGTCCCTTTTCGGGTGATGGATCACATTTCATTGACGGTAATGGTGACCAGTCCAAACTTAGTTTTGCATTCAGAGGGCAGAAATCTACCCTGCGTTCAGGGTGCGAACAGTCTTCCAATTCTACCCCGCTTTGCACGCAAAATTAAGTTATCCTCTTATTCGTGAGAGCATAATCGACTTCACGTTAGTCGCCGCTTTGTGCATCCGACTTGGTAGGAGACAAAGAAAACATTAACAATTTTTTGAAACACTTTTAAGTAGGGTTTTTCATGAGTAAGAGAATTATTTTAAAAATAATGTTACAAAAAAATCTTTATTGCAGCAATTTCTTATTTGCCACTATATGTTTGCAAGTATCATGTAAAAAAAGTTCAGTACTGGGGTGTAAAACCCCGATTCTACAGGCTACAGAAAAGGGTTAAAGAAATTCCGAATGACGAGTTTCAACGGATTGCCGCTTACGATCCGACCCTGTTACCTCCCTTTAATAAAACAAATAAAAACTTAAGATTTATTCAAGAGAATATGGATTTATACAGTACGAAGAAAAAACAGATTAGATAATGAAATAATCAAATACATTATGGAATTTGCATTAATTTTTATTTTAAAATAATTCTCTTATTCATGATAGAACCTAATTGAAAATTGTTTAAAAAATTTATAAATAATATCTTGGCACCAATTAATATTGGACAGACAAAGCGGCGACTATAAGTCGATTATGCTCCCACGAATAAGTGGATAACTTAATTTTGAAGGTCTGTAAAAGGACTACAAATCGAGTAGTGCAAGACATGAACGTTTACGGGCGCTATAGGCAAACCCGGGCGATAAAGGGACAAAACGTAGATAAATAAGTAAATTCACGTGCCGTTAACCCCCGGTTACTTTTTAATTTAATTAAAATACCCTCGGTCTTGACCTATACACTTTATGAGTTTCTATGTCTTACATATATATTGCCGCCCTCATAGCCAAGTTGGTAGCGCGTCGGACAATCAATCTAGAGGTCCCGGGTTTGATCCGCGACGGCGGCACTCATCCTTTCCGACTATTTGTCTCTCACCAATGGGTTGATAATCGCAGACCTATATGAGATAGCAGCTGGAGGCTAGGAAAGGGTGTGATGGTTGTCAGCACTGGTGAAAGAAATACCAGGAATACATTGTTAGGTGCTCCAGCGGCTTAGCACACCACTCAATCAATTAATCAATCTTACATTAATAAAGAGCATAAATAAAGAAGTTGATTCACTTCCTGCGTTAAATTTAGTGACATCATTTTAAAAATTAACCAAGCAACGTCCATACAAAAAAGTGACAGTGCATCGCATATCGCAGTTTTTTTCCGGTACATTAGTGGGTTTCTAGGGCGTTAAACCATTTTTCGGGCCTCTACAAATGTTTTACGTCCCCAAAAACGTAAGTTAACCCTATATTAAGCTCCCACGAATAAGTGGATAACCGTTTATTTTGAAGGTCTGTAAAAGGACTTTACCCGACAATTATCTTCAAAACTGCCCTGCTTTCCGCCATCGGGTGTTGCAGCTTAAGGTAGTGGACCCGTAATAGTTCAGCAACATTTCGGACCACATATTCTTCCACAATGTCAACCGAGGTTTCCTAATGAAAATCATTAGGAAAACTCGGTTTACACTGTTAAAGTTCATTACTTCTGAGATGTTGCAAAACTATTACGGATCCACTACCTTAACTATCAACCTGGGTAACCTGTCCCAGGGGAAATGTAATCCCGGGGTAACCTCCGTGACCCGGGCCGCATTGATAAAGCTTTTTACAAAATCAAATATCGTTTTTCAATTAATATTTTTTCCTTAAAGGATTGATTTGCTTTAAACAGCTTTAATATAGGTAAACTGTAAGGAAGAGTCTTGCGGCCAGAATAGGGTCATTACGGTAATGACACGAGACAGAGAACTGTGACTTCGTCGAATTCATTATCACAGCTCGCCAAAAGTTGAGTAAACTTTGCTGGCTTCAGTTATCAGTTTCGGAGTTTAAAAGATTGTTAGACCGACCATCTTCGATGTGCATTCGGAACACCACTCGGCTAATCTCACGATCAACCTCGGACTATTTTTAATAAGTACGTGAAAACCTTGGAAAAACTTGATGACGTCAGTTAAAATGGTGTTAGCCCTCGAAACTGTGAATGAAAACATTCGACGTCGCCAACGCTACTCGTTTAATTCACTGACGTGCAACCATCGTATCTTCAACTAAATATCTTTGCATTCTTAAATAATTGCTGAAAAATTTTCCAGTCGTTATTTACTGTAAAAGATACAAGTCTAAAGATATCTCCGGTTGTTTCCGCGCTAGTTTTTCTTGTAATATTTTCGCCTCACAAAATGCACAATTTTGTAACATACAAACCATTCGGAACATCGCTCGGACTTTTCCGTAAACTGAAAAGTACCTCGGACGTAAGTGTAGTAATTTTGAGTCATTTTAGGTAATTCGGCTCCTGGTGGTACTTCGGTTAATACGTATGAAGAAAATCACATTTTGTTAATTCTCTCCTATCATCTTTTGGGATCTTTTGGGCACACTTAAATTTGCTGACAAAACGCAGTAAAACACAGCGTTTTGTTATCAAATTATAATATTCCCTTGTTTATTCTTACGTTGATTTTTTTTCGCAACGTCATCCTTAGCGGGACCGTTGATGTTTGTGACGTCATATAAACCTACGCGCGAAATGACGCGCTTTCATGGCTGCGTCCGTATTATTCCCGAGGTCTATTCCGTAGAATCGCCGAGGGTTCCCGATTGACATACAAACATCCGAGGTCTGTTGCAGTTCACGGAAATGGCCGAGTGATGTTCCGAATGCTTCAATGTAATGTCGCTGACCAGTGTCGCGCTGAATCTCGTTTTATCAGAAATCGGAATCGTATTTTAACCCCTTTAGTTGTCACAGTGTAGCGCAAAGCTTTACACCATGGAAAACCCGTTTACAGACTGACAAATCTAAGTTTCTTTCTAACGTGTTCCTGTAAGTTTTCATTTGATTGATTGATTGATTGAATGGAGTTTAACGCCACTTTCAACATTATTTCAGTTATATCGCGGCGGCTGGAGCACCTAATAATGGATTCCTGGTATTTTTCTCGCCAGTACAACCATCACATTCTTTCCTAGCCTCCAGCTGCTATCTCACATAGATACTACGATTACCCGTTGGTGAGAGACAAATAGTCGGAAAGAATGAGTGCCGCCGTCGGAAGTTTTCATTTGAACGTTACGACAAGTTCAAAATGTTACAATTTGGAATTATCAATAACAATTAAGTTATTTTGTGCTAAAAGATTGTAACATAGAACACTTTTTATACTCAAGGTGAAAGGAACGTCACTGTAATCCGTTCTTTAGGGCTACACTAAATTGACGTAAATTACAAGTGCTTCAAATTTAACAGAACTAACGAGGCAAATAGTTTTATTGGAATGAAATCTAGGAAATTCCAAATTGTTAGTTTTCATTTTTGCTCGGTTTATTATGGAAAACTACATTGAACTCAGTTTTGTTATTGTCAATATGCTGTTTACGTAGTAAAATCGATGCACTGATTTAACACGATTAAACTGCAATTTACTGGTACTTCAACCCCCGAGGCAAACTTTGAATCACGTAACCCATTTGAGCATATTAACCATGCAAATTATGACATGTCAACACAGTGACATAATGAATAAGGGGAATGACACCGGAAAAAAACCGTCATTGAAATGCGCTCATAGAACGTTGCTCAAAATGGAAAAGTCGCACGGAAAATATATTCCATCTTAAATGTTAAAATGGAATTCAGACGTTAACGGTTACGTTCGAATAATACTTTCCAGACGCGTAGTTAGCTGAAATAAAGAGAGATTCTCTATTCTATTTTAGCACTCTCTCTCTCTCTCTCTCTCTCTCTCTCTCTCTCTCTCTCTCTCTCTGAAAACTTCATGGAGAGCATCTCCATGAGCTTTTCAGAGGGAGTGAGAGGGCTACGTGTTCACAGCTAGGGATACATCCTCTTGCAAGGTGTGTGTGTGTGTGTGGGGGATGTCCCTCTAACATGCCCGCAAAATTTCTTTCTTTTTTTTCACTAATAACTTTACTATTATCAACCCTGAATGTTTAATATTTTCTGTCCCAGTCTTTCTCCCGATCCGTCTCCCATCATCTCTCATTCTCTTGACGATGGTGTATGCATCTCAAGATTTTACTTGAATGTTTGTTAGTTTGTTTAAATGGAGTTTATATGACGCTTTTAACAATCTTTCAGAGCACCTAACAATGGATTTCTGGTAAATCTCCCACTACAAGTACCATTTCATCTTTTTAACCACCAGCTGCTATTCCATGATAGGTCTGCGATGATCAAACCATTCAGGGTTGAAACCAAATACTGCCGGAAAGGATGATTGCCGCCGTCAGAAACCGAGCCCCGGATCTTTTGAATGACACGTTACCAACTACGCTATGTGCGATTTTGCGTACAGGTCTCTACGCCGACACGTTTGTATTTACGCCAGATGGCCTATTTCGTGTGCGGAATTTTCATGCCGCCTGCATACGGATGTTAACCCTTTCCTGTTTTACAATATTTTGGACCTGTCCAAATTCAAAGGTTTTCCAGACGAAAATTTAAAGTGGATTTAATTTGAAAAATAACCATTCAGTAGGGTAGAAAATAGTGTGGAATAAGAAGAAATTGCTTGTCAGAAGCAATTTCTTCTTTTTTTCACAATGTTTTCTCAATCATAAAATCACAGGCGCGTAAAAAGCAGGGATTAAACAGCAAAGGGTTAAATGAATTTGGAGGGCATTTCTGATTTTTTTCTTGGCTAACTGTTCACTGAAAGCGAGGGTATTTAGCTATTTAAGCATAACAAATAATTGTCCATCGACTTAAGAAACTTAGAATCTGAGGCTCTACTTGCTAGATATAAACCTCGCCAACTTTTAAAGATGTTTCCTCTCTTTAAAAAGAAGGGAAGCAACCAAGAATCCATTATTTAACGGCTTGTTAGTCTCCCTTTAAGTTCTCAAACTATGTAACCGATGGTGTAACATACCCAAGTGGTTCAGTCAGCGAAGTATTCTGAGTTTTATTTAACTGACAGGGCGTGGCTTAGGCGGAACGTAATATGGCGATTTTACTTTTTCAATAATTTGAGTTCTTTCAAAAGTTTGTCGGCAATAATCGTTAACACGAGTAAATTATAACTTTATCATAAAACCAAAAGCATCTATTAAAAATGCACTTTGGAACATTGATTTTAAAAACCTGCTGACAAGGTCGAAAAAATCCAAATTAAAAGGCTTAACAGGGGTTGACAATAACTCCTGAGATTAAGGAGTAAATTGGACTCCTAACACATGAAATGAAGGAGTCCAAGCTCAAAGTAAGGAGTCCGAATTTTTATAATGGAAGAACATTGTAGAAAAGAAGAAATTGCTTGTTATAAGTAATTTCTTTTTTTCCTCATTGTTCTTCCAAGGAAGAGTTTGTTTCTCGAATCACTGCATGATGCAAGCAATTGTTTTCTTCAACAACTTTTGTAGTGAAAAGATCTACAGCTTTTGGCAAGTGTTAGAAAGGACACTGCTATGCAATTGTTTGTCTAAACTTTCTTATATAACTCTTGGAGTCCATTGGACTCCTTCCGTGCAAATGGAAGGAGTCCCAACTGGTAAACAAGGAGTCTAGGACTTCCGAATTCCCCTTCGTGTCGAACCCTGCTTAAGGAGGCAACACATTGGTATATCTAATTGCCCTTAGCAACTTTCTCCTTACTATGTAACCGTCTCTTCGATGAGGCAACTTGCACTCTCCCAAATTTCGCGAAAATTGGTCATTCGAAAAATCCAAACCCTTGACACTCTGCATATTTGACTAGTAAGTCTTAGACATGTTGTAATCGTATGTTACTTGGCTATATTTTGGGAGTACGATAGGTAAATATGTGTGTTCAAATCTCCGAGTTGCAGTTTTCACTGTCGATTTTAGAAGGTTCTGAAACGATTGTATTAAAACACTTTTTACTAACATCGTAAATTCTTGATCAAATAAAACTTTAAGCATTTCTTCATATAACAACATCGCCGGACTTTTCTTAAAAATCGCTGATAATAAAATAAATGAAGAAAAATGTGTTTGACACCTACCTTTGTTGACAGATTTTCGCTTTATACAGCTACCTAGGAATTGTCCGTATGTCTCGAGGCAACATGATATCGTTGACTCTTTTAAGAGCTCGTTCCCTCGTCTACCACCCGTGCTCCAGCTGCTATCTCACATAGGTCTACGATTATCGACCCACTAGTGAGACAAAAAGAATCAGAAAGGATTAGTGCTGCCGTCGGGGATCGAACCCAGGACCTCTTGATAAGTCAACGAAAGGTTATAAGGTAAATATACTCACGAGCAATGAAAACGCACCACCTGAACTTTCTCTTGTATATTTGTTTAATGCATCAAAGATTCAGACATGGTTATTACCAATCAAAATTAATTTGTAATGGGCCATTTACTACACAATAATGTTAGAGTAAGCTCAGAAACGGTCGTGGGTTTTTGAAAAAATTCTAAAAAAGTTAATCTTGCGTCTGCAAAGTAGGTTTGCAAAACCTTTCCGACGTTCGAAATTTGGTAACATAACCTCTTACTCAAATAAAAATACTGGCTATCACTTTGTAGAACGGTTGCCATAGTCTAAACAGTTGATTCGTGCGTAGGCTAACGCTCATTAATTTTTAGGTCTACACCGTACCCTTGGCTTCCCTGGTTGACCTAAACATGTCGTTTGTGGTTGAAATCACTCGAAAACACGAGTTTCAAAAGGTTATTAACGATTCTTTGATTTCAAAGAAAAAAATACATAGTGTTTTAATTAACCCCATACCATACTTAATTTGATGCCATTTTACAGCCTTTTGACTTAGAACAAATGAAATCTAATGCTGTATTTTCATTCTCTAAGAAACTGTTCTTTTAATTATGCATTTAAAAAGTTGTTTCAAAAATACAGTTAAACGAGCGAGCCAAAATGCCTTTTGGATGACTACTAAACAGCGACGTCTTATGGTTGATGTAAAGACATGCGATGTCTACACGCTCCTTTAAAGGTTGAAAGACGATGAAAAGGATTCAATTTAAAATTATATAATTTAGGACAGTTTATGCAGGCTTTTTGAGTGGTGCGTTTTCATAGCGCTTGAGTATGTAATACGTACTAGTGTATTGTATGAAAAATATCTATCTCGGTTGTGGGAATTGATAATTGTCTAGGCAGAGCCAAGACAATTATCAATTCCCCCAACCTCGTAAGATTTTGTTTTCCTGCAAAATACTAAGTACATAATATAAATGATCATGTGTGCGCGATTTCTTAGAATTTCAAATATACGCTAAGCTAAGACTCTGACCAGCCTGTGCGTCCGCATTGTCTGACCAGAGCCTTAACCATGCGTTTAGTAGATAGATAAGGTCTAAAGGTATATGTAGACATCAGGTAATTCTATATTTACAGTATATGACTGTTTACGCTACCCAATGTTTGCACCTTACTAACATTTCAAGTTATTGGAAATGTCTTTGTGTGTGTGTTTGTAGTTTTATAAGGTCCCTCCGTGCTCGAAGCATATATGGTATGGACCCCAGGTTGCAACCCGTCAACCTGTTAAAGAATTGATTTGTTATTCTAAAAGAGTTGAATTTGTGATAAGAAATGATGCTATGAGTTCAGATCATCCAAAGTGGGAATTTTGAAGCCCAAAGTAATGGGAATTTAGTGCTAATTAAGCCGATGTTAGTTACCAAATTAGTCGTTGTTATGGGAGTGTTATGATTGGAAATGTCACGCACAGGCTCATATATATATGAGAGGTGTGTCGTGACGGTGGTCGAGGGGCGGGGCTAGCCGTCTGCTTTTCATTCGATGTACGAATCAAAACCGAGAAGTATTGCTATAGCATTGGCGCCATAGTCGTCGTCTTTTGTTGTCGTTGTCGTGCGAAAACTTTGACATTTTGTAATATCTCTGGTTCTACTGAAGGTATTCACTTGAAACTTGGCATACATGTTCACCATCAAAAGAGCAACCCATACAATCAAGGGGAATAACTCTTGATGTATTTTTGTGCAAATTATGCCGATTTTCGATTTAGATTTTCATCCACCATCCAGTAAATTCATCCACCATCTAGCAAGTTCAACTACCATTCAGCAATGATCAGCTTAGCGTAGGCACCCGTAGGTGGTGCTCTTGTTTAAACCATATCTTAAAAACAATAACAGATTTTATTGGTCTAAAGGGTATAGTTAATGAAGTCTATGTTGGTAGGATCGCATTAGAATCGTCTAAATTAGACTTTTCTGTTGAGTTTTCACAATATACGATAATTGAGAAAAGCGCAATTACATACACTTTCAATCAAACCTTTGTTTCTTATTCGTAAACAAAATGTGTACTAAGCGACTATTCTCTGTAACGACCGCTTTTTGGTGGCCCTGTAAGTGGTCGCTTAGTACACGTTTTTTACTTTATATGAAAAAATGAATGTCAAATGACGCATCTTTACTTGACACACACAAAAAATCGCATCCTAGGAGCAAGTAGGTGACAGCTGATTTAATTTT
The DNA here is from genome assembly GCA_948146395.1 of Fragum whitleyi. NCBI lineage: Eukaryota > Metazoa > Mollusca > Bivalvia > Cardiida > Cardiidae > Fragum > Fragum whitleyi. The sequence continues at coordinate 21,082,331 of OX411546.1, read as the reverse complement.
TTTATTTATATATCCGTAAATCAGAACAAATCGAGGGTTCGGTGCAAGACTGTAGTAAGTGTATATACAATGTATATACACTTACTACAGTCTTGCACCGTACCCTCGAAATGGGCTTTGTTATTTTGATATCTATTAGTAAATGTCGATTATGCTCTGGACAAGTAATTCCTGACGAACGCCGACCGGAGGAATGGAGAGATGGAGAGACGAACAGACAAGAGTTTACCTAACCGGGTTCCCTTGGCGATTCTACGGAATAGAACTCACTGTTAATAAGAGGGAAGCCAAGAAAGTTCTTCATTTCTCGCGTGGTTTTGTTTACATGGCGTCTTGTCCTCAGTAGCAAGATGGCGTTTATTAAAACAAGAACAACGAAATCTTGAATAAAATATGACAAATGAGCCTGTGCGTGACATTTCCAACAATTTGACATCTGCTTGAAGTGCAAACATTAAGCAGCCCAGACAGTTACTTAGTGTAGGTAGAAAATTGTGTAACTGTCTACAGATATTTGAATACCTTATCTTTTTACAAATCGTAGAGTGAAGACTCTGGTCAGACTGTGAGGATTCACAAGCTGGCCAAAGTCTTCGCTTTGCGCACTTTTCAAGTCGTTGGAAATATCACGCATAGTCTCATATCATAATTTGATACCCGATTATTTAATGCCCAAAAGATCCATAGACGTTTGCAAAGAATTTAAGAAATTTTGAAGAATATTTATATAAGTATTGTTTTTTAATTTAGCAAAATAGATAATTTTCATGCATTTTGAGGATATTCACTCATAACATTACTTAAAAACATACTAAACAAGGTACAAATGAGAAATTTTTAAGCCAGTTGTACGAATTTCTGGATCAATCCTAGTATGACGTAAAGATATTAATTAAGATGCGTGACCTTCACGAGAATACACTATTTCGGAGTCGGACTCTTTGCCAATAGCAACATCTAAGATGTGTTCTAACAACCTGACTAGCTCAAAAAATGTTTCTTGTTCTTGAATTCCCTCATTTATTGAATCAATTCCAAACAAGTTTTTGTCAGGATTAAAGAACGAAGGAAGGCTTTTTCTCTCAATGCTCGTTTTATAACGGTGTAGAATTCTTTTCGCCCAATCCGTAGACAAAGTCGAATTATGTTTTCCCCATGTTTCTGTCACATCTTGTCTATCGTCTTCTTCGCAAGCCAAGGGTTCAAACTCCACTATGTTCCTTACGAACATAGTTGAGTTAGAAGCCTTGTCTTGCGAAGATGATCTTTCCTGTTCCAATGCTCTTTCGTACCATTCGTGAAGAAAACACGTTTTTAGGTGATAACTTGTGATGTAGGTTTTCACTGTTCTTTTATTATCGTGGTCAACAACCTTGGGAAGATACCCAGACTCCAATAAAATTTTAAGCAGAATGTACCCCTTCTTTACAGGAAAATGTATATTCTTGATGATACTTTGTTCCAAGTACGCATGTGAGATTCGGAAAAATAAGGTGAAATCCTTTACGTGGCTTCTGTTTGGGGTTTTCATGATAACTGGAAAACAGGACAGTGAATCGTATTCACACAAATCACAGATATCAGAATCAAATTTACGTAGATTTTTTGGCACCCAGTCTTCAAACTGTAAAACTGGTACAATATCTACGGACACCTCAAATTGCTTTGCTTGCTGTCCGAACACAAAAAACTTTAGTTCGGAAAGTGTACACCAAATTTCTTTCAAACTTTGTAAAAGCATAATATGTCGAAACTCTTCGCAGTCGGCCAGTATTGCTGCTAATTCTTCATTCACGTACTTGTAGAAGTCTTGTAGAATAACCTGGATGTCAAGATATCCGTCAACATTGATATACTTTTGATATGGACTATCTTCAGCATCCGATTTCACTTTTACCTTGACGTAGCCCTTTGGATACTCATCATTCTCAACGGGACTAAAAAAGCGTGACATATTAGACAGGGTAAATAAATAATCAAATTCATTAGGAATATTAACTTTGGTTCCTTCGTTAACACTTCCGGCCAAACTAACTTCGCAAGCAAACAATGGATACTTCAGGCTAAGTCTTTTAGCTAACAAAGAAAATATGTGAAGAAATGTTTCAGGAACCAAGTGATTATCTTCCAATGGATAGAATAATCCCATTTCTGTTAAACCAAGTGATATTTCTAACAATGATTTCATAGATGGCTTGTGCAGATTCAAATGATCAATGTACTTTTTTGTTTGAAGGTTTCCATTTTGTTTTTTGATGAACTTGAGGTGTGGACAAGCAAATAAAGGGTCTTCACCACTGCATTCTAGATATGGTTCCTGTAAGCTCAGAAACTCCATCTCACGAAATCTTTCCCCATCAACTATACTTGAATAATAATCAAAGTTCAATTTCTTTGCAAGTGATCCCGGGGTGCTGCCTAAGTTGTCCTTGATTGTATAATCACACCCAACCTGCAACAACGTTTGTGTTGCAGGCTTTTCCTTAAACCATACCGCCCAATGAAGAGCTGTTGACCCGAAAATGTCAACTTCATCAAGGTCGTGACCGCCTTTGAGAAAATAGTGGATAATAACATGAAGCATGTTGTAGTTTTTGCAGGCCCAATGAAGAGGCATGGCCCCGGTTTTGGTCTTTTGTAGAACGTCTGCACCACAATCAAGCAAAGCAACAAGAATTTCTAAGTCATTCTTCAAAGTTGCTAAATGAAGTGGAGAGATCCCTTCTTCATTTCGTTCATTTACATTGACGCCCGCTTTTACCAAGCACTTTATAATTTCAGCCCTCTGGTCTAAGTACTTCTGGCTAAAACTAAAATCCACTTCGTCAACAGCACAATATATTTCATTTCTTCCTCTAGTGTCCTTGACATTAACCTTTACATTAAGGTTTAATAGTTCGAGTACATCCTCTATTGTTGTATCTTTTGACATCATAGCATGATGCATTACTGTTTTACCTGCGTTATCTTTTTCATTGATGTCCAATCCTTTCTTCATAAACAGATCTGTTAACTTTCGGAGACCTTTTAAGTTAGTATTGCTAGCAAGATAATGAAAAGCTGTCTCCCCTAGTCTGTTCTTAGTAAATACATCAGCTCCATTGTTTATAAGATATTCTACACATTCAATATCTGCTACACCAGTCATGATGTGCAATGGTGTATCCCCATTATTATCCGTGCTATTGATAGATATCCCATTTTCTAAAAGCCTTTTCATCAACAAAACTCTTTGTTCATTTTGACATTCGGAAACTAAATGTAAAAAAGTTCCCCCAGTTCGGAGGTCCTTTTCAAATATATTGGAAACATAATTTATCAGTTGACTCAAAAGTAAGTTTGGAAACTTTCCATTTGAAAATAAGTGGAGGAAGTCAGTCTGTCCATTTACATTCTGATGGTTGGTGTCGGCTCCATTGTCAACAAGGAAATTAATGCATTCGAAGGAACAATTATAAAGTGATTGTAGAAGCACAGACTGGTGCATCTGGTCTGTCCAATTCACATCTGCTCCTGCATCTAACAAGAGTTTTATTACATCAGTGGTACATTTGCTGGAAAGAACGACATCATATAATCTTTGTCCAAGAAAACCATGCTTTTCTTGTTGTGTTAAGTCCTTAAAATCTTCAACAAGCGATTGGAGAACCGTTTTAATACATTCTATATTACCGGACGTGGTTGCCCTATTCAGGTCCTCTTTCAAATCTTCCATTTAATTTCCCTGTAAAAAAATCCGTCAGATAATAAAGTGGACACAAAGCAGGACAGTTAAATGATTAGAGATTCTTTAATGCTTTTCGGTGGTTTATCGAGAAATAACGGTAGATTATCACTTGATAATCTCATCGCAAAAGCAGTGAAATTATCAAAAACTTATACCCTGCTTTGGTGCATTTCATCCTATCTGACGTCATCTATGGGGGCGAAATAAGTGACGTCACAATGAACGTTGCATAACAATCACGCGCAAAATGACGCGCTTTACGAAAATATGTCCTAGAAATGTCACATTTTGTCTCATATTTGCATTAAAGAAATAGAATAATCGTTTGTTTTTCGTGTAAGATCGATAAATATTTCATTTCGTGAAAAACAAAAGCTATATTTTCACTCGTGGCTCTGCCACTCGTGAAAATATAGCTTTTGTTTTTCTCTCAATGAAATATAAATCGATCTTACACTGAAACAAACGATTATCCTCTAAATATTAAATGGGAGACATGAAATACGTAATTCATTAAGTAAGTAATCTATGAACGAAAAAAAAAACGTGACTGCTATTGTTAAGTGCTTCATCATTTGGAACATCGCTCGGACTTTTCCGTAAACTGGAAAGTAACCCGGGCGTAAGTCTAGTGATTTTGGGTCCATTGTTAGGTAATTAGGCATCTGGGGTTACCTCGGTCATTTAATACGCTTGAAGTAAAATACATATTTTTTTCTTATCGTCCGCGGAGATTACAATTTGATGACAAAACGCAGAAAAAGACTACGTTTTGTTATCAGATCCTACTATGCCCAATTAATCCACCCGTTGATTTTGTTTTTCGCAACGTTATCCTTAGTAATGTTTGTGACGTCAAATAAACCCACGGGCGGTATGACGTGCGTTAACGTCTGCACCTTCATTATTATTATTATTCCCGAGGAATCCGTTGATTCCATAGAATCGGTGAAGGTTCCAAGCGGTGATTCATGCGACAGGGCGGTAAAAAACACGTTAACACTACAGTGTCGTTAAACCTCGTTGAATAGAAACAAACAAACAACAAAATGCCAAATATATTGTTCCGCTTTAATTTCAACCCGGAAAATAGATAGAGGATATTGAATGCATGGATAATTCTGGCTCAGTATTTCATGTGCGAAAAAACTCATTCAGTTGGAACTTATGAGAAATACTGAGTCTTCAATGGCAAATTAAACCAGATTCTTTGTTAAAAATATATTTTGCTGTGAGATTTTTCTCTCATTTAGCCAATTTGAATTAGTTTTCTGGCAGAATTTGCACAGATCTCGCCCAAAAATGATCCCTGTGAATGAGTGGTCATTGAATACCGAATTTATTACACGAGTCATGTATAGACAGATAAAAACGAGGCCACGCCGAGCGTTTATCTGTTTTTGATGACGAGTTAAATAAATTCGGTATTTCACGAGCACGAATTTGATATTCTATTCATAGTATGACCATAATTTTTCGCGAAAATTCGTAAAAAAATCATGAAAATCAACATTTCAATTTCCCGCGAAACTTTTAACGCCGTTTTAAACAGACGTCACAATATATACATCATGAAGTCATTTTCGCTGTTACAAAATAGCATTGCTATTCGCTCTGCATAGTTATTCCACTAGTGTAATAACACCCTTGTAATATCAAAAACATTCAACGGGGTTTATTTCACTCCCGCGGCGTCTGTCTAATTATAAGCAGACTCATTAAATTCCTTTAAGATAACTGTTTTAGAAAGCAGATCAAAACTCAATGTCAGGAGCAAAGGAACCAAAGATAATCATCTACCAATCTTGTTTTTTATTCTAGCGTAAAACTTGTAATTCAAAATTCAAGAAAGAAGATCAAAGGTCATTTGCCAGCCCAAAAATCCAGCAGTTACAGCATGTTGAATCAAAGACAACCAACTAATGATATTTGTTTTTGACTTTTGACAGTCAAGTGTCAGTCTTTGACCTCATTATAATTTTTTCTTTCGAAAGAAGGCCAAAGGCTGATTTAAGCTTAACATTTAAAGATAATTTCACGTACAATTAAGGCCAATCATTCACTAACATGAATTATTAACTGAATACATTCCTAAATCTTATAACATTTTATAATTTGATCTACGTCGCCGGAAAGAAATAACCTCGTTGAATATTTATGATATTACACGGGTGTTATTACACTAGTGGAATAACTATGCAAATGAACCCAAAGCGAATGGCAACGCTATTTTGTAACCGCGAAAATGACGTCCTAATCTATATATTGTGACGTCAGTTTTAAACGGCGTTATAAGTTTCGCGGAAAATTAATATGTTGAATTTCGAAGATTTTGACGATTTTTCGCAAAATTTCGGGTCATATTATAAATAGAATATCAAATTTGTGCTCATGAAATACCGAATTTATTAAACTCGTCATCTTAAACAGATAAAAACTCGGCGCAGCCTCGTTTTTATCTGTTCATAGATGACTCGTTTAATAAATTCGGTATTCAATGACCACTCTTTTAATATCCTTTATGTAATCTTAGAAAATTTGTCCAGGTTCAAGGTTAGGCTCAAGAATTAACATGTTTTATGTCCTATCAGAATTAACGAAGAAATCTGAAATAGCATGTCCCAAAGATCATTTCTGCGATACTTGGGTGAATTTTACCAACTTTATATGTAATTTAATGTATTTCACTATTTTTGACAATTTTTTTGTGACTTGACAGCCCGTGGCGCCTATGCTAGGCCTATCAACCTGGTCATAATATAAAGGAATAATTTTATAGAGCTTGTCATAAATATCGTTCCTGTGAAGTTTGGTTCAAATCTGGCTTACAGTTACATTTCGCCACAAAGAAAAATATTTGGTGGCTTGACAGTCCTTTCATAATACTGCCTAGCTTTTTATGCGAGGTTGTTTAAAGAATTGTTTACCTACGCACGGACGGACGCCGGGCGACACGCTAGAATTTCAGAATACTGCCTACCATTTTAAGCTAGGTTGTTTGAAGAATTGTTTACGGACGCACGGACGCCGGGCGACACGCTAAGACAATAGACAGCTGTCATTCGTTCATTGGAGCTAAATATAGCTTTAAATTCAAATAATAAGTTCATATGAATACTCGATGAATCGCTTGAATAAATAGTAATAAATCAAATTTGTAGTTAGGTTTTGAAAATATTTACACCTTTTATATTTCCAATATTTCAAAACGATTTATGTTACATACCTGTTAATACTTTATATCCCTCAAAAGATTCTGATAAATAGTCGATCTATTGTATGACTAAGAACAAAAAAATCAATCAAGAAATACTAACAACATGCATGTCTAAAAGACTCAAATACCGGCAGTTACAAAGGTCGATAGCTCGTGTAGACCCTAGCTGCAGTTAATTGTGTGGACTTGTATACTACTCGAAATTTTAAAGAGGCCACTTTTAGAATCTGTATTTAGAAAAACAGAAACTTGGACCACTGGTAGTTTCTGAATGCCAATTTTATTGACATGTACTAATCGGGCGAGCTTAAGAGACAACAAAGACACGAGGTTTTGAGCGGTTGCATCTCGCCCGGGCTAATGTGTGTTTGTCACCTCTGGTTTATGTAGCGAACCCGTGTTCAGCTACAAAACGTTCACCTAGAGTTTTTTTTGTTACCCAAACACATTTATTCTTTATTACTGACACCAAAACTTTAAACAGTTTTCACATTTGTATTAATCATAGCGCTCATAGCGTTGAAGGCCTGTTTTATGCATGCACTCAAATATTTGATTCTGTTTAGCAAGGCACTTTTAGGCGAGGGAAACCAAGGGTTCCATTTACCTTTAGGGATCGTAAGCCACATTCCGAACTCACATCAAAGGAAAAATGTCTAACGGTATGCTCACTATATAGCGCTGAGTCCATCAAAAAACAACTAATTCCCAAGGTATAGATTACTACGCCCGATACCGCTTTTCAGACAGGCGCAACTCGCGTTTTTATCATGTTGATTGGTTTGCTACTAGTAAGTCTATTTATCTATTCAATCATTTCGTCTAACAATCGTAGTAATGCTGTTTTTCTAGGGGCACAAGCTCGTCGGCTCTTTCTTTTACATTGAATTAAATTCCACAAAGAAGTCATATGTAACTGTGGGCAAAAAGAAAATAATAGGGTCAATTTCTCCCTTTCCCACAATATGGCCCACCCTATACTCATATCCCATTACTTTTAATTTCTACCCTAGATATACATGTATATCAAATTACACTCATCTTGATTTATTGTCTGCAACCTGTTCCAAGTTGGCCAAGTCTTAAATTTTGTAGCATGTTTAAATGTTTAAGGATGGGACAAGGCTTTTCAATGTTTCTAATTTAGATTAATCCATTACATGACAACAAATGTTTAGACAGGTCCAAATTGTAAAGGGTTGCATATCATATACAATTTGTGGACACATTAGTAAAATTTGTAGAAGAAAGGGTACTAGACAACATTAGGGAGAAAGGAGAAAGTGTTAGATAGCAGCATTTTCTTATTTTCCTTATTAGCAAGGTCATCCGTCAAGATCAAATGTAAAAGCTATGTATCTTTAACAAAGCAGTAATTTTAGCAGTGATTAGTAAGAAATTATCTTATATACATGATAAGGACAAGGTGAATAATCAAGGTTATTTGTCAGAAAATTGATCTCGTGTGTTGATTCGTCTATTCAATTCCCTCGCCTTCGGTACTATCATTACTTTGATTTTAGAACAGCGCAGTGATATGCAAGCACTTTGTTGAACACAAAAGTTGATGACGTATACTAGATCTATTTTTTGCGTGCGCATGAGCTCAAAAGCTACGTAGTACACACAATTTCACACGTATTTTCCAGGATAAAGGGTTTTTTCCTATGGACTGCTAAACCAGGCCAAAAACGGTAAGCCACTAAACTGTTGAAACCTAGGTTCAAATTCAATAGGTATATACATGTGCTATGTGTATAATTTATGAACATGCAAACAAATCTGTTTCTTTAGAGATGAGAAAGGTCACGAGTTTCATTATATAGAGGCGTCGTTACACTTAATAACATCGTGAATTGACATTCACCTCAATCAAAACCAGTCTAAATCGCTCACTCAACGCTCCATTCATTCCGAGTACAAACACTCATTTAAACCATTCAAAAACACACTGAAAAATATAGAATCAACAACGTCCCTGAAATTAAATTTGGACGGAGAAAAATCTCGATTTCACTGACATAATTCAAATTGTAAGCGTCTAAAAGGTTCATGAAGAAATAGGAAGCTATCTTTAGAACTTGTATTCATATTTATTAAAGGGAAATAATCAATATCGCTAATTTTGTTCATCCTGAACAAAATTTGCGATATTAGATTTCCTCCCATAAAATTAACTCAAAAATCGCTCTACACACTCAATCAATTTGTTCCTAAATCATTAAAAAATCATTCACCTAGTCAATTTCACGATGTTGTTAACTGTACAATCGCACATTATATTGACCAATTCATCCAAGAAACGGTAACTGCAAGACAATAGGGTTCTTCAGCTCAGACATTAGTCACATACGATATTTAAACAAATTGAATCACGTAAACTTCAAGAACCGATTCGCAAAAGATCAATAATAAATTTTTTGTTGCGTTTGGGATGAATAAATTGATTGCTGAGTGCGGAATTTTGAATGATCTTATTCGGAAAGAGTTTCAATTTCACGAAATACTTAACTGTTAAGGTCTGCAAGTCGAAAGGCTTTGATACTCGTTTAGGATTACTTTTTTTGGTTGATGCTGTATTAAACTTAGAAACAAGGGAAATAATTACAGACCGTAAATGAATAAGATGGACAACTTGATAATCTCCCCTACCTTTATCATTGACAGTATTAAAGGCATCAAACTCACGAAACGCAAATTTTCCGACACATTATCAATGTATAGTTTAGGATAGTTGATACGTCCATGGAAAACTTAAAAACAAACAAAAAGGACATTTTAGGACCTTTTTCAACATGAATTTTATAAAAGCTGGTTTAAAATTGTTAACACATATTCTGTTGAATCTAACCTTCACGTTTCTTTCAATCTTGGGATCATCTGCATGCGGGATCATTGGCATTTATTTGACAGTTTTTTGTTTCCGGTAACTTGATCGATGTAAACTAGCAAAATCGCTAAAAAAGATCCTTGAAGACAGACTTATGGTTTTAATTTAAACCGATTTCAAAAGTGATTGAAATCTGTTCATTCGTTGAAGGTGGAAAAATGAAAACAAAGCAGAAAAGGGGAGGAAAGGTTTGTAACCAACACATCAAAATTGAGCCTGTGCGTGGGATTCCCAACAATTTCAAATGTGCGCAAAGCAAAGACTCTGACCAGCCTGTGCATCCGCACAGTCTGACCAGAGTCTTCACTATGCGTTTAGTAGATAGAAAAGGTGTCAAAGTATCTGTATACCATCAGATAAATTAATATGTACAGTTTGTGGCTGTCTAAGCTACCCAATGTTTGCACCTCACTAACATTTCAAATTGTTGAAATGTCACGCACAGGCTCAATTATTTTCTCCACTAAAAACCTTTATCTCTTATTTTTCAATTGACGTTCGCTTGCTTTTAATCGTATTCTTCCACTTTATTTTGTTCAGAATCAGTCCAGTTAAACCATATGAACCTGTGCGTGACATTTCCAACAATTTGAAATGTTTGTGAAGTGCAAACATTGAGTAGCGTTGACAGCCACATACTGTAAATATAAAGTTACCTGATGGCCAACAGACACTTTGAGGCCTTATCAATCTACTGTATGAATAGTGAAGACTCTGGTCAGACTGTGCGGATGCACGGGCTGGTCAGAGTCTTTGCTTTGGGCATATTTGAAATTGTTGGAAATCTCACGCACAGGCTCATATATTTCTGTAATGTGTTAACCTTTCTTACACATTTAAATTAAATCTTCGAAAAATCTTGTTGGAAATGAAGAAATTGCATTTAAAAGTGAAAATGGTTCCATTACTGTATAAGCTTATCTAATGCATATCTCAGACTTCTGTAAACAAGCACGAAAAAAATATATACGTTGATATTGTGTATTATAATATTTCATATTGTAGTTATACATTACAAGGCAGGCAAATAATAATTATAAAAGATACTGCTACTACCACTATTACTACTACTACTACTACTACTACTTCTACTTCTACTATTACTGCTACTGCTACTACTTCTACTTCTACTACTATTACTACTACTACTTCTACTACTACTACTACTACTACTACTACTACTACTACTACTACTACTACTACTACTACTACTACTACTACTACTACTACTACTACTACTACTACTACTACTACTACTACTACTGAGAATAAATTAATGAAATAAACTATTATGACAAATATTCTAGGTCTATTTCTTTTTCAGATAAAGCTGGGGCTTTGCACCATTTACCAATATTTCCGATATTTAAGATTTCCTCAGTTATTTCTTTCTATTTAAGTAACCCGATTCAGCGCTAGAGACCCTAGAAATGTAACCTGCATCACCCTGGTAAGCTTATTTAATGCGTATCTCAAACTAACATCGCTCACTTATTCTTCGTTTCCCTGAACGCAGGACAGCCATGCGGTCAGAATGACAAAACTGTTCGCAAATTATACCCTGCTTTGCACGCAAGTGCACGTGCAAAGCGGGGTATAATTTGCAAACAGTTTGCACTATTTTGTAATCCTGAGCAAAGGACAGGATTCAATTTATAAACGAGAACCCTAACCTATCAATCAAAGAGTTGACGAGGTTTCCATTTCTATATTCTTTCCTTTTTTCTTTATTTTATTCACAAACTTTAAACTATATATTAAAATTAAAAAAATATAAATGAAATAAATAACTAGACTGATTTTGGGATAAAAAGTACAAACCCCGGGTCGAAATCCCTGCTGGTAACGCAAATTTTGAGGGTTGACATGAAAGGTCCTTCTGTTTAGCCATCACAGCCAATCCGAGGATTAGTTCTTTTGTACAGAAAATTGTATTTTAGTGTTAACAATTATTACCGAAGGCTATATTATTAATTTATTCTGTAAAGAAAGAAAACTATTTTTCAAAAAAGACAATTCAATTGTATCAAACTTCACTGATGTTAGACGACTATAACAATTGAATAACATAAATTGAATATGATTCGTTTTTAGGTATGATGCTAAGGACCGAATACAGATTTTTGCGAGCTGAATAGAAAATATTCATTTTTATTCTTTTAAATAATCTCATTAAATATTCATAAGGCAAAACCACGACAAAAACAAACAATTTCCAAATAAAAACAATTTTTCATGAAAAGGTAGTGCTGAATAGCCACATCAAGTGCATTCACATATACGTGAATGCTCTAACTTTCGAGTGAGTGCCCGGTGGGCATTCCTCGATCTTTCTCTCTCTCTATCCCTCCACATAATTAATGAAATGTCCTGTCACGCTAGTAGGGGACTTATTGGAAATTTAGGACAGCGAAATTCTACAAGAGTCAAAATTTCGCTGTGGCCGACATAAATAAAAAGTTAAACTAACTTTAAGATAGTGGAACCATAAAAAACTGAGCTACATTTCGGAACTCATGAACTTTCACAATAATAACCGAGGTTTCCTTATGAAAATCAAGTTCTCTTGTAAAGTTGAGTACCATTTCTAATAAGTGAATGAACTACCACCTTTTTCGAATAAATCCCCTTTTAGTGTGGCATATGGGAGAGAGAGGGAGGGGAGAGAGAGGAAGAGGAGAGAGAGAGAGAGAGAGAGAGAGAGAGAGAGAGAGAGAGAGAGAGAGAGAGAGAGGCCTAGAAAAAGAGAGAGTAAGAGAGAGAGGCCGTCAGAGAGAGAGAGCAAAGGCCGTGAGAGAGAGAGAAAGAGAGAGCGAGAGAGAGAGAGAGAGGCCGTGAAAGAGAAAGAGAGAGAGAGAGAGAGAGGCCGTGAGAGAGAAAGAGAGAGAGAGAGGGGGGCTGTGAGATAGAGGCCGTGAGAGAAAGGGAGAGAGAGAGCGCGACTGTGAGTGAGAGAGGCCGAGAGATAGAAGCCGAGAGGAGAGAGAGAGAGAGAGAGAGAGAGAGAGAAAGAAAGAGAGAGAGAGGAGAGGGAGAGGTAAAGGGAGGGAGAGAGAATGCGAAGGCCGTGAGAGAGAGAGAGAGAGAGAGAGAGAGAGAGAGAGAGAGAGAGAGAGAGAGAGAGAGAAGAGAGAGAGAGAGAGAGAGAGAGAGAGAGAGAAAGAAATAGAGAGCGAGAGAGAGAGGCCGTGAGAGAGGGAGAGAGAGAGAGGCCGTGAGAGAGAGGGAGAGAGAGAGAGCGGCTGTGAGTGAGAGAGGCCGAGAGAGAGAGGCCGAGAGGAGAGAGAGAGAGAAAGAAAGAGAGAGAGAGAGGAGAGGGAGAGGTAAAGGGTGGGAGAGAGAGAGGCCTTGAGAGAGAGCGGAGGCCGTGAGAGAGAGAGATAGAGAGAGAGAGTGCGGGAGAGAGAGAGGGAGACATAGTGTGGGAGAGAGAGAGGGGGAGGGATAGAGAGAGATAGGGAGGGAGGGAGAGAGAGAGAGTTACTCATGGCTTTGAACGCCTTTTTTGCTTCTGTGCGTTTTTATCTGTTATAAGAATTGAAGGAAAGAATTGAAGGATTTCAATAAGCCTGGTCTAACATAGGAGAAATTAACTACTATTAAGGCAACCCCCGTACCATTGCTGCATACGCCGCTCTTTGGTGGTGAAGTATACTCATTTTTTTTGTCCAGACGTTCGGTATAATCCAAAATTATTGCCCTGGTAGGGCGGAGCCAAAGTTACGAGTCAATGCATAAGGTTATGGTAAATCAGCTTTTATTTACAATGACTAACTTCAATCGATAGTCGGCGTAAATAACTTGAGACTTTAGGTAGGTTGGTTACCAAATACTCATATCTTCAGCTTGTCCAAGTTGATGTTACGAGGGTTTAGTAACCAAACGATGAAATGTGTTCTAGTTCTCCGAGCACTTGAATTATTTTGGTTTTAGGTTATAGTTTTTTGCACGTGTTAACGATAATTGCAGACTAACTTTTGAAAGAACCCAAAATATTGAAAAGTAAACTCGCAAAATTACGTCACGGCTAAGCCACGCCCTACCAGGTACATAATAACGCAGAATACGTTTGATATGTTACTGCGGTTCTCATTTTTTCGACATCTCGTTTTAGTTTAAATCTCATAAAAGATTAACCGCTTAACCCTTTGCTTTTTAATCCCTGCTTTTTACGTGCCTGTGATTTTATGATTGAGAAAACAATGTGAAAAAAGAAGAAATTGCTTACGACAAGCAATTTCTTCTTTTTCCTCACTTTTTTCTACCCTACTGAATGGTTATTTTTCAATTTAAATCCACTTTAAATTTTCGTCTGCAAAACCTTGAATTTGGACAGGTCCAAAATTTTGTAAAACAGGGAAGGGTTAACCACAAGTCGCCAGAAAGACTGCTACTTGTTAAAAATTATTTTTTGTTTCGCACGCAGGTTTTTGATGTCACAAAAAACAATGATGACTTTCAAATAAAACAAAATCACCAAAAATATTAAGACTGTGCATGTGATGTTTTGATGAACAGATCCAGTGTTTTACTTGGTATGGTTAAATTATAATATGCCCAAATATCTCCATAGACTATCGGAAAGCATAACATTTATTATTTTCTTCAAGCGTATTTACCAAATTACCGCTAGAAGCTCGGTTACTAAAATGACCACAAAATCACTACACTTACGTCCGAGGTACTTTTCGGTTTACGAAAAAGACCGAGCGATGTTCCGAGTGAGGTTAATTTGGATAGAAACCGTGGACCAGATTTGAAAAAGGGGAGTTATCAAAGACCGTAAATTGAAATATTCAGCTTGATTATCTCCCCTACATTTCTCAAATAATTATGAGAAATGTTGCTTGCTTGGTGAAATGGAGCTGAAAAAAAAAATAAATAAAAATAATAATAATAAACTCTTGGTCTGCATCGTATCCAATTTCTATAATGTTAATGTTCTGTTCATTCGTTGAAGGATAAAATCCATCGAAAACACAGTAGAACTAGAAAGCCATGAATGGCTTGAGTCGCTCCACAGGCTTGAAAGTCTTGTAATAGAAAATCTAAGTTCTGACTAGATTTTTAAATATTGATATGGTTCTACTGATGTTGAAATGATTGTCAAAGTTTCCGTCATATAACATATAGAGAAATGACCTCCGCCAATAAAATACATATTGTTGATCCAATGACAATAATTTTTGGCTGCGTGATAATGGGTCACCCAAGGATCATACTAATGAAGTTTGATTGATATCCATCTGTTACATTCTGAGAAAATGATTTTCAAAGTTTCCACTATATATTAGAGAAATGACATCCGCCCAAAATATACCTATTTTTCATCCGATCACAATACATTTTTGTAGACTGATAAAGAGTCACCCAAGGATCATTCATGTAAAATTTGGTTGATATCTATCAGTTAGATTCTGAGAAAATGATTTTCAAAGTTTTCACTATATAACATATAGAGAAATGACCTCCGCCCATAAAATGCATATTTTTCATCCGATCACAATAATTTTTTGTAGACTGATACAGAGTCACCCAAGGATCATTCATGTACAATTTAATTGGTATCCATAAATTAGAACCTGAGAAAAGTCACTTTTTACCATATTTTGAAATTAGCCACGCCCATTAAATCCTTGTTTTTCATTGGATCAATATTTCTTGAACAACTTTGAAAGAGGGTCACCCAAGGATCATTCCTGTGAAGTTTGGTTGAAATTCATCAAGTAGTTTCTGAGGAGAAGATTTTTAAAGGAAAAGTTTACGACCGGACGCACGGACGCACGTACGGACGGACGCACGACGGACACAACGCCATGACAATAGCCCCAGTGGCTTTCAGCCAGTGGAGCTAAAAAGGGAAAATATGTTTATAATTTGATACAAGCATAAATATTTTCTCCACTAAAAATTCTTTTTTCTTATTTTTGTATTCCCCGTATTTTGTATTGCATTCTTCAACTTTTGTTTTGGTTCTGAACCAGTCCATTAAATAATGTTTTCCGTAAGGGACTAACCCATTCACAATAAATCTCGCTCTTTCATGCCTTTGAAAAAAAAAGAAAAAAAAGAGCAACATCTCAGAGAAACAAAAAAAAAAAAAAAAAAAAAAAAAAAACCGGAAAATGAAGAAATTGCTTTTGAAAAGCAATTTGTTCATCGCCCAGAATGTTTTCTCCCTGAAAAGATTTTTTTCAACAAAAATATGGCGCATGCTTTTTCTTTGAATGTGGACACGTCAAAAAAAATATTGCTGTCTTATAATGGTGTTAAGGTGGTGGACCCGTTTTAGTTCTGCAACGCTTCGGACGTAATGAACTTCAACAGTGTTAGCCGAGGTTTCCTAATGATTTTCATTAGGAAACCTTGGTCACAATGTGAAAGTTCATGAGTTCCGAAATGTTGTGGAACTATTATGGTTCCACTACCTTAAACTTCAGCTAGCACAAACAAGCGCCATTGTCAGTTTTTTTCTTTTTTCAAATTCTCCTTTTTACGGTTCGCATGGAGTCACAAAGCTTTTTGATATTAACTCTTTTCATGCTGAATAAAAACTTTGGTAAAAATGCATCACAATCAAAGCACTGAATGCACTGTTTGTTGGTCAGTATTTCATCTTTAGAAAATAGAATTTACAAACTTTTCTGACTGTGCAATGATAGCAGGTGATAAAGACTAAGATCAGTCTGCACTTTGTGCAGGCTGATCTAAGTGCAGACTGATCTTTATCTATACCTCCTGTCTATACAGGAATATTCCGGATTCAGCATGACAATGGTTAAGATTTCATATGCGTGGGTTCGATGCCCGCATGCTCAACTGTGACTGAAGTTGAGATTAAACCCACTGTTAGAACTGCAATGAGTTTAGGACGCAAAAACGTTTGAAAAAGTTTAAGAATAGGGCCCCGCTCTGCACCTTTGTCTACGTGAAAAGCGGGGTACAATTTCTTAAACGTTTTACGAACGTTTCACATTGAACTTAGAGTTGGTGTCACTCAGTCCTGGAACTTTAAAATAAAAGACCTTCAAACGTAGTTTACAAGTTAGTAAGTGACAGATAGTTCAAAGTTATCTTAACCCTAGAAAAATAGATAATTAGTTTGTTTGTTTCATGGGGTTTTACGCCGCTTTGAACATTATTTCAGTCATATCGCAGAGGCTGGAGCACCTTACAATGGAATCCTGGTATTTCTCACACCAGTACTACCATCACATCCTTTCCTAGCCCCAGCTGATATCCAACATAGGTCTATCAATACATTGGTGGTAGACAAATAGTCGCAAATAATGAGTGCCGCCGTCGGAAATCAATCCCGGGACCTCTAGATTGACAGTCCGACGCGCTACCATCTGCGCCATGACGGGGGCTAGAAAAATACTTGAACATAATACATCGACTTAGTGCATATTAATCTTTAATATTGTAAGTACAATAGTACATTAGAAAGCAGACAGTAACAACAATTATGAAAAAGATAATATTTTAAGTCTATTTCAAATTGATCATGTTAAATTGAGGCTTCGCAATTTTCCGCGAAATTTTCGAGATTCTGGATTTCCACATTTTCCCCCCTTTTTTCAACCGATTCAGCGCTGCGTTCTGGTAAACGAAACACAGGCGAAACGCCACTGCTTTGTACCTTGCATCACAAAGCCAGGCGTAACTTTGGGCGCTCGCTTATGCAAAATGCAGGGTTTGGTTGCAATCGGATGGAAACTTGCGAGCCTTAATAAAATCTGATCTAACTATATATGTGAGACTATGGCACAAAGTCGTACAAAACTAACAAAACAAGTTCAAACAATTCCATGTCTGTGCAGCATTTGGCTCTGATCAGCACGTGCATCCATACAAAATGATCAGAATTTCACCAATCACTTTTAAAAGATAGCATATAACCCACAGTGTTACAGTTACAGGAGATTAAACCAATCCTGCTTTTAGGATAACCAAACGGTGAAAATTGTTTGCAAATTTAAACACCGTTTTGTACGTGCACTTGCGTGAAAAGTTGGGTATAATTCGCAAAGAGTTTGCACGTTTTATCATCTTGAACGCAGGACTAATGCAGTTTGGATGCCCAGGCCTCTCAACATCTGTCAAATATTTGACTACCATATACAGTTGGTAACACCACGAAATCGACATTTACCTCGACCAAAAGCATTCTGAATCGCTCGGTCAGCGACCCATTCAATGCATTCAAAACACTGACTCCAATCACTCAAAACGCTCCAAAACGGTTCAAATTGTTCAAAGCGATCAATATGTCATTCGAATTGCTAAAATCATCTAATGATTTTATTGGATGAAGGTAGTGGACCCGTAATAGTTCCTCAAAGTTTCGAAAGTAATGAACTTTAGCAGTGTTGACCGAGGTTTCCAAATGATTATCATTAGGAAACCTCGGTCAACATTGTGAAAGTTTATGAGTTTCGAAATGATGCGGAACTATTACGGTTCCACTACCTTAAAGCGTCTGATAGGTCCGTCAAGACACACAATCAGAGAACTACCCAGATTTTTAAAAGGGAACTGATAAAACATCGTTAATGAACGAAACTAGCGAAATTATATTACCTTCCTTTAATTTCATTCAAAACTCGCCCCCACTCATTCCATTTCATTCAGAAATCATTCATCATGTCAATTTCTCGATGTTATCTACTGTACGTTTGAAATCGTTTGAAATCAAACACAAATAATTTCTTTATCCAAGTCCATTGGTGCCCTGCGACATTTTTTCAAACAATGTTGTCTTAAGCGTGGTATCTTATCCCTGTTGAAATGATGACATTTGTGTCCATCAAGAACATCTTTCTTTTCGTAATAAATCGAGAAAAGTCGTCCTTGTCTGAGGTCGGAGGTCAGGGGCGTGGCTTGCTATTAGTCAATGACCCTTTGCGCTTTATGAAACATTGCTAGAACAATCGAAAACAATAGTTGATAAAAGAATTGGCACGTGTTTAATATTGACTAGATTGTAATGACTAATTACAAGACTTTAACCCAATTAGTTACAACTTGTGTCGTCATGACAAAACTATATCCTTAGATGCTTACAAAGAAAAACGTGACCAGTCAAACAAAATAGGCCCATCTTGGAACTTCGTGCGACGAAAGTTTGAAAAATAGATCAGTTGTAGCAGAAGTCAACCAAAGATCGCATTTCAAAAGCTTCTTATACAGTAAGGTAGAATGATCATTCTAGATGCAGAAAAGAAGCCACTTGCAAAAAGTTTCAACCTATGACAGCTTGAGCAATCAAAAAAGATTTACCAGGGTCCACACATTACTCTCTGCCAATATTTTTCTCAATATATTTGCAAATAACATTTATCGTATAAAAGTCCCTTAAGAACTTCAACTTCTTGTTTAAGATTTGGTCATGGTGCATTTGGGGTGTGCCGAATTTCTTCGTTATGCGTGTTAAATATTTAAAAACTCTTGTTTAGAATAAAGGCCTTGGAACAGATCTAGTTTAAGGTGGCGGACCAGTTATAGTTCCAATACGTTTCAGAAATCATGAACTTAAATAGTGTTATCCGAGGTTTCCTAACGATTCCATTAGGAAACCTCGGTTAACATTTTGAAAGAACATAAGTTTTGAAATATTGCGGAACTATTACGGGCCAACTACCTTAATATTTAACAAAGACTCATATTTGTAAACAATTTAGCGGACACTCGCCATGTATGACACACAGATGAGTGGCTTCTTGACACGAAGAATGAATCTTATAGGTTTAATCTGACATTTATATAAATGCTATCCTTCGCTAGAAGTCTGCTTAAAAAGAGGGACAATAAGGGAACGGTGTAAATAGATATTCTACAAAATTATTGGTCTCAGAAGAGGTCATTTAGATACCGCTTTTCGAAAACGAGGAAGTAGAATTCCAGACTGATATTTTTATGTCTAAAAAACCTATAGAAGGCGAAAATTTTCGCTCCTGGTCAGCTTGAGCACAATCTGATCAGGGTCTACACTTTTCTCATTCCTAGATGGTTTCTTTCCGCGTAACAGATCACAATACAAGCAATTTCCCCTTAGCTAGCAATAGTCTATATATATCCAAGTACATGTGTACTTTTGTTCCAAGGCAAGATATCGAATGGAAGTCTTCAATGTCTTTGGTCGCTTATTAACCCATACTGGATTGTGGACTAGAAATTGACTATTAGATAAAAAGACTAGAATATCGCTGCTTTACTTCCGAAATCTCGTAACTACAGCTTAATCTAAGCTGTAGTTAGGAGGTTTTGGAATTAAAGCGACATTATGTACTACAGAGAGGTCGCGTAGACTCTCTAGAAATCGTACTGAACTTTTCCTCCAGATCCGAGTCTTTCCACGGCTCCTCGTAGCTCGCAAGGATCTGCGGGCTCGGCGTCTCGTTCGCCGGTATTTCTTCGTAAATATTTGAACTAATTTGTGAATTTGCGGAATAAACGTAAGACGATGTTGACGACGTCACGTACTCCGTTATCGTCGGCAAGGGACGTGACGACATATTCGTCGTCAGAGTTGACACTGGTTCCTCGTACGCCTGATTGTCACGCACGATGGTCGTTAGACGTCCAAGATCCGTGCTGGCGTAAGGGCGCACTTCCGCACGTGCATTGTCACTTTCTGTTTTACCGGGTTTAGGTAGACAGAATTTCATTTTCTGCCAAAACCATCGATCTTTATTTTTCAATGAGTATTCAGTTTTCATTCTCGTTTTCACTACAGGGTCTAAGACCTCTTTGTCTATTTTACCGAGTATTACAATTATAAGTCTCCTTAATGAATCTTGTTTAACACAATCGACGACGTATTTCAGCCACGTGTGGTCGTATATGTGAGCACTTGTGAGTACAAGTATGGTCCTATGGCTATATCGCACAGCATTCTCAATAAAATGTGGCATGGAACTCCCAATTGGAAAGTCCCTATGCTGCACCAATAGTTGATATTTGGGGTTTCCCCTTTCAAGTCTTAACGCCAACTCTCTGATGACGTATGTATCGTCTTGGGGATGATACGCGATAAAAGCGTCATAATGTCGCGTTTTGTCGTATAAAATGTCATCTTCAGATGGTCTACACGAGTACCTAGCACACAACCAACATCTAGCAAATCCAGTCTTTAACAAAACAAACAGCACCAATAACACAATTATACATGAGCCCACAATCACCGGTATAAACACTTTGAGATGAGTTTCTGGTATCTCAATACCCAGTATTTCACTTTGGACTGTTTCAGATTGTTTATCTACTCTCTTGGTAGAGTTGTTTTTATTTTTGGTTGTTTTGTACGGAACTTTGACCGAATCGGCCACGAGATCCTCAAAATGCTGATCATGAGTAACTCTGTCGAGATCTATTCCCTCACAAATAGTTCGATATTCGTCCAGATTTGTCAGTTTACTCACACTATTTAAGGAATGTACTGTACAATTAATGCGAATCGAACTAGCCATAATGACGTCCGACCCGCTAACGAACGCCGACGGATTGTGTTTTGCGGAGAAATACATGGCACAATCACACTGCCATGGGTTGGAGAACATGGTAATATCACGAAACTTGAACAATAAATGTGAAGTATAATCATCCATAAGTTGGAGATAGTTGTGAGACAGTCGCAATGTCTTGAGATTTTTAAGTTTGTCAAATACACCGGGTTTGATCAGCGATATCTGATTATGGTCTAAATGTAATTCCACAACACTGTCTAGCCCATCGAACACAGAGCTTTGTAAAATGGTGATAAAGTTGTATTGTAGATACAGTGATGTTAATTCATTCAGGCCAACAAAACTACGGTTCTCAAGAAGTTGAATAGAGCTATGGTTTAGGTATAAAACTTTCAACTGATGCATGCTGAGGAACGAGTGTCTTTTAATTTGTAAAATATTATTACCACTTAGATCAAGGCGGGTAGCAGTGTTGGGTAGAAATTGGTCAACCTCAGTGATATTTCTATTCGCACATTGGATGTAGTGAATGTTCAACGACTCGGCTCCTTTGTAACAGGCACATTTATCAGGACAGTTAAATTTACAAGAGCATGCTTTATATGCACAGCAAAGACATTTCTTGGTACATATTTCATCGTATTTACACAAAAACCTGTCTGAAGGTACTAAATATATAGGTGAATCAGGAAACTCGTATGCACCACTGCAGATTGTTTCGTTCAAACCAACAATTATAGGTCCCTTTAGGGTCTGAACCCAATTTCGAAGCCAGAGTAAATCACAGTCACAAATCAATGGGTTGCCTTTAATCACGAATGCCGACTGAGAGTAAGGTCCGTTCGAGACTAACATGAATTGCTCTGGTAATGTCTCAATCTTGTTATAGCCAATGTCCACCATCCTTATTTCACTGAGTCCATAGAAAGCTCGTTTACGCACATGTTGAATATTATTGTATGAAATATCCAACATTTCAAGTGTACCAGGAAACATGTAACGCTGAACAATATCCCGAATACTGTTATGACTGAGGTTAAGTTCGCGTAACTGTTTCATGTTGGCAAACGTCTTTCCAATATCTTCTATAATGTTTTCTTGTAAGAGCAATCGTTGAACAGAAAGGTCCATGAACATGGATGGATGTACGTATTGGATAGCATTGATCGACAAGTCAAGATTTTCTAACATGTCACATGGTTTAAACAACATTTCGCTGATTCGAGGAATTTTATTGTTGGAAAGGTCGATATCTCTCACGTTTTTCTGTCCTTGAAATGTGGCATCATCTAATTCTCCGAGAATATTGTCACTGGCGTCAAGTACGATCAGTGAAGTCAGTCTTGTGATGTTTGGGAGGTCAATTAAATAGTTTGAAGATAAGTTTAGATGAATTAATGACGAAAGAGAGTCAAAGATATCAGGGCTGATACTGTATAGATTGTTGTCTTGCAGTTCAAGCTTTGACAACATGAACAGTCCGTAAAAGGCGTCATTATCAAGAGTATGGAACTCATTTCCTCCTAAGATTAAGGATTGCAATCTTTGTTGATTTTGAAATGTTCTCGGAATAAGAGAAAACAGTTGGTTGTGACTAATATCTAGGTGCATTAACTCAGTAAGGTCTTCAATAGAGCTAGATGTAATTGACGTGATTAAGTTGTGACTTAAATCTAAGTACATTGCCTTTTTAATTGATCTCAAAATGGGCCAAACTGTATCATTCAGGTTATTGTGACCTATATCAAACCGAAGCAACAGTTCAAGATTTGCTAGGAGATTATTTGGAACAGTTTGTATTTGATTATAGGATAGATCAAACTCTTGTAGTTCAGGATTCCCCTCTACTAGATCACTTGGTAAAAACGATAAAGCATTTCCAGACAGGTCTATAATTCTGAGATTCGGAAAGTGTTTAAATGGTTTTTCTTGCTCTGTAAAAACAACGTCGTTATTTTCTAGTACTATAGCTTCTATATTTGGAAATGTTTGGCCATACGTCTCTAAATTACTGATATCAGAAATTTGATTATTAGACAAGTCTAAGAGAGTTAAACTTTCCATTGAATCTTGACCCTTGCATGCAATACCAGAATCTTTTAGGTTTCCCAAAGCATTTCCAGACAGATTCACACTTTTTAGAGATTCAAAAGAGCACAGACTTGGTATTTTTCGAAGTCCGTTGTCAACTAAGGTCAAAGAGTCTAATTTTGTCAAGGATCTAAATGCGTCTGGATGAATTCGCAAGTTCAGGTTACTAGCAGCATGAATAGAAACTTGCGTTAGCCGATCCAATCCATGAAACACGTCATCGTTGACGTAAGATAGCTTGCAGTTGTTGAGAGAAATCGACGTCATATGGGTCAAAAATGAAAACATGTCTCTCGACAACTCTGTGGGAACCTCCGACTCGCAGTACAGAGTGAGTTGATAGTTGCCCGTCAAGAGGAGCAATGACTGGAAATCGAAGTCTTGAAGATCCCAAACAAAGCACGTGACTTGTAGCTGATCACCGATTGGCTGCTGCGAT
Source organism: Fragum whitleyi (assembly GCA_948146395.1). Classification (NCBI taxonomy): domain Eukaryota; kingdom Metazoa; phylum Mollusca; class Bivalvia; order Cardiida; family Cardiidae; genus Fragum; species Fragum whitleyi. The sequence goes on along the minus strand of OX411546.1, from coordinate 21,058,499 downwards.
ACTTGGCTACAGTCACATGACTCTGGACAGTTCACGTCAAGTAACGCCATG